>OV656765.1:10007500-11207500 GCA_927399505.1 Luperina testacea | reverse complement strand
TGTCAAAATCAGTGGTTTTTGGCGTGATTTTGACAGATAAAAGCGTAACTTTACGCCAAATTTCGTCACTGTCCCTTAGTGCTGACTCCTCTCTACACACTCTCTACACATGGTTGTAGTCTTAATAACGAATTCTACATGATCACAGTTCAAAGAAGATTATAATAGGTTTACCTAGAGGTATGACAAGGCAAAAGTGAGTAGAAACGCCGGGAGGGGACGCCCTAAAAGGACATATAGGAAATATATACATTATTGGTGATGTTCTTCAAATAGGTCAGGTGCGTTGCGTAGTATTAGCAACCGGCGTGGGTGTGTGAACAGATGTATGAACGTAAACGAAGCAAAAGGAGTATGTAAGGATCGTAGCAGGTGGCCTTCTGTACTTTCAGCTTACCCCCATGGAAAGAAGGCGTGAGTTTATGTATGTATGTACATACCTAGAGGCATGAGTGGGGTCGGTATGCAGTAGGTCGGGCGTGGGGTCGCGGCGCCGCGGCTCGGTCGCGATCTGCGCGTACGTGTCGGAGCCTTCGCCCACGCTCGCCTCTTCGATCGCTGCGTACATCTCATCTGTAAGTAAAATAATTAATTCACATCTTGAAGAACCGAGACATAAATAACCTCCTTTTTTTGAAGTCGGTCAAAATACTAGCAGTTGTGTTTACGACACAGGGCACAGGATGGTAAACTGTCTGTGGAACTTGTGTAGGGCTAACTACTGGCTACTTTACAGACATGTTGTACCCTTGGCACCTTGGTTTAGGACGTGGCTAAGAATTGACACTATTATTTTTGTAAGTTTCTCACTTCAGTATCATCAATATTTATTTGTAACTGTGTCACTTCATTATCGCCAATATTTGTAACTTTGTCACTTCACAAAATTCATGATTAAAAATTCGTTCTGCTTGCTTCTTTACTTTAGAGTGGTGATTCAAAAAACAAATTAGGTAGCAGGCCTTTATGGAAACTAAAATAAATAGTGGATTTCTGTGGACTTTTGGTGGCGAATTTATCGATTTGTGGTGGCATAGTTCCTTATTCGATGTAAGGTAAATATAAATTAAATTATTTTACCTGTTTACGGTGGCGGTCAGTGTTTTTATGTTATACCTATTGCCATGATAAGGATCACAATAGGGGAATTATTGATGTTTGAAATATGATACATCAATATAATTGAATAGTAGGCGCCATAGCTAATCGGTATCAGCGCGAGATAGATTGATTACATGCCAATAGTAATACATATATCTATCAATTAAGTTTAGATAATAGAAAAATAAAGGTGGCTGGGGCAGACTGGATGCGGAAGGCGGAGGACAGGGTGTTCTGGCGCAGACCGGGAGCGCCCTATATCCAGCAGTGGACAGCTTAGGGGCCCGGACGTTCAAGTATTACGTAAGCAGATCTTTTGCAATTATTAACCCATTTTTCCTTCCACATCGTCAGCAAAAGTAAGCAAAGCTGTTACCAATACTTACGTAAACATTGGTACAGGCATTTTTCAATGTGTACTGATTTCTTTATTGATTCATGAGAAGCATAGACAAGTAGGGTTGCCATATGCGTTCAAACCAAAATCGATTCAATTTTGTAGAAAATCCGAAAAAGTAAAAAAAATACTGCTGATGTAATCACCATCTAGATCCCCCATGTCATCGAAAATAAGCAAAACAAAGACCCCCCGCCCCCTTACGTAATACTTGAATGGCCCCTTATACTGGTATTTGTTACCACTGACGTGCCTGACTGGACGGTACCGTACGAGTGTCTCTCAAATCTTCTGTACAGTATTGCTATTTTCGGGGCAAAAAAATACCAATATGCTCTGAATATTAGCATCTATAGACGTCAAAGTAGGTAGAGACTAAAGAAACGATGGATGGACTGTTTGAAAGATGGAATGGCTAGAAAGGGAGTGCCTACCGAGAATCCGAGATGACGCCAAAAGAAGAAAAAGAAAGAAGAAGAAGAAGTAGTATAGAAGAAAAATACATGTTGCGCCGACCCCAAATAAATCGGGGTAAGGCCAAGATAATGATGATGAAGACACGTTAACATAATAAAGGTTCGTAGTGAACTTACCGGAGTCATCGGATACTGTGGCATAGTGTGGTTGTGACGGCGGCTTGCTACTCTGAGCACGGATGTTACTCAGTGGTTCACGCACCGATATGCTCGTGTAGCCCTCTGTAAATAAAGGATCACTTAATACATCATGAACCCTACTAAAACTTGATTTTTTCTGTGTAGCTTGGGGTCTATGTTGTACAAGGTGGAGACGACAACACAACAATAAATTTAACTGCGTATATCTAACGAGCTTCTGCCCGCGGCTTCGCCTGCGTGGGTATGGGAATTTATCCCACGAGAACGTGGGACAAAAGGTAACCCTATGTCCTTACCCAGGATGCCATTTATCTCCTTGTCAAATTCGAAATCCGTTCAGTGGTTTAGGCGTGAAAAGGTAACTACATACAGAGTTACTTTCAAATTTATAATATTAGTATGGATGTCGTTCACAGTCTGCATACGAAAAATCGTCCAAATATATCCGATAGTTTAGTCACTATAGCTATTCACAGATTGGCAATAGTTGGCAATAGTGGCTATAGTCGGCTCATCACTACTATTTCGTTTGTTAGAAAAAAAAACCACTTTTTTAATATAGAAAGAAAAAGAAAGAAAATACGTATATTTGAGGCAAACTTGACGCATAAAAATAAAAAAAAAAACCAGCATAATGCTAAGACCCTATACGAGGCAGAGTCCCAGCGCTGGTTTTCAGCGACAGCCGGTGTTGACGTGATGACGTCAGTCACTCGTGCAGCAAACGATTACATATAAATAAAAACAACAATCAAAATAAGAAATAAAATATTAATGTTAGGATTTATTTGATAGTTCCTAAATACTCCTATGCATTAGTATTGCTCAAAAAAGGGCGAAGGAAAACATTGTGAGGAAACCGACATGTCGTAGAACAAAAAATTCGAAGGCATGTGACATCTACCACCTCGACGGCTCACTCCTTCTCACCGAGAGAAGGCCTGTGCAGTGAGAATATTATGGGCTGATTCGATTAATATTAATGGGCTGATTCGAATAATATCGATTAATATTGCGACCGTTTTCATTTATTGTCATCTCCACATTGTATATGATCAACGTATAGTACGGACCGACGCATCTGTTTGATACAGCTTGATTAGCTAGGTATATTCGAGCTCGTAATTGCTTTACCACCCTAGAGTTGAATGTCATTTGCACGTCATACAACATCAAGGAATCTTTTACAGTTAGATAGTTTCATCATAATATGTAAAGTTTCTATTGATTGGATGGACTGGAAGTTTTTGTCAAAATTAAAACAATTTCGAGGTCGACTATACTTATTGCGATTTTTTTTGTGTAAATTATTTTATTTTTTGCGTCATTGCACTTGTACCTATAGGTAATATTGTTAAAAATATCTTTTAATTTACACTATTATTGTTTGAGGTATGTAATATCTTCATTCAGACTTTAAATTGTTATCCCAATAACTGTGTCACAGAAGCCAGACGCATATAAATAACAATTTAATACACTGAACATAATGTTGTTTTGTAGATCAATAATGTATTAGAAAGATAACATTGTAGGAAAAAGCAACTAAGGGTCAATAACTGATAGACTGTAATTGTGGTGATAGTGTTGTAGAGTGCGTGACGTAAAATCTTTAAATGTTTCGTTACTAGCCTGTTTGCAGCCATCCATCATAAAAAAGTAAGTTAGATGGAGTGTCATTTCTTATGTATAGGAAAACTTTTTTGCGATTTGTGACTTTTCTAGTACTCAAAGTTCAGTAGGTCCGACAGAGTGTTTTGATTGTTATAAGAAACAGGATCGAAATATTTTTGTGAAAATTGCCTATTTTCTTGCTGACCTACTTTTTCTTTCAAAATTTGTGAATGCACATCAAATGCCTCAAAAAGTTAAAGACCGTTTTCCTGCAGCTACAACTGCTAAGGCAACTTACTACCCCATCGACACTTATGCGGGTGAAACCGCGGGGCGCAGCTAGTATTTTATATTTGTCAAGTCAGAGTTTCAGACGTTTGATTTTCATAATTATAATAATCCAAAAAAGTACTGTTTCTTACTTTTGTATCGCAATTTAAAAAAATATATATACAATGTTGCTTGGTGAATAATGAGATTACAAATAAACTACCTACACGACAAAAGATCAAACTTTAAGATATAAAATATCTTTGTCGCCGCTAATAATATTATAAAATCAGATGCATTTTACGATTTCACGGAATTGCTGACAAAAATTCCACATTCATTTAAATAGCAAAAATCTACTGTCACTTTGCAATCTATCAGAAAATCAGCTTTAAATCTTAAGCGTAAGGTGTATTTTCACTTAAAAAGGTTGAAAAGTGTATGAAAGATATTTTTGGCTTATCAGTTTCAAAATCTAATCAGTGTTTAATGGAATTTGGGTGTAGTTTAAAATCTACATGGACATCTTCAAGCAACTTACGGAGGAGGACTGAATATTGATCGACGGCATAGAATTTTCTTATTAGAAATTTATATTGTAACGTTCAAGCTCATTTGTAATAGACAAATCAGCTTGAACGTTACAATAATTATAAATATAGTTACTTTTTAAATTTAGTTAATTTATTACTTAGTTTTACTTTGTACTAAACAAAGCCGCGAGTTTCCCGCGGAAACATCTCCTCTCTAGAAACTTCCATGATCGTCTAGAAGGTTCTAGAAGCCAAGTAAGGAACAGACAACGCGCGGCCTTGACGTCGTCCTACTTGTACGTTTTATGGCTACAACTGTCTTGGCGTGTGTTCCTGAAGGACTTACTTGCAGAGTCAGTTGAATCCCCGCTGAAGTGTGCGGTGTTATCTGTGTTTGGCCGCGGCGAGGGTGGCGTGATATAAGGCAGCTCCTGACTCGAAGGTAGTTGCCCGCTTATCGCCACCGACGCCGATATTACCACCGATTCTAAAAACGTTATTTATTTTCAGAATTGTACTAAACTAAATAATCTACAGCTATTTATTCCACTAACGATTAAAATCAAGATCGGAATGTACGATTTGATCTTGTTTTTGATGTCACTAACGATAATATGCTTGATTCTCAGTATGAGTCTTAACAATTAAGATAATTAAAATTGTTCGTGACTTTGAGTAACTTTATGTGTATTAACAAATTAATATTTATGATTGTACGAATTACCTACTACAACTGGATAAGGTAACGCGGGAGTAAATTGTAAATAAACAATATGTTTTATGTTATTATACATACAAACCTGCAGGGTTTTGTCCAACTTCTCTCTCATCAATTTGTATAATTTCTCGTTCAGATGTTTCATCACTTACTTCAACAAGACTGCAATAACCAAATAACAAATTAGAAGGAATAATTTATTTAGCTTATACAATGTGGAGACCACAATAAATGAAAACATTGGCAATACTAATGCATAAGAGTATTTTGGAACTATTAAATAAATCCTAACATCAAAATAAACCGGTCAAGAGCGAGTCGGAGTCGCGCATCGAGGGTTCCGTATCATCATGTTTTTCATTTTTCATCGGCGAGGCCTATATTCGTCAGAGAATTGTAACACTGTGCACTGCGGTGTAGAATATTGCAGTTTTATGTCAGCGCCATCTCTTGCGATAGTGGTACTAATGTAACTTTTGTTGATAGTTTCTGAAAAAGTGTGCTATTTAGAGACTCCGTTTTATTTTTCCTGTAATCTTTACATAAACTTCTATCACATAGAATAATTTCAGATTTTTCTCTTTGCAAACTTCGGAGATAAGGGGGGAACGGTATTTTTTTACATTTTTCATCAAAACGAAAACTATGCGGCTAAAAAAAAAAAGAAAAATTGTATTAGAATGTGCAAACTGCGCTCTTTTATATGATACCCCACATGCCCTAGTAGCCCCACTTCGAATTTTTCAGACCGCTTTCAGTCCCTGTTGCAAAAAATATACATATATTTTTATTTCTTTCTTATTTGCAAAATAGTTGGGAAACATTATCTAAAACTATTCTAAATTTCAAGTTGATAGCATTTGTAGTTCTTGAGATACTGTGACAGACAGACAGACAGACAGACTGAGTCTCACCATAAGGGTTCAGTTTTACCATTTTGGTACGGAACCCTAAAAAAGTGATTTTTCAAACAAACTAAATAGTGATGTGCCGACTATGGGGTTTGCCAATCTTTGACTAGCTATAGTGACTAAACTATTGGATATATTTTTGTATGCAGACTGGGAACGTCATTTAGATAAACGAAGTTTATTTTATGGTCGTATTATCGCCTCCACCTTATATTATAAAACGTGTAATGTTTATGATGAACAAAAATAAATTGTTCAGAATCCCTTACTAAATCCATTTCAGCAAAGTAATAGGTAGGTTAGTTACTAAAAAAAACAACAATTTCAGGGAATAATTAAACAACACTTATTATTTGTCCCCAGCATACATCCTCATAAAAATATTACTCATAATTATTATGATCATGACATTCATGACTCACGAATTTTAGGTAGGTAGGTCTGTTCTAGATCAGTTTGATAGAACAAAGTAAAATGTTGTTGATCACCCCAATCGTTGGCATACACCCCAGATGACGGTCCATAGTACAGCATAATAATCAATCAAGTGACAAATTAGTCAAAGATTAAAGATAAGGAAAACTGATTTCAATTGCATTTTGAAATGCCTACTTGGTGTATTTTAGAGTTGAAAAACATACCTCCTCATAACAATAAGGAATTAGAATACAACTGACTTAAGAGCGAAAGAAAGAGAGGCGAAACGACAAGCCACGCTAAGTCTTATGCGACAGCAAGTTAAGGAAAAAACCACTTGAAATCGATTTGTTCACCATTTTTAGGGTTTCGTACCCAAAGGGTAAAAACGGGACCCTATTACTAAGACTCCACCGTCCGTCTGTCTGTCACCAGGCTTTATCTCATGAACCGTGATAGCTAGACAGTTGAAATTTTCATAGATGATGTATTTCTGTTGCCGCTATAACAACAAATACTAAAAACAGAATCAAATAAATATTTAAGGGGAGCTCCCATACAACAAACGTGTTTTTTTTCGGTGTTTTCGGCGTTTTTGCCTTGTGGTACGGAACCCTTCGTGTGCGAGTCCGACTCGAACTTGGCCAGTTTTTATACAATCTTAATAACTTGAAACCTTCTTATTAACAGCTGACCCGACAGACGTTGTATTGTCCCAATGAATACAAAAATCCAATAGAAAAAAGCACTTTCAGTTTTTCCAATTCTCCGGGAATCAATTACAATTTTTCTTACGAATATCTTAAAACTAAAATAACCAAAGCAAAGCGTTTTTAAGTGATGCGCTTACCAGCGAACACCATTTCTTTTATTTTTATATAGAAGATATTTTTTATGATTATAGGTGGGGCAAATTCCCAAACATTGATGCCCATTTACAAATAGGCGCTTTGAAAGCTGATAGTTTAGCAGAGTCAAACTGCGTTTACATAGCCAAGTAGTCAACATTTGCTTTTAATGATAACCGGACGTTGATGGTAACCATTAACGCACTTTATTATGTTCAGATTTTCGTAGTTCTTATACTGATGTGAAGTTGACTGTACATTTTAAAGTTAGGTCTAAGGTCATACTTACATATTATGGCTTTCATTCTGTACTTTAGCGTAGGCGTGTTCGTAGGGGTAGTCTCGGCTTGTAGACGCGGTCGCAACTGTCTTGTTACCTGCAGATAAACAACGTTGATTAGTCAAAACAAATACTGATTACAAATTTAATTATCGACAGTTCCGAGTAGCGGCACTTTTGTACGATACTACCGGATCTTGGCGCCGATAGTGTACTAATTTTATCTGTAATCTGATGAATGAACCATGCCGTACGGTAGCCCCGCTGGCCACTGTTGAAACAAATGATAATCGTGCAATTATGCGGGTGTTTTTATCAATTGAACAGCCTTGAGTAAAATATTTGTGCATGTAAGTCATAATCCGATAATTGAATTCTACTATTAGATCATATATTTGTACAGCTAATCCATCAAATTAAAGCAGTCTTCCTCTCCTCTACTTTGCTTTGCTCGACAGGGTCCTTAATGATCATATCTTTATAATTCGTACCATCCAAGTTGACATCACTGGCACAGGCCTCCTCTCAGTGAGAGTAAGTGGGTTGTAATCTACCACGCAGGCTCAGTGCGGGTTGGCAGATGTCACATGTCTTTGAATGTTTGAATCTAAGACATGCCGGTTTCCACACGGTGTTTTTCTTCAGCGTTTTGAGAGCAGTGGTGATGAAATAATTTACATATAGCAAAGCGCCTGACTGGGTTCGAACCTACGACCTCCAACTCGTAAGTCGCGGCCGTTACCGCCGGGCTATCACTACTCACATTGACAAGTTGACGTTGTGGAACGTAAATGAATAATCTTACTTTGGGTGCCAGAGTTCTTCGAAATCACTCTATCCCTTAGTTGTAACGCTGCATAATGTTTAGATAAGTGTTTTTGTACAACTAAAGTTAATAATAATAATAATAATTTTATTTCAAGTAGCTCAAGACTCATATTGTTAGTAACAATATACTTACAAACAAACTATGTTTGTAAGTACACTTAAAAAACAAAACCAAAAAACAGAAAAAGATATTGTGACATCACTGATGCACGGTGACAGGCCCAGCCGAAACCCTGCAGCAGTGGTTCACAAACGCACAATCAAGCCTGCTCGCTATCATAGACAGGATGCTGTTGGCGCTGCCCCTCACCCTACGGACCAAGGATGCGCACCGCTTCCGCATCACGGCATAAAAACAGTCCACGTGAGCTTCAGCAAACATCCCTGATGCACTGCAGTACTGTACCGGGGCAACCCCATCAACACCCTGAATGCATTATTGTATTGGATGCGAAGGGCGCCGTATGATAATAAAGAAACTTTCGTAATAAAGAAACTTTTATTTTTTATATTTTAAATATTGAATACTAGCTGCGCCCCGCGGTTTCACCCGCATAAGTTTCGATCCCGTGGGAATATCAGGATAAAAAGTAGCTTATATGTTAATCCAGGGTGTCAGCTACCTCCTTACAAAATTTTATCAAAATTTGTCCAGCCGTTTGAGCGTGCAGAAGTAACAAACATATAAACACAAACACTCACAAACTTTCGCCTATATAATATCAGTGTGATTGATAGTGAATGAGTCTACAAGAGTAGTCATGTAATTTTAATTAGGGTTCCAACCGCACAAATAATTGTTTCAGTGATTTTTTTTTTATCATATTTAAGCCTACTTTGTGTAGAATGTGCTGCTTTAACATAATCCACGGCAGGAAAATGAAATTCCCGGAACATAAATATTATTTGGATTAATTCCATAATTCGTTATTTAATATCAAATGGCTATAGTCGCGAGGGAAGCTCCATGCTACTAAGGAAAACATGTGGTTCTATTTATGGGTAGTATGCATTTATGTGTCGTTGGTTCTGCATTTTCGTTTTTTGACACCGACTTTCGAAATTAAAGTTATTTTTCACTTCGTAGTGTTTTTTTATGGAAGTCGGTTTATTTTTTTGGAAAAAAATTTTTGTTTCACTTTTTAGTTGTGCCTACCCACACAAATTCATATAACATTACTTACTTATGTGAATATCAATGACAGGAAGCTATTGAACACATCTGCCTACCCCTTTAAAGGGTACAGGCGTGATGTTATGTTGTGTGATTGCGTAAACAATGCATAAATATGCGATAGCAGCAATCGCGGTTGATTTGCTGGCATTTATTGAAGAATTCCGTTGTCTGTCTCCGAAACTCATTATCAATCTTTACAAAATTTAAATGGGAACATTTCGGAATAAACTTCTTTCGAACAAAAAAAGAATTTTGCAAATCCGTCTATATATGACGGAGTTATGCCCGAACATACATAAAAAAAATATAAACATCCAAATTGAGAACCTCCTCCTTTTTAGAAGTCGGTTAAAAACCTGTGTTTCAGGACATCCATTTGTCCATATATATTTGAAGGAATTTGTGTACCTATGCTTTTATTTATTTTTTGGGATAATAACTGTTATACATTACAGTATTACACAAAATTTGAGCTACGGAGTGAGTAAATGTATAATCCAAGACATTTTCCACATATGTACCTACTATAATAAAAACAAGTAATACATTCAGTCAAAAAAGTATCGAGAATGGATGATTTGTTTATGGTTCCAAAATATTTTTTTTTGTTGTTAGATTGGCAGGCACAACCTGTTTTCCATTTTGGCACGGAGTTTGAGTTGCATGTGTCATTTAGATTAAATACAGTGCTGTTTTTAGTTAGATCATAATCTAGTGTGTATTGCGAGTTTCATAATGGACAAAAACAATGAACAAAGAATTTGTCTGAAATTTTTCATCGTTAATGAAATATCGTGTTCGAAGTCACTGAAAATGTTACAGAAGGCTTGGAGAATCAACTTTATCAAAAACATGTGCTTATGAGTGGAACAAAGCGTTCAAAAGCGGTCTAGATATGCTAGAAGATTTGCCTCGCCCTGGTAGGCCATCAAAAATGAAGGAAATAGTGACTGAAAATCCTCATTCAATTTTGAGAGAGATAGCCGCTAAATTTTCCGTGTCTCACGAGTCGATCCGTATCATTTTAAATAATTAATCACTTCAGTATGAAACATGTTGCCGCTTGGCTAGACCCAAAAGACCTGAATTTTCTCCAAAAACACAATCACATAAGAGTCGCTGAAGACATGCTAGAACGAGTCAATTCCGAATTTCCGACCCAATATTCATGAAACGCATTGTTACTGGTGACGAGATGTGGGTTTACGAGTTTGACATACAAACTTTTCAGCAAGCTTCGGAGTGGCGCCTTCCAATTGAACCGAAACCGAAAAAAAAAAACACTCCAAAGTCGATTAAAAGTCACAGTCACGTATCTATCGCGGTGTTGTGCACTCGGAATTCTTACCGGAAGGTCAAACGGTAAATAAAGTATATTATTTTAAGAGAAAATTCGAAGAAAAGGGCCAGATTTGTGGAATGAAAATTGTTAGATTTTGCACCACGATAATGCGACTTCGCACAAGGCCATCATTGTGAACGAATTTTTGACCTAAAACTCAACACCATCGAGCAACCACCTTATTTACCAGATATGCGGCTTTCATTTACTTGAATGTGCCCTGGCGGCTGAGAGTATGTCATGCTCACTCAAATGTCTAGCTGATGCTGGCGCGTGTATTGGATCATTTAGCTCCCTTCAAAATGGTTAAGCTGATTGGTGCTAATACATGCGTCATGTTCGTGAACGGGCGCCGTCAGTAGGGACTGGTCATCTCTTTGGCTTATTTTAATTTAATATTTTAATTGTTTTTTTTTTCGTCTTTTCATTATGGACGCTTTTAACGTTCTGCATCGTTCTCACATACATAATTTTTAACATGAATGATGTAAACAAGACTTTGTAACCATAATAATATTTTGATTTAAAAGTGTCTATGGAGTTTCTTGCCCGTTCTTCTCCATAGGTATAGTACCTACGACTTGGAATGGGCCACTAGCTTAATTTTTCTGACTGACCGACCCCTTGACAATTCGAAAGTGCCTGTAATTGGTTTAATTGAAATAAATGCTTGAGTTTGAGTTTATGGCTTCAGCCGACTTCTTTCTTTTTCATAAACTCAAATTACTACTTCGTGGCACCCGTTTTCATTTAGTAGAAGACATAAAGGAGAATTCGCGGCAAGAACTAAATTCAATTCCGGAAAAAGCGTTTAAAAAATGTTTTGATGATTGGATTATTCTTTGGCGTAAGTGGTATCGTTTCTGAAGGAGCATACTTAGGTTTCCCAGTAAGAATAGATGTAAGTTGAGAAATAAATAAATAAACTTTGAAGGCGATAAAATAAATTTGGATGAATAACTAACATTTTGTGTATTATTGATCTTTTCCCGGTACTCTTTTGACAAAATAGGTAGTATAATTAATGCGATGTGAGCTTACAATTTGATAGGTATAATAAGTAGGCAACTATAGGAAATAAAAGAACAATGAAAATATTAATTTGATGTTGTATTGAATTAATGCATTTTAACTTTAAATAGGAGGATGGTCCAGGAAAGCTAGAGAAATTATGTTTTACCTAATAATCGTTAAACCTTTTCCAATCAATCTGCCTAGCTTTTTCCCAACTACATTAGGGTCGGCTTCCATTTTAACCGGACACAGGTCAATACCAGTATTTTACATGGAGCGACTGCCTATCCGACCTCCACAGCCCAGTTAGTGGGTAATACGATACCCCTTGGTAAGACTGGCTGTCTCTGGTTGTCTGTGACTTTCGGGCTTCTGACGACCCGTAACGACTGTCAAAGATAACGAATGACAGCCGGGACCAACGGCCGCCAACGGCGTACCGTGCTTTCCGAGGTACGTTTAACTTTTTCCATGATCTATAAACCTCCTCAATCTCATACATCCACACTAACACTAATATTATTATAAATTCGAAAGTAACTTTGTCTGTCTGTCGTTGTTAAGGTAACAACGACAGACAGACAAAGTTCACGCCTAAACCACTGAATGGATTTCGATGTAATTTGGTATTAGTAGTTTGAGTCCCGGGAAAGGACATAGGATAGTTTTTATCCCGACATTCCCACGGGATCGACACTTATGCGGGTGAAACCGCGAGGCGCTGCTAGTCTTTATTGATTTGTACTGACAATGACGTAACGGTCTAAGGTTTATTATAGAGGACTGCAGTAAGTACGTTAAGTCTACTGCGCCACTCCTAATCACGTCTGCATTAATGAATTTATAAATTATTTAGCTTGCACTAACCGTTTTAGAATTTATAACCGTTACCGACTACACCTATCTATTTGTTCAGGGTTCCTGATAGACGACGGTGTATTAAGTTACTAGTTGTTTCCGGCGGCTTCGCCCACCTTTAAGTCGGAAAATTGTATCCCATGGGAATGTACTTCCGGGATAAAATGTCTTACCACAGGTAATTGTCTACATCGGCGCTAAATTTTATTGAAATCCATTCAGCCGTTAAGGCGTGAAAAGATAACAGACTGACAGATCGACGGACAGAGTTACTTTCGGTTTTATAGTATTAGAATGGATGGATTAGTATGGATTATCTCTTCCCCTGTGGCCACCCTTGGTGATTGTTTATATTAAGTGTGTGCTTCGGGGACTGAGAAAGAAAAGTGACAAACATTTTAATTTGATTTTTCTGCTAAAGTTGTACGATTGCAAATTAACGTGTCTCTCACAAATTTGAATTAAGTACCTGCCTACCAAACTTTTTTCATGAGTTATACAGTCTGACATGAAACAAAAGATACTCGGTAATAGGGAATATGCATGATTTTTTTTTATTTAAAAAATTAATCCTCATTCATGTAATAAACAGTTTAGTAAAACTGTTTTCGGATAACTATGAAATTAAAAAAGATATGAGCCATCGAAGATTTGTTTCTATCTCTTTCTCGCAAAACGAAATTTAACACGGAGTTTATATGGCCGTAGTGACATGTGACGTCACAGTCTATGTCGGATCTCTCTGTCTAATTGGTGTGTAATCAATAGTTTTAAATGCTCATATCGGCCGTGTTTCTTGGCCGATTTTAATTTTAATTTCACTTTATGTCATCTGTACTACGGTATTTTCATATTTTGTTAATAAATGCCATGAAAAAAATTCATGCATATTCCCTATTATTGTTTTCTCTCCGAGTGTTACCCTTCGCTTCTGGCTCATTAAAAATGAATTATTTACCGTAAACTTGAGCAATAAACCTGCCAACAATAAGTAATAAACAATTTATAGTGTACCTACTTAGTAATTGCATGTTCTTTTAGTACTCAATAAATAATACACTTCATGGTTAATTAACACAATGTAGAAGCAAAGAGCTAACATTTTAACATGTCATACAATATACATGGCCTTAGACTACATTAGTGTAACACGTCACGGAGGAATGAAACGATTTAGATAGTTTGCAGACGAAAACAACAAAAGACCTTAACACCTCGTGTAGGTGACACCTAAGTTAGTAGACATAGATTCCAAAATGGAATATCAAGTAAATCTCGTTGCGCACACTTTCGCCCGCGACCTTTGAAGAACTAGGTATGTCGAGGTTTCGTAGGTCAAACCGCAACATGTTTATCTAATAACTTATGGCAGTTGTTTTGAACTTCATGGACAAATTTTGCCAAGGCAGGATTTTCACTCGGCAAGGAATATCGACATCGGTTATATTACCAACTTTAATTCATAATCACTGAAGCATCGATGAATCGATTCACATAAATACATATATCAATCGAATGCAGGTCTTGCAATGTAATTGAAAGCCAATTACTCGCATTCTAGAACCTTCTAATAATTACCTTCATCTATATTCACGGTGGCATATATTTCTGAAGCTGTATCTCCGCTGTCGGGCCTTCCAACTGGATGCGGTATTTCTGGCAAACTCCGTTGACTGTTTTGTGTAGACGCCCTGTCAATGAAACGAGTAAATAAATGAATGAAAAATAATGAAGAATAAAATGGTCGGAGGCGAGAAGGATTTTTCCTTAAGACGACAGAGATATGATATAAAGATTAAAGGCTGATTCGACGCTCGAAAAAATACTGAGATGATTGGAAACGGATCATTTTAAGAATGGTTACTACAGAAGGTACCTACCTCTACCTAGCACTGCTTCCATGGGACTGCATCGACATTAAATTTTGATAAGATCGGATCTCTGATTTCAGAAATCAAACCAAAGCATGACAACATGATCAGAGATTACAAATGATTGACTAGCAGTTCTGTCGTAATACATTTTTCATTTTCATAAGAGTTGTCGAACTCTGTTGAAAAATGTATCACACATAGTGGTCTGTCTAAATTCAGTACAATATGTGCTGTGCACAGGCCTCATTTTTTACCGTAGAGCACGGGTAAATTTTGTACAGGAGATTCAGAAGAGTTCTAACATTAAGTTATCGCATGCTTACTATCGTTACTTCCGCAAAAGCCCGAGAACAAGTTGTAAAGCATTTATAACGATACAGTTCCGGTACCGACCCTAAACGGAGCAGAATACTTGCGTGCACCACGCAAGACTCAACTGTTGTAAATACCACAATGCCGCTATACCACTACCTCCGTTACTTAACATTTCGGAACATTGCAAGGGTCTAGGTCAATGCTAAGTAGAAAATAAAAAAGTAATGGTCGAAGGCAAGTTTACCTAAACGCGTAGCTTACGCGTTTAGGTAAACATGTCTTTATGTCAGCAGCATTTAAATTTAGCAGTACCTTAGTTAAACAATTACCTTACTAACTCAATAAACATATTACTTGCAGGTGCTTGCGCACTTACTTGTCATGAATTTATATGTAGAAATCGGTAGTATAGAAATAAATTAATAAGGATGTTGAGTTCCATTAACCTGACGTTACATCCAGGAAAATGTGGAAATAAATGTTGGTAAATGTACCCAACCGTCTAGGTATGTGGAGCATTCGAACATCGATCATTTTAGGGCTAGTGACGAATAGGATTCCGTAATTCCTAGGAAACCGTGGTTTCGTCACCTCAGGGCATAAATACTTTAACGATGTGAAGGTATGTCGTGCAACTACTTCTTAGGATGTAATCTGGTTACATCCTAAGTAGTGGTGTTTAGTTCTAGCTTCTTAAATATGTTAAGATGATCTTCACAATTTCCTGATCGGACAAAGTGAAATTGGGGCGTTTATTATGTTAGGAAGCCCGACTTATATAGTATTGTTCCATAAAATGAGAATTGTTAGTCTTACAGAGATATTATATAAACGATAATTTCCCCGTCTGGGTTATGGTTACGGGGTTTATCAACTCAATTGTTGGCAAAGATGAGTAGAAAAATACTGTGTAGCCTCAAATGGAGCTTTTCGACGGCCTAGGCAAGAACGTGAGCATGTGAGGAGATATAGGCCTTAACTAAACTAGTCTACAGCCCTACAGGCCGCCTTTGAAGTTCCAGTATTCCTTCAGAATTATTCGGCACGATAGACGTAACTTGCAGAGTGAAAGCTAACCGTATTTGGCAAGCCATGCCGAGAGAAAAAGTGGAGAGCGACTGTGCGAATGCGAAATAAAACTATCACGCCACATTAGCAAGTGGAAGTGGGTACCGACACTGGCCACCACCTGATGGATGGGTGTTTCTTTTTTTTTTCAGGATGGGCTATCATCAAATGACTCCCCTCCCGCTCTGGGTGGAGCGGAAGGGAGTGTCAGACTCTTACTGACTAAAACCCACCCGTGTTCCTTCCTTAGCCCTTTATGTTCCGGGCTAGCGGTAACCCTTTCGGACAATCCCGCTGACCTGGGATGGATGGGTGTTGGCCGGTTAGGCCGCAGGGACAGAACTTATCGTCGCCGAACGACGTCTCCTAGTCAGTTAACCCGATAACCTGCAGGGATCTAAGGCACTGGTGTGGACTGAAAAGTGTTAAGGAGTATCGCGACGTAACTTGGTAGAGGTCTTTGAACAAAATTTTGAGTTTTTCCAGGATTACAAGTCCTTCAAATTGGGTGGAGCAGAATTGCCGAATATATGGTCGTGTAAGCAATTAGGTACAGGACCTACGTAAGCTAGCTGTACTTAACGGAAATTGTATGCACGGTTTTCTTCTATCTCCTGTATTCCCGAAATCAGTTTATTCGGCTGCACTTACACTAAAGTCGCAGTTGCATTAACACTAAAATCTGCACCTAGACGCGGTTCAGACAAGATTAACTCTAGAAGCGAGAGTTTTATTGCTGTAAACTTGCGGTGGATTATTTTTTATTATAAAAACAACGATAGCGAATTGTGAGTCATCTAAATCGTTCGCGTGATTCATTTTCGTAACTTTCCAATTTGTGTACCCAAAATTGAAAAATAGTGCAATACATTTTTTTCACTTGTTATTGCACAAAGTCTTTATGGTATTCATTTAAAACAGAGACATTTAATGAATGAAACACAGAGAACACAGCAATCTAATCAATTAAGGTACCGCTGAATCAGAAAATGACTAACAACTTCTAACAAGAAACGTTACTGTTGATATGATGATACATGCAATTAGCCTATTTTATCATTCATGCATTGTGGTGTTTATATGGTAAGTTAGCAATTATAAAATAAAAAGGTATGTAAGTGTTTAGCAAAGTAAGTAAACATTAAATTCTAAAGTAAATACATATTGCTACCGAGGATATAGGTAATCTATTGAATTTAAAATTGTAAGGTATTTATAATAATTTAAAACACAAATAATTTTAAGCTGTAAACAACAGCTATGTTAGCTTTTAACAACAGTCTCGTCATTTGTGTTGTTGTTGTTAAATTGTTAATACTATACAGGGTGGCACATCGACGCGCAATCTTTTACCATGGTTTTGATTCATGTATCCCTTGAAATTTTTGAGTGGTAACTTAAAAAAATTTGCTGTTCCATACATTTTGACCGTGTAGGTATTGCACTTTACTATGGGCAGCTGACGAGAAATTTCTATGCTATGTTGAATCCATGGTACCAGGTTGCGCGTCAATGTCCCCGCCAACCTGTATATTAAGTGGAAAATGATAGCTATTTTTATTATGAATATTTTAGAACAAAAAGTATTTAATTACACATTCTATTTTTCACTTACTTAAATCACAGCACAATGCACAACATAAATAATACTAGCCAGCCATAATAGCACCAATCACAAGGAACTTGGTTTCCAATATGAAATCTAATTTAAATAAAATAATATGAAAATAGAGGAAAACTGATAGAATTATCTAAAGGTAATTTGTTAGGGCAGCCCAGACATCATTTGTTAGATAGTTAATAATAATATCCCCATTTAATTATACTGATTAATGGTTTAATAATAAATATATACCACAGCTGCTACAACAAATAAAATTAGTTGTAAATTCAGATCTGTAAAATTGTTAAGTATCTAGACCAGTTTGTTAGCCCTTGAGTTAGGTATGTCTAGTCTAGGACATGCTAGATCTATAACAAACCGCTTGATAGAGGCCGGAGTGGTAGGCGTTGGGGACGGTGCCTCCTCATCAAAACGTATTTTGACCACACCGGCCGTACCAACCAACTCACTTCTGTTAAATATAAAAATATATTTTATTTATAATTATAAAGTACATAATGTTTACTAATTGAGTCACAATTTTACGGTAGCTTTAAATCAATAGCTTTTAGCATTCCATTACAATATTAATTATGTGTTGCACTAAATAATTAGACAAACTAATATTAGTAGTTTCAAAAGAAGCACTTTACAATGTATGTAATATAAAATCGAAATAAAGTAAAAAATACAATTTGAAACAATAATTGAATGTTTACAACCTGCAAAGGATATTGAGGAGAAAAACAATAAAATTCTAGTATTTCAAACACATTTTTTGTTTTTAATTAAGTAAGTATTACAAACTCTTTCAATAAAAATTTTGCAAATTTACTGCAGTACTGGAATGTGCCATAAATTATTAAGTACCCTATCTATTACTTTGTGAGTTTGCCAATATTTGTTCTATGCAACAAAGATTAAAAATTAAGCTAACTACTTCAAAATAAATAACTATATTACCTTTGAATTTTTTTTATATAAAATCAGAGGTAGTCGGTCTATTAATTACGTTTTTTTTTTAAGTTTATTAATCACTATTTGATTCTTATAAGATTACTGTTTCAGTTCTTTATTTATATCATAGGTGAAAGTTTATTTAGCTATCTCAGAGCCATACAACTTAGTTTACTACTTAGCTCATGAATGCCTTAAAAATGTATGGTACCTATACTTGTAAGTAAATAAACAAACACTTACTTCTGGTTGGAGTTCTTGCAGCCGCAGACACATACTGAAAGTGCTGTAATGAGAGTGACTAGCACCCCCACACTTAGAGCTATCTCTATTAAAGTATACATAACAAGAGTTTCTCAATCAATGCCTATCCGACCTGACGATATTCTGAAGAAATATTCCATCACAGATATTACATTAAGTCACTCCCTTAAACAGAAACACTTTATGTACACAACTCTCTTCCATTTGAATAAAAAGTGTTGAAATGTAGGGCACTTGACTGCGCGACCACATAGACTGAGTTAAACTAAAATGGGATCAACTCAATTGCAACTATTTTAACAAAAGAAACGAGCAAGATATTTCGTTGGCCAATAATCTTTAACTTAGATTATTTCGATATCATTTAAAAATAGTAGAAGCGAAAGCAAAGCACATCCATCGACACAGATGCAAAATTACAATAATAGTGATGTCATGTTTATTTCGAAAATCATATTGTCAATGTCGATAAAATTAAATGGTGACTTCTCGAGCTCTGAAACAATAACATTTTTTATTCTAGTTTAATATGAATGTCTCAATAAAAAAAATTCTGCTAAGATAAGTGTACAACCAAGAAACAAACCGACGTTATAATTAACGTAAAAAGTGACTACAAAGTGAAAAAACGTACGTACAGTACCCGGCGATAAATATTGCACATCGACCTTTACCTTTTTTTTTCATTTTATACAAAGAATAAAAATAATTATCAAAAAAAGCAAATCATAATTGTTTTAACAGCTCCTAATAGATACCGGACTGTTTGTATTTCGTGCGACAGAGATAACGCTCTATGAAGCCGAAATTAGCCGATTGTCTCTTTCCTAAGGTCGATGTGCAATATTTATCGCCGGGTACTGTACGCATCTTCTACCACATGAAAAAGGATCACTTAAATCGGCCCAGTAATCACGGAGAAATCGATCCTCATCCTCTTTTTTATAGAAGGACTTTATTATTTGTCATTACAGTGCGTGCCACGTAAGAAGAGACTTGACGAGTGTCAGTAGTGGGGAGCTTGCGCAGGTACAGTCATGTACGAAATAGTTATTCATAATTTGTGTGGCTACCTATACAGGGACTTTTCGATGAAATTTAGATTAAAATTCTACAGAATAATATTATAATATTCAATGATATTATAAAGAAAGATACGCCATGTTCATACTAAATGGCGTTCAGATATCGTTACGTTGTTATTATAAGTACTAACTTAAAGGTACGACAGCGATAGATAATACGGAACGTATAAGATAGAAAGAGATAGCTAGTTTGTATGCATAGCATGCTATTTTGTCCCTGTCACGCAGCAGATTGCCATTCTATTCTCTATTTTGTACACCTTCCTTTGCTTCTTTTGACATATTATTATAGGTGTACACGTCGTAAACCATCCTACTATGCCTTCTTAAGATTTTACCTCGAGGCATAATTAATATTTCACTTGCACTCGTTTAAAACTACACAACTATAAACAAAGTAGAAAATAAATACAGGTTGCACTCGTCTGTACTTGCGGAGTCAAGCGGTACCTGCGCGGGGTGAAGAGAGCGGCAGGCGACTAACGCGCATGCGCGGTGCCGTGCCGTGCCTCCCGCGCTCTTACCTCCGCCCCGATGACGCCCGGTCCCTTCCCGCCTCAGACCTCATACCGCTAAAAAGACCTATAAATCGTCTACTGCGCATATCAAATCACGTGGTTTCTCAAGTCTCTTCTTACGTGGCACGCACTGTACTTTACTACAATCTTGGTCATCCTTAGTAAATATGCTAGCCTTAATCACAACACAAGATGGAAGTAGGAAATAGTTTTATCATATTAGACATTAAGTAGGAACATAGGTAAAAAACAAGATCAGACAATATGGAGTAATAAAGTACAGACGCTAGCTGCTAGCGTCTGTACTTTATTACTGTGTGCTAGCGGCTAGCACATCAAGCTACTACAATCTGTCAAATTTTTTTAATAGATTTTCAACTTTATCGCTAAAATATAAGGTTCAAAGTTGATTGGGAAAATTTGACAGTTTCGGGTAGCTTGATGTGCAGGCGTCTGTACCTATTAATATGAAACTAAATCTGGGTTGCAAATTATTATTTGTTAATGAGCCTCCAGCTAGACAGGTAGATAAATTTATTGAAATAGACGAAGGAGTGATTCAAATTTGCGATAAGGTTTAAATTCGCTATTACTCAAGGGGATCAGCAAACGTTAGAAAAAGACCTTTACATTTGTCAAAAGTATTGCGGATTGCGGGCCTGTGTTTTACCTTGTTCAATTTATCGACACGAATTTCACATTACTAAAGGACATCCCTAAGTTATCCATAGACAAAAAACGTATAATCAATCCAAAATGACACTTCAATGTTGCTCCAGTTGAGAGAAAAACCAAAAAAATGTCGTGACTCGTGAGCGTGTCTATTCATGCTAAAGGACTCATTTTTTAGCAGGAATAGCTATCCAAAACGCTACAAGGCCACAGGCCGCAAACGACTATGGACTTTTAAATTTATTTAAACACTAGCAGCGCTCCGTGGTTTTCCCTGCAAAAGTTTTGATCCCGTGGGAATATCGGGATAAAAAATATCCAGGGTGTCAGCTACCTGATCCAGCCGTTTGTGCGTGAAGAACTCGCGATACTCATCCGGGAAATTGAGCATGTAACACTTACGATGCAGGGATGTCAATTGTCAACGCATGTACTCTGTGCTATCACAGCTCTGATATTTTTTTATTATCTGTGTGGTTCAGCGTCCTTATCTGTCACGAATGTCACTGTCAAAGTATGAGTGAGTTTTCGGTTGCTTGCGGTGTTGCGGTCATGGTGTTATAACTTCGAACAACTTGATAGAATCTTCAAAAAGTTTTTTGGCCGTAACACTAGATGGTGCTATTCAAAAGTTTACAAACAAATATTTTTATTACACTGGTATTACTGTTTTTTTTTTGTTGTGGCTACATCACAACATAGTTGTCATGTGTTTATTTCATTTCACGCAGACACTGGCACTTACATTCTCTTCAACAGAAAAAAAAACATAAGAAAGCAGACAAAAAAATATTAATTTAATATTTGGTAGTTTATTTACTAAAAATAATAATAATTACTAATAATTGAGCAGAAAATGTTAATTATTTATTTAAACAAATATAAATTACAGTGATTCATTCGGAAATGGAACGTGTTACTAACATTGACTGTTTACAAATATTGAAATATCACAATCCGTTTATTTTCTTCTGAGGTGAATGGATGCTTTTATTGTATTTTGTAAATTTTTAATGACGACCCGGCTTATAACACTGTTTCTTTTCCCGACTGACCTGGCTTTTACTTGGATTCCGATATTACCGCTATCATCGACTGACCTGTGGCTGAGAATTTGGACTTTACTGTTTTGTATTGTGAATTGGATTTTGTCGACCATGCCTATGAAAAGATGTTGTGCCTGCTGCAAAACACGTAAGTGCATTTAAAATTACAACCAATCTAAGTAATATTAGTTCATTTTGGTCCTATATGTACATACAAGACTTAACTAAATGGCAAAAGTGATGTGGATAACACATCACATTTTTGGGAGTACATACTAACACAATTAATGAATGTGGATGTGATCTATACTTGCATTATTTCTACGATTTACAGGAAAATAATATTGTAAAATGTTTCCTTGTTGCTTAGATGTGCAACTTGTAGTGTACATTTTACATTTGATTTTATTCTATGTTAACCCTCGATCACTCGCGCGGGTTTTTAGCCTCGTGAGCACTCGCGGGGTGTTGTGGCCACCCCACATACTCAAAGTCTATTTTTATATATATAATATCAGTTAGTGGAATTATACTAGCATTTTATTATTTTGAGTTGTATGACGTATGTAAATAAAAAAACGTTAATTTTATAATCAACTTTATTACTGTTCTACACAACATTATAATAATCAGCCTTTTTAGTCATAATATTGAGATCTCTCCTCAAAGAACCACAAAAAAAGAATCCTCCTCGTTTTTAACATAAAATTTCTCATTAAAAAACATAAATGTAAGGATTAAGTAACAAAATTAAATAAAACAATCTTATTTTTCGTAACAAGAACTGCAAATTAACTTCATGTGTTTTTGACACATGGTTTGTTTGCAAAAATTGCACTCTCACTCAATGTTTTAATGTCATTAGAGCGTGGACAAACTATACAGTGCTGCTTTTTTGTTGGTGATCCTCCTTCGGTGCTTGATCCAGGAGCATTCAACATCCTCTTGAGTGCTTTGGGTAAGCCTGGTTGAAAGCAAATAAAATTAGAAAAAAAAATGTTACATACGGACAAAGCACAATAAACGAAAGTTTATAAGAACAAAAACCATTAAATAAACTTAGAAATACATCATTATTTATATTATAGTAAATAAGGGTACAGTTAAATAATTTAGATTCACAAAACAATTGAAAACACGTACCTTGTTGATAAAGTAACCTCCGCAAAAGTATAGCTCGAGCGCTCGCGGGGTGTCGTGACCACCCCACGAAAACTTTGACGCGTCCTCACGCTGCGAGCACTCGCGCTACACAGCCCCTCTCACCCTGTGTCGACGCGTTTAAAGGTCACTTAAAGGTACTGAGACGGGCGGATACGCAACTAGAGAAATTATTATTCATTTTTACGTTCAAAAATGCGTGGGGTGCTGACAGCACCCCGCGCGAGTGATGGCGGGTTAATAGCTATGTGGCTCGTTTCGCCACTAGTTTGTTTAGGCTTAGTTGTTAGCGAAGCAATGTTTGGGCCTATGTTTAAGTTGAGTGTGTTATATTTAGTATAATACAACTTGTAGTCTGGCTATTATACTAACTGACAATTCTTTTCTCTTTACAGGGGCAGATAATGTTATCCTGCATTTATTTCCTAACCCAAACAAGGAACCAAACCGATTTAAATTATGGATTGATGCTATTGGTGGTGATCTTTTTTTATTAAAAGATCAAACTATTTTTGATTCTAATCGAGTGTGTCATGTACACTTTGATGAAAAGGACCGCACCTGGAGTAAGAGACTCAGCCCAAATGCAGTACCTACATTAAACTTGCGAGGTAATAATAATATTTGTGTATAACTGGGTGCAAAAACACAAACAAGTTATTATCAGGGTCCAGAACTGATTACGATGAAAATGATGAAATTCAAAAATTAGCACATGTGTACTGTACGAAAAGGTTAAAGAAATAAAAACAGATTTTTGTATTATCTATTTCGTTTTATTTAATTTCCAATCGAAATATTTATTTAAAATCTTAAAAGTCTAGGGAGCCTATTGCGAAAGTACTTTGCACAAAGCACCAGATGGCGCCATACGCCATACATTCGGCAAAATGACGCGAGTGACGACTCTATACCCTATTATAAAAATGTACTCTGTGGTTGCGGTTACAAAGATTTTGAATTTCTTGTACTTGTAGGTTATTTTTAATGAAAACCGTACAACCTGATAAACTTCAAAAAAGAAAAGTAAGGCATACAACAAAGCACAATACCTAACTATGTCCGTTCCATAACTTTCCGTGTTATTTATTTTAAAGTGTCTTTAATAAAACAAACTGCCGGTATGGATACAAAAAGTGAAATCTTCTCGAAGAGACTGATTATTGCAGTGTTATGGAACATCGGACTCCAGACGATTCTCGCTATTGTGCTAGTGTTTCTAATACAAGTCGACTTTTTGCACCCAGTGTTATGGATCACTTCAACTCTTCACGAAATATTCGGATGGAAGATGGGCATCAATATTATGCTTCTCGGACTGGTATCATTTTTCCAAGCATACGTTTATGGAAGCTACTATATGATGCCGCTGCCTAAATATTTTACGAGGTTCTCCATGTTCTTGAACATGTTTTCTGTACAAAACGCCATGTTCAGTGTACTGTATGCTCTCAGTGGCTATTTTACTATGGGTTTATATTCATCATTGGCAAAGAGCAATTATAACATTCTGAAGAAAAAGTGTGCCTTTTATGATGGTCAATGTCTGGTTGAACAAAGCCTTTTCCTACAATTTGGCGGGATGTGGATGGGATTGTATTATTTTCTGAATATTCACATCTTTGGAACTACAATGCTCATGTTCCCCCATATTTATCAAGATAAGTTTCAGCAAATTAAACTGGCCGTCAATAATATCTTCTCAATGGGATTTAAAAATTCCATTATGCCAGTGTTTTATTACTGCACTTTCTACTATTTATGGGGAAACAAACCTAGAAGTGTAGTGTCTGAGGTCTACAGTATATACCTGGAAGATCCACCTTTAGATAATGTTGTGAACTTGATGAGTTCAGGGATTTGGATTGGACTTTGGTTCTACACTAGTCTGTTCTTTGTCTCAGTTTACACAATGAGAACTATTTTCAACATAATACTTACAGAACCAATGAAATTCCCTATTGAATCTTCAGGAAGTTTAGTGCTCCACAATGCTTTAGCTTTAAGGTCACAATTTAATGGATATTTAGGAGCACAAGACCTAAGAATTATGTCAATGACAGATACTGGGAGAAGGCAGCAAATATTCACTCTTTCTCAACCTGGAGGTCATCCAAGAAATTGGAACAATTTATTGGAACAGTGTATAAGTATTATTAATGACTTTAGCAAAGAATTAGATGCTGTTAATGGAGATGGTAAATCAAATGAAATTGAGAATTCTGCAATCAGAAACGGGAAGCCAGCAACAAGCAATGGGTTTACTTATTCAGGAAATTTAAGAAACATGGCCCAGTCTCCTAAACTACAAGAGCTGAAGGATCACAACAAGAACAAAGTGGAAGACACATTTGCTAATGTTGTTAAAGAAGAATTTAATGTTTTCCTTCAGAAGCTGTGTCAAAAACCTGGCATTAGTTACCTTTTTGGAGAACTGACCGACACAAAATTAAAGTTTTTGTTGATGCAAGCTCAGCCAGTGATGTGGACTTGTGAAGGTTTAGCTTGTATTGCTGCTGCTTCCTTGAATGAAGATAAATATGGAGTGGTCCAGAATGACTTGCCGATTGTGATATCTACTTTAATTAATCTCAAACAAAACTTGGATAAATTGACAAAACCAGGCCTGGTGCCCAGAAAGCATATTTTAAATGATATTATTGCCATCAAAATGAAGGCTGCCCTAATCTCCTCAGTTAAAAGGAGTATTTATAAGATTGCCATCACATTCTCAAAGTACATTCATGAAGTACCTTTGGATCCAGATATTCAAGTTGCATTACAACCATTTTTGATATTTAAAGAAGCTTGATTTGTGATAATAAACTTTTTTAATAATATATTCGTTTTTTAAATTAGGACCACAAATAAAACAATTTAGTAAAAACAAAGTTTCTATTAAAATTCACTAAAAATGTAACATAAAAACCTAAACTCTGTATATCATTTCAACTATCATACCATCATCCGTGTATGAATTAATTATTATTAGTAATTATACTTATAATGTAAGTATTATAATATCTAAGGACCTATGGTTGTTGAGTATCTAAGGACCACAATTTGACTTAGATTGCATAGTAACTATAATAAGATGAAAAAGGTCTATTACAAATTGAGTTTATCTTTTATTTGATGATACTTTTTATGCATAGGTCTAGTATATTATATAGGCAAAGTGAAGGACAATGTTCTAAATTTTTTTTTTTGGTGGTTGATTATTCTAGCAGTGCCTGAAAAACCTATTAGGTATTTATAAATATTGGGTAACGTTTCCTAAAAATGTAAAATTAAGTAACTGTAATACAAAATTACAGCCATTTCAAAATATTGGTTAAAACAAGTCACAGATTTACTATAACAGCTAGAAAACACTTGGTACATTGTAATGTCAAGTGACCACGCACAACGGACCGAATGCGAGTCTAAGTGCGGAAAAGGGAGTCCCATCATCAATGTCAAGTGACTCATGTTTTCTTCGTTCTTTACCCGCCTTCTTCAAATGGAGATCTGCTACCAGCACTCGCCATCATCACTGTCCAAGGTCAATATAGTAATGGCTTAGAAATAATTCAAAGAAGGGTATCTTCATCTCTTAAGTCGCTACTCAGCAGTAAAGAGCGCTGGCTAGCGGCACCGAGTAAGGCAGTTCGCTCCGCAGACGATGTCCCCGACTCGCAGCTCAAAGAAGCTAGGCCAGAAACAAATGTTGCATTAGAATAAATTTCCTACAAAATTGCAAGTTGATCAAATACACAAAAGCAGCAACATTGAAAAAGAAGGATCATTATGCGATGTACTTGAACAATTTTATTTCATGTATGACCAGAAGCCCAAAATTAGTTATGATACCTGTTACTTGAATGTCTTAACATTCAGTTACATTTTCGAATTCTACAAGTATTCCTGAATATTTTATGACATCTATAAGGATCTTTTTGAGCTCGAATGATGGTGACACCTTGGGTGCTGTTGGTAAACATTTAAGATGGCGGCGTTAGTTCTGGCTTTAGCCACATGCCAAAAGATCGTACAACAAAATTGTCAAAATAGATCGCAAAACAACCTGGAAATGTTAAAGCGAAGACGGAACGACAACTCACGAAAAGGAGACTGCTCGGTAGGCGACAGGCGGAAAGAGAGAAGACGAGAGTGCGGGGGGAGGGGGGTTGCGTATAAGTAGAGCGGTACATACGAAGGGCTGTTTACCGTCGGGGCTGGCGTGCGGCGTGGCGCTGCTCGTGCGCGCGTCGCCGCCCGGCTCGGGCGACGCTAGCGCCACCCGCGCGCTGCCGCCCGGGGACTCCGTCATGGACGCTTGCAGGCTATAGCTCTCCCTGTAACATGCTATCGCTGGACATCGCGTCCTGCTACTCTTCAACTAAAATTGTTTATTACCAAACTATTATGGATTCAACTCGTTTAAGTATGCTCATAATCCTAGGGTAGCGAAGGCGTTTAGTGAACAGGTCGCCGATTTGGAGTATAGAGTTCGATAATGTGAATTAATGGACGATCTTACGCCATCTATCAGGAGAAATTTTAATACTAAGTTGCTACTAAATCTTTCCACAATACCAAATATCGGCTTAGGTCATCATCAGCCTAGCGTTTTCCCAACTATGTTAAGGTCGGCTTCTAGTCAAACCGGATAATGCTGAGTATCATTTTACATGGAGCGACTGCCTATCTCACCTCCACAACCCAGTTATTGGGTATTACAATACCCCTTGGAAAGACTGGTTGTGGAGACTTTTAAGCTTGGATCTTTGACAATCGTTATGGGTCTTCAGAACGACTGGTAAAGATTGTCAAAGATCCCCGAATGACAGCCGGGACCAACGGCTTAACGTGCTTTCCGAGGCACGGAAAATATCGGCTGAGGTGTAGGCAGCGAAGCCTGCATAGCAGCTGTACAAAACACTTAGCAAATGAATTAATGAGTGATTTATAAATAGATACATAAGAGTTATTATATTCCGAATTCCGTGCACACACATGCCACAACAAGATGGCTGAATATCATGCCGCACATAAAACCCGTTTCGAAAGGTGTTCGCACATCGAGACGGCATGCGGGGCCACACTTAGTATTGGTCGTCTATTTACTGAAGGTTGGGTAATGCTAGCCTGTATCCGGACGTAGACGAGGTCTGCGAGATTTCACTGTCGTAGGACGTGTCGGTGTTGATGTAGGAAGGCTGTAAGAACGGCGGCTGGGACCAGGCGCGACGCAGGGGGGTTGACTCCGGGCCCGGAGATGAACCTTCGTCCGACTCCAAGCGTACGTGGCTCATCTGTATCAGAAACATTTATTTATGCGACAAAAATAAAGAAAAATCACAGTACGAACTGCCTGTTGGTCTCATGGTCAAACCGGATGAAGTCTGTTAATACCTACTTAACCACAAGCCCCACAAGATAAATGAAAGGTGACTAACAACAGGTATTTACAAGGCAGATGTGAGTGGAAATGCCAAAAAGGACGTATAGGTACATTATTGCTGATGTTCTTCAGAAAGGCCAGGTGCGTGGTACTCGCAACTCGCGTGCGTATATGCGGTGTATGAACGTTATCGAAGCAAAAGGAATGTAACGATCTCATCTGCATTCGCGATTTATTTACCAAAAATGTAAACAAATATAAGTTTATGGCAAAATAACTTTAAATCCTACACAATAAAGTTGAGTTTACGCCACAACTTCAAACATTTTCATAACTTTTTCAATAGTGCTAATCACTGTGAAATCAACTTAATTACCATTGAAATAAAGTTGATATTTGTTTAACTTGAAGTAACATGAATTTGAAACATAAATTTGAATAGACTAACAGGTGGCGTTCTGTAGTTTCTGCCTACCCCAATGGGAAGGTGTGAGTTTTTGTACGTAATTAATTAAATAAGTCTTACATCAGGCTTCGTATGCCTACTGCGTCGGAACTTGAAGGTCTTCTTGGAAGGTCCGTGCGCGCGTTGCAGGCGCGGGCGCTCGGCCGCGTCGGGCGTGTCGGGCCGCTCGCCCCGCTCTCCCCGCTCTCCCCGCTCGCCCCGCTCTCCCCGCTCGCCCCGCTCTCCCCGCTCTCCCCGCTCGCCCACCAGCAGCTCGCTGTCCAGCGCGCGCGGCACGCACTCGCCGCACGACGCCTCGCCCGGGGACATCGGGGATAGAGGGCTCAGTGATGTTTCACCTTATTTGAAACATGTATTTGCATCAGAAAACGTGGTGGTATGAGATTCGACTATTTTTTTTAATTGTTAAAAAAATCTGTTTATATTTTCTTATGCTGTCATACTACTGGGCAAAGGTCACCCCCATACTTTTCCAATTATCTTTATGTTCAGCCTTCTCCGACCTGATGGTAAGGAACGAGTCCAAATGATCACGCCTTTTAGGCCTGCCTCGGTGACGACGCCCGTCTTCAGGCACCGTCACAGTTTCGATTAGTCAGCCAATATACCAGATGCTGTTTAATGAAGTGTTAATGTAATCATTGTTCCGTTGCGAAAAAGTTTTGGCGTCCTATATAGCACCGTATTTCTCTTTCATTGAAACAATGATGGCTCAAACACGTCATAAATCATAATGCATCCCCAGAACAATTCATCAATCCGTTACTAGCACTAGCTGTAGTCGTGTTCGTGTCGTATTTTATCTAAGTTCTGATATAAGAGTTTGCTCAGTTGTTTATGGACTTACATGGGTAATTAAAGCATATCTAAAGTTTGCCTATATGTAAGTAATATTGTATTGGCCGATTTTGGAAGCAATAATAAAAAAAAACTACTATTATACGCTGAAAAAACATAGATGTTATATATATTGACACAGTTCATTCCCTAAAACAAGTATTGTTGTCCCAAAGTAAAATACGTGAATCGGGCCTTACCAGATGTGAACTTCAGTTCCACGGACGGTACAAATCGCAATTTAGTCTGCGTGCTTGTGTATGATGGAGTACTGGCTGTTGGCTTGTCGCTGCCATAGTTGTTCAGTGAACCTGTGAAATAAATGGCAAAGTGAACAAACGGTAAAAAACTAATTGTGACCAACAACATCACCAACCACCATCATCATTGTGACCAATAACAATTATCACCATTTACCCAAAGACATAGAGAATGGATTCAGCGTTCTGTATTCAGTTGTATAGAGAATACAGACCGAAAAGTACGAGAGAGACAAAGCGAACGTGCGGCCCGTTAGCTCGTATTTGTCTCTTTCTAGAATTCTGATTGGTGCACGTCAGTGGCGGTCAGGAGTGTATCGGTCTGCGCTGCATGTACAACTGTAAGCCAAAAGAGACAGGTATTGGCCGCACAGTCGCTGTGTCTCTTCCTAGAGTGGTCACTTTTGTGAGGTTAACGCTCAGCCCATTCTCTATGGTGGGCAAGAGAGGGTACAGACAATACAAATAAATTGCCCAACGCTTTTTTCATACGTTGAGCATAAATAAAACACTACCCAAACTTATTCAAAGAATAACTTCATGGGGGGAAAACCCATTTTTTTCCACATATGTACGTATTGTAGATATTGTTTACCTACCCATATGAGAATTGCCACTGCTGACATTATTATTACTGTTTTCACTCATACGGCCGCTATTCAACTGCGCCTCAAACACTGGCATGTGTTGGCTCGTGGTTGAGCTACTCGATAGTGATTCTGTAATAAGAAGGTTGGGATGATAAGGCATAATTGCAGAGCAATCACGGCAGTATCCAAGAAATACTAGCAGGGTTGATGAACTTGTCTATAATGTTACATTTGTTGCTTTATGAAATTGGGCGCTAATAAAAATATTTATGGTCTGTTCCAAAAGTATCTTTTGAAAGTGTAAACAAACCCTGCTCAGATTAAATCCTACGTAATCACTCACTAAAAGGAATTAGTAACACATTCATATGCATTTAGAAGGTTTCAAGTTCATATCTCTCCACTTTTTCCAGCAATTATTCTTTGAATAACATTATTTAAATTGTAATTGATGAAGCATCGACGAAAACTGTGGTTATAAAGTTAACCTCAATAATTGTCAAATGAAAAAGAAAAAAGAAAGCAAACAACATCTTTAAGGTGCTTTATAATTACAATTTAGGGTTTAGTGTTCAATAGTCAAATCAAAGCACTCAATTTGTAAGTGGCACTACAAATTGGCATCCACGGGAACGTTTTCTGATTCATTTGTTTACATCTTCATCAGCTTCTTTTGAAACAGACTATAGTTATTAATTCTAATTGTGGTTGCCATCCGTTGCTCGGTGGCGGCCCAAGGTTCTGTTGCTTGCGTACTAGTGCGACCGAAGAGAAGCGTCTCGAGACCTTCTATGGATGCGTTTACCAGGGCATCGAGTGTGGCGTATTCAGGGTTAAGTAAAGTAGTTGTTGCATTTTACGATCGTGCGTTAAGGCATGAATTAGTCGCACACGTGTGGCCGGTAGCGGCCACCCGCTACAACAGTACTCAACACCGCAACAAGAGGCGACAGCCACCGCTCTGGTGGCCAGTGGTTCGGGTGCGCTTACCCTTAAATGAAGCTCAACGAAGCTGAGAGTCACTTGTATGTTACTAGTTTAATGTACAGAATGCGTAGATAACGGCTATGTGATGGGTTTTTTACGCTATGTACCTTGTAACAATGGCTTTAAAGTGTATCGTACGTACCTCTCTGCGCCGACAGCGGCGCGGAGGGATGGTCGGGCGTGCGCGGCAGTGCGCCTGCGCCGGCGCGGCCCACCAGCATGGAGATGAGCGAGGGCCGGTGCTGCTGGTGCTTGTCCGGGGCGGTGGCGGTGCGGGGGAACACTTCTGAAGCTCGCTTGCCAGCCCCTTGGCCGAGATTCTCGGCTATTTGTTCTATAATAAAAAAGAGCGATTACATTATGATGATTTTCCGTGCTTTCCATCATTCTTAATAAAAGAGGTGTTGATGGGTTGTTGTAGATCCATTATTCCCTACGCTTTCGGTCGATTTACATTTTGGTCCACCTGGCACTTATAACAGAAGACCATGTGAAACGCTCTTCTTTTAGCACTACGCCGTCATTTAGCAGTATCACGAAAAGGATTAAGTACATTTAAAACATAATTGAATCAACGGCTTCGGGGCGTATGCGCTCACTTTTGGTTTTATACTAAGTATTACAATATTTCTGTCTGTAATTTTGTACTAACCAAACTTGTACTGGTCGTGTGTATCGCGCATGTGTCGCAGTTCTCTCGCGAGCTCCGCTAACAACGCGCCTCGTGCTCTAGCGGCGGGTAGCTTGAGTCCTCTCACTCGCTCGCGCACTACGAACTGCATGTGACGCTCGTTGTCTCCGATTGGGGGTTGTGATAGCTGTTAAAGGCGATAAAGTTCCAAACAAGTGAAATTTGTGCACCAGTGCACCCAAAATGCCTTAAAAGATAATGTAATATACCGATGAATACAGCCGAGACTGACTTCCGTGCACGTCAATAATGCGTGCAAAAATGACATCATGTATACCAGTTTGCACGAAAAACTGTCACCATGTACAAAGCTTCTAATAACTTTAATCCCATAAAAATATACCATCTAGCAACTTGAACACATCAAGCCCAATTACCTACACAAAAAAATCGCTCTAAATTCAGAACGCGTTCAAAGTCACACTATTAGTTTCCCTATACCACTTTTTTTCTGTGTAACTCTAATTTTAAAACAAACTATCACCTTATGTACAATAAACGGCTGCAACAGAATATACAGCGGCGTCCGATACGTGACCACATGTTCGAGGAAGTCCCACAGATGATGCGCTGCTTCGTTCCGTCTGCCTAAGTCTCGCATCGCGCGGGCTATGCGGCCCCATTCTGTGCATAGCTCACTTGTGAAGCATGCGCACATTACTTTTAACGCTGCAAGTATAAAATTACAAATTATTGATAGTAGTAGTTAATTACTTAGGTAAGTCACAGAAAGCAAAATTTTCAGCAAATAATAAGTAAAATCAAATATTTTGAGATTTTCATCAACGTTATAATGAGAACGTCAAAATTGGATTTGGTAACTTTTATAGTAACATTTTGAAATAACTGAATTGAAGAATGAATGACAACACGATTTGAAATAACAGAACTGAAGAATGAATGGCAACACGATTTGAAATAACTGAACTGAAGAATGAATGACAACACGATTTGAAATAACTGAACTGAAGAATGAATGGCAACACGATTTGACAGTTGTTCTTACTCCCGTTAAATAATCGAAGTAGGGTTCATTCCAAAGTATCCACTATTTTCGGATGGGCCCGTACCTATCGAATTAAATCTTTCGGAACTCAAAACAAGTTTGTATTTCATACCTAAGAAAGCGATCCGATACAGTTGATTGGACAGCCTCGTAGTGTTCCTAGTATCGCGACTGCCAGTGAACGTGAGTGAGTTGGCGCGGTTGTCCGAGGCGTTGAGCTTGGCGTTCACGGCCGCTAGCTGTCCGGGCGGCGCGGGCGGACATAGGGCGTTTAACACAACTGATACTAGGTAGCTTACATCTGATTGGCGGAGGGGTGGCACATCTGAAAGAAGAATATAAAAAAAACATTCACAGCAGAATTGAGAACCACTTCCTTTTTTGAAGTCGGTTGGCAAAATAATAATTATGTACAGACGCCAGCACATCAAGCTACCCGAAACTGTAAAATTTTCCCAATCAACTTTGAACCTTATAATTTAGCAATAAAGTTGAAAATCTATTAAAGAAGTTTGACAGATTGTAGTAACTTGATGTGCTGGCGTCTGTACTTACTTATAAACGTGGTACAATGGCCTTCGAATAAAATGTTAACGAATTATATAAGAAAAATGGATTCAAGGAGTTTCGAGGGTTATAACTTTAATCGTTCTTAGTCCTTTATGTTGGTTTATGGAGAAAAGCTCTATAAATGTGCCATAGTTATTCATTATAGCTTGTTATGATTTTTACCTTTTCTACCACTGCCGACACGTAAACAAAGTGGCATGAATAGATTCATCAGCATGTTCTCAGTTTTCTCTCCAGATGGGAACGACGCGCTGCCTCCACACATTTGTTCCAGTGAATAACTATCCTGTATCACAAGATATATGCCAATATTAGAACAAATGCTTGGGCCGTAGGTATAGTGAAGCGCAAAGGCTCATTTTTATTGGTCGATAGTATTCGTATGTGGTACCTATGCGGGGTGCGTGCGGGAGATTTCTGTAAACCATGACATTGGGCCCGTATTCGAGGAACCATTTTCTTTAGTCGATAGGGAACGATTGCGGGTCGCTATGCCCGCTATGGTGTACCGACCGCGTTATCGACTTAGACTTAGATTACGGGAAATGTCTTCTAATTGCAGCCAGTAAGTATAATGACATATTGTAAGTGTTTAATTACCCCTGTATTGATGATCTGCAACGCGATTAGTCGCACGACTGTACTGCAAAAATGAGGCGGCGGTGGTTGCGACATAAGCGCTGCTGTTGCCGAAGATAGATTCTCTCCACAGTTGTTGTCAGATACTATCAGTGCCTGTAAAGTATGGCATTGAGTATTCCTCTTCTGTTGAGAAAATTTTCCTAAATGTTGGCAGCAGACACGTTGCAAGAGAGCTAGATTGTGGGGGATTAATCCATAAATAAAAAATGGATTTATTCGTAAAATCGACAAGGATTGATTGCTGCGTCGTGCTTAAAAACGAAACAAAAGCATAAAGTCAGCGATTGATGGGTAGAGTTCCGAAATTATAATCCATACTAATATTATAAATGCGAAAATGTGTCTGTATGTTACCTCTTCACGCTTAAACCGCTGAACCGATTAAGATGAAATTTAGTATAGAGATAGTTTCGAGTCCCGGGAAAGGACATAGGATAGTTTTTATCCCGATATTCCCACGGGATTCGACAGTAATGCGGGTGAAACCGCGCGGCGCTGTTAGTTTTCTTATAAAAGAGACCAACGTATTCCTTATAAAAGAGACCAAGAGTATTCTATTCAACGTGCACGTTCAACGTTACAGACAGACTATGCACATTGGCCTCTTTTATAAGAAACTCTAGCAATCCGTCCATCGAGAAAATGCGTTCCTGACACTTGTCAGTTTCATACAAAACGAATACGTGTTTAGCGAATTTGATTTTTATTATTTACAACAATTGTCGCACTGCCAGGTGTCAGGAACGCATTCTCTCGACGGCCACATTGTAGGACGGCAATATTAAGGGCTGAAATGAAAATAGTTGGTGCTACTCACTTGAATAGTATTGAGCAGAGTTTTAACATGCTGCCAATGCATTATGTATGGACACCGTACCATTGTTTCATACACTCCTTTCAAGAGCACTGCCGCCGAATCCCAATCGGTGTTTCTCTGTAAAGAGCTCGCTCTGTTAGTAAATGATTTACTTGAATAAATCCAAAAATTGTCGAAGCGGATGATAGCCGAACATGAGGTACTCTGGCGAAACCTGAAAGAAGATCTTTTTAAGCAGTTATGAATTGATCAGATTGTCTATGGTAAAAATAACTTGAAAATCTTACCCTGATGCTAGGCTTCTTAGCAATTTTCAGGAACACCTTATCCAACCTCCTCAGAATCATAATTAGCGCCGGTCGTAACGCATCGTCTGCCCAATCAGCCGCAGGTAGAACTTGTGTCATGTACCGTTGTAGACCGCGACAACCCATAGACTCCGGGTCGTAGGGAGAGACCTTTAGTAATGAGTGCGCTATTTCTGCGAGGCGCTGTAGGAAAAAGTTTTTCGAAATTCAGCATGGCATTTTTTTTTACCAAGATTATAGTGGATTATACAAATGCCTTGTAGTTAAATACTATATTTATTTGCGTTGACATTCAACACACATTATACTGCAGTACCAACATGATTTCAGCAAAATATAGGGTGTCCCGTAAATAATGGATCAAACGGAACGGGGTAGCTTACCTGATTTACAACAACTAATTTGAACAGTTAAAAAAACCATTACGGTAACCAAGATACATTTTTTTTCTCAAATTTTACCATTTTCTCCATTTTCTAAGGAAAATAAAACATTATTTAAAAAAAATGGTATCTTTTAACAGTAGTAAGCTATTCAGAACTGTTTGACAGAAATCATACCTAAAAATGCTATCATTTGCAGCGACAGCATTAAAAATACTGAATAATACTGGTAGAGAAAATGGCAAAATTAGAAAAAATAAATATCTTGGTTACCGTAACGGTATTTTTTAAACTGTTCAAATCAGTTGTTGGAAATCAGGTAAGCTACCTGGTAACCAGTTACGTTTGATCCATTATTACGGGACACCCGGTATAGTATGTTGCTGCAACCACCAAAACTGTTGATTTTGTTTACCATGGATAGGATTGGCTTAAATGTTATGTAGAATTTCTATGAATCATCGGATTACAATTATACAGGGTGACAAGGACATCGACCCGCAACCTGTTACCATGGATTCAGTACCTGCATGATTATGAATTCAACCCCGCGTTGAAATTTTTCGTTAGTTATAAAAAAAAATCTGCTGTTCTATAGAAAATTACAATACCTGCGCGGTCAAAATGTATGGCACATTTTTTTTTTAATAATATTGTGTTGTCATCCGCCCTCTTGGCACAAATAGTGTTGCCATTGTAGTGTGATGACAATGGCAACACTCTTTGTGTAGCGGACACTATGTAGTAGTAAACAAAAGCCAGTTTATAATTATCATGGGTAAGATAAACTCACAGCATGTGACTTAGAATCCAACAGTTCAACTGGTTTCCCTTCAGTGCCGCCGCTTCGGTTGGAGCCGTTAATTTCCAACAATCGGGTAGTAGCGCGGCCGATGAATTCTCCGACGAGGGATAGTAAAACATCGCGTGGTCTACGGTATTCTGCTCGCACCAACTGTTGAGATAATTAGTTATAACAATTATCATGAAATGGAAATTTTCTAAGAAATGTTTGCAACCCTAACCTTCTTGTTACAAAACGAGTTCTAACTTTAGACCTTCCCTAAACTTTCGAGCCAGATACAGTATTTTGAACTTTATTACGACAAATGTAAAGTTCTTAATGCAAAATTGACAACTTAGACTCGTCAACTTTTGTAATAAGAACTTTAACTTTATCGGATTATAGTTGGAAATTTAAAAATGGCTCGATGATTTAAACCTGGGTCTAAAGATAAACCTTGTTTCGTAATAAGGCTGAGTGAGTTTTTAATCATAGGGAAAAGACACGTGTTTTCCCAAGACAAGAAATATATTGTTAAAACACTGTTGTCTTGTCACGACAAGGCAACAGTGTTTTAACAATTTTATTTCTTGTGTTAAGGTATATTTGCTTTGCAGTATGTCAGCGGTGTGTTGCATGTTTTCAATAGAAGAAAATTGCATGTTGCTGATGCAAAATTATTACTAAATGTGCCTGTTTGATTTATCCCTTAATTTGAATATGCTATGACTCTACGTCAGTACATAAGGACACGCGCCATTTAAATTAAATTCCTTTAGTATGATTGTTTCTAGCAATATTGAAATCTACAGTCTAATGGCAGTGTATCTAAAAAAAAATCCAACCAAATAAATAAAAATACCACTTCTAGGCGTTCAATGAGTGTCTTGAACGCAGCAGGCAAAGGTAGTTAGGGCGATGTAGATGGAATCTATTTTCGTTTGATTTTATATTTACCTCCGAGTCTTCAGCTCCAGTGTATTCAGGCACAGGCATCTTAGAGTTATCGTACTTAGAGTGCGATTCCTCAAAGGCGATTATAGTAGCGGCGGTGGTACGAGGCCCGGTCCTTTGAGACGAGCCTTTATGTTCTGGAGAAGTCCTATAAGGGCCATTGTAAGATCTAAAAACAAAATAAAGTTGTTGTGAAATCATAAAAGCTGAGGAATAATATCGTTGGAGGCTTGAAACCAGCAGCTATTCATGCAGTATTTTTTCTCAAAAGTAAATTAAAACGTTCTTTAGTTTCTAAAATGATGGTAAGGTAACTCGTATTATATAGCATAATTTAAGTTAACACTTGTCCAAAGAGGCGGAAATCAAATACACGAAAGTTTATGTGTCATCTTGTACAGAACAATATTTCACAGAAAACTGACAACACTTACTTGGAAAGTCCTTCGCAGTTATTAACTAGCGTTTTTATAGCTATAGCAAGTTGTTGAATGATTTCTTTCTCTGTCTTTCCTTCGCGGTTGTAGGAAGGCAGTTGGATTTGTTTTACGTAACAAGGCAGTATTGCCTCTAGTATTATCTGTAAAGTTATAATGTATCAGTTTAGTTTCTCAGCCGATGTCTCAGTCGGTGCCACAGAACAGTGTTGATGCATACATTTAGAAAGTTAATGTAATGTGAAAAGTTTTTGAGGGTTGAGAAATAATTTGTGTATAGTACCCGGCGATAAATATTGCACATCGACCTATTCGATCCTATCGATTTTATACAAAGAATAAAAATAATTATCAAAAGAAGCAAATCATAATTGCTATAGATACCGGACTGTTTGTATTTCGTGCGACAGAGATAACGCTCTACGAAGCCGAAATTAGCCGATTGTCTCTTTCCAAAGGTCGATGTGCAATATTTATCGCCGGGTACTGTACAATATTCTGAAGTAGGCTGTTGAGTCAAATCCGTGCAAAAAACATAACGCCGGGTGTCAGTGGGAAATTTCGGAAAGGCTTGTAGCCGACAGTGCACAGCAATATACTGAGTTAATTGATATTATCGCGAATGATTCAGTCAAACATATTAACTGTCTCCTTCTCATATCAATAACAGAAGTTAATACATAACATATTTTTAAATTACTTAAATAACTGTACTTACCAACATCTGATATCCCCTCATACTCTCAGCGGAGTAAGATACGACCATGACACAGAGACTGATGCAATCCAGCACATTGACCATCTCTTCTTCATCACGGTAGCAGAAGTCGATAGGTTTTAGTGGCTTTTCTTCTTTGATCAGTTCAGCAATGTGGAGAGGGTCGGGAGATGGTGTTTCTAGACTTAGAAGTAGGTTGAAGAGGCAGCTGGATTGGACCTATTTGAAGATAAGTATAACGCTTTAACATAATAATATATTGACGCCATATTGATTACTAGAAGGAACAGTGGGGTTTTAGTCGGTAGGAGGCCGACATAACCCTCCGCTCCGTTCTTCCCAGACGGAGGTTCTCTTTTTTTTTATTTGAAAAATTTTTTTTTTTGACTGTATTTTTCTTACAATCTGTCACTGTGTATTAGGACATTCAGTAATTTTGATGACGTGTTAGATGTCTTGCTCGGTATGCGTCCTATGAGACATCCTAGTATTTATAAAGCATCAAGCTAAGTTTGTCCAATGAAATCCTGTGGAATTTTGTGGAATTTTGTGATGATGATTTTATTTGAAATTGGGTTTGCTCTTGACTCTAGTCTAGGTCAGAGGTGACAGAGACAAAGTCGACGATGGAGTGAGCTTACCCAGAAGAAGCTTGTTCACCTGTATCCATGAAGATTTACACACGAAAAAAAAAGGATAACTGTGCATGGTAAATAAATACCTGTTTATGGTTGTTGAGGAAGAAAAATAAATGAAACTAATTAAAGAACACTTAACTCAATTTTTGTCGAAATATTAAAAAAATATGTTTATTTTAGAAATGTATATTTGTAAACCATGCCTGGTTTAAGGCTTATTTTTATTGTGATGACAGAGATGTATGGGACCAAAACACATGCTTCGCCGAACCCAAATAATTTGAGATAAAGTCGAGAGATTAATTGATGATGAATGATCAAAAACACGAAGAGCGTAATTGGGATGAGGAGACTGCCTTAGGCTTTACAATTACCATATTGATTTTTTTTTTGGAGAATCTTATTTAGAGATAAGACTAAGATAGTCTGTTGAAATAAATGATGTACAGACGCCAGCACATCAAATTACTACATTCTGTCAGATTTCTTTAATAGATTTTCAACTTTATCACTAAAGCATAAGGTTCAAAGTTGATTGCGAAAATTTGACAGTTTCGGGTAGCTTGATGTGCTGGCGTCCGTACTATGTGTAAGTTGTATATTCTAAAGCACTTTTATTTTTATTAATCTTAAATTAGAGAAATATGTCATGATTAGAACTAGAGTTTTATATGCAGGACTACAATTGTAAAAGAGACGATACTGACCTTGCTCGCATCTCCATATGTAGATTCTTCGTCTGTATCTAAAATGGCAGATACAGAGCCAAACATTTGTAGTATAAACGGCTTGCGGTTCAGTAAGTAAAACTGTTTGACAGCGTATTCTATTGTTGTCGTCACCAATTTATTTGTTTGGAAGTTTGAATATATTTGCAGTAGCGTTGGCATGATCAGTAAATATCTGGAAGAGAAACATTCGATATTAGGTGAAGATTTATTTGTACAGTCAATTGCATGGGCTGTTGTGGATTTGGCAATGACAGCGGTTTTATTTCACAAGCAGTAAGCACGGTTTTCGTAATTGAAGTGTTACTATGACGTGCAGTTAACTGTACACATTATTGGTATAAATCGATTTATGTTCGTAATATACATACCCATTTGTTGAGAAAATGCTTTTAAAATTGAAAGCAGCATTGACGTATGTGGCGATGACGTATCGAAGGATCAAAGAGTCTTCGCTATGTAACATCAGGGCGCCGTTGAGAACATTCAAAAACAAGTGAATGTCGCGCGATGAGGTGAAGTTACCGGCCATCGCTTCGAACATTCGAGCTATGAGACGAACCCACCTAGCATAAAAAATAAATATCATAGAAGCTAATTACTTTGGAAATAATTTTCCTATTCGGAAACGAACTTAAATATTGAACTAATACATTTATGTAGAACATTGGAAATGTAATGGTTCCAGTTGATCGAAAATTCTAGAAATATCGTTCCGGTGCTCAGAAAGCGGAAACATAATGGGTTAGAATTAATAGTTCTGCTGTTACCCAAATCTCCTATTTCATCGCTCCCAACCAATTAGTGACCAGTGGTAGGGTCAAAAACAACTCAGCTTAACTTAAGGTTTGGTAAGGACCAAGTTTAAAATACTTACATAAACTTATGCAATACATCCAAGCCCAATAATGTGGAACCTAGAGCTCCCCGACTATACAACACTAGGTCAGCTTCAAGAGCTTTGCGAGGGAAAGACGGTAACTTCATAAGCTCGTCGTGGAGAAATACTACGCGTTGAACCACCTAAAACAGTATGTTGTGTTAATAATCTTTGTAATTTCAGGTCAAGTTAGGTCCAAAAATAGTTCTGGGGTCATGTTTACTTCTGGAAGTCTTTGTTGCAGTTCGAAGAGAGATGATACAGGACGCTAAGCACCACCACAATTCTGGGTTTTACACTTCATAATCGGCTCCTGATGACTTAACTTGACCAATTATAGGATCACACTCTTTTCAATTAAAAAAACAAATGAAAAAGAGGATTAAGCAAGTGTTACATACCATATCAACATTCTTCAATATAGCCCAAGTCAGCAACACTTTTCCGATCTCAACGAATTTCTGCAAGAGTTCTTGTTCCTGCAGTTTTTGGAAGGCTTCATCAGGTTCCATGTGAACCAATCCTAATTGAGGATATTGCGAACGTTTGAAGAAGTAGTGGTCGCGGACGTAGCCTTGCGGGTTGTGGATTTGACCTACGAAATAATAGCTTGGAGTAAAACAAAAGCTAGGGAATTTTCAAACCCACAACACATCCCCGAAGTTTCCTGCGAAATCACAAGATAACCTTTGACCAGCGTCGTCTAGCGAGCATTTTTGAGCTTTCAGACATGTCGAGTGAGGTCTATAAACCAACCAATATAAACTCGGATCTTCCACGAACTAGTATACTCCCGCGGGAATGTACAATCCGAGATATAGGCAGCGCCCATGCAGCTACTTTTAGACAGCACAAGTAAGCATAATAATGCTTGCTTGTGCTCGGTACTGGAGTTTTTGACATCGCACTTTTAAGCGTATACCTAACTCTTTCTTTGACTATTACGTCTGTGAAATTTCGCCAAGTAATTTAATTTGACCCCTGTATAGGCACGGATTTCGAGGCATTTATCGCCTTATGGTATAAAAGTAATGTTTTATGTAATGTCTTATCGTGTGTTGCACCGATTGACGTCATTACGTCAACGCCTACTGTCGCTGAAAACCAGCGCTGGGGCTCTGACTCGCATAGGGTCTTAGCATTATGCTGAGCGATTCCCCTAACTTTTTTTTCTTTTTGTGTTTGTGTTCTTCTTCTGCTTCATGTTTACCGCAAATAAACCGCAATAATTTCTTTCTTTCTTTAATGTTGTTGCAAACGCACCCTTGTTTTAAATGAGTAGTAAGATAATGCTACTTACGAGTTTTGAAGTCAACAAGGAAATGTTCACGATGTAACTTTTCTGGGATGCCGAAGAAATCGAGAGACTCTTTCAGGATTTGGGCAAAAACTGTGTCTTCTTGGACGGGAAACTGAGACGGTATGCAACCTTCATTGTCAGCTAAAATAAAAAAAAAAAAACTCAGTTAGTATACACTATACAGCGTGCTCATAAAATAATTTCTTCCTTTTTTATTTCTTGACAATATTTCCTTGATCTATTCAGTAAATATACAGCATGTTAGCATGTATTTAGAAAGTAAAATGAGGCTGATTTTTATTATATTTTCTTTACAATATTTTGCAGTTTTTTTTGTGTACTTACGTGGACCATGGACGATAATCTTTTTGGCGGCAGGCACATTGGCCGTTAGCAGTATAGATGCATCACATTGCTCCTTACGTAAGATCTGTTTTAGATCCTTGAACATTATGCCGTGAACACTATGTACCACCTGAAAAATAAAGCAAGATACGGTTCGTAATTTTACTTGAAATGAAATACAAGTACATACAATCAGCTCGATTGTGCCTATGAAGTTTGGTAGCCTCTGATTGGCTTTTAATCTCTCTGGGACGAGCTGGTACAAATTTGTACCGCTTGTGGTACACATATGTATCAGCTTGTCCTAATGTCTTCATTAGGACAGGACTTACCTCTTGGTAAGTCTGTCAAAAACATAGTAATAATTCTGATAGGCGGTTAATGGAATAGCAATCGAACTTCTAAACTGTCGCTTTTAATCACAAATCCTTGTAAATTGTAACTTCACTGAGATTGAAACTAGCTAACTGTAGCACCGAAAAATAGACCTTGTCGTTTTATAACGTGTAAGTGAAATTCAACCTGCACGGTGATAAAACAATTACGAGGTTGGTTGTACAGTGGCACTTAGGCCAGATGAGAATTTACAAAAAAAGAAACAATAGACAACTCACCATCCACAAAATAGACAGCGCCGCACCAACAAGTCTCTGCCCCTCCTCATGAGGACTCCTTACGTAAAACATGACGTACCCTATAATATAGTTGTACAACGCAAAGGCAGCCTGAAAAAAAAAACAATATCTATAAAAAATCAGGCTTAGAAATGATTTATCTTTATCTATATATATTATAAATTAAAGTCGCTGTTCGTGTCTGTCTGTGTGACCAATGCTTTTTAGAAATTTTCTCCGGAAGGTTTATGTCTATATTACATTAACCTGTCAAGACCCGCGCGTGCCCTATGTAGTAAGATACAATAGAAAATTATTTGTGTGTCATTAACGGAACTTGAGAGATCATTATTGAACCTCATATAATAAAGAAGTTTGATGTTTTGTCAAGTCGTAAAAACCGTGCGAAGAAGGGGCGGGTCACTAGTATTGTATAGATTGTGTGCGAATGGTTGGTGATGGGTTTTTAACATCCTGTATTTATTAGTATGAGGCACCGTACTGTGACCAATATTTATACCTGTTGAGGCAACCTCGGTATGAACCGGATCAAATGACGCAGTAGCTTGAACATCTCGTCCTGATGGTCTCGGGTTAAACGTTCGAGAACATGGCGGAGGAATAGTGCTGAGTCTTCTACGAGGCAACACCATATGACCTGGAGAAAATGCAGGGTGTAAATGAAGATAGAGTGTACGTTTTTAGAAACTTATGTATGTGGCTATTTATTTTATATTTAATACTTCAAGCACATAAATGTACAGAGGCGGACTTAATGCCATAGCCATGCGTATTCATTTTTTAATCTGATCGAAATCTTTTTGCTAACTTAAAAGGTCGGCGTTTTTTGTTTGTAGTACTTACTTAGTGGTACAGACGCCAGCACATCAAGCTACTACAATCTGTCGAATTTCTTTAATAGATTTTCAGTTTTATCGCTAAACCATATGGTTCAAAGTTGATTGGGAAAATTTGACAGATTCGGGTAACTTGATGTGCTGTCGTCTGTACTGACTGCAGTAGTTTTTAGTACTTACTTAGACAACTGGAATAAATAAAACTGTCTCTAAAGTCGAATAAAGCTTTGAGGATATAATATAATAGTATATTGGAACGAAGTGACGTAAGGAAAGAGCGTTATGCCCTCTCCATGCGACTCTCTCTCTCTGTCTCTTTCTATTATGTATGTGTATGCGTACAAGTATCGCGTAAGGGGCCGCCTCCACGAGCGAGAGAATCGCGGCGATATTATCGTCGTGCCACGTATTTTTATACACTCTCCTAGAACGTGTCTCCACACGGCGATATCATCGCCGTGAAAATTTGATGGCACGGCGAGACTATCGCCGCGATTCTCTCGCTCGTGGAGGCGGCCCCTAAGGATCTTTTTTCCTAACGGGGGTCCCCCGACAGCACACGTTTTATATCCACCAATTATTGTAACAAATTAATCCTTTTTTGTTTATAGGAACCGAGCAATAATCGAAGCGGTGCTGTCTGACACAGCAAAACAGTTTTTACTTAAGCCTATAGCGTTGAATTTTTCATCAGGTCTGGCCGGAAGACACAAACATTATGAAAAAAGGGGCAAATAGGGTGTTTCACAAATACTTTACCTGATAAGCGACTTCGTAGACAGAACACCCGTCTCTTGAAACAGCAGCATCATCCAATAGTGAAACAATCTCAGCCACAGCCGAGCATAATGTTGAAGGGAATAATGCTGATGCCACTTGTGTGTGATGCGATCCTCGTACACCTTCAACTAATTCTTCATCTGCTGGTGCTGCGAGGCAACAAAAGTATTTCAGTTCCAGATGCTTAGCAGAAGGATTGATAAATTAATCGTTGTGTCATGCATGACACGGAAAGTTCCTTATATAAGGAACTTTCCGTGTCATGCATGACACTCGTGCCGACACGAAGATGAAGACACGTACTTAATACGTGTCGAAACAGAACAAAGGTATTCTATTTAATGTAAGTCTTTGAACCAAAATCTGTTGCTGGATCCAGCAGCGACTTGTGTTTTTAGTGACAAAATAAAAAACATGTCTTTCAGGACCATTTTTTTTTTTTTTTTTAAAATGGCATGAGTTTTTCTTGTCACACTAAGTCGAAACAGAAACGCTAAAATAAACTGCTGAACTATTGCTATTGTTGTTAAATTGCCAACTCGTCATAAGCAAATGTAGCGATCATGCTCGTGCCTTCTTAGTATAAGAAGCTTTTGCTTGCAGTGGGACTACAATAGGCTGGTAATATTTCATTAAACCCATAAGATTACTTACGTTCAACATGATCATCAGCAGCATGGTCAAGCGCAGGTTCGCGTGCCGCCTGCCTCGTAATAGGTATAGTAGTGATAAGAAAACTCTCTCGTTCTGCACGTTTCTTATCATTGCGTTGTTGAAGCGCCCTCTTTATCGCCTCCGTTTGCTGTTTCTTGCGTGTCTTTGTTGCTGTTACCAGGGAACGCTGTGGATGAAATGTTGAGCATAAAAAATACTATTTAAAAATAAGGGTAAATATTTAAATTGTTACTTACCTTTTTGGATAAAACACAATCAGACACAAGCAAAAAATAATACATAAAACAACAGGATCCATGCTAGCGGTGTTCAGGGCTATAATAAATAGAGGAATAATATTATTAATTGTTTTTGTCCTACGACCGACTAGTGATTTTCAAAGAAAACAAACACAGACACAGCACAACACACACTAGGCACAAGCTAGGCTTCATTCTTACATGTCTCTCCTGATTCAAAGTCATCTCCATATCCTTATCCTTAACCTGTGGGCTCCATGGAGGGTCAACGACCGCTAGCGACTCGATGCCGATCTTTGGAGAAGGCAGTGTGAACTCTATGCCCGGAGGCGGCACTTTGAAAGTCACTGAAGCTCCTTCCTCCATGCGCGGCCATACTTGGTATCTTAGCTTCCACATTACTTGGAATCTTAGGATTGCGTTTATTCTGAAAATGTTAAAATTACATCAATATTGTCTTTGCGAGTATCATTTTAGAATTTCAAGTATCTATAGTAGTTTTTGTGGGGCACATGAAGAAATAAATTTTACTACACATTTATCTTTTATTTTTATATTTCATTTGCATACATATATTTTTGCATACTATATTTTGAATTCTGAATCTGGGGCGATACTTAAGTTTTAGAAAAATTACCCCAATGTCAAACAAGACACAGCGTTCAAATTAGTAAGTGAGTAAGTGGCGATGGAATGTTTAATATCTGAGATAATGAATACAAGTGTAGATTCTTTTATTGTAATGCAAGATGATGCTAGCAAAATCATTCGCTTGCGACGAAAACCGGAGAGCTTTCGACATTACGAATAAGCCTTAACAATTATTACACACCTGGTACTCGGCTCAGCATGTTTCAAATCATTATGCATTATTTCAGTGGCAGTATTTGGCGCCTTGACAGCAGCGAGTATGAACAACGCAGCGGCACACGAACTAAGTTCGCGATCTGATTCCAAAAGCAACTGCCATGCTACGGGTGCACATTCTGCGAACATGTCTTCACCCATTGTTGTTGCTCCTTTGATTAGGGTGGCGAGAGGAGTGTGGTAGGCGTCGCGGACCTAGAATAAATATATTGAGGTGGTATTTTGGCTTTTGGAGTAGTTCGAAATATATTATGTTTGTTATACGTATTCGTTGTCGTGTTTGTTATACGTTTGTTACGTATTTTCTTTTCTTTCTTTTTTTCTTCTTTCTTTAATATCGATTACAGTATTTTTTTAAAGTTGCAATTGCAGTGTTTCTGGTTTAGCAAAAAAGGAGCCAAAATCTCAGTTTTTTTGATTAAAAATATTAGATTGGGGCTTAAGAACATGCTTTGGGGATGCCCTGGCAAATTTCAATGCACGATAATTTTCGCAAGCTCATCGCGAGATAGGTTCATTAATAAAAGATAATTCATGATACAAAAATAATCGGGCTAAACTCAAAGAATGCAAATGAGTTAAACCATCAAAAATACATTTATTTTTAACCAGAAAAGGGTTACTTAAAAGTAGTTATAACATTTTTCAGACCTGTCCCTTGAGGTATTTAAGTATAGGTGGCGGGTCTAACGGCGGGTAGGGCACCGCACCTGGCTTCAAGGGTATTCCTTCAGCGGCTATATTGGCCTGTTCCCCGCCCGCGGCCCGGTATGCAAGGCCCGCACTCTCGATCACTGAACGCTCGATTCTGGGGGTGCATTGAATAAAATATCGACAAAACCGTGAATGAAAATACCAATAAAGTTCAGGCCCATTCACAAAATTTTGCGAGTATGTGTAACTCACATCATATCTTCGAGTCGAGAGAATCTTTCCGTGTAAATGAGCCTTTTTATTTTAGTATTAATTTAGCAAGAGCAGAAGCGATTATATTATTATTAATTGCATTAAAGGATTTGATGGGCTAGAGTCTAGACGCTGGATCAAACAGATCATATTTTTTATAGCCAATTTTTTTAAAGCATTTTCTTATCGAGTGAAATACCATCGTCCATCTGTTTAGCCTTTTCCCAACTATGTTGGGATCGGCTTCCAGTCAAACCAAATGCTTCTGAATAACAGTATTGTACATGGATCGACTGCCTATCTGAAGTTCACCACCCAGGTATTGGGTAACACGATAGTTGACTATAAGACTGGTTGTCAGACTTTAAACACAGCTGTGATTTGTGACAACATGAAAGAATTTGCTGAAAATCGGACTCATACTGAGTATACCTATCAGTAGAATGTTCAGAAGACTTGCGCGAACGTCGTCCGCGGCGGGTCCCACCGTTTCCTTCATCGGAGCTTGTTGCGTTCATTTCGGGGCCAAACTTTTCCCCATATATCTGCAAAGAAAAGCCATTTTTAGGGTTCCGTACCTCAAAAGGAAAAAACGGAACCCTTATAGGATCACTTTGTTGTCCGTCTGTCCGTCCGTCCGTCTGTCAAGACCCTTTTTCTCAGGAACGCGTGGAGGTATGAAGCTGAAATTTATATCAATTACTCAGGTCTACTGTCCCTTGAAGCTGTGAAAAAATCAAACTTCTAAGCCAACGCAATCAAAAGATACAGCCGTTTATGCCGCAAATTTTCGACACTTGCAAGGGAATCAAAACCTACAGGGTGCTTCCCGTGAACTCAGAATCTTAAAATTTGGTACGAAGCAACGTCTTATAGCATAGATAAAGGAAAAATTACGAAAACCATAAATTTTTAGTTACATCACATAATATATATTTTTTAATAATTTTAAACTTACTACCCATTTCCTCATAAACGCGTGGAGGTATTAAATTGAAATTCATACCAAATACTCAGGTCTATAATACCTTTAAGCTGTAACAAAATCAAACTTCTATGTCAACGCAATCAAAAGAAACAGCAATTTAAGCTGCATATTTTGAAACTCGCAAGTACTCGCAAGGGAATCAAAACCTAAAGGGTACTTCCAGTCGACCTAGAATCTTAAAATTTGGCATGAAGCAACGTTTTATAGCACACATAAAGGAAAAATTCCGAAAACCTTAAATTTTTTTTTTTTTTTTTTGCAATGTTCAATGTGGTACTATTCATAACTTTTTCAGTCACCATTTACAGGTCTGGTTCAAATTTAATACTTAATTAATATTTTTGAACCAGATTTCTAAATAGTGACTAAAAAACTTAGTAAATAAATAACTTTAATAAAAGAACTTTCGCAAGTCTGCTGCAAGGCTAGTATAAGTGTTTCAGTTATATTATAGATAAATGATATGTGTTAATATAAAAAAAAGGATTACTTAAACGATAAAGAGATCTTTGTCTTAAATTTATGCTCCTCCATCTTTCCCCATTGTAATGTTATGAATTTCATTTTGCAATAAAAATACCATAGTTATGACTCGATTGTCGTAATGAACGAACTTTGTAAACCTTGCAGGTTTGTACGGAACCCTCGGTGCGCGAGTCCGACTCGCACTTGGCCGGTTTTTTTAAATGACTTCAACAATTCAGGAGGTTATGCATTCGAGGTTTTTTGGTTCATGTATCTGCAGAGCACCGAGGTCTCGGTGATTATAGTATATCACCGTTTGTGTGAGTGGAAAAACATCAATAAAGAAAGATTAGGTTACCTTTTGCACAGACTTCATGAGTCTTACGCTGGCTCTCATGTTTCTTCGGAAGCAATAGGGGTGACAGAAGTTCTGATGACAGCATACGTAGTTGAACGAGTTAAGGAATTTCACCATCACCTACAATTACAAAACCGTTGAAAAGTTAGAAAGAAGTCACGGTTCTCGACAGAGAAAGACCCATTAGGATGAAAAACCGGGAACAATGGAAGATCAGAATATATTATGTTGCATCGACCACTAATAAAATGGGTCTAGCGTTGGTAGGAAAACAAAGCTCGGCGGCTGAGGTCCAATAGAAACGATGTTTTTGTAACAGACTTCCATTGCACTTCTTTATAAATCTAAATTGCAGATTTTACCTTAAGCCACGGAAATCCTTTAGTAGTATCAGGTGGATCAGTAGAGTTACTATCAGGACTGTCTGGTGGATGGTCATGATCATCAGAAAGTACGCCAGGACTTTCTTCTCCACCGCTGTCCACTTCATTTGACATTATCACCGTTCCACCTGTTTATAGTAAACGTAATGAGATACATTTTAGTCTGGTACTTACTCAAAGTTTACATTTGCCAAAGTAGCAACAAATATTTTTGCCAAAAACTTTGAATCGACACATTTTTTAGGAGTCTTGAAACGCGACTAAAATATTGTTTTATAGTTTTCAATGTGTAGCGATCTTACCTGCTCCTGGATATACCTCTGAAGTATCACTTCTATCAGACAGAGAAGATACTTTCCTTCTGCTTTGTATTGAATCGGACCTCCTTGTTACAACTGGAAGGAAAAATAGTTTTTTTTTAAGTCCTACACTATGGGTAGGTACTTCAAACAAGGATCTTATCCACAGATATTTAAGAGGTTTTAACTCTCTTTGATTGTTAGTTCACACAAATACGTTTAAACAATAATATTATTTAAAGGTATGATGAAATTTCAGAATATCTAAAGGAAAATAAATTGTGACTTTGTAACTCACATTCATCCACAACATCTCTGGTGTCCTTTTGCCTGAGTTTAATAGACCGTCGTTTGAACGAACCATAAGCGGAATGCGTTTGCTGTGTATTACGACGATGCATGCCTCCTTTACCTCGAGACCCTAAACGACCCTTTTTGTCCTCTACCGCCGTTGGTATGGCATCTGCTAACTATAAAAATTTGGTTATTTCCAGAATTCTTTTAGTTCTCATCTAATAAACTAGCTAAGCTTTAGCTGAAAGCTTCAACTGTTCTACGCGATTAAAAGCGCAATATATTATTTGTATAAATTTGCTTACAGTTACATTACTTCCACCAGACACGTTCTCAGGTTCGTGCAGAACAAACGATATTTTTCTCTCAGTCTCTGCGCCCGCAATCGATTGTAAGCTTTGCGCAGACGCCTGCGAATGGCCCATGCTCGACAGAGCCATACTCCATCGACGGTTAGCTTCCCTGTGATCCAAGTTATTCACATTTCAACGCGTCAATGAACTCTCAAGTCCATGAACGAGTTAGCTTGCATTTACCAGCTATTTTACTTTAGCTTCTATTCTCTTTACATTACAATTTCCTTTGAATTCTTACTGTTTGATCTCACATGCCAATGTAGCAAAAGCGTTTGTACTTTTTTCTAATTTCATCTAAACTATTTTATCACTTAATAAAACTATTTGATAAAACTTCGAAAGGGTGTATTTCACAAAACAATTTTAATATTCGTGTAAAAATTTAGAATAATTTTAATTGATAGCAATTTAGGTGTTATCTTACAACATTCCATGCATTTAACTGTGCGTATGCACATTATACCGTAGATTTGAATTTCTTTTATTATAAATAAGATCGTGGAGATGAGATCGTCACAAATGTAGCTGCATGTAACAAGTAAGGTACTTGCACGGAATATTAAAGTTTGTTTTATGAAACTTAGCGTTAGATGTAGCAACAGTTGTGAATCTCGAGTGCCAAAATTTGCCAATAAGTGAACAATATTCGCTATAAGAGTCACATCGGTCCAAGTGAAATTTGCACATAATACTTCCATTTTAAAAGTGTACGTTATTCAAAATTATGTACATTCTACATACGCATGCACGCTTAGTGCCGTATGCAAGGAAACATGCATTATTTCTTTTGAAAACATACTCGACTGGCATTAATGTGTGTTGACTGCTAAGAGCCCTGTTAAAATAAAAGTATTGTCAAATATAATTATGCACTCTTCTTAATACATCTCAAATGAAATGAACATAATGAACTCACTTAGTCTTACACACAATACGTCGTTTTTCCATCCATCTTCGCATAATATAATGACAAAAAATAAAACGTTTTACACCAAAGAATTAATAAGCTACTTACCAAAAATAATCTTCTAATAATAGAATGCAAGGGAATTTGGTACCTGTAAACTCTGTCCCAAGGTCCTCTTTCCTTGAGCGACGATCGGCAAGTTTTCGGTAGGTTCTGGTAGGTTTCGCGTAGGAACGCCGTTATTTCAAATAGCAGTACACAAGCAATGATTCTAAGGGCTCGGGGACACTCGGCACCAACTGGTTTTCCAGGAAGGCGAATACTAGCTGTAGGAATGGTAAGTCTTCATATTGTAAAAGCAAAAAAGGAATTCTAAGCACAAACCAATAGGGTGCAATACTGTTTTTTTTTTTGACTAGGGCAACTCGTAGTTGACCTTGAGAGGTCGTGACTACTTAACCGGACTATGGTGCAATACTGTCGAAGCAATAGAAGCATTTTTAAATGTGTTTGACATTATTGCTCTTGTCAATTTAACACGTTGAAGGTGCTGCCATCAGTGTGAATTTTCATATTTTCTCCAATAATAATAGACCGCCAGACCGAATTTCGGACATGGGCGTCAATCTCGGATCAGAGGAGACTGGCCATCTACGCGGGAGATATTATAGTGCGTAAGTGTGCGCTGACACAGCTGCACTTACTCTTCCCTCACTCTCATAGTGCGATGGGACGGCAACCCGACACGACCGGAGAGAGATCAGGCGCAGCAACAACGGCTGAAGAGCGTGTATTTTTATTTTTTTTTTATTCAAAATGGGTTTGCTCTTGACTTTAATCTAGGTCAGAGATGACACAGATAAAGTCTACGATGGAGTGAGTTTACCCAGAAGAAGAAAGAAAGTGGAAAGAAGTGTATACAGAAAGTGGGCAACGTCGCAAATAGCTGTCAAATATTTCGCTGTTTAGATTAATTTGTCAATATTACTGTATGAAAATAAGAAATATGGCTAACTAATGAACTAGAATATTGATTATGAAATGCAATAATTAATATCGTAACACCGAATATTTAGTTTTAGATGTAAAAAAGTATTTGGAAACTTTACAAATGCCTTTTTTACACCTAAAACGGTTACAACATCAAATTCAGTGTTTTAATTGCAATTCATTATTAATATTCTAGTTCATTAGTTAGCCATATTTCTTATTTTCCTATGAAAATAAGAAATATATATAAAATAATATAATTACTCTATAGTAATATTGACAAATTAATCAAAACAGGGAAATATTTGACAGCTGTTTGCGACGTTGCCCACTTTCTGTATACGCGCTCTTAACGGCGTGCTTTCCGAGGCCCCATGACTCGGAAAGGTTTCACCGCACCAACTTTCAAACTCCGGGCTGTTGTTTTTTAACTAAGAAATTCCTAATGGAAAAACCCAATGACATTTTGCCTGAGCTGGGAATCGAACCCAGGACCCCACGCTCAGCAGTCGCGCTTGCTTCCGCGCCCAACGGGGCGGTTAATCATATTTCGAACACTGGTAAAGGTTACCTTCGTCTAGGAAATCCTCTTCTTCGTCTTGCTGCAAAAGTTCGCGTTGTCCATCCGGGTCACTTACAAGGTTGATTACGGTATCGATGTGCTTTTTGTCTTCGATTAGCATTTCTTCCAGTCTGTTTCCTATTGCCTAGGGCATTGAGAGATCGTTAGTAAGTTCCTGATGGTTTTGTTAGTATAAGTTTTCTTAACTCGACATGCATAATAATCATCAGCCTATGATGTTGCCTATGATGTAAGCCCACTGGTGGGACAAAGGCTTCCTTTCTGTGAAAGGGAGCGGGCCATAATCAGTACGGGTTGGCGGATGTATTAACCTCAATACGAAACGGTTCAAATATGCTATGCAAACTTACCTCTGCCCATTGGTAAAATAGTTTACCAGCCAAACGCTGTCTCTTCAGCTGAGGGTTTATAGATACTGCAAAGTAATAGTTCTTTTTTAATAACAACCTTAACTTGGTTCATCATGATTTATAATGGTGAACTTAATAAATCCTTACCAGCAGCTTTGGATGTGTTAGATTTCAACCAATAAGGCCACTGGCCTTTATTGCAGTTATGCACCAAGTGCGCACATTCTAAGAGAATCGCGGCTCTTCCAACTATTACTGTATGCGGCTGAAAAATTCTGATCGTTAGACATGATAATTTTACAATTTATAATTGAACATAAATGTTTCAATTTTCTCCGTGTTTTTAATTAAACACGGAGGAAATGGAAACATTCATGTTTAGATACTAAGTTCGAACCAGGAACATTAGTGAGGGAATTTGATTGTTATGTAAATTGACATCCTACGTCAATTTTCCCTGTTTATAGCCTGTCAAAGAATCTCCGAGTTGTGATTTGAATATACGGGCAATTTATGTCTCCAGTTTGGGGCTTTAAATCAGGCGTGATCGAAGTCAAGAGCGCGCCCATTCAGCAATAAAAAAGTTGGTTGTCAATTCGCTTAACCATTAATATCCCTGACTTCATTATGGTCTCAGTAAAATATGTGAACAGATTTCTGAATGACTCCGCTCACAATATTTTTTTTCAAAAGACTATGTTCATTAATTACAGCTTTTGTGGTATCCTAAAACAAATGAAATCATACACTCACCAAATCTAAGAGTGCGGCCATGAAAAGCGCGTCAGGGGTACCGCCAGGCTGCGTCGCGTCTAACAAAAAGTTGAACCGAGCAAGTCCCGCGTACAGAGGCGCCGCAGCCACTAGACGACGTCGTTTTAGTATTACTACTTCGGATTCTCCACCGCCCGAACCGCCCTCTGCGGAGCCACGCCGCGACATATCTGTAGAAGTGAGCATAATTACTATAAGGACCGGATTATATGCAAATGCATATTGCATATTATGCATTTGCATATTTAGTCCCTTTTCAGCGGTAGTTGCATGTTTTAGATTTTTTTTTTAAATTATGCATGTTTACTCTCGATCTCGCTCATCATCTGCCCAGTCACCTCAGTAGACGTAGAACGGTTCTTTTCCGCTTACAGGAATTTTAATTTATCTACAGATCATTTACAACAGTACAGTACAGTCAAGTACATATTTTTAAAGGTAAATTGTAAATTTCATTGTTACCTAAACTTAGGTTTAGGTATATTTTGTAATAGATATTTTCGCAAATACGATTGTTATCGTTGAATAGCTAGTACAGTGCTTTTTAAAATAAAAAAACATTAAGAAATAAGACTCTTTTATTTTTTCCTGTAATATTGTATGCATATTTTGGCCCTTTTTATGGATTTTCGTGCATATTTTAGCTATTTTACTTGAATATTTTGGCCCTTTTTATGGATTTTCGTGCATATTTTAGCAATTTTACATATTTTGGCCCTTTTATGTTGCATATAGTCCGGTCTTTAATAATTACTATAAAGTTGTCGTGGATAGCGGAAATGATTTTGCTACATGACCTTGTCTTTCCAAACTCAGAATGCAACTGATGATGAGAAAGGCACCAAGTCGTATGTTCTAAGTTTTATAAAACTTTGTTGTGATAAACACTTACTTATTCACAACAAAGCATAAACCATACATACGTTTTCTGAGTGGACTGGCCCAGAAAATATATCCATTATCAGTTCAATAAAAATGTATTGTACTCACAACCGCCACTGGTGTCTTCTATACTGCCATCTCTCTTTTTCCCCATCTTCCTAAGACCAAATCTATTTAGTCTGTCTTCTACCCTCTTTCGAGCTCTGAAAAATGTTTCCAAATGTATTTATCAATATTATCTACCTGGGAACATGGTCGTGAAAACGTGAACGGCCGCGAGCAGCATATTGGAATTATCACTCATTATTATAGTTCTGGAATCCATGGTAAGAAACATTATAGTTGAATAGAAAGTTTAAGCTGCTTTTAAATATACAATCTTACCTGTTCAAAGTATATCCAACCCTCCTCTTAACATGAACAGGTCGTGACGTATGCGGCGGCGGCATGTGCGGCGGTCGAGCCAAGGATATCATACTACCGGAGATCGGCAAGGACTCTCCCGAACCTCCTCCGTTGCGGATCAACGACTGAGAATGATGTGGTTTCTGACGGAACCAGTTTACTAGAAGAAAATAATTGACGATATATGGCGTTTATGGATGGTATGCTGGGTTAGAAAACACATGCAAGCTATTTCACTAACGGAATGAACTAAACTAATTTGAAATGTTGTCGTCGTTATATAGTACTAACAGTTGAGATTGGGATGGAAGGGATATTGCACAGGTTGAGTTTTTAATAAGAGCAGAAGAGCAAAGTGGTTAAAATAACCATAAACTCGTTTTTAGTGTTTCTAAAAAGCTCCTAGTTGAGCCAGGAATCGAACCCGATCTTTGCGTAAAAAAATATTGTACCTGTATTACCACCGATAGTTTTGCTGCTAAAGATAACATTTTCCTTAATTATCATGCAGAAGAAATTACTAAGATGTAAACCAACTATCATATTTGCACCTAAGAATGTTGCACCATGTTATGTGTTCTGTTAATCATGAGGCTTGAAACTAATCGCGGTGACAAACGAACCAAATCTGGTATTATACATACACTTTCTTATTCGCAGATCAGCACAACAATGTTTTATTTTACCAATGCCAGCGATGTGGAACTTTGAGGGAATGGACTTGGAATGCGAGATCTTGTGGTGAGGCGTGATGTCGGCTGACGACGCTGACGGGATGGTGCGCTCTGATTGGCGCGGCGTCAGTTGGTAGCGGCGCGTGCGCACGGACAGTGGGGACTGGCTTGCTGATTCTTCGCCGCCTTCTGTTTCTAAGAGGCTCTGTGCGGTAGAAAAGATACGGCGATGTGAAATTTTAGCTAAGCAAGTACAGTCTTTCTCTTGTTCTTGTATTCATTAGGAGGTAACGTGGACATCAGGGTTTCTCGGTTAACAATAATAGCCCGATCTGTATTGCGCTTCTTGGACAAACTAGTTTAGGTTATTAACGTTTAAGGTCCAATATGACATTTAGATAAAAAATATTTTCTATATAAAAGCTGTACGGCAATATTTAATCTTCAATTAAGAGATATTTGAAATCATCTATTGAAAAATCAGCCCTAAATAAATTATTCTGAATATAAGTTTGTTCACTTACATGTGCTCCCGTTGATGAAGTACTTCTCTTCTTAAATGTAAACTTCTTGTGTGATCGGTCATCAGGCGCACAGCCGGAGTCGGCACCTGTGTCGGAACCACGTTCCTCTTCGCTTTGACGAGGTATGTGCCTGTAGTACGTTTATTTAAGAGTTAAGAAACGATCTAATATAAAGTTTGTATCTTCCAGGAATACAATTAAAAATCGAATGACAGACAACACGCCTTGAACCGGAACTATATGCTCTTTTTAATGTTGGTGACACTCTTAAGGCCGAAGATCATTGATCTTACTGGCAAGTTAAAACGCACGTTATAACAATGATTTAGAGCGCTTTCACATTTAGGCGACTTTAGCAGCGCGACAGTCGCGCGGCTGACGCGCGACTGTCGCGCTGTCAGAATTTCATAGTTTAAACAGAAGCGCGGCGGTCGCGCGCTGCCGCCGCGGCCGCCGCGTGCTCGCAGTCGGCGATGAGCCAGTGTTGCAAACTTGCAAACGTACGTAATTATTATAGACTACACAATGAGCGAGTTTGATACCGAACGATTTATTACTGAAATTCAAATGCGTCCTGTTTTGTGGGACTCAAGAAGCAACAATTACAACAACTTTTTTAGGGTCCTGTTGCAACAGGACCCTAAAAAAGAATAACTGGCAAGAATTATGTGCATTCCTGATTTCGAAAATAAAAGTGGGTCCGAAAAAAGTGCAGCGGGTAGGTTTTATTATTTTATTTAGGTACCTAATTATATCATGTTATTCTGCCACGGAAGGTTGTTTCAGCGTCGGAATTCATTTTAGAAATGAAGTGCGCCACACTGAACTTAACTGCGGCCCGGTAGCGGCGCTGCTAACGCGCGGCTGTTCTTATAATGTGAAGGAATGCGCTTCTGCCGCGCTACTGTCGCGCTGCTAACGTCCTAATGTGAAGTGGCACTAAGTATCGTTTCAGCTAGAAAAAGAAACGAAGAAAGCTAAAAAGCAGGAAGAGCTATTGAAATTATTTGGCGAAACAAACCTGATAACTCTGGTAGTTTGCATGTTAGATTCTTTCTGCTGGCTGTCAGGTCTTTCTGCTGTGTCCAGCAGTGCACTAAACGCTACCACTCGGAACTCTCCGCCGTGGGCTTCCCGAACATAGCTTAGTAGCAGACGTACCTCCATGTATAACGTCTAAGTGTAGAAATATAACTGAATTAGCTCCGCACTATTATCGATAAGATTATCTTGCGTTCATTTTTTACGACGAAAAAAAGGAGGTTCTCTAGTCGACACGTACGTTTTTTTTAGTCAGATTTTTTTTGGTCAGTTAAATACACGAGCTGTGTCAGACTTTCAGAATTCAGGTGTTTATAGTATAATTATTTAAAATTTGGCAACAGCTTAAGAGGGGAATAATAAAATTGAGGTTTTTTATAAAGCAAACCCAAGTCGTACAAAGCAAATTTACAAGCTTCTCAAAAAAATCCTAAGAGCAAAGCAGTCTGTTGAATAGACTACACAAATTAAAGATTCAAGAACAGATTACCAACATTTATTGCCATACTTACAGAATTATCTAGCATTTTCAGTTCTTTGTGCATCAAAGCGAATCTTGTGACGAGTACTCTGAACGTGGTTTCAATGATAAACGTCTCTATTGCGCGGTTCGCGTTAGAGCCCTGACCGTTACCAAAGTTAGTAGCGTAACCTGATTGGAGGTTACTTATATCTGGAGACTTGGTGAAGCTGCGTTTTTGTTGATCTGGAGAGATTAGTACATTTATAAACTACAGGTTAGCTTTAAGGGTAAAAACTACAGAACACCACGCCACGTTCGTAGCTTTTAGTTTTATTTCTTTTTAATAATAATAATTATATCATAAAGAGTATGCTGAAATGAGATATATTATAGGGCCACTTTATACAAATAGGATTTTTATATACAGCTATTCGACACCGGCAAAAATAAAAAACTAACAATCCATACTAATATTATAAATTCGAAAGTAACTCTGTCTGTCTGTCTGTATGGTACCTTTTCACGCCTAAACCACTGGATGGATTTCGATAAAATTTGGCAGAGAGATAGATTGCATCCCGGGGAAGGACATAGAATAGTTTTTATCCCGATATTCCCACGGGATCGACACTTATGCGGGTGAAACCGCGGGGCGCTGCTAGTCTTCTATAAAACTAACAAAATCAATAGACAATCAACATGTCATATTATTAAAAAAATACTCTGTCTTTATACCTACCCTCTTACTTATAAACGTTGGTTAAAGTTAAGAGACGTTTGAACGTCAAAAATGTATGATTAAACAGACGCTTAACTTTACGCAACGTATATAAACCAAGGGGATGTTTTGTGCAAGGAAGTCACTACACTACAGAAGTATGAATCAATATCAAGAGAATATAAGTACTTACTCATAGGCGATACCAACGTAGCAGGTTCAGCACAAAACCCAACGGCCGCATGTAGGTTATCCAGCACCTCTCGTATGGGTGAATACTTGGTCATTTCCTTCAAGCGTACGGTAAACTTGGGAATGGAAGCTGAACGCAGTTGGCGTAGGGAGTTCCTCGCTTGCACACGAAGACATTCTGCTTGAGGGCCTCGGAGTGCTGTGGTGCAACCGTGCGAACAGCCTAGTTGACGGAGTAGCCTGATGAACAAATTAATGATTTTTTAACAGACTCCAAAAAAGGAGGAGGTCACACAGATAAGTTTAAAACTTTTATACAAAAAAAAAAAAACACTACAAAGTGAAAAATAACTTTCATTTCGGAAGTCGGTTATGTAGTATCGTTATTTGTCACCGATTTTTTTTTATATTTTCACTTTTAGCTGTCGTACCCCAAACGAATATTTTTTGTGTTTGTTTTTTTATATACAAATAAGGCAGATAAAATACAATATAAATAATAGTAATAATATGTACAAGTAAATAAAAAGGAGGGAAAATAATCAAAGGGCATCAAAAAATTCATCCGCATCGCTGTCAACAGGAAACATGCTCAAAAGACTGGCAGCATTGCCACGTTGTATGGCAATGCTGATTCTTTGGCCCAAAAATAAGCCAGCCCTCTGGTCACGTGAAGAGTCGACCAATCGCTTGGCGATGTCTCGAAATACTAAGTGGGCACTCGGGCCCCACGGCCCCAGAGTTTCAACCCCAAACGGCTCAAACATATAAGACATATTATTACTACTATTATTAATATTATATTTTTTGTGTTTATATGGTTTAAATAAAAAACTTTACTTACAACGTTAAAAAGAAAATAAGGCAGAGAATCAGCACTATTTAAACGTGAAAGTTTCAGGATAGCTCACCCTTCACAGGACAGTTCAGAACACAGACTTACCTGAGTATAACATGCATGATCATGTAATAAGGACAATCCAAGTTGTCTTCCTCCCTGGTTCTCTCCTTCGTGCTGTCGCCCCCATCTATGTTTGTTGACTCCTGGCTGTGAGCGCATGGTATTCCTGAATCTCTTTCCTATAAAAACATGGCATTTGAACAACTAATAGTTAAAGGTGCTCTAGGGACATTTTTATATGAAACTAGCGGTCGCCCGCGGCTCCGCTCGCGTTTTTCCTGAATTTTCTTTGCTATAAACCTCACGGAGCTCGAGACCTTTCCAACAAATGCAAAACCGTGGAAATCGGTTCGTGCGTTCTGGAGTTATAGCGTCAGGAAGGAAAACCCGACTTATTTTTATATAGTAGATAGTGAAATTGGACTATATGAAATTAAAAATTTTTATTGAAATAATTTATTAACTAAAACTAGAGGTATATAAAATTGGATTCTACCTGAACTAGGAATAAACCTGTAGCCCAGGAATCAGAAAGTGCTTATACACACATAAAATATTACCTAAGATTTCTTAAACAAATAGTATATGACAGCTGAGCGCTAAAAAAGGAGCAAATATTTCTCGATATTTTGTCATAAGACATTCACTCACTTTGCTGTCCTTATCTCTATTGAACTCCGCCATAGGATCCACGTTTCCGGGCATTGCTTCTTCATTCTTGCTATTTTGCCAATTCTTGTGGACACCCATTTCCATCAGCGTGTCTACTAAGTTCAACATCACCTCCATAACACGAAGGGTTATGTAGAAACTGTCCATCGTTGATACGGAGTAAGCAGCCTGTAATTTGAATATGCATTAGTTTATTTAGGGTGGGTATGAAATATACAAACCCTACTAGCACTAGATCGAGTGCGTAACACTGAAATCCGTCATCAGTCGAAAGTCTACGACGTCGGGGACAGGGCGATGCCCCTCAAGTGGAGTTGGACGAGGAGATTGGCCGATGGAGTGAAGCTGTGACGGAATGGTGGCCAAGGTTACGCCAAAGAAACCAGAGCCGCAGAGAGTAAAAGAGCGTTGTGTTGTTAATATCGTGAAAGTCGCGGGAAACACCGGGATGAAGGACGTACGGAACAGGGAAGTATGGCCGAAAAAAGGCCTATACACGATGATGATGATGGGTAGGTTTAAAAAGTAGCTACAGTACCCGGCGATAAATATTGCACATCGATCTTTGGAAAGAGACAATCGGCTAATTTCGGCTTCGTAGAGCGTTATCTCTGTCGCACGAAATACAAACAGTCCGGTATCTATTAGGAGCTGTTAAAACAATTATGATTTGCTTCTTTTGATAATTATTTTTATTCTTTGTATAAAATACACCAATTTCCAAAGGTCGATGTGCAATATTTATCGCCGAGTACTGTACCATGAATTATTACGTCGCGAAATGCTGTCATTGAGAAAATCTAAAAATGAAATACGGGCTACATCAGCTAGATAGAAACCACTCAGGCATGAAGCCTGGCCTGGATACTTACCGTAATTTATTCGAAATAGGCAGCACGAAAAACTATATTTCCAAAATAGTTTACATTAAAACTCAAAAATCAAGACTTTCATAAAAAAAAAACTTTTACCTTGAGAACAACTTGGAAATCAATATCTCCATCCTTCGTAATATAATGCAAAGAGCCAGGAGCCTCCTGTATTTCTTCAACGACGTACGTAATGTTTGAGTCGGTCTGCGACCGAGTCAGGCTGGGTTTACGTTCCGGTGTCGGTATGTGTTGGGATCCTTGCATGCTGACAGAGTCTATTTGAGATTCTAGTGAACCCTGCGAGCAAAAACATAATATAACATAGTAATTTAATAGATATCTTATTCTAGCTTATCAGAGGCAGTTCAGATAATGCTCTCTGCAAAGTATGATAAAAATATCGCGAAACTGGCTTAAATTGTCCTAGACTCTGGTCAACAATTCAAGATATGTGACGTCTAGTCCGCGTGAGGGAATACAGCACTTCCTCTTACGAGAGGCACGGGACTCGGCACATTTTTGGCTGATTAAGGAACCTCAAGGGGTAAGCTATGTGTAAGAAAATACAACTTTCAGTATCCAACTGTATTAATTCTAAATATTTTAGTAATTTTAATCACCTGTCTAGTCTTAGACAAATAATCCGGAGAGGGTGTCGGCGTATGTTCAGTCACAGTAATAATAGGATTCTTCTTCTTCTGTGCATTTGTAGGCATCGTATTAGACGGTCCTTGCGTTCTCTCCGTCCTCACCTCATCGATGTACCTGCAAAAACTGTCTTTAAAATAACGACATTCTTTTATAAACTTTTGTCATACTTACCCAATTTGTTTAAAATTCCAAAGGGTTTATAGCTCAGGTTCATAGCCTTTTATAAGTTTTTTATTTATTGTTTGGTGATAATCTAAACGATTTATATTTCGTTTTATTATCACAAACGTTCCACAACATACCTGTGTTTTGTCGTGTATTTTGTTCATGCTAAATATTCAGTGTTGATTCATGCTTTTAGATCGTAGGTATTACATTGGTGACTATCATGAAAAACTTCTGATACCTTGCAATTGAACAGCATCCTTAACGTGAAGCATTAAAGTTCAAAATTGTATGCTTTTATTTTTATATTGGTAAATAAGTGATGTTTGCATGGATTGTACGCATTATCGCATCCAATGAAGCCTCTAACTATACGAAGGAATTTATTCCATCTAACTACGTAATCTTACTATTGTTCTAATGCATTAATTTGTAATTAATAACTATGGATTGTGTATCAGAATCTAATGAGCATTGTGCGTGCATACAACTACTTTGATGTTCTGTTTTATTGTGACTTGTGACAGTGTGTGTCTGAGTGTTTTTGTTACTAGATCAAAGTAATTGTTTGATGCGCTGAAATAAGCCTACTGTATGTAGCAAAAAGGCCTCATTTCGGGAGTGCTTGTAAAAATCTGAAGCAAAACCTCTACGCCTAGTAAATGTTTTAATACTAGTTTGTGTTACCAATCTGGCATGATTAGCGTCTAAGTTACGAAGCCTCTAATTTCTTTGTTAATTTGCTCACTTACCCATTGGAGGCTAGCTCATCAATCAGACAGCTAGCGACCGAATCGTTCGTCCATTACAATAGGGTACAAGCGTCAACAAGATGGGAGAAAGAGAATAAATATAATTTTTAAATAGAATTTTTCACCCAGAATTTTGTGTTGATAAAATAAACATGCTGTGCTTTGATAATTGAAAGAATATGACGATTTTGTGATTGTGATAGAACGAATTTAGAGTTCGATTTTGTGAATATTAATAAATTTAATTATATTTGTTGCTGCTTCGATATTTGCGTAGCGATACTTCAGCTTGTGAGATCTTTGAAACAGATGTAAGAGAGGGAGAACAGCAGTCTTCTTGCGTAACGAAGACTTAATGACAATCGCACGGCAACGTAATGGGTGTTGTTCAACTGTCAGAATGAAAGCGATTAGCATTAGGAGTGTGTTACACAATAAGGCTGCTGAACTATTTATATTTACATTGATTGATTCAGAACTTATTCATAAAAGATGCAATGTTGTACGGACGCCAGCACATCAACCTACCCGAAACTGTCAGATTTCCCCAATCAACTTTAAACCTTATGCTTTAGTGATAAAGTTGTAAATCTATTAAAGAAATTTGACAGATTGTAGTAACTTGATGTGCTGGCGTCTGTACTTATTGGTAGGTAATTATCAGTCATATTTCTCCCCCTCCAAAAAAATCTAGTTAATTAACAATAATAAATTTTCTACATCTATTAATAAACCTAAATCATCTAAAATAATCTTTAAGAAATGGAATCAAATATAGGTACCTACTGCATATTTTCAAGTAAGTACAAAAAATATCTACGCCTTTTCAATGTATACTTACTTAAGATTTTATTAAAAATTACATAGCTATAAAAGTTAAAATGGAAAATGCCATGAAAAAGAAAAATATGAAAATAGGAGTAAATGGATTGTGATATTTACCTAAGACTGGGCATACTTTTTCCTTTGATCAGGTTGCAGTGGAATAAATCGCCAGTTAGCCTCGGAGCCAAGGGGGGGAAGTTACTCGCCAACGCAGAATTAGGACGATCATCAGTATTGTCCAAACTCCTGTGATATTCCTGAAAAAGTATTTAAATTAAATATTTATATTAGAAAAAGGTTAAAAAATAAGCGAAAAAATATAGCTACAGATAGCATCCTAGCTGCGGAGTGGAAGGAGAACTTGTGGTCTTCGTGTCCAATTTTTTCCAGCGCTTTTTCTGACTTCGACAGCAGCTTTGTTTCCACAAATGCTTTTAGGTCGGCCATTTTCATTTTGCGTTTTATCTTCTCACTGGATCTTCGAGTCATGAGGTTTTCTTCTTCTACTACTTTTGTTGGTGACGGGAAAGGCATTTCTGTTATTGGAGACATGTCTTTAACTTCTGGAATTTCGATAAAGTTCTTCAGTGAGTCCCGGTCTTTTATATCTGGGCTCTGGTAGACCGATACCTCTATCTTGGGTATAGGCAAGGAATTGCTTCTCTTTCTCGGTTGCGTTTGTTTCGACATATCGTCACATATATCTCGTAACCTGTAATGTAATGTGTGTTTTATTGTGTTGGTCATCTATTATTTGTTTATATCAATATTATAATGTAGGAAAAAATACCTGTTGTATAAATAGTGTAGGGCCCAATAAACGCCCTCTTCTTGCCATTGCGATGTAAATAAGCACCTCAACGTAGCAACATCTAGGAATGTAGCAGCCGACACCTGAGAATACATAGCAAAACAGTGATTTCTATTCCTTTATGGTGAAATGTTGTGTTCTTAATGGATTATTTACACTGTATAAAATTAAAATCTTATGATTCTGAGATGAAGAGAAACAAGACATACGTACCTCAGGCTTCGCAACAATACCTAAGTCGAAGGGAAGATTCAAGTTCGTATAAAAGGATAATTTAGCAAAGTAAAGTTTTTTGATATAACTACTTACATTTCCTTGTTTAGCAGTGGGTGGTTTTTCTGTGACTGTAGGAGTACCCTTGGTGGGTGCGCCTCCACCTCCGCCACTGTCTGATAGTGACTCTTTGTCGGAAGAACTGCAAGAATAAAATATTAGAACCATTTATTATGTCTAACATCATCCCACCCAAGTTTTCAATTATCACAGCTTAAAATAATTAATTAATTTCATCACTACTGCTCTCGAAACGGTGAAGAAAAACATTGTGAGGAAACCGGCATGTCCTAGAACCAAAAATTCGAAGACCTCTACCAACCCGCATTGGACCCGTGTGGTAAATTACAGCCCACTCCCTCTCGAAGGCCTGTGAGAAGCCTATGTCCCAGCAGTGGGAATATTGTAGGCTGAATCTGCTACAGCTTGAAAATAACCAGTAACAAAAATGACTTCACAAGAGAAACGTGTCTCAGATAAAATTTAATTTGAGTTCTTACCTCATCTTGGCGATTTGTGGCAGTGGTTTGATGCCTGGTAGTCCTGGCTTCGAGCCGTCGGGCTTACGTGGTTGAAATATACTGGGATCGGCTGCATACACTGTGTATGCCTCCTTCACAGCTCCTCCGAAATTTTGTTCAGAAGGCAGTCGGTAGATAAACTGAAAGGAACGGAAAAATAATAAAAAAAAAACCCTAATAGGAGAAAAATTCTAATGGGACTGGGCCGAACACGTTTGCCGCATGTCGGAAGCATTGTGGGCTACGACCACCTCAGCAAGAGTCCCTAAAAATGTCCAACGGCATCGCGAAAGACCCAGGCGTAGATGGCGGAACGAACTTAACGCCTATATGAGGGATTGTTCCATACTGCCTCAGGATTGAGTTGAGTGGAATAAGGAAAGGTAAGGCTTTGCCCTGAAATATGACAGTACAGGCTGATTATTATTGTTATTAGGAAAAGGAGGAAGAAAATGTTTGGCACATCAATTATCTAGGCACAAGATTAAAAAAAAAAGGCTTCATAAATATTCCATAGGACTTATGCGTAAGTTGCGTACCCTTATGGAGTGTCTAATATAAACTAATAAGCATACTTTTATTTCCTTTTATCTTACCACATGTTCTTCCTCAGTACTAGAACTCTCTTCTGGAATAGTTTCAGGGAATATGGTGTCTTTGGGCGACGAGAGCCATGGCTCCTCTTCTGTACTGGCCTGTTTGGACGTCACTTCCGACTGCGACATCGACACGTTCTGGCTGGGTGGACTTCCACTCACATTACCACCTCCACCTTCTTCCTTAGACAATTTGCCTGTAAGATCAAAAGTTATTAGCTATAAACTATGTCAATTTTTGAATGTCACAATAATTAAAATGTTATTTAATAATAATAGTAATGATCGAAACCAAGCTTCATATACTTAGGTATAAAAAAGGTTTACACGCATACGCCCAAGGTTGCTAAATACATAAAGAAATCAGGTTAAAGTGGTAAATAAACAAACTCCAGCGGGGTCAGTCCAGGGGATGCAATTGCAAGAAATGTTAAGGAAAAGTACCATAAATTATAGTCGTTAGTAATAAAATTACTAAAGAGTAAAAGTATGATAGGTTTCTCTACATACGTCCCATAAACACGTCGCCTGGTTGGTGTCTCTTGGAATACTTGCCACCTAGAGGCTTGGGCTTTGGTTTGACGAGAGTGGTGAAGCATGGCGCTTCAGGATGCCTGAACTCCCACATTGCTTGCCACATCTTTAGGCCATTCTCTAACCGATAGTTGTTTGTGAAGTCCGATTCTTTCAGGTGGTGAGACAGTGGTGCAAACAGGAACACGAACAGCTTAAAAAATAAATCAAAATTGTAAGATAAGTAGTACCTACACATGTAGTGAGTTATTGTCATATGAGATCTGAAGTATATAGAGGTGGAAGTGTTTTGTATAAAAACTGACCCTTTTTAGAGCTTTATGAGAACTGTATTTATCCACTCTCTTTAGTAAATATAGAAAGAAACATTTATATTTACCGTCAAAGCAGGTATGGAGAACAAATAATGGAAGGGGTTTGAGAAGAAGACTCCATTCTCATAGTCGCTTTCAATACATTCATCGGATGCATCAAGGAGGATCCAATGTAATGTGTACAGCAGCTTTGTTTCCACATTGCCCAGCGATTGCATGTTGTCTTTTACCCTTAAAAATGCAATAAGATTTATAATAATTACTCTTCTGAAATATTTAATTTATTTTCTAAATGTTTAGGATTTAATTTATAGATTGCATTGAACATCATATTATTATAAATTTTGCTGATTCCAAAGGAAGTCAAATGAAGAATGATATTAAGAGCGCTTACTCAGTACGGCATTTCATACAAACTTTCAAAGCCGTATTTTTCGAAATGAATGAACCGATTTTAATGAAACTTCATACGCATAAGCAGGATACAAAGGTCTAAAAAGATAGTTAAGAACATTTTTGAAAAATAGTGTTACAGCCAAATTAGATCGATTTTAAATTTTCCATAGAAACAGAGATTTCCAGTTATCTTTTTTTAAATAAGACATTTTGAAAATGTTGCGAATGAAACGCGTGCGTATGAAGTTTCATTAAAATCGGTTCATTCATTTCGAAAAATAAGAGCTTGAAAGTTTGTATGAAATGCCGTAGTGAGTAAGCCCTCTTAAAGTCCAAACATAATATAGGTCAAGTTTATATAAAGACCATGTAGATCGATGTCTGAGATGGTCTTTTGAGGAAAGAACCACACAGATTGAGAGGACCTGTCCCGTCAGTGCACACATTTGTCAGAAATTGTGCAGCTCAACTCAAGCCTTAAGGACCTCAACGATTCGACGAACAATACTAAAGAAAGGACATTTGGGAAGGCCACATAAATTAATCAAACTGTCAGACCATGAAAAAAACCAACAGAACAGAGAGGATAATAAAAAAAATTAATAAAATGACCCACATCGTCTTCACATTCACAATAATTAAAATATTATAATACTTTACAAAGTAAGCAAATGTCAATGTTTATAAAAAATTAATTAATATGTGTATATGAAAAAAAAAAAGAAAAAAAAGTTAATGTAGCATGTCCTTTTTGCCCTAACACAAGCACTTCCTTGCATAAGAGGTGATCTCTAATAATATGTATTGAAATGCCATTTGTTATTGAAATAAACAATTTTTTTTCTTTACAGTTTTCTATAAAATAAATCATAATGTGTTGTCAAGTTCTGGTAACTTGATTACTCTACAAACAAATAATATACAAACTGAATACAATTAATCTTTACCTGTTGTGCAACAGAGCTGCTAATGCATGCATCACATGAGGTAATGATGCTTGTATGAGCCGCCATCGTGGAATGGATTCTATAGCATCTGCTAGGCTGATAGACAGGCCAAACCGTAGATTTTGCACCAGCACTTTTTCAAATGACTGTAATTTACAGAAAGGTTTATATTAAGATTAAGAAGATTTCGGTTAGTGGGTCGTCTTAGGTGTTGTATTATTTTAGATAGGTACCTCCTATAACTTTTATGGAAACTGCTGAAGAGAACGAAAGAACTCACAACCCATTTATTATAATTACGCTGAGAATACAGAAAGTATTCTGAGTAATTAGGTCTAAAATAATTTAAACAACTTATGAAACATAACTTTATGAATTAACTATATATTTTAATAAGAAAGAAATCTTACCTTGCAAGCTTCTTTAACTTCCTAGGGGGTGTGCGATTGAAATAAAGATTGTTTGATTAATTAAATACTGTGAAATAAATTTCATGTAAACAAACATTTCAGAAAATTCAAGACAAAGGTAAACATGTCATTGTCAAACATTCAAGTCTGTCAAAGTGTCAATGTCATTTTGAGAAGTTACTTTGTAAAATGTTGCCAAATTAAAATAAAACCTGTTATAAGGCTAAAAAAATAGCAGCGGATTGTTTGAAGAGGGAGGAGTATGTGGTCTGTGAGGGAGGCCCATGAAGCTGTTAAGGGTAAAAATAATATTTGCTTCTAATAGACATTGTCACTCACAGCTCCCATTTTTTAGAAATAACAACATAAATGTAGCAAACAAGGTGTAAAACTTAGATAAGTGAAGAACAACGTCATATAAAAAGACTGTGCTTCTAACAGTAACAATACAAATTAAAATATAAAATACAGACCAATAAAAACTAATAAATCAAGTTATTAAGCATAATTAAAGCTAAAGCCCAATTATGTGATTACTTACATGGTGTCCAGGAGCACGTTGACAGAACTGCGTGTTATCAAAAAATAAGTGACACTTTACAATCAACAACAAAACTACAAACAAAATTCAAGACATTGCAAAAAGACTTCCCGTACCGGGAATCGAACCCGAGCCTCCTGGGTGAAAGCCAGGTATCCTAGCCACTAGACCATACGGGAGATACTTATAATGGCGATATATTCAATACACAATGTGCGAAATACATTCTGTGAACTCATAGCCATACAACATAGGATAGGTTCTTACTTACAATCAATAATACGATTAGCTTAGCACATGTTCAAGTTGAATGAAGGTCATGACGAATTAGGCTTTTTTAATGCTCTAAGACAGATCCGTTCTCGATAAGTAGTTACGTAGGTAAAAATCAATTCAAGTGTAGAATAAATAATTAAAGACTGCCTTTGTGTGGGCTTGGGTGATGCGCCCTTTGATGGGCCATTACAACGTGCTGTATTTCTTTCCTAAAACTCAACGTCTTTTCCAAAAAGACCAAAAATTATACAGAAACAAAAAAAATCAGCCAGTGTTTTGAGCGCATATACACATTTTGCAAACATTTAGGTGTAGGCGTTATCAATATATTACAATTTTATGATTGTCATAAAGATTTACTCACCATGCAGGCGGCATCGTGGACTTTTCCTAGGCGCGGTCTCACAAACGGGGTGGTTTGTCTCCACAGGAATATCTGGACTGGAATGGGGACTACCTCCTCAGAATTTGGATCTTCTTCGGACATGTCTTTTGATTTCGTAGCAAGGAGGGATTCCTGATAAAACACATTGATTGATTTGGTTTGGGTCAAAACGTGCCGGCTTTTTACGGTCCAGGGTTTTTATACCTACGTGATTGTGAGTGTACCTAAACATGGGTTTATTGGCTTTTATGGCTTTTCTCGGTCTGGGGTTTTAGTACATGATTAGGTACCTCGATAACTTATAAATATGTATATTTGTGAAGAAAGCACTTTAGATTTCAACAAAACCATATCCAATGAAAGAAATATACATGAGCGCAGAATGGCTAAACTTCTGCCTTTGCGTAATAAGTAAGTTATAAAGAACAGTTTCAAAGCCAAAAAAATAATGTTAAGTAGGTATCTACTTACAATACCTACTAGGAATAAAATAATTAAGATACTATCTCACCTTCGCAAAACTAATGAACTTAAAAGGTGTTATATAATTAAAGTAAGTGAAACCATTTCATTATATAGCTAGTAAACATACCTCACTTGCAGTAATTAACACATTATTCTAAACTCATAGAAATCACCACTGTTTACATCCTATGGTGTCACAATGGGGAAGTTAGGGAGGAAACGAGGACCTCTTCCACGGGACGCGGGACTGGGAATGAGGTTTCGCGCAATTGTGTCGAGACGGACGCGTAGGGTTGGGGTAGCTAAGTTTTTCTTAATTTATGCAGTCATCATTTTCACTAGAAAAATGTTTACTACTTTGACACGTAGTAAGAAATAGGTACTTACTTTCATAGACAACTAAGTAATTAGTATTTCCATACTACCGGGAAAGTTAGATATGAGTATCTGTCTACAATAGACTAGTTGATTTAATCGCCCCCAATAATACGTACCTAGTGAAATTAGAATTTAATATTAAATGAATAAATCCGTCATTTTCTTTGAGGAAACATCCTCATTATTTTGTAGACGAAATAAATACATCGCGTCTGCAGCAACCCTGGAAAATTTTCAGCATTGATCTGTGCGCGCGGATCGAGAGGCGGAGAGGCAGCCTCCGGTTGCCATAGAAACGGCAACATGGCTGCTTCCCGAGCATCTGAAAATGTAGGCCAGACTTTTATTCAACGATTATTGCATTGATATGGTCTAGGTTTAAAAAATATAGGGGTTTATACACCGACATTTTTATTGCCAGTATGAAATTCATGTAGCGCTTAGAAGTGTGAGTGCTTTTATAGGTTTTGTTGCTATACTTACCTACGTATTTAACAATCAAGTATAAGTTATAACAGTAAGTATAAGTATGTACCTACAGCTGTTCATCTGCAATGTTGTTGGTGAGGATTTGGCCGCCCATTTATTTAATTAGGTATGATTTATCATTATCCTGCCTTTAACCTATTTAAATGAATTAATTATATATATACCTATAGGTATACCTTCTTGTACACCAGAACATTACATTACAAAAATAAATTAAACACTACAAAACGTTCAGTGGGCGGAACTTAGAACGTGTTACTTAGAAGGTCTGTTTCCAATTTGTCTATCTTTGTTATGTTCAGAAAATGCTGATTCTTAGCCTTATTTCATGCCTGTCTAACATCGCTCTACAAAGGCAACGCGTATCCATTGGCTAACCATTTCCCAAACCTTGTAAATCACGCGAAAAAATAACGTGCTTTCAGGAACGTTCTTTATCAACCCTTGTTCATGTAATTTATTTGATACGGTCCCCAAATAAAATGGTAAATATAAAGACATTGAATTAACAAGATTGGCATAGATATCAATGTTCACTTTACGGCAGGCAATTTACTTTATAAATAGAGACGGTCAGGGAGCGGCGCCACTAACAGTACCCATTTTGTAGATTGTTTCCGTTAGTTGTGTCCACATACATTGTCATTGTTTTATGCTGCCATCAGATTTTATGGCCAATTATTTGATGTTTATTTGGTTTCTATAAGTTGGAGTGAGGGGTAGTTAGGGTAGTTATACCTAATTAGTACCTATTAGCTTGTCATCATTAACTCTGATGGGTCCGGAAAATTCTAAGTATGTAATTTTACTTTTTAGTATTTTAGGTAATAGGTAATACGGGCTGGTGTCCGCAACTCCAAGTCAATGTGCGTATTTTGCGTACACACAAATACTTGGATGAGCCCCGACTTACGAGTTGTAGGTCGTGGGTTCAAACCCAGACAGGCGATTTACTTTGTGTAAATAATTTCATCACCATTGCTCTTATAACGGTGAAGGAAAACATCGTGAAGAAACATAAAAGGAATGTGCTAGAATCAAAAATTCGAAGACATGTGACATCTACCAACCAGCACTGGGCTCGCGTCGTTGATTATAGGCCACTCCCTATCGAAGAGAGGAGGCCTGTGTCCCAGTAGTGGGAACATTATAGGCTGATTGTGTTTATGCTTGGATGAAATGGCGACAGGTCACTGGAACAACTTGCGACCCACGGACCCCTCAAGTAAAAGGGGAAAATTTACAATTGGCGTACTTACCTACTGTATGGATCGAAATGCTGGGCCGTGAATAAGACGGTTGAAAAAAGATTCCGTGCAACGGAGATGAGAATGTTGAGATGGATGTATGGTGTGGAGTGACGAAAATGGATAAATACTCATTTTGGTTACAAAAAAGTTGGTAGGAAATCGTTTGGCTTGGTAACGTAGGTAAGCATAACGTAAGTAATCGGGGATCGATGTTATGCGAACCGAAACACAAGGACATAAAAAAGTGATATGTTTCAACATGGTCCTCGAATCTCGATCTCCTAAAAACTGTTTTTCACCCATCACTTGACCGCGCTATGATACTTATCTCACAGATCGATGGTTCTGCACACAGCCATCAAACCACAATGACACTTTATTTTTCTGGATCCTCTACTTGCATGCGCCTCAAAGTCCTCTGGCTATGGCGTGATTCATTTAAAGTTAGGTACTTTTGTAATATTAATATCCAGATGCCTCCGTTTCAAAATGTTGCTTTCCATAAGGACAGTGCAAATAACTTCATGCTACTCTTTTGTATGATGTGCTTTACTTATGTTTGAAAGCACTAATCTTGGGGTTATATGGTTACACATAATTTACATCACGCCTTGTTTCCCAGAAGGGTTGAGCAGACAGAGGTGAACATTAGGGTGTCCCGTTCATGTATGGGGAAAAAAAATTGAGCTACGGCTACGCAAGAGGTATCAAAAGTTGCGTTTTGACACATAGGTATATTACGATTATTATAAAATTTAATTAGATATCCGGCATCTTGAGGCCTCTACCAGTCCTTGAAGTTTTTCAAATTTGCTATTTTTAGGGGTTCCTAATATAAACTATAAATCATACAAAAATAACATTTAAATGGTTTTTATTAAATTTAAAGCAAGGTTTAAAATAGTTGAAAGACAAAATAATCAATGGCAACTTTAAAAACGGAACTGGTTTTTGTGACCAAAATTAGGCATTTCTGAGCGAGATTTTAATCTGTTCCTAATAAAACCATCCCGAGCTGTAGCGTCCGTGACGCTTTGAGAAGCCTCCGTCACTAGTTTTACACATCTTTCCACTGACTGTGTCAGTCCGCGTCTTTCTTTTTTTCATTGCACTACGTAGGTATAATCAAAGGGATTGGCATTGGATTTGGATTGGATTGATTGGTATTTTACACAGACAAAAAAAAACAGCATGTGTGCAATTCACACGTGGTAGAAGTGAAACCTTCAAAAACACTGTATAATGCTTCCTATCTCATTTTCTCCCATGTTAAATCTTATGAATTTACATGTCTCTAAAAAAACAACAAAACAACATGTAAAAACTGTCGCTTTTTCGTGTCTTAAAATTTCAAATCACAACGATGCTAAAGAACATCCTGATGATTCTGATCCAGATTCTGATCCAGATTCTGATCCAGATTCTGATTCTGATCCAGATTCTGATCCAGATTCAGATCCAGATCCAGATTCAGATTCAGGTTCTGATTCAGATTCAGATTCAGATCCTGATTCAGATCCTGATTCAGATCCTGATTCCGATCCTGATTCTGATCCTGATTCAGATCCTGATTCAGCAGTGCGATTCTGTAACCATCTCACCGTGAAAACTTGGGTGAAGTGAGCGTGGAGTGAGCTGTCAATAGTGTCAATTCCTAGCAAAAACAAACTCACATCACCTAAGTTTTCACGGTGAGATTTTTACAGAATCGACCGGTCCTGATTCTGATCCTGATTCTGATCCTGATTCAGATCCAGATTCTGATCCTGATTCAGATCCTGATTCAGATCCTGATTCAGCAGTGCGATTCTGTAACCATCTCACCGTGAAAACTTGGGTGAAGTGAGCGTGGAGTGAGCTGTCAATAGTGTCAATTCCTAGCAAAAACAAACTCACATCACCTAAGTTTTCACGGTGATTTGATTCAGATCCTGATTCAGATCCTGATTCAGATCAAACTCAAACTCAAAGCATTTATTTCAATTAAACCATTTACAGGCACTTTTGAATTGTCAAGAAGTCGGTCAATCAGAAAATTTGAAGCTAGTTGCCCATTCCAAAGCGTAGGTACCTATGGAGAAGAACTGGCAAGAAACTCCATGGACAAAAATGGATCAATGGATTTTACAAAAATATTAGTTACATCATTACTTTTGATTTTAAAATTATATAATGTGAGAACGATACGATGTAAAAAAAATAATAAAAACGTAAGTGTTAAAAGCGTCCAGAGTACAACAAATAGTACTTAACAAACTACAATCCAAAAATAAATTAATTAAAAATAAGCCGAGGCAGCTAAGTGATGACCAGCCCCAACTGACGGCGCCCGTTCGCGAACATGACGCATAAATCAGCTCTATTTAGCTCAACCATTTTGAAGGGAGCTAAATGATCTAACACACACGCCACCGTCAGCGAGACATTTGAGTGAGCATGACATACTATCAGCTGCCAGGGCACATTCGAGTCAATGAAAGACATATTATTACCCGGTAAATGGTAGCTATAGGGTACATATAGGGATCTTGATTCAGATCCTGATTCTGATCCTGATACTGATCCTGATTCAGATCCTGATTCTGATACTGATTCTGATCCAGATTCAGATCCTGATTCAGATCCTGATTCAGATCCTGATTCAGATCCTGATTCAGATCCTGATTCAGATCCTGATTCAGATCCTGATTCAGATCCTGCCTGATTCAGATCCAGATTCAGATCCAGATTCAGATCCAGATTCAGATCCAGATTCAGATCCAGATTCAGATCCAGATCCCGATTCAGATCCAGATTCAGATCCAGATTCAGATTGAGATCCAGATTCAGATCCAGATTGAGATCCAGATTCTGATCCAGATTCTGATCCAGATTCTGATCCTGATTCTGATCCTGATTCTGATCCTGATTCCGATCCTGATTCAGATCCTGATTCGGAATCCTGATTCTGATCCTGATTCAGATTTTGATTCTAAACCTGATTCTGATTCAGATTCAGATCCAGATCCACATTCAGATCCTGATTCAGATTCAGATTCAGATTCAGATCCTGATTCAGATCCTGATTCAGATCCTGATTCAGATCCTGATTCAGATCCTGATTCAGATCCTGATTCAGATCCTGATTCAGATCCTGATTCAGATCCTGATTCAGATCCTGATTCAGATCCTGATTCAGATCCTGATTCAGATCCTGATTCAGATCCTGATTCAGATCCAGATTCAGATCCAGATTCAGATCCAGATTCAGATCCCGATTCAGATCCAGATTCAGATCCAGATTCAGATCCAGATTGAGATCCAGATTCAGATCCAGATTGAGATCCAGATTGAGATCCAGATTCTGATCCAGATTCTGATCCTGATTCCGATCCAGATTCTGATCCTGATTCCGATCCTGATTCAGATCCTGATTCGGAATCCTGATTCTGATCCTGATTCAGATTCTGATTCTGAACCTGATTCTGATTCAGATTCAGATCCAGATCCACATTCAGATCCTGATTCTGATCCAGATTCTGATCCTGTTTCTGATCCTGATTCAGATTCAGATCCTGATTCAGATCCTGATTCCGATCCTGATTCAGATCCTGATTCAGATCCTGATTCAGATCCTGATTCAGATCCTGATACAGATCTTGATTCAGATCCAGATTCAGATCCAGATTGAGATCCAGATTCAGATCCAGATTGAGATCCAGATTCAGATCCAGATTGAGATCCAGATTCTGATCCAGATTCTGATCCTGATTCTGATCCTGATCCTGATTCTGATCCTGATTCTGATCCTGATTCCAATCCTGATTCAGATCCTGATTCGGATTCTGATCCTGATCCTGATTCAGATTCTGATGCTGAACCTGATTCTGATTCAGATTCAGATCCAGATCCACATTCAGATCCGATCCGATCCGATCCTGATCCTGATTCTGATCCTGATTCAGATCCTGATTCAGATCCTGATTCAGATCTTGATTCAGATCCTGATTCAGATCCTGATTCAGATCCAGATTCAGATCAAGATTCAGATCCTGATTCAGATCTTGATTCAGATCCAGATTCAGATCCAGATTCTGATCCTGTTTCTGATCCTGATTCAGATCCTGATTCAGATCCAAATTCAGATCCTGATTCAGATCCTGATTCAGATCCTGATTCTGATCCTGATTCTGATTCAGATTCAGATCCTGATTCAGATCCTGATTCAGATCCTTGAATCCAAAAAAATAAAAAAAAATGCCGGTAGAACCCTCAAGATATTTTTTTATGTTGTTTTATTATTTTTACGGTAATCTAAAACTAATAATGCAACTTTTGAGGGGGCTTGAGTAGCGAAAAGCGGAAAAAAAATTTTTCGTGACACCCTGAACATAACTGCATGTCGATTCTGTAAAAATCTCACCGTGAATACTTGCGTGGAGTGAGCTGTCTTTGTCATCCTACTGATGCTAGGGATTGACCAAGCAAACATTTACAATCATAATCGATTTTAATAATATTTTTTAATGCTAATCCTATTGATATTTTTATATAATTCAAAGCTAGTATTTAAGTGGTCAAAACATTAATATTTTGTGGGGTTTTACTTACAATAAAATTGCAAAACAGAAGCGCAGTCAGAATCTCAACCTTGTTTTTTTTTTCTTTTTTCCCTAGACTAGTAAGTCCTTATATAGCCAGACAGCGCCAGCGCCTAACGCGCTTGCGCGGCGTGAAATATGGCTCATTCCGAATTAAGTCATCATCGCACACAGCGCTCACATAAATAATTTGCGAAAACGTATTCTCTATGACACAATGACCGAAACCGGTTTGAACTGTCAAAATACCACGCTTGACAACCGTACGGCGTGGTAAGATTATGCGGGGAATAATAGATAAATACCATACAGCAGAATAATTGGGGTCAAGGTGTAAGCACGCTGTAGTCGATTACAGTGCAATTCGGAATGTACCATATATCACTCCACTCGAATCTCGTAACCATGGCAACACCACCTCGGCGTCAACAACACCTCCACCAGCCGCGTTTTGATTGACGAATACCTCGTCTTTTTCTACTTTAAAGTTACACATTTTGAAAATCGCTCAACGAAAACTTTGCTTAATCTGCCCCTTGGCAGACTCTAAGGCAGGGTCGCCATGGTGTATTATATTAATTATTAATATCTATTATTACCATAATTTCCTAATGTTCTTATACATGACGCCTTACAAGTTAAATATGTAAAAACAAATCTCTTATGTGATGGATGAGTGACTAACGCGCAAGCGCGGCGTGATCTTATCACTTCACCTTCACTCCACCCGATTCACGACATTAAATGTCGTGAATCAGGTGAAGGGAAGGTGAAGTGATCACGCAATCAGCAATGTGATAATGACAGTGATTAACGCGCAAGCGCGGCGTGATCTTATCACTTCACCTTCACTTCACCCGATTTACGACATTTAGTGTCGTGAATCGGGTGAAGTGATCACGCCACACAAACTACGTGGGATTACATTCTATGGTCCGTCAACTAGGCATCCGTTAGCACTCGATGACTTGACACACTCGGTTATCTCTTCTAATTCAATAGTTTTGGGTTAATAACAACGCTGAACATCGTCGCAGTCTTTACTAGACTCGATCTACAATTGCTCATTGACGCACATTCGTGTAATTTACATGCGGGGCCGCAGTCTGTGCGACATGCACTAAGTAAAACCCCACAAAATATTAATGTTTTGACCACTAAAATACTAGCTTTGAATTATATAAAAATATCAATAGGATTAGCATTAAAAAATATTATTAAAATCTCTTTCATGATTGTAAATGTATGCTTGGTCAATCCCTAGTATCTGGTAAGATGACACTGACAGTTCACTCCACGCTCACTTCACCTAAGTTTTCACGGTGAGATGGTTACAGAATCGCACTGCTGGAAGAGGTGAACAAAAGAACATAACTAAAGTTATGTTTAAGTCCTATGTAATAGAAGGCGAGCCTAATGCCATCTACCTGGGAATCGAACCTCATATGCTCATGCTTCTATATTTATAACAACGTTATTTCATTGGGCTTACAAATAGGTGAGCTGACGTAGTCAGCTATGTAGTAATAACAACAGCATATTTCGTAGGCATGAGTGATTCACTTGTCAGCAACGATTATTATCATCTATGTCATGGCTTGTTACTCACGTGATTAAACTGCTCTCATCTTTAATCACTCATTGTTAGCAAGTATTGTTAATTAGCACACGAGTACCTTGTTCCTTAATTTTTCCCATAGGTAAGCAAGGTGAATGTAAAAAAAGCTTGAAAATGTATGCATTAGTATATATTTTAGTAAAGGTTTAATAAAAGTTACTAAGTGAGGGAATTTTGTTAGGGAAGTAATAATGCCTTTTAACCTAAGCTTAGCCTAGCCTGTACCTACCTGAAAAACTTATTCTTCATTCATTGACAATGGACAAACAGTGGACAATTGACTCACTAATTGTGTCCACTGTTGGATTAAAATAAGACGCAAAATACTCTCCAGCGTTTCGATATATTACCTAAATAGAAGAAAGATAAAAACGAAGAAAGTATGAGGCATAAAATTCAAAATAAAGTACATAAACAAAGAAAAGAAAAATGGGGAAAATTAGCATCACATGCACTTCGTCCTCTAACCAAACTTGGTCCACTATAAACCTGGGCCTGAATTGCATACATACAATGAGCTTATTATGCAACGAGATGAAAATAGCTTTAGCTTTATGGACAATCCAAATGTTCCGTACCTACCTACATATACATACAGTCTCTGTTTATTTCCTCCCACACTAGGAGAAGGAATTTAAAATAATATCGAAGACATCACCTATCTTACGTCATAGTAATGAATCACGCACTAAATTTATTTTTTTCTTGAAAATTGTAACATTTCTGTGCGAAATATTCGGAGGAGGCAAATACTTATTTTACATTATAATAATGTAGGTTTTACTGTAAAAGCTCAAACTGGGGTAGGTACATCCTAAGAATTTTCTAGTAAATGCTAAGATTTGCAAATCGTCATTGGTAAAACCTACCATGTGCCAAACTCTAATGGTACCTAAAAGCCTGAAATATCGTCGTATTTTATACCGAACCGTACATTTATTTACCAACTCGAATCATGTTGGTAAATCCTAAGATTTATTAATATTCCAATGGGAAATCTTGAGATCTTAGATCAATACTTTTACTTTTTACTATAATTTTCTATCACTATTTTTTTTCTTTCACTATTTTTCTAACACTATCTCAAGCTATTGATCGAAGCTTGAGATCGCTTGAGAGTAGATGATTGATAGGTATCTAATATTCGTCATCCAGAAAAGATTTACCTAACTAAATCTGATGAATAATAATGTCACGACATTTTCTTGAAACCATATCGTCCTAACCGTATAGAATTTCACATTGAACTGCGCACCTTGTAACACACCTCTTTTCCTTTATTTAGGGACCAACTCGTTAGCATGTTATTAATTTCAGTGTTTGCCTTCATACAAAATTAGCTAGAAATTTCTTACTTACTTGACTTTGACTTGTTTAATTAAACAAGTTTTTTGCTGATTTGTACCATATTCCTGATTCATAACAAATTATTATGTGATACAATCACGAAACTTCCACAAAAATAGAACGAGGTTGAAGTTTTAGAATATATGCAACATACTATAGCTATTGGCTGGGCGTTACCGAAATAGCGACGTTGTGTTTTGAATGGAGAATGCTTTTTTACGTATTTGAGAAACTTTATTATAGGACACAAATTTCAGAATTATATTGAAACTAGTAGTCAAGTAGAGTAAAGAGTAAAGTTTGTCATAAGTTGGTGTTAAATGATGCTAATATGTTTGAGCAACCTTACAATATTATAGTCTCACATTTTATTTTTCATCATCGTGTTGACTCATTCATTTAAATCGATGAAACTGAAAAGCGACACTTACATGAAAGTAACTCTGTTTTATATTATTCAAATGCTCACACACACTCTCACACACACACACACACACTCACTCTACTCACTACACCAACACTCTTTTCTAATTTTTTTTTTTAATTTAAAGCTTTTTGCTTTTGTGATTGTTTTATATATTACGAGCTTCAACAGTCATTTATAGCATGATAACATAATTTATGATTATTGTCATACTCAGATTGGAAGTCGAAACTGTCTCTAATAATGTACTCAGGTTCTCAGTGATCTATCTAGGAAAGCAGCGATTCACCCAACAATTCGTTGTACCTACGCTATGTAATTAGTAATGGATAGTTTGTATTGTACTCCTTAATGACCTCTAGGTAAATAAATTGATAGAGATTTATTGAGTTGAAATATTTGGTTCTGATTTGGTATCTTGGTCAAAAAGAAAGAAGAGTATTGGGAGCCCTAATCCTAAATGCCATCAAGGCTAACAAGTCTGAAGCACCATCCCGCATGGCAGCTTTCAAATTCAAAGAACGAATAGTATCAAAGAAACAGGAATCCTAAGTGTCTTACTACAAGCCAAGCTCTACGATCTATGAGTTATCCTAAGTAAGGACACCTCTCAATTACTCAAATTTGTTTCTTATACTTCCGTTCGTGACATGTAGAGCAGACAGTTCTATAAATATTTTCATCACACATTATATAGAGCCATGTAAAGAGATGAAATCCTTCTTCAGCCGCTGTAAGAGTTGTAAGAATGGTTATAGAATTACTATAAACTTATTTTTATACCAAAATAGTATAAACATCCCGATTAGTGTTTATCAGTTACGTCTAAAGTAAATAACAAAAAAACTCATTAAAAATAGGTATAAAAACTTTTTGTTTAGATATGAGAGGATAATATCAATGTAGGCTGGAAAAGTCAGGGATATAAAACCGAAAAAAAAACTGACTAATTGTCATTAAGCCCCGTCAAGATGTTGTGCAAGGAAGGTGTGTTTGATGTAGATTTATTATTTATGTTTTTAGATATGTATTTTTAGATATGTATCTAACGTAAAAATGGACAAAAAAAATATTATTAAATTCAAAACTGCCCTTTATGCGTACAGTCGACGGTGAGCAAGCCTGTGACTCGCGCCTTGCGGCCTTGTTGGCAGTCCATCTTGTCAGCCAGGTTTTGGATGAAGCTTCTGTCATAGCAAATGCTGCTACCGAAACAGGTAAGATAAGTTATCTTAACAAAGGTTGTAAAGATACCTACATGATACATGTTTTGATCTTCACGTATGGAACAAGCAAATTCTCCTCTGAATTAATGGTTTTCGCGCCGAATTTTGTACCCTGGTGTTTGTGTAGAATCTTGACAACAAATAGGTAATGCTTCTAAAACAGTTGCAAGTTTTATCAACATTATAATATAAATCCCTTCTTAAATGCGGTTGCGGCTTTAAAAAGCTCTTACAAATAACGCCACCTCTCCTTACATCAAACATGGATAGACGCGTCTAATAAGACACGCTTTACGCTTTTAACTTCAATTATGATAACAGGTCGTCCGTGGCGTTATCATTCAATTTTGAAAAATCTTGATAATGATAAACTGTGTGATGCTGATGATGAAGACACATCGTTTGAGGCGTCAAAGGGCGACAGTGACATCGTTAATGAAAATAAGATGAAGCATGTTGCCAATGTAGTTGCTACATCGACGCCGGAAAAAGTTACTGGTAGCTCTTACTCAGGTAACATTTCAGACGCCTGCCAAATATTTAAAGTGACTGAAACAATGCTGCTGGTTAAGATATTGGTATTCTTTTTGCGACGAATTATTCATCCGTCATACTTTAAGACTGATTCACACCGGGGAACGTCCCCGGTGCGAATATTTAGGGAATAGAAAACTGAAATAAGCTTTCGATCGAGATTGAATGAAAGCTTATTATTTTCTTTGCCTAGTCTTATCCCATTTCATTTGGGGTCGGCTCTCCTCGTCATTCTTCGCCAAATGGTTCGGTTCTGGGTCGTCAAAATACTTTTTTGACCTGGGTCTTTTTTATAGGTCAGCATTCGGCACCGTACATTAGAGCTGGATGAACTTGTAGGTACTATCTTCTGCTATCGCATAACACGCCTGAGAGCTGTCGCCATTTCATCCATCCAGTGGTGATACGAGAAAAATAAAATAACTATTACGTTCAATAAGCTATACAGAAAAATATGCTGAAAGCACTGTTTTTGTTGTTACATAGCTGTACTTAGTTTACATTTCAGATGATGTCCAAAAAGTTAAGCTCGAGGCTAGTTTTATTGGTCAAGGAGACGAAGAACTTGATTTGGTGAGCTTTGATTACGATTTATTTTTAATATTACAATATTCTATTGTCAATAAGGTTCAATTTGTTTTTCTATAACTGAAGCAAATATTTTTAGCGTCAGAACGAGTTAACGAAATCAACGTCGATGTTTATCAATCATCTTTTTGACATGAGCGATGTTGAAAAAGTTATAATATGCGATGATACTGAAATCGTACATAGTGATCCTGAGCCCAATGAATTACTTACTGAAGCAATGAACAAAATTATGGTGTCATTTGTGAACACTGCATTGGGGATGACAGTTGAACAACCAATGCAAGCAGAACATTCTCAATCAGTAGCTGGTGCTATGCCATCGGAGCAGTCATCAAATTCTGAACATTCTGAGTATTCGTTTTTGACGGACGCATATGCTGAGGATATCGCTAGAGATATGGCGTTTTATATACGTGACGACGGAGCTGGTGATATTGATAGGAACTGTGGGGCGTCTCATTTAGTTCCTGCTGTGAAAATTGGAGGGGTAGATTCTTTTATCTTTTCTGATTAAATTTTTAACATTAATTAAAATTGAACTTAAGAGCTCTTCTTGTAATTATTTGCTAGTTTTCTTACAACTCGAGTATACAGACCTAATCATTTTGATTAATGTTGCTTTTAATGATCAAATAGTACCTAACATCCACTAATGTTTTTGAATGTCATTAGCATTGTGATGAAATCCCTGTAAAATTGGTTGAAAGTCTTGATGTCGCCCGATATGAAAGTGCCTATCTTACTATGAATCGTGAGTTAATTTTCTTAATAGTGATTTAATATCAATCTTCCTTGAAGGTAGATAAAATAATGCTGCCCTCAATCTAGGTGATTATGATCAAAACTCTGAAGATGAAGTTGATCCAATTTTAGAAGATCCTAAAGGCATGACTCTTCAAGAAGTTGAGTTAATGACAGCAAACACATCCGATGAAAATTTAACAACTCATATTGAACCAGAACCTCGTATTTGTGTAAGTAACATAAAGTGCCATAGAAATATACAACAGTATTCATTTCAGTAAGTATTATTTTCTACCTTTTGAATTTGTTCAGCCACGAATGAAGGAACTAGCAGCAACATCAGGGGTGTCTGCAGACCCAAGTGGGTCAAAGAAAACCTCGCTGGTGAGCAAGTGTCGCTCTCAAGGCGCCAGGCTCTTGGCTTGTCTCCGAGGATGGTGGCGGCGTAGGACACCTGGGAGACGCAAGGTGCGAGAATAAACTGTCTTTATTGATGAATCACCGGATCAGTGTCATCTACCTACACATTACCATTTAGCGATACGCGCGATGTTTTGTAGATGTCGATTATAATATTAAATTAAATCAAATCAATAAGACCGTTAATTGGAACTCAGCCTTTTCTACCGCCTTCCACTGTTTCCTATATATAAACAAGTTACTATAGTAACTCGATTTCACTTATTTTTATACGTATGATTAATAAAACAAACAAGTTGTACGCTTGACCTTAGCTATTCGCTCCTAATGTTACTTATCAGATAGTACTCGTTATGACCTCTATATTTGTCACCACACGAGCCTGGTGTCAGGTGCTGGTGTCACCTTTGTCCTGGATCTTTTCCACGGACATTTATTAGCGTTACAAATTATTATTATTTATTTGATGTTTGTCTTCCTTAGTTCAATTTATTGTTTTATTGATTAGTAATCTGTATTATTTACAGGAGAATCGAATTCCGTTTGTTGCTCGCGGTCTATGTCCCTTATCTCCGGACGCAAGACGTCGAGCTGCCAGTCTTTTAGATCAACGTCTTCTGCGGTCCCCCTCACCCAATCGATCAGTTGTATGGAAGTTCAATACGGTCAACGAAGCACTCGTGCATTCCTCACGTTGGAAGGACTATACATTCGACGTAAAACCTGACGAATGCGGCGAGTACTGATTGTCCAACCGGAAAAATCCGAAAAGTTTTATATGTTTATTCCTATTTGGTTTATTTCATGTCAATAAAGGTCTATGTGACCGCATTATAATGTTTGATTTTTTTATGAAGTCTCGTTCTTAAAGCTGCGTACATTTTTATTGGGTATTATATCATATTACCTATTATATTGACAAGAACATTCAATAAATCTTTATCTGTTGATTTCAAGCATATTTTAAACAACTTCATTCCGCAGGACATACCTATACCGCAAAGATCTGTTCGAAATAGTTTAGCATAAATGTAGATTTAACATTACAATTGGCGTTAGCACGTCCACATACAGCGCAGGTGGAAAATCTTTTCATCTCTTTTACACTTGTAGGAGTAGTGTGTCCCAAGACTCTATGGAAACGGACCGACTCCGCCGAAAATAGAACGGTCGCGGATTCCTGGGCTAAATCTCAAATATCCAGACGGGTGCGCCATCTAAGCCAGTTAAAACAGTCCCACGAAAAGTTACCGAGCCCCACTTCTTGTCTGAACGTCTGCCAGTGAAGACCGGGAGGGAACCAACTAACACCACACAAAATGGTGAGTCACTGACGTCAGTGAAAATGTGGCAAGGTGTTAAGTGAGAAAATGGACTGTTAGCTTGGCAAGTGATAAATACAAAAAGCAATACGTAAATGTAAACGCGTTTTTTCCTCGTGCAAGTTATTCCGCTGACCGGATGCTCGCGAGCGACTCGGATGTGTTCACTTCACCATCCTTCATATAAATCAGTGTTGTGCTTATAAACCAGTGAAAGAAGATGGTATCGTATAATCTGAATGCTTCTACACACACCGAGCTGAAAAGCTGTGAACACACTCCAACTAATACCACTACACTATGCATGGCAACTGTTACATACAAGGAAATAACGAAATGTTTTTGGTAATTTTCAGAGCGACCTCAGCAAGAACGACGTTGAAAGTAAGTACCTTTTATTACATGTCATGTTTACCTAACGATTAAGAACTTTAACTGAGGAGAAACTAGCTGAATCAATTGTGCCTGGATGTTGTGGTGTGAAACTGTAGGGACAACTAACATTGATAACAGGATTAATATTTAAGTTGTCTTTGTCAAACCTAATACTCTTCAATGAAGATAGTTGCGTCAGCATGTTTAACATTTACGTAAAGAAACGAAACATTGCATAAATGAAACGGGTGTGAACATCTAAGTTTAGCATCGTTTCTCATAAAAGGTGCGCGTTACTAAGAGATGCCGCAGCAGCGCCAGTGGCACGGCCATGCTGTGCGCGCTGCGTTCCAAAATTAAACTCGTGCGTCACGTGATCCCAAATCGCCGCCCGCCCAAACAGAGAAACTCCGCTCAGATTTCACTGCAAGAGCGCTACGTGTGTTTTAGCGTGGGAATCAAAATCTACGAACATGGACTATGTATATTTTATGCAACGGATATCTGTCACTGCATTTGTATTTGCAACGATAAATCAGCTGTCATTATCAAGGTCGGTAAATGATCTTGAATCAGCTGATCCTTATGCACTTTACGCATGCGCCGAGTAATGAACAGCAATCTAATAAATATTCGAGAAAATTCACATGATATTGCTGGAATAATTTAATTGAAAAATTACCTTATTATTTTGAATAATCGGAATCCAATTGAAGCTGCTTTAAAAATGCAATAAATATTTTTTATTTAAATAAAATTTTTAATCCAAGTATTTGAAAAAGAATACAAATCAATTTGTGACGGAACTCTTCAGTCGGTTACTGTTTCAATCGGGCTATAATTAGAACGTGACTCAGGAGTTCACAGCGAATATATTGAAACGTATCGTGGAAAAGTATTATTCTGAGCGAAGAATGTCCGCCCACGCCCCATTCCGCGCGTTACCTGATTTAAACAAATAGTATTTTCCAGAACTCGTATGAATCTTAAATAAATCTGCAACATTATTTGAAATCATGGAACTTCAAATTAAAGATTCCCAATTATGTCCAACTCAAATTCAAATTCATTTATTTGTCCGAACATGGTACATTACATGGTCTTATAAATTAATAAATGGTCTCATCACATTCTGCCACGTGGGGCGCGCAAATATCAGGTAGGTACACAAAACTCATTTGTGACTGCGGAACAATGCATAATTAAATAAGTATCTTTTAACTGTTGGATGGAGTGGAAATCCAAAATGATATTACATACATATACAGAACGCCTCCTGTTATGATCCTTACATATTCAAAATGAAATTAGCATTCATAAAATTGAATCTACTTAAACAGAGAAAAGATCATGCTAAACTTACAATGGTCCACTTTTTACTGAGTGGCAAATAGGAGCATTTAACACATAATGCACGAATTTGTGAAACAATGACTTAGGCCAGTAGAGCTGTGAGTCTTATGTTTTAATATAGTATTGAAAAAAAAAAATGTTTCACTAAAGGTACTAAGAATTTCTAGAAGTACTTGTGGTTTATAACCTTGACTTATGAATGTATTTGTTGTACAGGGGCATCCTTCGCCTTCTCAATCTACGACTTCGACGGCTCAGGCAAGGTCGACGCCTTCAACCTTGGAGATGTCCTGAGGGCACTCAACTCCAATCCCACATTGGCCACCATCGAGAAACTCGGTGGTACCAAGAAGAAGGGCGAGAAACTGCTCACCGTAAGTAGTAATCAAAGTGAAGATAATTATCTAAACAGAGGAAAGAACTATAAATATTTTCAGGATTTGCTTTCAGATCGTAAATATTAAGCTACAATTCACTGAGAATGAGTTAGTGAAGTAAGCGACCTTAAACATGATAGCAAAAATAAGAACAGGGGGCCTAAATAGGACACTTTGGCAGAAACATAAAAGGATAACATTATGAATCATAATGAACCGTTAACTGTTAAGTTAATCGTATCAAATCCCATTGGTGAAGGATTTTTCAGTTTTTTTTTATTGTCTGTGCTAAAATACCAATCAATCCAATCCAAATCCAATCCCAATCTCTTTGATTATATCTACGTAACGTAGCGAAAAAAAGAAAAAGACGGACTGTCTTCGCCATATTATGATTCATAATGTTATCCTTTTATGTTTCTCCAAAGTAGCCTTTTTAGGCCCCCTGGTTTACTCGACAAAAATAAGAAAAAATGTCGACCATTAAAGCCTGTTGAAGTAATCAAAGTTGTGACTAAGAAATCTATTATATTGTTTCAGATTGAAGAGTTCCTTCCCATCTACAGCCAAGCAAAGAAAGACAAAGACCAGGGACAGTACGAGGACTTCTTGGAATGTCTGAAACTGTACGACAAGAACGAGAACGGTCTGATGCTTGGCGCCGAGCTTACACACACTCTCCTTGCGTTAGGTAAGAATATACAAATACTGACGGTCTTTTCTTGATAAACCTTCCTTAAATTGCCCAATTTAGGTGTCAAAGTCTTGTGAACTCTATCAAACTACATCTGCATGAAAAAATAGTCAATTTTTGTATATCAATATGAAGCTACTTATATGAATCACAAACGTACATGTTGTTTATTTCTATTAGCAAAGCTATTTTTATATTTTTTGAGGCTTAAACATGTCAATAAGACAAATTGGCATCGACTTCATTTCCAGTTGGACGTGAACTGAAATCACTTGGCTAGAAGCCATCATGATCGTCGTTTCGAAATAATGATTTTTGTGACTCAGCTGATTTAGATTTTGTTTCTACGCAACGGTCTTTGTAGGTACCATACGACAGTTTCCCTGAAAAATCTTTTTAGTAGGGAATTTATAATGAATGCTTGTTTCCGAATATTGATACTGAATTTTGGAATTCTTAGGTGAGAAACTGGACGATAATGAAGTCGCTGAAGTCACAAAGGACTGCATGGACACTGAGGATGACGATGGCATGATCCCCTACGCACGTAAGTATCTACTCTTCGTTTTTTCTGTAAAATATCAAATTTTATGTTTACATTTTTAGAAGAATATGATCATGGTATTTAATCTGGTAGAAACCCAGTATATAAATTATATAATTTGTGTTACATTTGAAAAGTTTGAATCCTTCCAAAAGTATCTAAATGATATACCTACCTTATGTTGTACACGTAGCCCAAAAAGTGCACAGATTCACCCCTGAATTCCTTAGTTATGCATATTACCATTTTACTGCATGAGTCAATCAATCATTAATTGGCCTTTTCCAAAAGTATGAACCTCGTGTTTAAATGCTAAAACTTTATTTTTAAAAGCAAGTAAGAAATCAGTAGATCCTTTTGTTATCATTTTCTAACCCAAGTGTACGAAGCATGAGGGTATATTTCCTGGTTTTGTGTGTGCCCCCTTGTCTTACCGATTTTCCGTTTACAGCATTCCTGAAGAAGGTGATGGCGTAGAGGCAACACATGACGTCATATCTTTAGTTATAAGATCGTAAGTGGACCGCCGTACACACTGTAGCTATCACTGAGCTCCGTTTCTTCTAACTGTTGATCTAAGGCTTTATAATTTTACAGCTCTTCTATATTTCTATTGTTATTACTTATCAGTTTAACTGCTTGACATACTATTTAATATATAACTGTTTCTTAAGAGATAACCAATATTTATACAATTCTATTAATGTTGTCTTCATTATTTTCGACTTTTCATCAGTTTATAACCCATATATCTGCAAATAACAAGTGCCGAAGATCCCTTATGATTTTCTAATGTGGTCGTTATATGTTTCCAGCGTTCCTCCGAAAAATGTGCGATGGGTGGCAGGGACCTAAGCCGAAGGGGGCGAAGGCGGAGGCGTCAGCAGAGGAAGAAGGAGAAGTACCTGCGGAGGGCTAAGTGGCCGGAACCTGCACTGGCGCCCGCTCGGCGGACGTCGCCTGCGCGAGCGCGTGCCTGCGCCGCCGTCGCCCGCCGAGCCCTTGCCCCAACCTCGGTGACATCGACACCCCGTATACGCCATCTTAGATACGGACTACCCCTTTTTTATACGAATATAACATCTATGCACAATCGTTTTGTACAACTTTCTACCTATGACTGTACATACTAAAGTAAGATTAAATTAAATACTGTAAACACACGTTGTACGTGTCTTTTAAATTTATTATTATTTATTAAGTACGTTTATAATGACAAAAATACAAAAAACCGTAAATAATTTTATAATAAACTATTAAAAGTTCAGTATGGTGTTATCTTCAATTAGTTCATTGTATCGTTTGATATTAGACGAAATAAAATAGAGAGGCGAATTAACTTCGAAAAATTAGATATTTGAAATAATATTTTACTCTATTTTTGTCAGACCTCGTTGTAATACTTGCAAGTCAGCCATTAATCATTCCATGTTTGGAGAAAGTAATTAAACGTTAGAGAAGTTTGTAATGTCTTGGCCATGGAACCCACTCAAAAGGTATACCTTTCAAAATGCTACTTATCCAAAGATGATTCCACGAAGAAGACTCTATGATACTATTCTACATCATCTGCCTAGCCTTTTCCAACTTAGTTGGGGTCGGATTCCAGTCTAACCAGATGCAGCTGAATACCAGTACTGCAGACTAATCAACAGCGAAAGAAAGTCACCTACTTTTCATTGTTGTCCTAAATAGTAAAGCAACGTAGTAACGTTTCCTTCACATTTGCAGATAAAAAAATGCATGAATATAAAAAGAAATATTTTTTGTCGTAATACAAAAGAAAATAATTAGGAAAGTTAAGATAAGACGAGAAAATAAGCCTTGGATACGAAGAAAAAGTTTCCAGAAACCTACGTAAGATCAATGGCTAAGGATGCTCATCATTTTCTTGAGGTTTGTATTTAATATAATTTGGAGTTAGAAAATATAGTCTGGTTGCTTATAATTAGAGTATAATGTTCCCACTGCTGGGACACAGTGCCTCCTCTCTGTGAGAGAGAGTGGGCCATAAACCACCACACGAGCACATTGCGGGTTGTCTAGATGCTTATTTGATCGTATTTCAAAGACATGGTTGACCAGCAACTGAAGTTAAGTATCCGCTAGAACTTTTACTGAACATGAACCTCTGAATAGAACTCGACACCTAACGGTTTTTGAGGTAGGTATACCTATATTTGGTAGTATATACTTCACCAAAATCTAGTGGATTAGTGATTTCAGTATGTTTTTTCAGTAACATAATCTATGTTACACTGGTGGTTTAAGTTAATTTAATAGTAACGTCAGTTTACAAAAATATTTTTAGAGGTAAGTTTGAAATAACTTTACTGTAATAGGTACCTAACTGTGCAGAGGACGAAATTCCTGTTTATCAAAATATTTCTAAAATTGGATTCATCGGAGTATTGACAAACTTGATAAAAACAAAAGAGCCAATAGAGAAATAATTATTTATCATAGATGTTATAGAGCCAGGTTAGTAGCAATAGCAAAAACATCTATTTACAGCCGGTATATTCTCTAAAAGTCTCACCGTGAAACCTTAGCATTGGCACTACTGTCAGCTCAAATTAAGCTCACTTCACCTAAGTTTTCACGGTGAGATTTTAACAGAATAAACCGGCTGGGGCTCCCCCCTAAGCAGTTTACAATATAAGCAGTTTACACAGCAACTACTAAAAATAAATTGGATTTCGTTTGCATTAGTTACATCTCTGCCAAACCCTTGGAAAATAGGCGTGATAATTCATGTGTCCTTTTGTATAATCCATACAAAGGTACCTATAATTTTCTTTACTTTTTTACTGAACCGACCCGAAAAATAAGTTAATCACTACCACCGTGATTGGATAAATAAATATTTAATAAAAATAGCTATAACATGTCCGCAAAGGTCGTAGTTGTGTTTCCCCCACAACTCGACTGTTATACAGGGTCAAATTAAATTAGTTAGAGAAACTCTGCAGACGTGATGGGTATCGATATGGATGGGAAATCATCAAATGACCCCTCCCGCTCTGGGTGGAGCGGAAGGCAGTGTCAGACTCTTACTGACTAAAACCCACCCGTGTTCCTTCCTTAGCCCTTTATGTTCCGGGTCAGCGGTAACCCTTTCGGACAATCCCGCTGACCCGGCAGGCTTCGGCCCTAACGGGCCCCTTCGATTGCTGCTGACATTTCTTTGAGGCGCGCGTGGAACATGTACGCGCTGTCCTGATCGGACGGTGAGCTACCCGTTACGATTTGATGTTTTTTTGGGGTTAACTATTGCTGGTAGTTTATTTAATGGAAGGATGAGTTGAGAATATTTTTTTTTGTTTTATCGTGTTAAGGTATCCGTATCCATCACGTCTGTGAATTTACACGAGAAAAACTGTTTTTTGAAGTGAAAACTTCTTTAGCGGCGCTGTGTACTTTTTTGGAATGGGTAAAAACTTCTAAATTCGCGTCAGGTCACGTGACCCTGATCGAAAATTCGTAAGACGTAAAACGTCAGACGTAAAACGTAAGACGCGCGTTGTTGAGGACAGCGCCATCTATGCACATCGGGAAGAACTACGAGGGCCTCGCGTACTAACTACGTAGTTCATCCAACAACGACGAGATGGCGCTGAACCACGGATATATAACTGTGTGCTTATTTGTAAATCTGAATAAATTCCTTTCACGAGAAGAATAAACCAGTCACTTTGGTCATCATACCTGATTTGCAAAAAACCCTATAAAATAAGGAACACACCTTAACACGCGTGTTTTGTTTATAAGACGATTCACAAAATACACTCGTAATTGTTCAAGTTTTCACTTCTGTCGGCACTACCGGAGTGCCAGTGTTTTTTTTTACTGTTATTTCAAGTAACTACTAGAATGGCTACGGTCTCAACCTCAAAAATAGTTATGACCAATCTTTTTTGTTTGTTTTGTTATGATTAGATATTGATATACCCATTACGCCTGCGGAGTTTGGCTAGCTAATTCAATTTGACCCTCAGTATTACCTACGAATACAATTCGCACAGCTCTCAGTTGAAAAAATCTGTAGATTATGGAATTAAGCAGAGCAAAGAGCCTTAGTACTAGTTATATAGAACTCTCCCCTTAGTACTAGTTATATAGAACTCGCCCCTTAGTACTAGTTATATAGAAATCTCCCCTTAGTACTAGTTATATAGAACTCTCCCCTTAGTACTAGTTATATAGAACTCTCGCCTTAGTACTAGTTATATAGAACTCTCCCCTTAGTATTAGTTATGTAGAACTCTCCCCTTAGTACTAGTTATATAGACGAATAACAGAATTGTCTGAAAAAAAGTTGGAAAAATTTACCAACTATGCGCAATTTAAAGAATTCTTAGCATAATCAGCTTGTAATGTTCCCACTGCTGGGACACAGGCCTCCTCTCTTCAGAACGTTGGAAAAAATTATCAATTTTGCGCAATTTATGAAAATGCTTACTAAAATATAATCAACTAGCACTTTGTTCGCGACTTCGTCCGCGTGTATTTCATAAATTCCTCAAAAATTTCGGAAATGTATGTTTATGATCTTTATCGTATAATTAGATAAATAAGTATGAGGGCAATTTTTAAGTTTATAGATCCAAGGAATAAGATTTTTCAAACAAACTTTATCCCCTCTTTTCACCCCCACAGGGGTGGAATTTTGTAAAATCGTTTGGGTTGTGTTCATAACTTGACTCAAAGATCATTTATATCCATTTTCGAGTTAATCAAGCCACGCAGTAAAATCTGCCCCTGTAGAATTAACTACCCCTTTTCACCCCATCAGGGTTAGATTTTCGAAAAACCTTGATACAACATGTTATTCTTTATTTTTGGTCGGTACAGAGTTTCGAGTTAATCGGACCGCGTGTTAAAATTCTTTCATAAGTACAAATTTCGACACCCCCAATCCCCCCATAGGGCGTTTTTTAGAAAAAAAAAAGCCAAACTTCATAATTTACTTAGTTAAGTATTCGTGCCAAGTTTCAAGTTTATTAACTCAAGGAATAAGATTTTTCATACAAACAAAATCCCCTCTTTTCACCCAAAGTTTGCATTTCCAAAAAGCCCTTCTTAGTGCTCCCCTACATTAAAAAACGAAGCCGAGTGCAAAATTTCACTTACATTTCACACTTAGTAGTTTCGGCTGTGCGTTTATATGTCAGTCAGTCAGTCAGATTTCTCCTTTTATATGTATATGTATGTAGTTAACTAATGATTTATACGCCTTTGTTCCTTACCTACGGGTACCCATTTAAAAACAGGGGCACCTATCGGCTTTGTTTGCCAAAATACTCCCTCGCACTTGCGCCAGAGAAAATGGCGCGGAAAACGTTTTCCCGGCATCAATACAAGCGTTCGGCTGTTATCGGTGGGCGTTCGGATACGTTCGGCGTTTGTAGAGAGCGAAGCTGTAATATGGTGTGGCCAGCCTTCAAGTACTGCCGATGTATAAGGTAAAGTTATAAAAATTTAAAAGCGTATGTTGAGTGTAGCAAAAGGAAGTTCCGTTAAGCAACTTATAGAAAACGTTACTATACGGGTTACCTATTACAAACTTAAGTATAATTTTACCTCGTTCAGGTAAGTCAATAATCCATTCAGTGACAATTAGTTGCATCACCGACCTTGGGATTATGAAGGTTTACATTAACAAAGTAGGTAAGCATTAGGTAATAATCCAGTAAGTATAGTGTTGAGTTAGACTGTAGGTGTAGTAAGGATAAGTACACGATTATTCAGAATGAGATAGATCAATAGAAACCTATTCAATAACATGCTATCAACACAATCTACAACAAAGATTTCGGACTCGATAGAGTTTTGTTCGGGGATTTAATTGTTTTAAGTGTGGCATCCCCGCTCCGGGCTTGCTGCTCGGCTCCACAAAGTAAGGCAGTGTTTAGTGATTCAGTGTTTATCTCGAAGGCGAGCGAGACCCGCGCCCCGTGCCCCCGCAGTGTTTACGTTGTGTGTGTGACCGATTGCTCAGTGATAACGTGACGAGAGTGCCGGTGTACACAACATCTTATCGAGTAAGAAACAAACACTTCTACTAAAAATATTTTCTAAATAAAGAAAATTTTAAAGTGGTATCTTTGCCAAAAAGTTTTGAAGTTGACGAAAATTTTAGGCCATTGCTCTATTTTTATTATGTAAATGTACCTATTTGTTTTTGAGAGACAAATTCATGAGCTATAAGTACCGGCTATTATCTTGTGCCGGTGGGACTGTTTACACCTATCCCCTCGTCACTCTGACAGTCATTTATCACTGTATATAATGTAGGTACGAGGTATACACATAGCTACATAATGTGTGTAGAATAAACAAAGTATTTTACAGCTATTATCGCGAACTCAATTAACACTGATATGGAAACCAGTTGGTGATTGTCTCTTTATTACACTGAATGTTCATTAGGTACCTGAATTTAATCTTTAGGTATATTGAAAGTTTCAAGGAAGAATGTAAATGCAATGAAGTGGTGTAGTATTTTTATGAATAGGTAACTAGCTTCCGCCCGCGGCTTCGCCCGTGTGTTATGTCGACAAAAGTTTTTAAAGGGTTCAAAGTATCATACCAAATTTCATGAAAATTGGTCCAGCCGTTTCGGAGATTTGCCGGAACAAACATACAGACAGACAAAAAATTATACTTAATGTTGTTTTTTTTATAAGTACCGTCTTCCACCTTACAAACAGACACTTCATTTTATTTGTAAAGGTTTATAGATGAATGAATAAATAATACCTACATATTATGCAAGAGCTGCAATAAGGATGACAAAATATTCGAGTATAATTATGTTTGTTCACATTAGGTATATTTATGTTCATGTACGCATTTCCTAGTACTTACACAATATTGGGTAACACAAATTAGGCGTATGACAACGGATGCAATAATTATACAGAACGCTCTTAATTAACGCACCCTAGATAACAATGCGGACCTAAACTATCTTCTATAATTATAGCTTATCTATAAAATTACAGGTGTCGGTGTCTGTGAAGTCACAATGGCGGATGTCAAAGAGAACGTAGACGCTGGCAGCAAACTGGTGGACAAACATAACACAGGTAAACAAACACTAGAATAAATGCAACATTTTTTTCTGTACAAGCAACGTAACACTTCTAAAGGATGCGCAGTTCCGCGAAGACAATGGATCACTCACAGAGAGAAACGTGAAACGAGTTGAATAAATTCATCCCGTATGAATTTACTCCACATAGATTACTACATGTTAGTTGAAAAGACCATTCATGAATTGCTACTACGGTTTTTGGCCGGAGTTGTTTGACTGGATGGCCCCCTATAAAACTGTTGGGGTCCGGATTTTATTCAAACGAACGAGGGTCTTGATTTCTCGTCGCTTATCATTTCAAATTCTCCTTCATTGCGAAGAATAGTAACTGAACTGTATAGATATATTATTTATGGAACAATCTATTGTAAAATGACGAAAAAAATAATTGATACAATGCATTAGTAACATTTTATGAGTTTTAATTTTAAAATTCAATTATAAAACTTTGGACTAATCTTATAAAATGAATTAGCATGAAGACTATGACCTTTAAACTACGTAATCGTTTACTAATATAAAAAGCCAAACCAGTTGCTATAAATTCTACAAACACCAATATATATAATAAGCACAGTCGAACTAAATGCTTAACGTTACATATTATGTTGTCATGAGACAAAGTTAATACAATTAGCAGTCAGAGATTTCCAGATCTTTCGAAATGTAACATGTTTAAACGATTTCGCAGCCTCTGTCACGAACAGTCGATAAATGGTCGGTTTGGTAATCCCTGCTAAGTTTTTATGGAAGACAGTCATTTGATGAGCAAATAAATAGGAGTAGTTAGATTGAAAACGTCTAAATGATTTGCATTCAAAATTGAATTTGGGACACGTGGTGTTTATCAATCATGTTTCTTTTAGTAGTTTTTTTGGTATGTCTTAATTAAGCTTACATTAAGTAGGGATCTACGAAAAGAGGTTGGTTGTGGCTTCCTCATAACATAAGTTCTACCAACAACTTACAAATGAGCACATCTTAAAACGATTTGCATTCTCAATAATATTTCAATTAACTAGTTTTTTTGTAAGTAAGCTCAGATAAAAATAAATTTCATTGGTAACTTACGTATGTAAGTATCTCAAGATATATGAATAAAACTTTTGGATGAATGGTTTAATGACTGCTGAATCTAAGGCGATTACCTACGGGAGCAATGAATCTAGCAGATGCCTATAATTTACCAATCAATTATATACCTACCATCAACTTATATAAGTACCTACCATCATTATCATTCACAATTCAAATCTATAACTAGTACTATTACGAGTGTAGTATGTACATTGCTTACAAATAGTGCAACTTGCCACATTATCATGAATCATTCGCGGATAGATATGTATCTATTTCTTGGCTCTACAATGTTGTAGAGCTAAGAAATTTTTATAATTAATACCTGTACAATGATTAACCTATCAGTCTTTACATGAAGCCAAATACAGGCGCGATTCCTCTTATTTATAAGGCGTTGCTTAGCTTTCTAGTTGTCATTGCCATGGTGTGAAAAAGAGCACCTCAAGCTCAATCAGTAAAAAATATTTGTTCCTATCAAGCTAATCAGTAGAGGTCCAAAGATAGCGCCCTGAGGAAAAGAACAAATTGTAGTTGTATTTGATGTAAGTCGATGTAGCTTTCCTTTGTAATGCTTGAACCCAACATGCAATGTTAAGTGCTGAACGATGCTCTTGCTGCGATGCACTTATTGAATTGAACATTTGAGTCTCTAAGGAGTGTGAAAGTTAGTAAGTGCATTATCTTACGGTTCGTATATAGAATATATTGTGATATATGCTGCTGGGGAGTTTGTTGCGCAACTTCTTCCCAGCTAAAAACTAGTAAGTGGTGAAGGGCGGGCGTTTTGGGGGACTTTCTCATGTAATTTGAGGTCCATAAAAATGCTGATTCTCAGTCTAGTTTGAATAAATGACTTTTGATTTTGATATAGATGTAGGCCATTCGAAATCATTGGCAGATGGACAATGTGCGCTTTTGTCTTTAACTATATCAATAAAGGTAATTAACATGAATTACACAGAAGATTAATCATACCCTATCGAGACATCTGAATGATACGCAGATCCATTTAATGATTCTATAAATGTATCTAGATAATTGCCGGAAGCCCCCGTGACTTCGAACAATGTACACATGTCATGTTTGTATTAGTACTTGCTCCTTAGTGGTAAAAATTAAGAAACATGGGTTTCATACCTTTGTTGTTGAGCGAATACGTTTACTTTTAATACTTTCACATTGAAACGCCAATCATTTAATGATTTATGGCGTGTTGTTTTCACTTACCTATGTCCGACAAGAATATTATCATTAATTAAATAATAGGTGTCGTAATTAAATAAGCAGATGCATGTAGCTTAGGTAACTAATGTGTACTTTTCAGACAATATTTCATCTCCCGTATGGTCTAGTGGTTCACCCAGGAGGCTCGGGTTCGATTCCCGGTACGGGAAAATATTTTTGCAATTTCATGATTTTTTATGCGTCTTCATTAACACACTCATAAATGATAAAAGTTATATTATAGTGATTATGTCATTCTTTCTATTTATAAAGATGTCTAATTAAAGTTGGCCAATTCGTCATGTATATAATCTATAATAATTTTATTGTTAACGTTGTAAAAGAGATAAAGAATTTTTGTTATGCTACATTTTAAAATCAAATTGTTTTTCGGTCACAAGAAAACATGGGTTTTTTTAAATTATGATTTGATGAGGATCGTCAGAAGAGCCATTTGTAAATTTTATTTGTATAATTTTATTTTAATTGCCAAGGGAGCAAACAACTATTTTAAAGGCGAGAGAGTTTCTTTGAATCCAGAGCGCAGCGAGGGATTCAAAGTATGTCACTCGAGCTTAAAATAGTGTTGATCCCGAGGTGGACACTACTTTTAATCACCCTCTATGAAAAAATAAGTAAGTGCAACTTATGAATAAGAATAGTAGGTTTATTTATTTACCTACATACAATTACTTGAGGAAGACATACTCATCTTCTATATACATAAAACAAAGTCGGGTTAGTTACACCATTTATAACTCAAGAACGGCTGGATCGATTTATTGGATTTATCTCTGCCCCAAATAGCAGCAGGATAACTATTAAAACAATGGAAAAGTTCACGAAAAAAAAATTGTGATGATAATTCATTTTCTCATACATTTAAGCGGTACGAAGTTCGCCGGGTCAGCTAGTTTTTTTATAAAACTAAGTAAACTCCTAATTTGAGTAAACAATTACAAACAAAGGCATATGCTTTTCGTGAGTTTTTTTATTTTTTCACAAACTTTTTTTTTTACTCTAGCTCGCGCGTTTTACGTTATCATACAGCCTGTAACTTGTTCATACAATAGTCGTGATTAATCTCTTTGGAACTTTTACTAACAATATCCATATTTCAAATTCAAATCACTTTTAGTCCCTTGGGATTAAAGAGCTATTTTAGTCCCTGTTTACGAAGAATGCATTAGCTCTTTTTGAATATATGTGATAAAAAGAATTGGATTGGATAAGCTCGCCCCCCGTTACATGAGATTGGTGAAAAGTGGGAGTACCGTGTACTATAGGTACACCTCTGTCTTACCCTTCGGTGAATATAGGCGTGATATTACGTTATTATATAAATATTACGTGTGATGCTTTCATACTTCGCAGGAGTACCTATATTTTTATTTTAGATTTCATAAGGAAGAATTCAGAAGCACACCTACTTGCATTTTTAGACAGGAAGTTACAAATTGGTGTTCATAAACCTGTAAATTAGAGTTCTCATCCCGTTGACGATAATCGTGTATTACGTAGGCGACGGCATATCAACGTCAATCCACTTTCTTGGGACAATCATCCACATTCCACTATATTGCTCAGTGTTCTGAATGAGCAACTATCGTCGTAATAGAATCGTCCTAGTTTACGAGAATATTATGATATATTGGTATAAGGTATGATGTATGATCGGCTCTGCCCTTACACAAACGGTCTTTCACTTGCATCTACGCTGTCATACGTTTATATACCTACATCCTAATTTATAAACCATTGGCGTGACATATTTATTAATTAAGATTTATACAGCCTCATGCTAAATTACAACGGCAAGTGATTTATTGAATCAAGTGGAGAAACAGAATTTGAAACCAACACGTGATTCAATGGTTGTTATCATATTTAGGTCCATTAAAGTTTTTTATCGTTATCATGATCGATTTCTTCATTAATTTTAATCTTATCGAACAATATTATTTATTATACGTATGTTAATTCCTAAGAATTAAGATACGTATAATAAATTCTTATATATTTTTAGATTCTTAATCTGCAGTAAAATGACACTTCTTACTGTCATTTCGTTAAAAAATGTTGCCACACTATCTCTACTAGTGATGTAATTAAAACGTAATGAAACATCGTTTTTATTTAGATAGGTATTAGAAATAGACCAATTTTGATTTAACCGTAAACAATCAAATATTCTTTGTATTGATCGGATAAAAATATATGTTGTAGTTTCAAATCAGCGTAAATACATAGTCTACTAAAGGTAATTTTGTTTTAATTTTTACTCTAAAACTCCTACTATATCGATCTAAGAAATCAATTTTTAAATTAATTAAAGTTTTCATTAGGAATACGTATACTATACAGAATAACGTTTACTATACAGAATTATTTACAAAACCAAAACCTCAAAATTTTTAAAAGATATGTTTGTGATTAGAATTAATGCTTTTTATAAATCCAATCTGATCAACTGATGTGATGACAAAACAGTAATTAGTCATTGCTCAATGTTTTTGTTGTAAACTTATACTTTCTTGAATTTGATTGTAAATATCATCTTCTAACAATATTAACCTCTTTTATAGAATCAATTTAATATGGATCGATTTTGAACTGAATGTTACTCGAATTAATCGATTATTTTGCCACATCACTATTTAAATTTCGTTAAAAAGTGGTAATACTTATGCTGTCATTTTACTGCAGCTAATTAAAAGTCCGACTATAGTGGTGTGCGAGGATTACTAAAGTAAGCGAGTTTGACATCTAAAATACGTGATTTCATTATATGTATAGATTTAGCAAAAGGCATGCATGATTTATTCAAAGTCCTTTAGGAACGATGTTAACATTGTGAAAACTGACATTGAAGGAGCACCTAGTTACGTATAGAAAGTAGGCAGAACCCCAACACAAAAGGGATCACTCTAGAATGAATATTCGGTACCTAATCAATCTAGAACGCTGAGCACGATGTCGTAAAAAAGGGTCTCTGCCCTCTGGTATATTTTTTGTACGTACAATCATACGGATTCGGCACGATGACCGTTGCCCAGAGTTTCTACAAATAGATCGGGTGTAGGCGGAATTTCTAAGAATACTTACAATAAATTGACACATACGTATGGATCCCCTTGATGCAGTGCACGAGGCCTTGACTTCATTTATCTGGAGCTCCCATTATTTCATTTAGCTGTTTCCTATTGGGCCTCTGTTTTGCAGCATAGGAGGATAAGGATGTGAATTTGTCTTTATCAACTGATTGTGTAAAGGTTTACGGTAAATCATATTTTTCCGGAGCAGTTTGAAGCTACAATTGCGGCAGTTTCGCTAATTAGTTCTTTGTAAAATTTTCAAAGAACGAATGACTAAACTAATAGATTCTTCGTTATAAGAAAGAATTTTATTTTGAGGCTGAATGTATTGATTGCGATAGTTGACAGTTACGATAATTGTGTAGGTATGGGGTTTGGTCGGGGTGTGAAGGGCGTAATGACACTTCCTAAGTTCCTAGAAGAATTTGCCCCGTGCCTGATACCAGTCGCGCCTAGGTCTCATGTCGTGCTATACTAGTAATCACTGAATTTTAATTAGCTGGCTTTATGACCCATTTTTACTAGTATTTTAATTCTTTATTTTAGGAAAAATTGCATGCAGCTTGCGCTGTTGCTTTCATGGCTTTATTTAATAAAAAAGCGTGTTAAAAAGTTTCAATACAAGTCAATTACTTTACTTACCTACCTAGAAAGCTACGCCATTTTGGAAATATCTACATCCAATCAAAATAAAAAAAATGTTGTGATTATTAGAAGATGTGATCAAAGTCCAGCCCATAACCATAGTTCAATTTATTTCATAATAGTAGCTACTAAAAGAAATTAAATAAGTATCTTGTTTTTGTTTGGCTTCTGTGCTCTTAAGTGATGAACAATGATTTGCGTTTTCGTATATGGGCCAATTTGATTAATGGGCCTGCCGATAGGTTAAATGCTTTCAAACACAACTTTATTTCATGTTAATATTTTGCAAATTAACAGCATGGTTTTTTGTTATTTTTCTTTCTAAAGTTCTTTCAACGATAAAATAGCTCCATTGTTAATTCTTTAGAATTTTAAATCACGACATTTGTGAAGATAATATTACTTACTGGCAGGTTTCCATTATCTTGTTTTTACGTGAAAGATTTTAATTAAATAGGCCTAAACAAAAGGTTTACACATCAGCAGTAAAAGCCATAAAAATTCTAATGAGGAGCGACTCCACACGGAGCTTTCCAAAGTTTTTGAAAACAATGAAAGTTCGTATGTGATGGAATATTAATATTTTCTCGTGGCTTGCGTGGCTACGAGTACCTACGCACTCGCGTTTCAATTTAAGCGTGTGTTTGTTGTAATTACTATGCCTCGCAAATAGTTGCTTTATTACACTAATGTAATCATCTCTAATGTTCACTATTGATGGCTGATTAGATCGCGGGTTTTAATGAGCTATCTCTAATTTGTTTCATAACCTAGATTTGTATTATCCATACTAAAACTCGAAAGTAACTTTGGCTGTATGTCTGTATGTTACCTTTTCACGCCTAAACCACTGAACGGATTTGGATAAAATATGTCAGAGAGGTAGATTGCATCCCGGGGAAGGACATAGGATAGCTTTAATCAACATACCTACCTTGTGGACGAAGCCAAGTCATCTTAAAATAGGAATGATGAAACACCATTCTGTTTTGAAACCGAACCCAATTTTTTTCAAAATTGAGGCTCTATTAACATTCCTATACTAATCTGCCTATAAGTAGTTTATTTACAAATTTAGTTAAAAACTACCACTGTAGTTTATCGGTCAGATCTAACACGAACCACTGATTAAATCAGTGTAGGCCTGGACAGCCCCGCCTTGCGACGGCGTCTATTGTGTTAAGTAATGCCATAAATACAATTAAACTCACTTTACTCTCGTTAGTATGATAATGCAGTGTCTTTGCCCTCAAGCGGCATGGCCGTAAGACTTATTGTAATATGCTGACTTGCTGAGCTCACAGCCTATTGTCTTTAGGAACCTGGCCCGAGAGTTCAACAGGGCATTGCAACTCATTCATAAATGATAAATTATAACAATGGGTTGTGCAAACACATAAATATACCTTAGGTCTGGTTTGTTTTTCAAAGTTATTGATAGATACGCAAAAGTCTCCCTTATATGTATATGTATTTGAATTTAAGCGCTTACACGAAGTGTATTCTTGAAGTTAAACAAATAAGTGTATAGAAGTTTTCGTACTTAAATTTAAAGTCACTTTTGCAATGAAACAATGTTCTAAATAATCATAGTCGTGCGCTGTCCGCAAGTAATGACGCGGTGGTAGTTAAGTGAACAATTAGGTCAAATGTAGGCAAATGTCTATCGCCTAATAAATGGCGAGGAATTTAGCGTTATGTCAGTGTCTTTCATACATAGTTGAGTCAGAGTTAATGGAGACCGCCCATATTCACTTCATTCTTATATCCCTATGTAATATTGTGTTTGTTGGCCTCAAATGTCATGATTTCATAAAATAGTTCAATTATATCAACTTAGAAAGATGTATTGATGATTTTTATGATTCTAATGCTATAAATAAATACATATTTTTTACGGCCACGGATCATATACAGATCAACATACACCCTGATTGACCTGTAAATTGCATAAACGTAAGAAACATTGAATATCGCGAGCTTCCCTGACGCTATCGCCATAATCTACTAAGTTAATATAAATAAATTATCGTTTTTAATTTAAGTATTTAACTTAGGTACCTACAGCTTATTAGTCGTCTTTGTTTTATATAGTTTCTTTATTACCCTCTGGTTGACAGCAAGCAGTCAATCACGAAGATTTATTTCCTCATTCTAATGCTCCATATCCGTAGCTTCAAAGGATCTTATCCTATAAATGCAGGGAAAGAGTATTATATTTTTATATTCTTGAGGTTATCCAACTTTTATTTTACAATGGAGTTCTGCCACCGCAGACTCTTTTACCGATTTTATTATTTTAGGGCCCAAATACATCAAGATACAATAAATATATATTTTACATAGTTCCGAGATTTGAGGCAGTTTATCTTCCATAAGGGTTCTATTGTCGTGTTATAGGAATAAGTGATCTACTGTCTTATGTATGACTAGCAGTTGTTGATGCCCACGCTTTTTAAATTAAATCCGCTTTAGGCATTTAATTGGGGTCATCTTTCATTTAAGTTTTAAATTGAGACAAACATCGTGACTCCACTGAGTTTTCTTTCACATCTTGAGTTTTGGCTGCCTTTATTATAAATGAAAAAGATGTACCGCCACGTTTATTGCTGACTCTTAAAAAAAAAACACTTATTTGACCATAACCCTGGCCATGGATCATTAAAATTAATAAGAAATTTAGTAACAACAAAAAATTATTTTGTTAAAATAAGGCGGGGGCTCCCGGGCGCGGCTGAGCTCATCCTGAAACTTTACTCACTCAATGTCGCTGATTAATGAACTGTGAACCGAACAATAGCGTCTTGGAAGGTACACCACCAACTTTCTGAACAGCAAAAAATATCTCAAGTTTCTATACAATATAAAGGATATCAGTACACAATTTTGTGGATTTTGCGTCGTCGTTCTAGTAGAAAATAAACTCCGAAATAGGGGATTTTACTATGTCAGATTTATGAGAGCACTTTTGAAAGGACAATTATTGGAGCTGCGGGTGACGGGTGAACTCGTTCAGTTAACCGTTAATTTTTATTATAAGTTGGGAGAAAGATCTCGAGCACTTGAACCCTAAATAATTTATCATCGTTTTGTATCTTACAGCCACAAATCTATTTGGTTATGGCCCTTTGCCTATATAGCTTTATTTAAATAACGCTGCTTTCTATTTTATGGTAGTTACAACAGTTTTATTAATTGACAATCATAACAACGATCCCACACTTTCTTGGTTGCATTTGTATTATCCGCTCATCAATATCTATTATCCCATGAACCCATGGCATCAGTTTTAGTTAAAAGCTGACAACCGTGGGGGATTAGCTAATGCTTGTTCCAACTTCCAACATCAGAGGACAATTACATTTAGCGGCATCTTGCCTATGTATTGGTAAATTGCCGGACGAGTTCGGGGCAACAGCATCGCGTCATATATCCCACCTACAGAGACACCTTACTGCTGTCTAGTTCAATGACAATAAACACTTGGTCAAAGATTCTCAACGAAAAACAAAACAGATCAGTATTTGTTGGTACATTTAAATTACGCTATAGAAACACGATTTAAATTGCTCGAAGCAGTATCGGCAGTATTTTACCATTCTTTATTTGGAATTAAGGATAAACTCAATTTGTGTGCCTGCTGAATCGGTTTTAAATGAAGGCAGTTAATGTCGCCCACGAGCGAATTTTAACCATTACGTCAATATAATTGTAACGATTAGTACAATTTAGTCGCGACGTTGCGTGCGATTCGCCAATTAGGTGGAACCACCAATTAAAGCTGGTCTACAAAAATAAATTACTTAATGTTACTCCAACTCCTTTTTCCATTGCATCCGTTCCTTGGCTGCTCTTTTATTGCTTTGGAAATGTTTTGATAAAGTTGTTTGCGTTTGTAAAAACAATGCAAGCACGGAAGCCAATAAAGCTTTTGTACGTTTATTTTAATTTTAAGAAATGATACAAATATCAAAAAGTAAAACAGCGCAATATTTGAGTAGTAGGTACAGACGCCAGCACATCAAGCTACCCGAAACTGTCAAATTTCCCCAATCAACTTTGAACCTTATGATTTAGCGATACAGTTGAAAATCTATTAAAGAAATTTGACAGATTGTAGTAACTTGACGTGCTGGCGTCTGTACATACAATACAGTAACATGTAAATAAAAGATACAGAAGCGACTTAAGAGATTTGGCCCCCGACAGTGTCGCTCGACGCGTGAGGTCGCATACAAATTAGCGTAGCTGTGCGCTAGCGCTGGTTTCATACATAGGTAACACTACGCAACGAGTATTCAATTACATACGCTACGTTTTAATGCATATCAGCAAGGACACGACGAAATTTCTAGAAAATGAATGCGATTAGTCACTTTAGTCTTTGAACAGGTTTGTCACTAAGAAGTCCCGGGATCATTATTTATGCGTTAGCATCTTGCGAATGACGGCGATGACCTTGGCTATAAAACGAATATCCATGTAGTTCAATCTAACATACCTACTTACGATGCAGAAAATAAAATTAACTATGACAAATAGAGTTCCAGGAAGTTATAAGGTTGGCTAACGCTTTAGAGATAAAGAAAATACGTTTATTTGCGGTAAACATGACACAAAGTACACATACTTACACCAAAAAGAACAAGTTGATGCTACGACCCTACGTGAGACAGAATCTCAGCGCTGGTTTTCAGCGACAGCCGGCGTTGACGTAATGACGTCAACCGTTGCAGTAGGTATACGGTGAGATATAAATAAGAAATAAAATAAAACCTAGTACTAAAAATCAGCCAGCTTTATTAGAGAAACCACTAAAGGGCTTCTAAAGCCATAATAATCCCGATCCATAAATCTTCTAATCCAAAACAAAACACAAAATTGAAGCAAGAATCTTCTAAGATTTAGAAAATTTACAACACGTGCGTGTTTACGAAAGAGCAGCGGTTGCAATGGACCCAAATCCGTCATAGATAAGATTATCATATACCAACAAAACGAAAACATTGCGAAGGTGTGTGCACCGATGACCCATAACTTGACGTGGCTAGTAAATATTTCTAGTGGTGATGTAAGAAACCGCTAGACTCTATTACGACACCCGAAGGTCAAAATGGCCGTCATCATCTGTGATTGGTTTTTGTATGTCCACTTTAAGTTTTAAAGTTATGTTTAGGGCACTTATAGTGTTTTTACCTATATACATTATATAGGTTTAAATATGGTCGCGCCGAAATGGTTCGGTCGGCGAGAGTTGGGATCGCATCCATTCACTCATCGCGCGCGCGTATATTATGCATGCGAGTGCGAGCGAGTCAGTCGTCTCATGGTCGTCTCTCGATCACCGCTCCGCTGAGGTGTGTTGCGTCCGCGCCGCTCCGTGCCGCTCCGCCGCCATATTATAATCCATATAATTATCATCTTCCGCGACTATCATAAAAAAACCCCGTTCATCTGGACTGCTTAGCCACCGCTTGTGCTTGCCGGCTGCCTCAAGTACCTACCTACCTCTCCAAGAAGAAATCGTCAGGCAGATCATCGTGGCGGCATTGCATGGTGAGTGGATTGCTTTTCTTTGCTCTCGTCTGATTGAACATATTTTTGGCGTACCATACCTCGCCTTGCTCATATATCTATTTCCCGCATATAATCCAACCGCACCGCATCACCACAATTTTGGTCCATTTCGAGTCGGATTGAGCCAGTACATACCTTTTAAAATAATCCCTATCTCCCTACCTAAGTAATCCCTATTGCGTTTATAACTGTGCTATATTCGGGAACTTAGGTGCCGCCACAAAATGGCGTCGGAAGCAAAATTGAAAATGATCATTGCAAAAAAAGAAACTATTTTCGAAAAAATCAATGACTTATTCAAGATTGCAAAGAAAATAATTCCTTCAAATATTGATACTAGAAGTAAACAAGAATTTCTAGCCGCTTCTTCGAATATCGAAAAATTATATAACAACTTTAACGATCTTTGTGATCAACATAATACATTATTGCTAGAAATAGACCCTGATTGTAAAATAAGTTTTAGTAATTGGAGCTCTTTCGAAACATTATATTCAGAAATTCAATATATACGTAATAACATATTAGAGTCTAACCGCGCAAATGTAGTTAAGCCCGCGGTCGATTCATACTTTTGCCGCCTACCGCCATTGGAATTAATAAGTTTTTCTGGCCAGCCGGAATGTTGGCCACTCTTTTATCAATGCTTCAAAACTAACGTTCATGATAACAAACATCTGACTGATGATCAACGTGTACAGTATTTGGTAGGAAAATTAAATGGCAGCGCAAAAAATGTATTCGCGGGAATAGTTCCTAATGCGTCTAACTATCTTACGATATGGAATTCGTTAGTGACAAAATACCAAGACAAGAGGTTACTTGGGTCTATGTACTTAAATAATATACTCGACATAAAACCTACCTCGGGTTCACCCGATCAATTAAACAATTTTATTGAAAAGGTTCATTCATCTTGGTCCGCGTTAAGACAGTTAGACATTAGCGATCTATCAGATTTCATGTTTACTCATCTCGTTTTAAAAAGGTTAGACGCTCAAGTACTACAAAGTTTCGAGTTATCCATCCGCGATAAAGATTTACCCACAAGTGATGATTTAGTAAATTTCGTACGTCATCACATAAAGGTTCTTGAACGAACAACTACTGTTCGTCAGAACACATCACCTCAAAATAATCAGGGTACTAACTTACAAAATCGATCGCGATCTTCTGCATCGAAAACTTCGCATAGCTTTGCAGTAACAGAAAAAAAGGAAGTTAGTAATATACCCGCTTGTAATTTTTGTAAAAACTCACAACATACTCATTTATACGAGTGTTTAGAATTTAAAAAATTGGATGTGAAAGATCGCTTTAAGTTTATTAAAGATAACAAAATGTGCATCAATTGTTTCAGTGATAAACATACCACATTTAATTGTGGTTCTACAAATACTTGTAAACATTGTAACAAAAAGCATCATTCATTGTTGCATTTTAATAATCGCGAGTTTATCTCGCAGCAATCTCAACCTAATGTGTTAGGAGCCGCTTCGCTGTCTGGTGCAGGCGCACTGGATAGCGGCGCCAGCGGCGCGCAGCCGGTGTGTATGCATGTAAACTCAATCGCCTCGCCGCCGCCGCCGGTCGTGACATCTTCGTGTGCCGAGTTGAAAGAATGTACTAATTCTAAGAATTCGATCGCGTTGACGTCGCGTAATAATAATATAGATTTAGCTTGTGACCAGTTGAATACGTCAGTTGTTTTACCAACGGCACAAGTTTATGTTCCGATAAATGGAAAACGCTTTGTCATAAGATGTTTAGTAGACAGTGGCTCTCAAAATAATCTTATCACTCTCGCATGTTGTAGAAAATTAAAACTAAATATTCAACCGCTTGTTAACTCATCCTTAAAATCAGTAGGTACTATTTCCACTCCAATTAAGGGTTACGTGTCGCTTACGATACAATCGCGCGTAAGTGACGCTCAATACGAATTGACAATGTTAGTGATTGATCATATAGCTGATCTGTTACCTGTTCGCGCGGTACAAAGGTCCGTGATGGATCATTTCAAGAGTTTACCGCTTGCAGATGAATGCTGGGATGTACCTGGGAACATAGACGCGATTCTCGGTACGCAAATGTTCGCATTTGTTTTGCTCGGGAAAAGGGTTATACCAGCATCCACCTCTCAATCAGCTGATTGTGCGGTCACCGCTCGCTCCATACCTCATGCTTTAGAAACCACGCTTGGCTATATTGTCATGGGTGAGGTACCTTCTCTCCACCATGACAGTGTAGCCTGGTCCTTCGGCCCATTAGTAGATAATTTAAATAATTTAATTTTAAAGTTCTGGGAAATAGAGGAAGTACCTACTGTTAATAAAAAAGGTCCGGAATATCAAGAATGTGAAGATTTTTATAAATCGACCGTTTCACGAAATTCATGTGGACGATATTATTGTGTCGTTACCTTTTAAAGGCGAACCTACGTCTTTAGATAACTCCTACGTTCACGCTCAGCGTAGATTGTCTGCGCTCGAGCGCAAGTTTCATTCGCTTCCCGCTTTACGTCAAGCTTATAACGACGTAATTAATGATTATATAGATAAGGGTTATCTTTCGGAAATACCTTATTCTTTATCCGCTATAAATGAAGGCTACTTCATCCCGCACCACGCTGTTGTACGGCCTGACAAGTCGACAACAAAAACCCGCATTGTCTTAGATGCAAGCGCTAAAACTGATAGCGGCAAGTCGCTCAACGACTTGTTGCATACAGAGCCTAATTTGCAGGCAGACTTATTTTCGCTTTTGCTTAATTTTAGATATTTTAAGGTAGCAATTACCGCTGATATACGTCAAATGTATCTTAGAATTTTGCTGTCAGATAACGATCGTAAATATCAAAAAATATTATATCGTTTTAATCATAACGAGAGTATTCGTATTTTTCAATTTAACTCTGTGGCTTTTGGCCTCCGCTCGAGTCCATTTTTGGCGATGCGCACCGTCCGTCAATTGGCTGAGGACTATCGCGAACGCTTTCCTCTCGCGGCAGATGTCGCCATGAGAGAACTGTACATGGATGATTTAACTACTTCTGTACCCTCTGCTGAAGATGGTACTCGTTTAGCGGACGAGCTGCTCGCTTTATTCAAGGTCGGCGGATTTGATCTCGTCAAATGGGCAAGCAACTCATCGGAACTTCTCGCTCACTTGCCGGAGTCGTATCGTGCTGTGATCGAGTTCACAGATGATGATGATACATTGAAGGTCTTAGGTTTAAAATGGATACCTACTTCTGATGTGTTCTCGTTCGCCACATCCTCCGCGACTACCTGTAACACTAAACGTGCCATATTGTCTACTATTGCTCGCCTATTTGACGTGCTAGGGTTCGTCGCACCAGTTATTCTTTACGCAAAACTTCTAATACAGGATCTTTGGCTTGCTAAGGTGGGGTGGGATGAAGAGCCCCCGGAAATCATTACTGAATGTTTCGTTAAACTCAAATCTGAATTACCGTTATTATCTAATTTACAAATACCTCGCCACTTGGGTGTCGCGGCCGGCTGTGTCGTAAACTTGCTTGGCTTTGGGGACGCTAGTATGAGGGCTTACGGATGCGTCCTATACCTGCACGTAACGAACCCTAACGGTAATATATCCATTCATTTAGTATGCGCTAAGTCCAAAGTGGCTCCGCTAAAGACTGTTTCGCTGGCAAGGCTTGAATTGTGTGCTTCGCTACTTCTGGCTAAACTAGTAAAACAAGTACATACGGTTTTTGATAATCGCTATCCTATAAAAGAGATTTTCGCTTTCAGTGATTCTACGATCGCTCTGTCATGGATTCATTCATCTCCACACCGGTGGCAAGTATTTGTGGCCAACCGTGTGACTGAGATACAGGAAAATTTATCTCCTGACCGCTTTTTTCACATAAGTGGGATAGAAAATCCCAGTGATTGTTTATCAAGAGGTTTATTACCCTCGCAACTCATTAATCATCCGCTGTGGTGGCACGGTCCACCTTGGATTTGCCATCCAACCGCTGAATGGCCAATTGCACCATTCAAACCGTCATGTGTTGAAGGTTCTATACCCGAAGCAAAGAGTTCTGTTACTCTAACGGTAATTCCTGATTTGGATACTTCGATACTTCTGGAGCTAGCTCTCAGAGTCTCGTCTTGGAAAAAATTATTACGCATTCTGGTATATGTCTTGCGCTTTCTACGTAAGTTACCTCCCGCTTCGGTAATTCAGGACCTTGAAACCGCTGAGCTCGTGATTCTTCGTGAGTTGCAGGGCAAACACTTTGCTGATGAAATCAAAAATATTAAAAAGGGTAGATTACCTTCGCCTTCTTTAAGAAAGCTCGATCTGTTTGTTGATAACAACGGATTGCTCCGCGTGGGTGGACGACTGACAAATGCTCATATACCTTTTGAAAGTCGGCATCCATTGTTGCTTCCTCGTCGACATCACGTAGTCAATCTACTAATAGATGATTGTCATCGATCCAATTGTCATACCGGTTCACATCTTCTTATGTCTTTATTAAGACAACGATATTGGATCATTTCCGCTCGAAACATTATTCGACAACGCATACGCCAATGTAACTTCTGCTTTAAGGTTGCGCCCTCTCATCCTACGCCTATGATGTCAAGTTTACCGCCTTCTCGAGTGCAAGAAGCTAAGGCTTTCACTCACACTGGCGTTGATTATGCTGGTCCTATAAATATTACTATCACTCGAAAGAGGGGCGTTAGAAGCCAAAAAGCGTACATTTGTCTCTTCGTGTGTTTGACTACCAAAGCCATACACATTGAAATTGCCTCAGACTTGAGTTCAGAAACGTTTCTTGACGCTTTCAAGCGTTTCCTGTCTAGGCGAGGGCCAGTGTCGGTTCTTTATTCCGATAACGGCACAAATTTCATCGGGGCAAAGCGTCAATTGGACGAATTGTACACTTTCCTTTCTTCTAAAGATACATCTACCGCATTTCAAACTGAATTAAATAATCGTAAAATTACATGGCGTAATATCCCTGCTCGCGCCCCCCACTGGGGAGGAATTTGGGAAAGCAACATAAAATGCATAAAAACCCATTTGTATCGTTGCATTGGGCAACAATTACTGTGCTATGAAGAATTGTTGACAGTATTAACTCAAATTGAGTGCGTCTTAAATTCTCGTCCATTGTGTGCGCTGTCTGACCAGCCGCACACGATTATAACTCCTGCGCATTTTCTAAACACAACCCCTTTGCAGTCGTTGCCTGCTTATGAGGTTGACGCATCTGTGAGTCTTCATAATAGGAAAAAACTGTTGGACAGTTTAGTCCAAAGCTATTGGAAAAAATGGCATGTAGATTATTTGCATACACTTCAACTGCGGCAAAAATGGAATACTCCTGATGTACCTATTCAGCCAGGTTTACTTGTTCTCATCCACCAGGATGATTCATCGCCGCTTCGCTGGCCTACCGGCATTGTTGAACAAGTATATCCGGGTAAAGATGGAATCGTGCGAGTCGCGTTAGTACGCACTACAGCAGGGACATTCAAACGCCCCGTCGTTAAGTTGTGCCCACTTCCTTCGCAATAATTTAAACTTAATCTATCAACTAGCACAGTTATAAATTCGTTAATCTTAAGTATGTAATTTAGTATATCTGTAATTTAATCCACACCTTCAATATCCACCTCTTTATGTAACCTTTAACTTTACTTCAATCCATTTGATCTCGCTCCGCTTTATTCTAAGATCCTTCCCTTAACCTCTCCTTTTTTTTGTTTCGAAAATCCTACGGATTTCCAAAGGGGGGAGGATGGTCGCGCCGAAATGGTTCGGTCGGCGAGAGTTGGGATCGCATCCATTCACTCATCGCGCGCGCGTATATTATGCATGCGAGTGCGAGCGAGTCAGTCGTCTCATGGTCGTCTCTCGATCACCGCTCCGCTGAGGTGTGTTGCGTCCGCGCCGCTCCGTGCCGCTCCGCCGCCATATTATAATCCATATAATTATCATCTTCCGCGACTATCATAAAAAAACCCCGTTCATCTGGACTGCTTAGCCACCGCTTGTGCTTGCCGGCTGCCTCAAGTACCTACCTACCTCTCCAAGAAGAAATCGTCAGGCAGATCATCGTGGCGGCATTGCATGGTGAGTGGATTGCTTTTCTTTGCTCTCGTCTGATTGAACATATTTTTGGCGTACCATACCTCGCCTTGCTCATATATCTATTTCCCGCATATAATCCAACCGCACCGCATCACCAATAATGTTTCATTAACTACATAGGTATGTTTCAGTTATCTATAGCAGATAACTTTACAATAAGTCTGTTCCATTTTTTATTTGTTTTTTGCTTTTCTGGACATTACAAACAAGTCCCTAAATAATCAGGTTTATTTTACAAATTAATAGTTTGTTTAACCTTTTGTTTATTTCCCATGTGGATTGTATTGTTTGCGCTGCAGATTGTTGCTAGTAAATTACTAGCGTCGTAAGATATAGTGACTATAGAGACACATTTTTTATTGCCATTGTTTTAACTTCTTTGTTTGCAGTATCACTTCAATCATGTGATTATTGATCTCTTTGATTACTGTTTGTGTTCATTTGTTTAAGTTTGTACTTAGCGAATTTATCCCCGTTATTATTATTTTTTTAACCATTGGTACCCAAATGCATTGCGATCACATTATCATTATTATAGGTAGGTAGAAGACTTTCAGCATCATGATCTATAAATACGTATATTAATTTGCACGCGAAATATATTATAACCAAAACTTTGAATTTTATTTTCTAGAGTTTGTATAAACAGGTGCCCTAGTTCACGCTATGTCAGCTCAACAGTTACCTCAGATGTCGTCGACGGTCTATGCAAATGTCAAAAATACAATACATTAAAACTTTCAATGATTTCATTAAGTTAAAGAGTAGAGGGACCAAGGTTTATAGTATTTCTCGATGGGTAGAAGAATCTATGTTCTATCTAAGCTAAGGAGTTTGTTTGTTTTTTGTTTGTTTGAACATTGTTTTTGCATTTGATAGCCCAGTTCTTGAGGAAGGAAGAATTAAGCATCATGCTAGGATCGAGGGGCCGAGCAAAAACAATGAAAGTCAGAAAGAACGCTAAGCGAAAACAAAGTAATGGATGGGCGATGCGATGCGATGCCATGTTCGGAAGAAAAAGAAATTTCACGCGGAGTAAGTCGCGGACAGAAGTTAGTTGTAAATAAAATAGGTACGACTTAGGTCAATACTAGGAAGGTATAATTTTCTGTCAGGTAATTAATTAATTGTGGCAACTGGATTAACCTCACTATGAGTGGGTGTCGTAAAATGCAATTACTGGATGATCTACAACAAGACGCCCAGTACCATCTAGTTGTAAACTGGGAATTATCTAATCAAGAATCACAAATCATTATGATTCTTCTGAAGCTTAGTAGTTACTAAGCTTCAGAAGAATCATAATAATCTGTGATTTTTGATTAGATAATCCACGTTGTAAAGTATCACACTCTACAACGTGTCACGCACGCGACGGGGCCTAGATAACGCAGCCCCCCGCATGATTTTTTTACATACAAATTCAATAAAAAACGCACTTCCGCGCGGTTAATTTGGCTCCATTTTCCGCGCCCCGTTGCGTGGTGCGTTGTAGTAGGTATGTGATCCGCCTTAGACTGTAGTTAAAAAGATATTGATGAAAAAAACGCTAAAACTTACGATCACATGTTGCAACTTTCTGTGTCCCATATACTTAGTAGATTAGTAACAGTACCTATTTAAAATCAGTAAACCATTTTATGTGTAGTAGTTCTTTTTTACTGTCTAAAACCAAACACATTTAAAAAGTAACTTCATCAGAGTGCAATGAAAAGTTTTGAAAGAACATAACAAAAATAAAATTTATTTTCTTCATTTTGAATGTGTTCTTCAGACTTTCAGGGTTTGTCTAAAGAGTCCTTCAGTCACGCTATTTGAGTAGTTATCTGAAATATGACGTCTGTGGTTTTATACTAAAGCGATTTTAATGTTTATAGGAATCCACAATTATTATAGTAAAGACATGCCACCCAAATGTTTATTTCGCAATTGGCGATAATCAGCCTAAAATCGTGGTTTGTCCAATTAGGTATTCAAAGTCACGCTAAGCTATTAACGTTTGCCCATTAAATATGAAAATACAATCAACTTTGATATCTATACTAAATTGACATAAAATATCTACGAATTAAGTAATACTTAGTTACCTGATGATTTTGCATGCAATAATGTAATTAACTCTAGATACTTAATTAAATTCTTTATCCAAAATAAGTAGTAAGTATCCCAAATATCCATTCAGCAACATACAATCCAATTCCAATTCCAATTCACGTAACTGACATAACATACTTATTCATAATTTCCGAGCTCATTAGACCATTTCAATGACTTGAAGCTGTACAATAGTTATTTGTTATACAAGAGTGCAAAGTTGCTTTTTAACCGCGTGCTCAATTTTGATGACCGAGCAAGCGAAGGATAAAATTAGAATCCTGAGCGTTAGCGAGGGAATCAAAAGAGCACGAGGTGAAAAATCTTTGCACTCGAGTGCAACACGTAACTTTTCATCCCACCTCAGCGAGGAAATGAGTAAATGCAAAAAAAAAAACCATTTACAATCACAAGATACTTTTATTTCAGTTTAGGTATTATCTACTGCATTATGATAGGTAAGTATTACAGAATAATCTTTAAATTACAACAAATAATACCTAAGTATAATTAAGAAAAATTGAAAGTAACGTTGCTACAGTTACTTATGTTGAGTGTAATATTTTTGTTAGGTACTGTAATGTTGGTGTTAGTGACTTGTGTACTGTTTTTCGCTAAACTATCTGTCATACTTAATAGTTGTACCGATTCTTCGGATTCCCTTGGCGTAAATGTTGACGAGAGAGGGCGATTGATAGGTGTTTCGTAACGGCTCATTTTTGATGTAGAAGGGCCAGTCCAAGGATCTGACTGAGTCTCTTTCAGTCTAATGACTCCTACGATGCCTATACATATTTTAGACTTATTTTGGATGGAACTTCGTCGTCGCTAGATTCACTCATTTTAGATTTTTCATTTGTTTACAAGTTTCTTGTTTTTATTTTTAACCTAAGGTTTTAACAATATTACGTGAAAAGAAAATTGCGCGCGCAAAGCAAATTAAAAAAAGTACACCAAGAAGGTTCCGAGTCTGAGTTTTTAAAAAATTAAAAAAAAGTTGTATGATAAATTCGGCACCATGGAGGTAGAAGTAAATAGGTTTAATGATGTTTTGAATTCACAAACTTAGTGCACACGATGTTCTAAATTCAATTTACTTTATCCTCTAGCGGATAAAAACAGCTTTTGCACTCGGATATCGAAGAGCAAAAATACTCTTTCCGAGATGGGGGGATGAAAATAAATTTAATAATGCCTGTTTTCCCGTAAGGGCTAGGCAGAGGTTTGTTAATATTAGGTACCTACCTACTATTTTTTTTATCTCGTGGATTCTAAAGTCCAAACGATTCAGCAGAAAGTAGATACATACTCACAAAAACGTACCTAAAAGCTGCTAGTAGAAGTGGGGACGAAAAACAGCGTCATGTTACAATATAAGAATACTGATTGCTTTTCTTGTTTCCTGGCGTGGGAACCTGATATTACACAAGTGAGATAAAGAAATGTACACTGACAATAACATTAATGCGAAAGATTAGGAGGCATTTAGAAGGTACTTGTTAGTTACTGGACGTGTTGTGCGTGGCAAAGGATGAATGGATTGTGTGTGAAAGATGATATTGCTAGAAGGGGAGATAATAATGTTATGAAGGTGAATAGAAATGTAGGAAAGAGAAAGACAGGCAGCGCTGACCCTAAATGAATTGGGATAAAAGTAATTATGATTAGCGACAAAAAAAAAGGGCCACTTGATTTAAAATAAAAGTGGGTGTCTAAAAAGCGGTCATGAGAATACAACAATAGATTGGGCGTAAAACGCTTTTCTATATGCTAATAACATCTTCCGGATGCCAAAAATATTTGCCATGTACAGACGCCAGTACGTCAAGGTTCCCGAAACTGTTAAATTTTCCCAATCAACTTTGAATCTTATGCTTTAGCGATAAAGTTGAAAATCTATTAAAGAAATTCGTCAGATTGTAGTAACTTGATGTGCTGGCGTCTGTACTGGCATGATTGTGATTCGCAAAATCCCCTATTTTTTCCATATCTAGTTGAAATCTAGGTCGAAGTTTACGGTCTGATGATAAGATACGTTTTTTACAGACGACTTCTATATTGATAAGCCATTCCAGCCACAATCCCTCACTGATGGCAATCCCTTCCCTTTTTATCAGTATTACTTTGATCATAGGGCGCCGTTGGGATTTCATCCGTCCATTTTGTCCTGACCAAATTTGACCCTTTTCCGTCCAGCATCGTTCGGAATTTTTAACGCACACAGTATTGACCAATCATGCGCGATAAATAGGACCACAAAAGGTCGGTCGGCGGCCTCCTAGCTATCCGAAGTAGAATTTTAATGTTAAAAGTGGAATTTACATTCGAAGGTTTTGACCAATTTTCAAAAAACGTGTAAATAATTAAAGTATTCAAGACGGACGCGGAAGTTAGACTGCAGCTATTCTTAAATATTCGTTTTCTTTAGTTTCATCAATAAGGCAAACTTATACCTTCTATTTTTTGCGTAGGTATACTGTAGACAACTGCGAAAACTTATTCATTTAATAATGCCCCTGAGATGGGCAAGTAATTGATCTTTGAATGCGTCAGAATATTGTTTAGCATGGCCAATGCGTCAGAATATTGTTTAGCATGGCCAACACATAATAGAGGTAGGTACGTAGTCTAGCCTCCCTTATTACTAAAGTCAAGGTGTAAGGTCGCCATCTCCAGACTATACTCAAAGAGCTGCTCTTCACAAGGACTTCAAAGAACACTTTAAGACGAATCTAACACCAAGGCTATGTACCCAGCTTTCTCATTAGCACTACCTTCCATTTCGTGTCTCAGTGCATTTCTTAATTAAACGTTGCACCTCCTTTGATTTCCAACATATACATACCTATGTACGTCGATGTCAATGCTAATTATGCTGAACTTCTATTTAACGAAGCGATCTTGATAAATTAAACAAACATGGGTGGAATCACTACGAGTGTATTATTGACAAGAAGTTATATGATGAGCCACGTGCTAGTTATCATCACCATCACAACATCTTACAAAATAGGTACATAGGTATGTAGCGTTAACATCAATAACAATATGTTGTTTAATGCTTGTTACAAAGACATTGTGTGTTCGCCGACTTTTAGGATAGCTCTTTCTTCTCTCATAGGGCGGACTAAGAGTACGGTATGATACTATGTATGTCGTGGGAAAAATAATAGCTGTTAATTACCGAAAACCGTAAGGAAACCGACACGTTCTAGAACCAAAAATTCGAAGACATGTGACATCTACCAACCCGCACTGGGCCAGCGTGATGGATTACGGCCCACTTCCTCTCACCAAGAGATGGTCTGTGTCTCAGCAGTAGAAACTTTATAGGCTAATTATGCTTAGGTATGCTATGCTACCGCGAAATGATTGAAACCTAGTCTATGACATCTTCAGAATACCAGTCAGTAAGAAATACTAGAAACCCACTGATTGTGGGTAGCCACAGAGCAATCGATACTTTTTGTTACACATATTATTACTAGTACTACGTTAGTCGAGTAGTACCTACTCGCCTAGTGCCCACATATTGTGTGCGTATTAGCATTTTAATATTGTTCTGGCACCAACCGACAGGGATGCAGTCACAACAAATTTAATTAAGCATTATCGCAGAGTTCTAGTTGTAAAAATAATAAAAAAGCTTAAGCATAAAAATATTTTGTTTATCAATAAGTTTCTTTGTAAATAAGCCACAATTAAATTGTAACTAGAATTTCGAGATAACAACGAAGGTACCAAAAAGAAGAAGTCTATACGAATTCTGGCGGAATAAACAGTCTCAAGTGAAGATTTTAAGTGAAACAACCGAAATAATAGCTCCAAACTGAAATATGTCATCGTTCTAATGCATCCGAGGGTGAAACTGGGGACGTTTCACCCCTTCCCAGGCTATTAGCAATGGGTAGGGTTTCAAAGCACTCGAGCAAGAACCCTATTGTTAGTGAACCTCCACACTTGCGGGTCATTACGCCTTGACTCCCGTTACTCTCTCGTGTGTAGTAAACAATTGTTGTTTGGTTTGATTACAGTTTTTACGTGTGAATATGAATGAAATGATGTTGAGTGCAGTATCACGTACTACATTAGATAGTTAATAATAGAAAACTTCGATTGGTTTGAAGAGCTCTCACGACAATATAGTGCGAATGATATGTAATTACATAAGTCGTGTGAACGTTTAATGAAGTTGTTAATATAAGTAGTAAACAATTTTAGTTATTCTACTACACTTCCGATAAGGCAGAGTAGTAGGGCATCGAACTTCCAAGGTTATCTGATAAAAATATTTCTATGCTGATTTATGTAGGTGTTTGTCTATAGACGAATTTAATAAAAAAACAGTTTTATCAATACGTGTCAATTAACTAGTTAAAAATACGAAGAAAATATCAAATAGAGAAGAGGTTCCGTCGACAACGCCATCTATTGGAAAAGTTGTGAAATGCAATACAAGCGTTCGTAGCTACGCGGCTACGCCGCGCTACGCAACGTAGCAGATGCGCGCTGCCGTAGCTCACAATATTGTGCCAAATCGTTTACTTGATAGTTTGTGAAAATTTTTATAGATGGCGCTGTGCGGAAGACTTTTTCGCTCGAAGTGCGATGGCAGCACTAGCAGGCTTTGATTCAAATCAACAACTTTTTCTTATATTGGGATTCCTTATTTTATTTTTTTAATTTCCGGTTATTCAATTTTAACCATTATCATGTAAGGCCCATATTCATAGTTCAACTGTGGTTTTTGACAAATAAAGCTACTAAGTACCTAAAGTTTTTAAGTTAGTGTTTGAAAAAGATTTTCCAGTTTAATGTATTTTGCAAACTGCCACTGGATCTGATATCTGAAAATATGAAAAGAAGTCACTTTGTAATAAAAAATATACAATGAAAGAGCTAACGAGTGACCAATAAAAGGCAGCACAGATAACCATGAGACACACATTTTTCAGCCGAACGCCTAAACACGAGACACGCACCAATGACTCGTAATGTATAGAGACACGCGATCACGAACTCACTTCCTGGTTGGGACAAAACGCGTAATATTCAAGGACTACCCACCATCAATAACTTGAAAGTATTTATGAGTTTTTGGTTCGTTTTTGGTCGCGTAAATGTGACCTTAGATGCCAGTGATGAATAGATAATGAGCCATTCTGAAAAATAAAAAGTAAAAGGAAACAATGAAATCGATTAAATGGAATCAAAATAGAACATTTCTACGCACGACGACATATCAATATAAGTAGATACCTATAAATTTCTAGTCTAAGCTGACTTCTCATTGTACGAAAAGCCTATAAAATGCATAGTCAGCTAAAACTGGAAATTATAGCTTGATGTGTATTCGTATGTCGCACACGCCAAGCACTCGCACATAGGGAAAGAAAGAAGTACTGACATCATTCTGAATCAAATATAATATAAGGAATCAAAATAAAAAAATAGAACTTTCCCTCTAGGTTTACCTACAAGAATTTGTCAACTGGTCTTACCCTCACAAATGTCGTAAAAAGCGGTCAGAGCGTCATCATCCAGTGTGCTAATTTACCATACGGCCGTCACCTGTTCGTCTGCCAACCGAATTAGCTATCGCAAATATTTCCTTATTATTATTTAATTTGCTACATAGATCGGCCCATAGGTATAGATCGGCCCATATTTTTTCTTTTTTCCTTATCTACCATAAAGTCAGTTATACTATCCACAAGTCTTGTTAAGATAAAGATAAACATTTGGAGTGTGTTGTGGAGGACTTATATTACTTTACTCGAAATTTCGCCCCCCGACTCACTACGTCGCGTCGCATCCTCGCGCTGTTACCTCATTTTCATTTAGCGTTTTTTCTGAGTTTTTTCTGACAGGTCCTCCTCAAGAACTGGGCTATCAAATGCAAAAAGGTTTTTTCAAATCCTACTGATATTTGAGACATTAGCGCGTTCCAAAAAACTCTTCAGTTTTATTTTTAGTATAGATTGATGGACTTTGTTAGATATGAGTAGGTATGATAGAATGATCTGATTGGGGTCTTGAGGTAGAACTGACTTGATTTAGGCATATTTCCCATAATTCTGTCTGAAATAATGATGAAGCCTGTTCATGTTCATGCCTTCGTAGCAGTAGGTATGTATTTAGGGTTTGTGGTACACATTGCGATTATTAAAGTCCCTAACTAATAAAGAAAAAAAAAGAAAGTAAATATTAATAGCCTCAAGATCGATGTTAGCTTGCAGGCTTCCTCTATGGATCGTTGGAGCTAACGATATTGGATGGGTAATCATGCTTCAACGCCACAGCCAATCAATCAATCATAGGTAATCATCACCGTGGCAGGCGGATATGTGATTGTAGCTAGATTCTATTAGTAAATTATGTCCATTGTTATTTCTGTCTACGAAACAATTCTTTGTACGTTTTCATCGATGCTCATGGGAAATACCATTATCATCCTGATTACGGCCATTTTTAAAAAGGAGCCATCCATTTTTTTCTCGGCATAGATCTCATTGGAGGTTCTGTGTTTTAGGATGGAGGGGTAAGTCGGACTTTTACCGACTAAACTCTGTAAACGTGGTTATTTTCTATTTTAGCTGACTCAGACACTGTTTCATACGAAAACATTTTCAACTAAAAGAATAATATCATCACCACCCTAGACTTCTCCCAACTATGTTCAGGTCGGCATCCAGTATAACCGGATGCAGCTGAATACCATACCAGTATTTGACATGGAGCGACTGCCTATTTGATCTGCGCAACAAAGCCAATTGTTGGGTAACACCATAGATAACATATAACGGGTAACACCAATCACGATACCCCGTGGTAGAACTGGTTGATGAACTTTCGGGCTTTTGACTACCCGGAATGACTGTCAAAGATCTACTTATCAAATAAAACAAAAACAACATAAGTACTGAATACATTATAAGGATATAAAATCAGATGGATGTCATATTCTAGTGATATTTCTGGATGAGTGATCACAATAAAAAAACAAACCTTTCTGACGCAGACTAATTATATATTATTAATTCTTAAACTTCATTAGCGTTTCTTTATTAACCAGTCCAAATGAGTAGGTCAACGACTTGTTTGGTATATAGATGGATGTCGTACGCACCTACGCTCTATTTGCGTCCGTAGGTTATTTTGCGGGTTTCCTATATCTGTTTTCGTTCCAAACAATCGTTCTATAATTTCTAAACAAGACTGCTTATTAATTTCAGCAATTTATTGTCTATAGTGGAAATAACGTCGCTGAGTTAATACGTGATTGGTTTATCCAGTTGTTTTCATGTTTGTAACCTTACTTTGGCTTTAACAAATGATTTTGTATTGTTTCAGGTAATAAAGACATGGGAGAATGGTTCAGAATCCGCTACAAAACAACGTTTGGCTCATTTTACTATCGAATGTTCTTCGTAATGGAAAGTTTTATGTACATAAATGTGACGTACAGGAATTATAGCTATTTAGTGTGTGTTGCGATAGACGCTATCATAGTTATATTTGCAATCATAAAGATAGATAATGCAAATTACGTCTTATTTGCTAATGTCTTTACGGATATTTGCTATCAATTTATTACACCATTAGTAAAACTTAATACTTAATTAGGTTACTGATATACAAATCATTTTATCTTTATTGATTTTGTCCACCTTGTTCTACGATTCCATTTCAATTTTCTGATACGATTAATGTAAATTAGAACTTGAAAAAATAAACATGCCGTCTAGCGGCACAACCCGGGGTGCCTATTGCCTTCTGTCGAAACTATTACGAAACTTATCTCTCGTCCCTTTTGCTCATTCTGAATATGAGAGGGACGCGTATGTTTCGTTCTCAATGAAGGTTGTAGTAATCTTTAATAATGTTTCCCTCGTAGGGAATTGGCCGGTGGTGGTTGCGCGCGCACAATTTTCAGGGCGCAGGACGCCTTTTCTCTAGAACTACGAATACTTAGACCAGCATTAGCAGTATTTGCATTTAAATAATGGTTTTTAACATAAACATGTTTTCGTACTTGCGTACAAGTAAAAAATGTCTATTGAAGTCGTTGTTTTATTAGCATTATTAATTCATTTCAAATATTAATGCGATTAGGCTCTTCCTAAATTTAAATGAAACTCTGAATGAAAAATGACATAAACTTGAATTTTAAATAGATTGTTACAAAATAATAATTTGCCCTGTGCCCTCTCTGAACATTTCGGCAGTCTTCACGTTCTTCGGTTGCCGATAGAGGCCGCACGTATCACGACACTTCAGGCCTTGCCGGCGTCCATTGCGGAACGCACCCCCTTACTTGGAGCCCTCAATCTAATCACAAAGTATCTCAGTAATATTTCAAAATAGACCAAAGTGTTTCCCGTTCGTCTCCGGCGAGGTGAGTAGTATAATAAGTCTGAAAAACAAGTGCGCACTGCCACGGCTTCCCGCGATTGCACCACGAATGTTCTAGTAGGTATTCCTGTTAAATAATATCACTTAACGGTGTCGACTGTCGAGTTATTCAATATCTAGATATGTTCTAAATATCGATCGTGGATCACCTAATCATTTATTGATGAAGTTATAATAGGTAACCGCCGCTTAGTATTGTCCCTTCCACGTTTGACTTTGAAGCACTCGACACGGAAAAACGGAACGGGTAAAACGAATTATAGTGATCTGATTATGCGACGAATATTTTTTTTTACTCGTGCTGTGAAAATAGATTCGTGCAATTAACTAAATGCACAAAAGGCACCGCTAAAAGGCTTTTCAATTGAAGCACCACTTGCACTGTAACTAGCAGGAACTCTTGAAGACGTTTGTGCCGCGTCATACAATACATATCAAAGCAATTAATGTTTTCCCTCGTCAATTGCACTAATTATTTGATAAGATATTAGCTTCAATTAAGACGATTGATTCCGAAGGCTAGTTTGTTGATTTGCCTGATAGGAATATTTATTGGCGGGTTCCTTGTTTGAGCTTTGATGTCGCTGTAAGGTTACAGGGAAATTGCATCGGTACCTACAACCTATCTATATTGTGGATTCGATTCAAATTGTAGATGCCGTCTAAATTGCCAGATTCTAAATGGCGTTTATATATTTATTATCAAAACATACGTATAACTTTGTTTACGTGACGTAAGCTTAATTTTTTTTAGCTAAAATTTTCGTAAGTACCTATTTCTGGGCTCCATGGAAGGTTCAGTAGCCTTCAATCATTTGCAAGGAAGCACTCCATAGAAAATATGACTCAGAACGCTAATTTCGGGAAAACATCAATCAAACTCAAGTCATATAGGAACACATGCGGACAATTGGTACATTTGAGAGTTCCGCCGCCGCTCCGACGCCCACCGCTGATTGCTACTTGTTTCCAAAACGAACAACAAAAAACCAGCTGGCAATTTATTGTTATATTCTTCAAAACATTAATTAAATAGTACTTAATTAAATAGTAGTAATACTATTTCGTTCATTTAATTTGCTTGTTAGAATGGACAATGTCTAATTATTACGATACGTAATTTACTTGTTTCCAAAAACCACAACAACAAAAACCGGCTTGCAATTTATTGTTCAAAACATTCATTTATCAGTTATTTAGGTACAATTTCGTTCATTGTGCTTGTGGTAAGAATGGACTATGCCTAATTACTGTTATATAGACGACATTGACAATTTAGCACTTACATTTGTTTAGTGCCTGATTCACAATTTTGGGAAAAGTTGTCATTGAACTTTTATCATGAGTCATCATCCGATGAGTCAGAGGGGATTCCGTGTTGATAAAAAGCTTTATAGCCTCGTTTGAACACAATATTTGGTTGAGATCTGACTCTCAAGGCTCTTACAAACATGCGTGACACGCGATATAATCGCGCGCGACACAAAGGCACTGCTCGTTGCGCGACTTGTGGTGCCTTTGTGTCGCGCGCAATTTTATCGCGTGACGCGCCTGTTTGTAGGAGCCTTTATCCACATATTGTGTTTACACGAGTCATCGTATTATCTTTATGGAATCCTATTTCCTGTTCACCTTATGCAATCTTTTAACATGATAACTGTTTCATTAGTTCCTGATACAAGTTCTAGATAAACATTAGAATGCTTATTAATTTGATAAGCAGTTAGTAAGAAACAGCTTTGATAAAGAATTTACGACTATACGTTGCACATGTTCAAATTTTTTTTATGTCTAATTTTTTCAATTCTACTGTCGGTCAATTATAATTCTAAAGAGTTTATTGTCACTTGTAAGTCGAAGGATATTGAACTGTTAACCGCTGTAGGTATGTACCATTTTCTGTAAGCTGTATTTTATAAAAAAATTGTATGTATGTAGATTTATCTAGGTAGGTAGCTTAAGTACTTCATCTTCAGCTCAAATCAACTTACCGCACAAAAGGAAGCATTTAAACATTGACGTCAGTGCACTCTACTGTTCAGATAATGTTTGAATACATTTTTTTAATAGATAATATATAACATCTAACAGTACCTAATAGTGTAAAATATTTTTAATAGTGATATAGGAAGATTTTTATTTAAGTATGGGCAATGCTATCTGCTTAAATAAAATATTTCACGGATCATATTTCAGACTTCATACTGTACTAAAAGTTATCCATTTTCACACCAAGACTATAACTGGCGAGATAGGGGTACCACTTCTGCTTTACCCTTCGGGTAAAATAAGCGTGATGTTATGTGTTACTATAACCCCTTAAAATAGTTTATTCTATTAAACAATTACACGTTATCATGTGAAGAAATATAAACACAAGTTATTTAATTAATATTTATGTAGGTATTTCATATTTAATTTATTGCTTAAGTTTTGTATATCTCTTAATTTAGTTTTACAATACGTAGGTATGTACGTGCTGTTTATGGAATTTAGCGTTAGAATATCTTATACTATTCTATGCAAATGCTATTTCTTAATTCAATATCGTAGTATTGACTTATTATTGCTTTCACTGCGACTAAAACACTATTAAAAATAAAACATAGTTCACTCAAATCATGACCATAGTTCCATACTTGTCACGGAAATGTTACGTTGTCGTGCGGTTTTCCACAAATTATCACAATTAACAAATAATACAACTTATCGCTAAACCGTAGGTTGACCGCACATGCCACTGACGCACTTCACGTTATGCCTGACTGAAGTTTCCCTCAGTTTGTCTCCGACATTTACGTAGATTCTGCTTAACGTAACGAGGCGTATTTTTATTCGACTTTACTGAAAAGCCAGAACGACAAAATGGCAACTTGCCATTTATATTTCAATATTCTTATTCGAGAGTCCATGATGCGAATCTACCCTATTCTTTGTGGGAAGAATTCGAGGGGCTGGGGGTTTGCTTGCGGTGGTGGAGTGGGCGGGATCTCGTGCTGAGGCTTCAGCAGCCAAGGGTTGCTCCCACTCTGAGGTGAACCATCAGCTCGCTTCTGTCCACCACCTGATGGAGTCAGGTGTAGTTGAGGGAGCTGGCTTGTAGCGCCCACTGGTGGTCTGTCAGGTTTCGGCTGCATATTTCCTGAAAAAACAAACGACTTTCATAAGTTGTGGTGTCACTGAAATACAGTTGTTATTTTCTGCGCGACTGATTTGATTTAAACATGCGGAAAATTCTTTGTGTTTATCATGAAGTCATGACAGGATTTTCCACACCAATTTTTCACGGCTAACACAAATCACTGATTAACTGTTCAAAACAATAACACTTGTTTAAATACTTACTGTCTACGTTCAAACTGATCCTTTCGAATTGCGAAGTGATGAAACGTTCACCGTTTACAAACATTAATGGTTTTAAATAATATTTATTATCAGAGCACAGCGTGGACCGGCGGTATTATACGAAATGTGCGCTGCTTACATTGGCCGCGCGGTTTTATATCGCCACTGACTCACATTTGGCAAGAGAACTCTCTATCTAAGACCACGTCACTTGGACTCTGACGCGATGTTGTGACGGTAGCGCGTTTTCCTCGCTCAGAACTTACCGCCACCTTCGTACAATCAATACGTCTGCAGATGAATAAACGCTATGCAGTCGTACATTATTACTATTATTAGTAACATGTTTTATCCAGGATTATTTTAAAACATTGGCTCATACAAGGAAATATTTTATACGTCATTGCCGTGCCTTTGTCTAACATGATTCTGATTGGTCATTTCATTAAGAATATTGTGGAAATAGCAGCTGATTCAATTATTTTATGTATTGCAAACGGTACTCAAAACATGCGGCTGAATTTCAATTGGTAGTATTGGAATACGGATATTTTACGGTTGTTTTTTCATGAGTATTAATTAGGTACTTTAGACGTTGATGTTGACTGTACGACTGTACGCTTTCCGTAACTACTCTCATAAATTCAATATAATCGGCATCATCAGTCGCGTTTTTTTTTTACGATAATAAAAATATAAAGTAGAGACGACTTGATGGAAGTAAGTCACGGTCGCGGTTATCGTTTTGTTCAGTTTTCAGCAAGTACAATACCCGGCGATAAATATTGCACATCGACCTTTGGAAAGAGACAATCGGCTAATTTCGGCTTCGTAGAGCGTTATCTCTGTCGTACGAAATACAAACAGTCCGGTATCTATTAGGAGCTGTTAAAACAATAATTATGATTTGCTTCTTTTGATAATTATTTTTATTCTTTGTATAAAATCGATAGGATCGAATAGGTCGATGTGCAATATTTATCGCCGGGTACTGTAGTTACTTTAGAGCACGTTGTTTACAAGTGCAACTATCCGTGTGTATCCTATAATGCCAATAAATTACATAACTGATACTATTCTATATAATTATATAATTATTACACTACTGATAACAATGGAAAAAAAACACGTACTCGTACCTAACGTATTTCACAAAACTCCGAGGATTATCCAAAATAATTTAATCTTGTTATATGATGAAACAATCTTTGATATCGTTAGCAATGATATCACCGTTCGTTGCCACGTAATTCTAATTATTTTTATAAACGGGAAAATCGTGAAATTTCCCATACTTACATTCATTCAATATAAAGATATCAGGTTTTTCTTTATGGGTACAAACACGAGCCATCTGAATTTCCATACAGTAGATGATAATAAATTATATATTTTATTGATTTGCTCTGGCTCGATTTGTAAAGTGGTACAAAATACAAAAGGCTGTATGGCTGAACTACAATATGGTGAACTAGAGCGCATCAGGTTTGCAATGGTGGGAAATAGGAGTTTACTATAGGTACTATGGATGGTCTGGATAATTGTAGTTATTCGCAATTCTAACTTTGTTGCTTTGTCCTCTTCACATTTCGCTTCATACAATGAAACAGAATTGTCCAACACACACCCAAGGGGCCCGTGGCTAAATAATAACAGCCGCACTGGTCGATCGATCAGGTTAAGCTGCCCTTGCCGCGGTCGGTCTGTGGATGGGTGACCATCTTTACATACCGTGACCCCTCCATGCCTCCGTTGGTCCCGGCTGTCATTCCTGGATCATTGACAATCGTTACGGGTAGTCAGAAGCCTGAAAGTCTGACAACCAGTCTTACCAAGGGGTATCGTATTACCCAGTAACTGGGTTGTGGAGGTCAGATAGGCAGTCGCTCCATGTAAAATACTGGTATTCAGCTGCATACGGTTAGACTGGAAGCCGACCCCAACATAGTTGGGAAAAGGCTAGGCAGATGATGATTATGAGCTTGTCCAAAACGCTATTTGCGTTTATTTTTTGATTTTCTATTAAATTGTTTTAAGTTTTCTGAAATTGTTTCTTAAGTATCATTCCTTGTTGTTGGGTAGTTAAGGGTTTTTAGACAAATATTTGAACAAATCTTTACCTCGTTTTCATTTTCATAAAGGGTTTCTGTGGAATTACTAATTACGGCTCAATTTTCTTTGCCTTTGTTAATTAAACGTTGTTAAAGAAGTTTACAACTCGCTCTTGACTATCTATTTATAATATCTTTATTTAAGAATATTGTGATTATTCATTTCTTTGGTTTCCCTAAGGGTTCGAAGAGAGTTAGTCAAGTTTTCTCTCAACTTTAGTAAGGATTCATTCTCGATTCATTCGTGGTAAAAATACTTCATCGTTTCTGCGTCAATCTTGTAAGATTATTCGTTGTTCCTAATAAAATAGGTAAAACTAATATAGGTATTTCGAACGTACTAAAAACCTAAAGCAAAAACATTCTACTAGAGCCATCTCAGGATGACAGAATGTAGAAGGTCCCTTATTAGATGGGGAGTCCACCTGTGCTAATAACATCATAATGCTACGCCCGAAACCAGCTTCTTTATTACGATTAAGCCTAGCTATTAGAACATAATCTTTTTAGGGGTTCGAATTATTAATAATAGGTTCTGCAGGGTTATTACGTAACACGCTAACAATACCAATGGGTTTCATTTTGACAGTTCAGCAATATTCATTGCGTTATTTACGTTGTTGATCAGACACATTTTTCGGACATATGAAGCAATGGATTAACAAGATCATTCAAAATGATTGAGATTTATAGTGTGTTACGCAATTAGGGTGGTGGTATTTTTATTTGCATGCTCGCCTTGTGTAACTAGACGTATATAATAAATCAAATTAAAAATAGCACCATTTCCAACTAAACCACTTCTGGTAATATTCTGGTAATAAGTCGCGTGTAAAAACTAAATATGTACCTACTTAGCAGTAATTAAACAGAGGGTTATTTATTAAGTTATTTTAATATTGAGCAAGCATTATAATATTACACAGTAGGTACATACGTACGGTACGAAAATGACGTTATACGTCATATAAGGACGGGTCTTCTTCATTTGAAAGAACAAAGGGTAATAGTACTTACTTAGTGGGTAGGTGATCACCGGTACCTACCTACCAAGGTCGGGCCCTCGCAATGCAGGTAACTCCCATGGGTGTGCCAGAGTGACAAAGTACCGGAGTGACGGCAGGGCCCGGCCGGCCGGCATGGCCAATCACTTGGCTTCCACCGGCCCACCACGTGTTCACGGCGTGGCGATGATGATGCTATCCCATACCGAAGATAGTTTATTTACGAGCATTTGGCTCGAAGATTCTATTGCGTGGATAACAGTATTTTTTACAGCTCAGCATTTATTTTATTTTGAGCGCAATGAATATAAAGTTTAAAAATGTGGACTGGTAAATTATTATGGAACACTTTCATATTTTTTTTTCCGTTTACTATCTTTGTATCTGTTGCCAGATATTTGAATTTGTATTAAATATGTAAATATCATTAAAGAATTCCCAGAGGATAATCTTGTAATGATATTTGGCTATGTAATCCAACGAAGTACATTTTGTAATCCAAGAGCTTGAAAACAAGCGTGACACCGCATAAATTGTTCTCATGACTGCACAGTCTAAATTAAGCCAACATTGTAAAAAACGTAGTGCATATCATTGTTTCTATTTGATGAAATCATTTCCTCAATCTTGGATATTTTCTGTAGCTGTAGGTATGGTCAAGTATGTGGGGTGTGTGATTGCACTTACAAACATCATAAATTCATAACACGTACACACACACACACCTTTGTTTGCCTTTTATACCTACTGACTTGACTGATAAGTGATAATTAACTGTATATTTACTTAACTATCTCTTGTCAAAGCTAACACATCAACACTAGGTCTCTTCTTATAAAAATGTTTGAAATTCATCAAACTCGTATCAGTGTTGATCGACTTGAATGACGTGTTGCGTAGATGGAAAATGTCCAAATTAACTGGAATTTGTTTATCAAAAGAATAACCACGTTTATTTAAGATGTATTAATAGAATCTTCAGCTATGACGCTGAACCTAGTTATGGAAATTGGTACATTTTGTAGTTTATTTGTGTCACAGCCGTCATTAGCTTCATTGTATAATTTATAGAGTTTCCGAACAAAACTGTTTCGTGGAATTGTACCTACAATGATCACTTTATACTCGAAGTGGTTACTTTGCCATAGCCATAGCTATAATTAGCGCTGTATTAATTTACTCAGGCATTTAGTCATGTATTCAGACATTTTTTCTATTGTTCAGGTTCTTTTGTTTGTAAGTCATTAAAATATGACGGCACGAATGAAAAAGGAAAAATGTTTTTGGATTCTTCAAAAACCCGTAGCACAGCATTTGCATACGAAATCAAGATAAGAAGAAAAATATAAAACTGAATTTTTAGAATAATAAAAATCCCCTAAGTTTAATGTTTAGTTATTTAAAAGGTAAATATTTACATAGTTTAAAACATGCTCTACTGTTGACAGAAAGAAACTGGTATTAGGTGATTCATAAGCTTTATTCGTGCTGAGAATAAGCCTTATGGATAATTTTATGCACTTCCTGTCCATAAGAGGGTCAGGAAAATGATTCAACATTTAAAACTCGTCCGCGATATCTTACTCATAGCAACTTGAACATCATTCACCATTGGCTGTGCCATTGGGATTGGTCACAAGTGCTCTCAAGACAATAGGATTTTAAAGGTCACTGGGGCATTTACACTAAAGAGCAGTCGTTACAACATTATTATAGTTATTAGTTTTACATTTAGGTGAGTATAGACTAAGAGACTTTTAGAGCATTTACTTGTAACAGAATATTGAGCATTCGCCGTTTTTAAATTTTATCGAACCGCACATCAAACACGACACTCGATGTTTTGTTACAACCTCAGTTTAATAACCAACGAGCGTGGAGTAACATTTTATAGAGCAAATGCACGAGCGATCAAGAATGCACAATCATCAACAATTTAGAAAGAAATGTACAGATAAATGCTCATTCGCCGTGAGCATCGCGTCGAACGCAGCGTCAAACATTCGCAGGAACGTTACATTACATAGAAATGCTTTAGGAAACTGAGCTTTTGCCTGTATTGTACCATTCGTAAGAACGTTACAATCCATGGAAATGCTCGAGAAAATGGTCCAGTGTATACTCACCTTTTTGTTCAGACGACTTCAATAGTCGTGCTTATGACGTATTTAAATTAAAATAGGTATACCTACCTTTTGTTTAAAATTAAAATTTTCAGACGTATGTAAGGCGCGACAAAGTGACTCATGAGTTAATTGCGGCATGTAAGTGTCAGTTAAGTATGTGACGTTAATACGTAGGTAGGTTCGTACCTACCTACGTATTAACGTCGTATAGCTTGCTTCGTAGCAAGCTATACATTTCCAGTTTTAGATGACCTCACATTGTATAGGCTTTTCGTACTATGAGAAGTCAGCTTATACTGGAAATGTATATACCTAATCTGATGTTTCGCCGAGCATACACAGTTAAATGTCCTTAAGATTAATTGTCAAGAAGAGGTCGTTGTCCTGAAGGTTGGCCGTCGAAGATCAAAGTAAAATTAAAATAGATTTCATTCGAAATCGCTATTATTGATTCAGAAAATAAAAAATGATTGATGTTATTATTCGTAGTCAGTAGTTACAATTTATTTGTTGGCAAGCGTCTCAGCACGTGTCATTTTACTACACAAGAAAGGTATCAAGATTGTTGTAATAAGAAATTCTTTTCGACTCGTGCCGTATACTTACATCTACATACATGTACCTACTTCTCTAAGGCTGACTGTCTACTTATCGATTCTATGTAAACCTCGTAACGCCTATCATCGATCTGACATTCGTTCACGTATCTTGGCACTAAAATGAACCGTATGCCGTCGTAATAAAGTCGCAAAGTAGTGAGTCACGTCGATTGGAATAATCTTACATAAGTCACTGGCGTCTTAGATAGTCTTCCACCATAACACTTGAGCACAATTGTGTAGTTTCCACTGTTAAAATGCGTCAGCAAAGCACCCCGTCACCTTTAAAACACCAGGCAGTTGTGCGTGAAGGCTTCATGCCTAATAAAATGTTTATTATCTTTTATAGTTTCAAGGAGACATCGCAAATACGCGATCGCCTCGTCGAGCGAAGAAATATGACATAGAGACTACTGTCAAAGTTTGAAGAGTGTAAAACTTTAATCTTTGTAGTCAGTCAGCAGTATGGACGCTAACCGGGTAAGCCTCGTGGTTTCACGAGAGCACCGAACTACATGCTGCACTAACGCACTTCATGGCATTATCACAAATAATTATGAAGTTCTAAACATGGGCCGCTGTTGACCTATGCTGCTGTAACCAGTGAAAGGTTTATTATTAATTAGTTTCATGTCAGTTTTTCCTTCACGAAAAAGGTGCAAAAAACGACCGTGAAGCGCTCAACCCATCCAATAAAAGTACAAGGGCCGTTATTAGGTAATAAATCGAATCACGGATTTTCGTGATTACTTAAACGATACCACTATTAAACCTGCCCAAAAATGACTAGCTCATGAAAACTTCGGCATTGAACATCGTGGCACTAAAACGTGATGAACGGATTGAATTCGTTTCAACTTCGCAAACTTTTCTAATTTTTTCTTTGAGATTGCAAAGTTTGTTGTTTAGTTCTGCGTAAACATCGACGTAATTTGCAAGAAAGAGATTTAAGTGTTTATGAATATAAATCAGTGGAGGTACTGCCATGCAATGTTATGCCAAAGTTAACCATAGTATTCGCGAAATTTTACAGTCTTTTCATGTAAATTTGAGAGAATTCGTTGACGAGCGCTATAAAATATTACAGCAAAATCACGCGATCGGGAACGTCTACCTTTTGTCAAATACGACCACAGACATGTTTATGGCGATACATTCTGTTAAGTTTTTCAAACTGCACTTATGTATCAACTATGTCATATGGATATGAGGTATTTTCGTTTAAGGAAGTCAAAAGTTCAACCCTCCTTTAAAACAATGGACATAGCCGCGAGATTTAAATTTAAAATAACTGTTTGGTAATTTGACTTTTTACTATTCATTTAAAAAAAAATACATTTCGCGTGACGTATTTTTATTTTAGTTGGGGTAGGCCTAAGCAGGCACCATTTTACGATACGTTCAACGTTCAAAGTCAATTTAGAAGTCGTGGCTACTATAAGCGATGTTATTATACTATTGTCCTCATTTGACATGCTTAGTATTGCTTAGCAAAGTTTATTTCAAACTTTAAATTAATCCATGATTGAGAGTTTTAGAAATTGCGTAGCTCAAAACTTTTCGTATGGATCAGTTAATATTTTAGCCACGAAATTGGACATAATTCGTTCAAAAAACAAGATACGTTGATTTATATTATGGTTAGGACAGTACCTATCATTACAAACACAAATAATTATAATCTTTGGATTTAATACGATAAACTGTGCGTAACGTCTTGAGCACTGACGCTCTTCCTGACGTCACTGAAATGACTGTCAAAAGTATAAAACTGTAGCAAGAATATATTGAAGTGTCGCAAACAGTAGACAGGATGACGCTTTTTGAGCGATTAAAACAGTTTCGTGAAAAAGGAACTACTTGATAGTTTCTATTTTGCTTGTTGAAAAACTCGTAGACATCTGCGCAGCCCTTGTTCCAAACATTTAGTAATGGATTCGTACTTAGTTAGATATGCTTTATGATAATAATAGTTGACAGCTAAAATGTCGGGAATAAATATAATTCGTAAACAAGCCATTAACTAGGAATTTCCTTTATACAACGTGTAACGTTAAATGCGCAAAACCTCTTAAGAGTTCATTGTACTCATCATTATAAATAACTTTTACTATGGGACCAAACTTGAAATCGCAAAAAAAAACAGCTGTTTAGTACATTTTGACGAGTAATGCGAACATAAATGTAGGGAACAACTGATTTTTTTTTCGCGATTTCCGCTTGGTTCCCATAGTAAACGTTTTTCATAATAATGAGTACAATAACCCCTTAAGAGAGTTGGCGCATTGAACGTTACACCTTGTATATACTGTTTGTCATCGTCTCTCATTTGCAGACGAAATTATTCCGGGTTTACTAAGGAATTGTCGAAAATTTCTTCCAATGGTAGGAATATGTTAAAAACATGTCGTTTTCTTCGACAAAACTATTCACTGAAACGGGTTCAGAGGACGTGCAGTTTATTTTTTACCCGGCAATAGCTCGTTGACCCAGTAGCCGAGTTCGTGACAACTTGTATCTATCGGGCGTTGCTCGCTTGGCTCACGCGGTTCTGCTGGATCCACAAACAGGGGACGAGAACACGGAAATAAGCCATTTACTGCATTTCTTAATTCTACATAGACCATACATACTCATAGATTCATAGCTTATCTTTACTGTGCGCGCGAGTCGGATGAGGTAAACAGCCTTGATAACAGATGAGAAGGTAATTGTAATTGGTGTAAGATAGATTCAATTTCAAGGCACGTTATAGGCTTACAATTTCAAGGCACGTTATAGGCTTAAACCCAGTCCAATGGTTTGTCCTTTCAATAGCTTAAAATCAATGATAACAGGAATGAACAAGTATGTTTTTTTCAGGCATAGACAGACGCAAAATATACGTTTTCTGTTCTATCCAAGGTATTAAATGTTTTGACAGAATTTGTTTTTTGCTGGAGATATAGGTTGTTATGATTCCGGTCGAGTTGGGGGGCTGGCGACAGCGCGATCGTCTCCGCCCTGCACCCGACAGATACCGTGTTCTGTTCAATCACTCTACATTTGTGAATTATTGCCCAGACTCGCAAAATATTGAGTGTTTGCAACATAATTTATGATATTATGACATACTATAGTTTCTATAGTTATGCTTCATCGATCGTATCTGCTCCATGTATACAATATTCTATTTCGTGATTAACTAAAATGATGTTAGATACGCGATAAGAGCGAATTAATTAGGTTACTTCCGTGTAAAACTTTGGTAATGTAGATTTTAGGAATAACACGTCTAAATTTTCCTATGAGTACCTAAATTAAAATCTTAATCATTAAAACTTTCGTGTTCACAAACCTGCAATTAGTGTTATAGACCGTAGGCATCATAGAATTGTTTTCTGCAATTATAGATACTTACTTGTTTATTTTTGAAAGGCCCCAACGGAGACTCGCCCCCTGAGTACTGGGTTGGCTGGTCAAGATTCGTCTCAGCCCCCACCACCAATTCGTCCACTTAATAGAGTTGATTCACGTTCAGCCTTTCCACCACAATCTCCGAGACCAGCAGTACCACCGTCACAACCAAGACCACAATTTCAACCTGGAGGACCCGTTACTACACCTCCACAATTTGCGCCAAGAGTAGGTGCCCCAGTGCCAAGAGGCCCAGCTCCACCCGGACCTCCAGGAGCCCAAGTTCGGCCTGTACCTCCTACCTTACGGCCTTTTGGTCCGCAATCTATTGCACCCCAACAAGGACCTAGGCTAGTACAGTCACCGACAGGACAGCCACTACAACGAGCTCCTCTACCGAACAATTTGCAATTCGGTCCGAGGCAGCCACCAATTGTCAGTGCAACAACACCGGACGGAAGCAGACCACAGATTCCTGTGCAACAGCCTATCGGGGCAGCTAAAAACGGAGCACCCGTACCATTCCAGAGACAACCATCGCAAGGCTCCTTGAAGGGTCTCGATCCATCGAATACTTATCAGACGAAACCAGTCAACCTGGATAACCAAAGTATCTCAAGTGACAACCAAAATGTCAACAAAACAGAAAACGGTATTGAAGGGCCTACGGCGGTTAAAGGAAGGAGCTACAGCATTGCAGCTGCCCCCGGAGCTCCAAGTCCTTTGAAAGCAGAAGATGATCGCCGAAAATCAGTCAGTGCTATTGGAGGCAGAATAGATGAATTTATCATCCGCAGTCCGGGACTTGGGTTGATACAGGAGGGAAAAATTGAAAGCAAAGAAAGTGTACGTGAATCTAAAGAAAGCGTTCGATCGGACGAAGGAGCAAAAGAAATTCCAGAACGTCCCGAATCCCGTATATCTGGATCTAAAATGACGGAATCTTTTATCAGTGCTTTACCAACTGCAGCTCCAAAAAAGAGATCAGACGATGATGATGATGTGATTTTGCAAAACAATTTGACCGCACCGCGAAAAGTAAATGAAACTGCTAAACCGAAAGAAGAGTTTTATGATCGCTCACCATCGCTGACGCGCAGTGATGATTCCCCGGAGCCTAAACTGAAACCAACACTGAGCCCAACTGCACCTAACAAGCCTCAAAGTGTAACCCCAGAGCCAGCACGTCCGAAAACACCAAAAGCGGAACCAAAATTAGAATCAACAAGGGGGATTGATTCTACAAAAGATGTGAAACCTGTATCGACGCCAAATAAGACCCCTTCAAAGTCTCCTTTACCGGATGCTAAGCCACCTCTACAAGTTCCGAAAAAACCAAATGATTTGAGCACACCGATTGCTTCTGCAGATTCAAAGAAATCAACACCTCGTAAAACAGCCTCTGCGCCTAAATCTCGACCTAAAGGTAATATTTAGGAAAGTCGTATTACAAAGAATATTCGATTTAAAATGAGCCAAACGTTTTTGATTTAATGCATAGATTAATATGTTTATCACAAATCAACAGTGTCATTACATTAACACTTCTCTTCTTTAGATGGTGACAACGATAGCGGTGTCGATGAATCTACACAGGGAAATGTATGTATTTGTATCGAAATATTTTCTTTATTTTTAAATTCAACTCAGCTCTACATAATATTTTTATTTCCTTGTAGGATGTCAATGGGTCTCCCGGTTCACCGAACAAAAAGATTCCGAGTAAGTTACCCATGAAGGAGAAATCAAGTAACAGCCTGAAAACGAGTCTTTCACGATCATCGAGCAAAAGTGCTACTGCTAAAACACCGGAAAACCCTCTACCAAATGATAAGAAAAGTGAGTACCTATTTGTGTTGAAGCAATGTTTTTATGCTTCAGTTTTTATTGTGTTGGTATTTTTTTGCCCTTAACCTTCATTGGATTGTATTTTACAACCGCTATTCCTTGAAATTATAGCTTCATTGTATTGGTTAATAAAAAATATAAAACAGTGACTGCCATTTTTTAATACAATAAGCCAAGTTAAAGCCAAAATAATTTGAATAAAAGTTTGCGCAGTATTACATTGTAATGTTTATGAGTTTGCGAAAAGGAAGAATGGAAAAGGGAATAAAGTGGCTTAGAATTGTAAAAATCACGATGTATCGACTACTGTTAGTACTTTACAATGAATTAATAGGCAGGATCTCAACTGCTTAACATAGTTAAAGGCGTATATTTGAATGTGCACGCCACAATTGCGGCAATAAGTCTGCTCTTTGAGGAGTGGTTGGAGAGGTGCCACGGCGTCCTCACCTTCCGCCTAACGCAGGTCCTCACCGGACACGGCTGCTTCGGGAGGTTCCTGTTCCGGATAAGGCGGGAGGAAACGCCCGGGTGTCACCATTGTGTAGATCGCCCGGAGGACACGGTGGAGCATACGGTGGAGGTCTGCCCACCTTGGGCAGAGCACCGCCGCGTCCTCATGGAGGCGATCGGCGGCGGCGATCCCTCGCCGGCGTCCGGCCCTAGTCCAGGCCATATATATATATATACACGGAGCGAGACTGCATGGAAAGCCGTCGCCTCCTACTGCGAAGCAGTAAGGAGACGCCCTGGGCGTCGGAAATCTACAGCCGATTCCCGGCCACCGTAGGCGCGGGGTTGCGGACGGCGAGCAATGGGCAGATCGTCGTCCGGTAAGGACCAGGCCCGGGTCGACGGCGCGGTGTGTTCCACGCGCGCCTCAAAGAGATGTCAGCACTCACTGACGGGGTCCGCTAGGGCCGATGCCTGCCAGGGTTGCGGGTTGTTCGAAAGAGAACTGAAGGAACACGGGTGGGTTTTAGTCAGTAAAAGTTGGACACGCCCTCCCGTTCCGCCCAGAGCGTGAGAAGTTATTTGATAATTTCCCAACCAAAATAAAAAAGGCGTACGTTTGAAACTTATTGTTAATTACATTTCAGAAGTGCCAATGAACAAAGTGCAAGTTGGCAATGCTCCGTCGCCCAACATCAAAGCGGTGAAATCGAAAATTGGCTCATTAGATAATGCGACGTACAAGCCTGGCGGTGGAAAGGTTAAGATTGAAAACAGGAAATTAGAGTTCGGTAACGTAACTCCTAAAATTGCTGCTAAAAACGATGCTTATACTCCAAGTGGTGGGGTTAAAAAGGTAAATACACTTTGATTTTACAAAACCCCAGCATTGGAAGCCTTGGATATTTTTATTAAAATTACGTCGTTGTATTTTTCAGATTGTATCCACGAAATTAGAATGGAACGCAAAATCGAAGGTAGGCTCGCTCCAGAATACTGCGTACAAACCTGGTGGCGGTGACAAGAAGATTGAAACCGTGAAACTGAATTTCAGCGAGAAAGCAAAACCAAAAGTTGCTTCGACAGTTAACATCACTCATAAGCCTGGAGGTGGTGCCATTAAGGTAAATTAATGAAAAGATAATGATTTTTAAGATGTCAATTGAATAGGTCATAGGGATGCGGTTATAGGCGATATATTAGGAAACTATTTTCAGTGAGTACTCTTTTGCCTAGTTTGTCAGCACGGCTGGTAAAAGTAACATCCGAGTAGAGCTTAAATATTTGGTAAAGCACTTAGACATAAAAGATGGCAACACAATCAAGTATCATCATTGAGCAAATATGTTAGCGCAGTTCACAATTCGTATTATAGACGCACTCGATGTAAAAATAGAACTATCGAAGTCTGTATTGTATGTTTAAGTACAATATTAAAAATAATGGTGTTCTTCTTTAGTCTACAGTTGCAAAAGACGGAACGAGAGCAGTGAGTAAAAATCAATATCTAAGTTTGTGTGAACACAGTCACTTTATTGCACAATTTTTATGTAAAACGTGTTTAGGTTTAAGTTTTACGCGGTGACGTCAGTGCACATACGTCATATACAATCGAAGTATGAAATGCAATGTTTACATACGTAATTATGGGATTGTATCGTTATTATTTTCTAGAATGTTAAATGGCCGTTACCGCGATGGAGGGCATCTCATAAAAATTTTGCCTACCACTTTTTATGGCGTAAGGTTGGTTGGGCGGTACATAGTTTGTACCATACGTAAGATATTTGACTTGATAGAAACCTTCTAGTGTCTATATTTCTAGGATGGGCTGTGGCTGTATTTTTCACGCTAGGTGTTTTGCTTGCAATATAAACATAACTGTGTCGTTCACATAAAATGAAACAACATAAATAAGGTCTTGCCGGATTGAGAAATGCGAATGTTAGTAGTTTAAGTGTCCTTACACCTTAAACGTTTTATTTTTACACAGAATGCCAAATTTCTACATAAAATATGAATATGACGGTTACATCACGTAAGGAACGAACATAATTACGACTGTTACCCTGTACACACGACCTACACGAATATCATCGACAAGCACGCCATGGTAATCAATAACGATTATGCATTGTACTATGAAACACACACAAACATAATGTGTACACTTACACACACCACATGTTTATGAAATTATTACTTAGCAACCGCACTGATATGACCGTATATATTTATGTATACATGAAGGTTCCGTAGATGCAATTGGCAAACACAATTTTCCATTGTTTAAGTAGCCATGTCAACCCTTTTGTCTTAGAAATTAATGTAATTGGAACAAAATTGTAACCCACAGCAAAATTCCTAAAGGACAACATTTCTAGAAATAAAACTAGGTATATCATAATGTGAACTAGATTCATATTTTCTGACTGACCGACTTCTTGATAATTCAAAAGTGCCTGTAAATGGTTTAATTGAAATAAATGCTTGAGTTTGAGTTTGGAAACCTTGACTAGTTCAAACGATTTAGACAAGGTTTGGAGAGTTCAGCTGAAGACTATTATATTTTAATGACTTATGAAATGGAATCTCACGTCTGACCCACTGTTTATATAGGAACATATTTTGTAAATTATTATACAATTATATATTTTTGGAGTATTACAAAAGCATATTTAACATGATCCATTATGATATAATTATGCTTTTCTATTTACGGCGATCTTGATAAAATAATGATAATGTCCTTTCGGTTATGTATACACTATCAGATTTATAATTTTGCTTATTTTGATAAGAATTTTCATTCACATCGTAATGATCGCATACATCGTTATAAAGAATATGAGTACTGAGACCGTAGAACTATACCTACATTGATTTGCACACGGCTTGCACTTTACTTAAATGTAATCATAACAAATCACTCTTATTTCTCGTACAATTTGTCTGCCGATTTTTAGTGGCATTTTCTTGTTACATAATATTTTTATCATTGTTTAGATCTACTTGATTTTAACAGATACAACAGGCTGAATTGATCTCTAACCTTAGTACCTTTAATGATATAACTTTTCATATTACATATTATGTACTTATTATGATAGGATTTATACATTTGTGAGGTTACAGTTTTCTTCTAATCAGAATAGTATTGTTGTATTTCTAATTATACATATAATGAACAATGTTGACTTTACACCGCATGGCGCCGGTTACTTGGCAATGTTTCACTTTCCACCGTTTCATTCTTGGGACAATAATAGACTGACGGAGGGACTGGTAACAATGTTTTAATCACATTCATTTGGAAAATATATTATCTTCTTACATCCGCACTTATTAACTTCTTATATCTACGGAACCTCCACATTATTATTATATTGTATGTATTTTTATTTTATGTGCACACTCACTTCTTTGAAACAGATCGAAAATCAAAAATTGGAATTCAAAGCACAAAGTAAAGTGGGCTCCATGGATAACGTAAAGCATAAACCTGGAGGCGGAGACATCAAAATATTCGATGACAAAGACTACATTAAGCAGATGACGGGACAGTCGCCGGTGCCCGACAGTCACGGCCATTCCCGACAGGAGGTGAGGCCCTTTCCAGCCGCTTGACGGGCCTTTGCATATAATGTCGTGTTCGCTTTTTCATTTTTGGTTTTTCGGTGGAGGTCATTTAAATCGCAATCACCCATTTTTGTTTCAGCCAGGATATTTATACACTTTTTATTGAGTAGGTAACTCATTGGATTGCAATGTGTGAAGGGTTGGCTTTTGTGGATAACAATTTTCTAACGCGTCCGTTTTGTTTGTTTGGTTTTTCATTTTTTCTTAACCATTGTTTTTTCTTATAATTTGCGTGTCTATTCATTTTTATCAGTTTGTGGGCGGAGATTAATGCATTTTCTTTTCATCGTAGAGTCCACTGCCGGCGACATCGGAACCTCCAAAGTCCGACGAGAATTTGAATCAACAGCAGTGTTAAGAGCTTACACTGAGAAACTTCGACTTCTCAGCGAACCACTCTAATATTTATAATCAAGAGTCCAAACTTATTGTATAACATTTTTATAATTTGTTAATTTTGTTCGATATTGATACTCAGTTTGAGTGACCTTGTTAAGGTACGTTTGTTTAGACAAATTGGATTATTAAAATTTGTCGTAATCAATGTCAATGATTTATTGCATATCTTTTCGGACAATATGTTTAGTGCGTTATAAGTGTATTAATCATTAAAATTTGAATTGTATTGTTATATGTAATTATAACTTTGAATGTTGTATTTGTAGCGTTATAGTTGATGAATAATTTAACAAGTGAATTCCTTTTTTATATCATCATTATAACCCGAGTGATGTTAGTATCATGAGTGCCAATTCATACTAGTACCGTAGAAGTATCCATTGTGGTGTATACAGTAACATTGTCGCAAGTAGTTTTTACCATTATCGATGCTATTGTTTCAGCAAGCATGATTTTTGTAGACTCTACCATTGCTAGTAATAGTGCTTGAAAGGTACCATTATGTACATTGCACTATTCAACATTATTTTCATTAGCAGCACTAACGTACATTTTTTCATGCGATGTATTAGTATATTGTATTGGTAATCAAGTGATATTCATATATTCTGCAACTATATCTAAGAGTGTATATTTATTTATACTATTCCTAGTTATATAAGCTTTGTTATCACTGTGTTTTGTTGTTTCCACTACGTATTCATAGTATTATATGCACTGACTATTTCAATGTTTTATTATTTGGAATGTAAAGATAACAGGTAGGAGTTCTTGGCACAGCATTCATCATGATTTTGTGATACACAGACGTAGAAACTTGTAGCTTTTTCTCGCATTCGCGTAATGTCGACAAGCCAGTTTTCACTATATTCGTATATTCTCACTGGAGGTTCTATAATAACACGAGACACTGCTGTGGCGAGAACAGGTGCGGGCTCGAGATTGACTGACAAGATTATTATATAAATATTTTATATGTAACTATGACTATAAGATATGATTAGGTTTAGATAGCGTGTATTAATGTTTGAAGCTTGAGTCACAAAACTTTCTCGCATTGTCATTTTTATTATAAGAAAGATGTTTTCCATTGGAGCGGTTCAATTATTTCTATGTTATTAAAATTTGGACGCGTCTATCGTACTAAAATTTATAAAATTTTGAATACGTTAATTTTCACGCAAGCTTTCTATGGTAAAATGTCCTGATAAGTTTTAACTAAACTAATAGATACTTAACCAGTAGACAGCAACTTAACTCCGAGTTTTGAGACCGATGTTTTATGAAGAGCAGGACGTATTGTATACCTATTAGGTAATCGTTTAATACAGTTTAACACTATACGAGTTTGTTTTATTTTGTACACTAGTTCACAGATCACCAGACATTTAGAATCAACTGTTTATGTAGTCGAATATTGCCATTACTTCTTCTCACTTGCACTTAAACTGTCTTTAGATAAGGGCTGATTCATGTATTGGATGATACCTCATACCCACTTGGTAAGTTTTCACTTTTTTAACTTCCTTTTTTCCTAGTCTTTAGGTAGAACGAGTACCTACTTTTAATGTAATAGTGAATGTACTGTAAAGTTAACATAAGTATTTATTAGTTACGTATTACTTACTTAATTTGATTATTTGTGGACGTCATGAAAATTATAATGAGGTTTAGTCGATTTTCCAAAATTTCCGGTTATGTGGGATTTCTTTGATTTTTTATGATCCTTGGGTTATATAAGATAACCGGAAAAATAAACTAAAAATATCTGTATATTTTTTTTCCTTGTAGGTACGTTGTAGTGTCTGACAACCAGTCTTACTAAGGGGTATCGTATTACCTAATAATTGGGTTGTGGGGGTCAGATAGGCAGCCGCTCCATGTAAAATACTGGTATTCATCCGGTTAGACTGGAAGCCGACCCCAACATAGTTGGGAAAAGGCTAGGCAGATGATGATGTACGTTGTAGTATGCAAGTATGTTTGTTAAACGGACCCATTGTTTGAAAATGGTATCGGGTAGGTACTGCCCTAGGAAACTGGTCCACTAGTCTAACCGATTAGTGGTCGCAAAGGCACTACATTGCAATAGCGAAGCTACCACAATATCTGCCTATTTTCAGCATTGAATTCCGGCGGCAAACTGAATGACTTTCCCCAACATTTACACCACTAAGGCCTGATTTTTCAATAGTTAGATATATTTTGTCTGAGGATTAAATATTGCGGTTTGGCAGCTTTTTGTATAGAAATTATGCCAAATTGTCAGATAAAAGTCATCTGACTATTCAAAAATCAGCCCTGAGAGAAAGTTCGGAAAACAAACTTTTATGGACCCTCAGTCTAAACAACGTCGTCAGTTATGTGTGTAGTCAATTTTGGTTCGTTTTACATTTATTTTTTGGGAGAGGTTCATGTCCTGCAACTTCAACGAGCGGGACTTTTTTGTAGGTCCACACGAAGTAATTGTGTTTTAATAATATTAACATTCCCTATTCACGCAGGAACAATATTACAATATGTCCGTCCACGAGTGGACTGAGGAGGTACGTCCGAAGTCCCGGTGTCTGTCAGCTCGGGCTCCGCGCACGCCCCGAACACCCCGCACGCCCCGAGCGCTGTCCCCCCGCCGCAGGGTCCCAACCATGGAAGAAGAGGACCTGGTCATGCGCAACAACGAGAGGAACCGACGGACTTCGGTAGCCAGACCCCTCAGTGCTCGCGAGGTTCCTCGTTCTACATTGTCCAGACGAACCTCGCTTACACAACGTCCAGCCTTCTCCATATATTGACGTAGAAAACACTGATAAAAAAAGAGTTTATTGAAAGGGCCCTAGGCTTTCAGTGTTGTCTCAATGTTGTAGGAAGTCCGACATGTAATCTGAGTGTTAGACTTTGTAGTGGTAGGTTTACAATGTGCACAAAAATATTTTTACTGCACAAGCGTGCACAAAAACAACGTCAAAGATGATAAAAAAAATGTCTTGTCATGTCCTAAGTAGTTTCGATTTTCGCATTTTGTAGGCTATGATTTGCCTAGCAATTCTTTATGTACCTACCTATGTTCAATATTGATGGATTTATTTATATTCATAAGTATTATTAGGTAGATGGTCTATGTATGTAGTTTCACAAACACACGAGTAGGAAATTCGACACAGTCGTTCTTAAATACAGGTAGAAAGCAGCTTTAGTCGTCAATTAAATGTCGGAGTTTATTTATGTTGATTAAACAATACACCCTCATTTTGACTTTTATTTCCTATACCAAAATCCACCTACAGCAGCTTGTGTATTGCTAACTCGTGTTTACACGATGCAAGTTTCATGCCTGTGGCATCCAATAAAATTGAAGCAACCAAAATCAAAAGTCATTTCTTCAAACTAGGCTGAGAATCAGGACTTTTCTAACGTCAAAAGGACATCATTCATTTCATACCCAAAAATTAAAGTGCCGCTAAGTTAAAATTGCAATTTTAACTATTACAACGAAAGTCTATAATTAACACCTCGGCTGCTATTTGAGATTGAAAATACCAAAAATCATATTTTTATAACAAGTTTATATTTTTATCCATAATCTAAAGTGCCATATTTTTTTTTTTACTTAATCATCATTTGTCCGAATGATAACTTGCCCGAACTTAATGTTACTTACATAATATCACATGCGATAAAATTCAAATCCCTAAATACAATATGCCCAAAATTTGTTTGTCATAAATATTACAATCATGTCATTAATATACAAAAGACTAAAAACCGTTTTCAATAAAACTTATGTCCTAAATTCAAATTATTTAATGTTTATTTATCCTAATAATGTTTTTAAAACAAATTTGTATTACATGCATGCAAGCAAGCATGCAAGCATGCAGCAAGCATGCAGCATGCAAGCAAGCATGTAATATGCAGCAGGCATGGTTTCTGTCACGGCTCCGGCACTGCGGGTCTCCGCGGCGGTCTCACGCGTGCTAATCGTCGCAGACGGCTTTCGCTCACCACCGCTGCTTCGGCCTGCTGGCCGGCTTCGTCAGCCACGGCGGCTCGCTCGCAGCCTCCTATTTCTCAGCCCACGGGCCACCTCGCCCCTACGCGTCTACGCGATTCTAAATTACGCTCTAGGTGTAGGGCAGATAAGACTGTGTAGAGTCGGATTTACAGCGATTCGTTTCTGTCACTAAAACCTAATTTTTTTCAAATGTTTTAGGACTAACAATTTTATTATAAATGAACATTCGGAATAACACATTGTATAATACAATACTTAGGACAAAATGACTTTATTTCATAAAAAATTAGGAGATGCAATTATTATGGTACTCGATATTATGACAGAATAGTATTAGATAGAAGTAAAGATAAAAATTATGTAAAACAAAATTTTGAATTTTTGAACATTATGGATACTGAAGTTTATAGCAAATGTGTTAAGGCTCCTTCAAACAGGCGCGACACGCGATAAAATCGCGCGCGACACAAAGGCACCGCAAGTCGCGCAACGACCGGTGCCTTTGTGTCGCCCGCGATTCGCGTCGCGCGTCGCGCCTGTTTGCAGGAGCCTTTATGTATAATGATTTTCGGACAAAAAAATTTAGAAGAAGAAAGGGAGTACTTGTCGTTTCATAAGACGGTCTCCCAAGACGCTTTAACCACTTCCTAGTGCATTAGCTGGGAAGAAGTGGCGCAACAAACTCCCCAGCAGCACAGTTGTCTGTACAGTTAGAAGAACTTGATTCTATACGCAGTAAGTTAGATTACGAAACACAAAACATTTAATTAAATTAGAGATTTTTAATGTCACTGACTGGCAGCGTAGTTCATTCTATCCTATACCCCAAGTTGCTACCAACGTCCTACGAGAAGTAACTGCTAGTATCTACTCCTAGATTGTAGAATAAACTACGTCCGTGACTACCGCAGGACCACCAACGCCAATCGCTTCCATATTTGGTAAATAATTAGTGCTCAATTGGTACTAATTAGTACTCGAACAACAGAATTGGTACCTTAGGAGTTTTCGAGAAAATCGACTTTGAAGGTGGTCCTGCGGTAGTCACGCTCCTTTCAGCAGGACCACCATGAGCGCCGAAAAAGGGCCCACGCTACAGCTATTCTAAGTATACAAATAATTAGTACCCATAAATGTGATATATTTCGTAAAAAAAACAGAACTGTAATATTTGTATTTACCGAGAAATCAACGATGTTAACTTTCTCGCAATTGTTCAGCAGGACCACGATTTTGAATGTTGATTCCAAGTTAGAGAAGCTTGTCGCTTTCCTCAAACCTACATAGAAAATTAGTACCCTGTAAGATAAAATTAGTACCCAAAATTCAAAATTAAAACTCCAGTAGTTTACGAGATATACCATGCCATTGGTGGGGTGGCGGTAGTCACGGTGCCAAATTTTCATTTCAAGATTTCCCTATTAAAAACTCTGTGATTTCTTCCCAAATTTATACAAAAATTAGTACTCCTAAAGAAGTTAAAGCGACTAAAAATCCAGATTCCTAAGTGTTGTATTTTAAGAGAAATTAGCTTTCATTACTTTTCCATACTAAATCTCCGCGTATAACCCGACCAAATTAAGTTGTCAATTGTGCCATTTCCATTGTTCACAAACTAAACTAAATTTGAGTTCAGTGCAACTTTATCTTTCTGTTTCATTATGAAAAGGACAAACAATAAATTTTAATTTAGTCCTATCAAATTAATCAGCGTCTGACGTAAATAGACGTAACTTTAGTAGGCATGTAATGCAAATAATAACTTTTTTTTGTGGTATGGCACGCTGGTTATTATTTTATTACCGAAGTAAAGCAAGCGAAGCGTGTCGTGGTACAGACGCCAGCACATCAAGCTACCCGAAACTGTCAAATTTCCCCAATCAACTTTGAACCTTATGCTTTAGCGATACAGTTGAAGATCTATTAAAGAAATTTGACAGATTGTAGTAACTTGACGTGCTGGCGTCTGTACATTGAGTTCTTTTTTTATTCGTTTATGGTTTCAAAATTGTTTTTAGTTAGAGAAATAAATGTATACAATTTCAAAAAGGTCACGCGTCTCAATATTTAAGGTTTCAGAAAATGATATAATTAATAGATAATGATTTCCTGAGGAACTATAATATTTATTTTAAAAAAAAGTTTCTTTTTAGGGCCAATTAGATCGAAATTTACAGAACTATTTCGATGTTAACGATATTAAAAGTTGATTTAGTAGATATTTTAAATATATGTGCTTGTCGAACGTAATAGGTACATAATTAGTACCTATACTTTTCATATCAATATGAAAACACAAAAATACGCGTGATGTGCCCTTTGCAATGCATATTATTCAAATATAAAGGTACCTATTACTTACTTTTAGGTTTGTAATCCTTTTATACTTACGTTATTAGCAACATGGTAAATTAGGTTTTTAATACTGAGGTAGGTACTTACTGCTTGCAGCAACGGTAAATTAGTAGGAAAGAAATAAATACGAAATGTCTATCGCTCGTTAATGATATTCATTTACAAAAATACAGAAGGTAGGTACCTACTTACAAAACCTACAGAAAAATAATTATTCGAGTACTTACCTACCTGCCCACGTCAATAACAAAGGTATCACAGGCCATGGGTAGCGATAGGTTATTTTTTTTCTTAATATGTACCTAAATACACAGTTTGTATAAAAATTTAGATATTGAACTGTTGTTAATACTATTCCGACATCGATAAATTTATGTGCACGTGTGGAGATCTCTTAAACAGCTCAATACCACCATTGTTGCCGATTCCCTTGTTCACAAACTAAACTAAATTTAAGTTCAGTGCATCTTTTTCTTTCTATTTCATTAAGAAAAGGACAAAAGATAAGTTTTAGTTTAGTCCTATCAAATTAATCAGCGTCTGACGTAAATAGACGAAAATTTAGTAGGCATGTTTTTAATCACGTCTAAACTTGTATAATTGAGTAGTGTCAGGCGCTGATTACTTTGACAGGACTAAACTAAAATTTATTGTCTGTCCTTTTCATAATGAAACAGAAAGATAAAGATGCACTGAACTCAAATTTAGTTTAGTTTGTGAACAAGGGAATTGGCACCATTGACAACTTAATTTGGTCGGGTTATACGCGGAGATTTAGTATGGAAAAGTAATGAAAGCTAATTTCTCTTAAAATACAACACTTAGGAATCTAGATTTTTAGTCGCTTTAACTTCTTTAGGAGTACTAATTTTTGTATAAATTTGGGAAGAAATCACAGAGTTTTTAATAGGGAAATCATTAAATGAAAATTTGGCACCGTGACTACCGCCACCCCACCAATGGCATGGTATATCTCGTAAACTACTGGAGTTTTAATTTTGAATTTTGGGTACTAATTTTATCTTACAGGGTACTAATTTTCTATGTAGGTTTGAGGAAAGCGACAAGCTTCTCTAACTTGGAATCAACATTCAAAATCGTGGTCCTGCTGAACAATTGCGAGAAAGTTAACATCGTTGATTTCTCGGTAAATACAAATATTACAGTTCTGTTTTTTTTACGAAATATATCACATTTATGGGTACTAATTATTTGTATACTTAGAATAGCTGTAGCGTGGGCCCTTTTTCGGCGCTCATGGTGGTCCTGCTGAAAGGAGCGTGACTACCGCAGGACCACCTTCAAAGTCGATTTTCTCGAAAACTACTAAGGTACCAATTCTGTTGTTCGAGTACTAATTAGTACCAATTGAGCACTAATTATTTACCAAATATGGAAGCGATTGGCGTTGGTGGTCCTGCGGTAGTCACGGACGTGAATAAACTTCATAGAGGCCGCCTTGGTGCATATTAGACAATGTAGTAGGTATTTGCGTACACAGGATATTCCAATTGGTTTCAGTTGGTGGTAGTCTGCCTTTGCTACTAAGAATAGGTTATATCCATGACGGTCATACATGAATTAAACTAATAGAAGTGCCATTTGGATAATGATAATACTTATCTATCAAATTCATTAGCTAGATCGAATTAAGATCGTAGAGTCGTTGCTCGAGGTAAGAAGGTTTAAATAAAACAACAATATCTTTTATATATTGTTTAATTGGTGTACATGGTTATGCATTATAATAATATTTATCAATTGTTAATTCATTAAATTATGGCACTTAACACAAATAAAAAATATATTTAAACAAATAGATACATACATTGAATGAGATAATGTCACGCCGGAAAACAATTGATAATACATACATAATATAATAAGTATTAATTTTTCGAAATAAACTTAATTATAATATTCGGAATAATTTCTCAGTCGTTCGTTGACGTTTCGTATTGTAACGAAAGCCTCTTTTTGTTTTTATTCTTTTTATAATAAAATAAAGTTTTCAACACAAAATTCAACTTATTGATCCCAATCGTAAAAATTATAAATAAAATCTTACTCGCAAAATAGTACAATAACTTAACCTTTTGTACCCATAAGGACAACTGACTCACCACTTGTATCTAACAATACCTTAAAATGAACGCGCAGGATGTCATTTTATAAAAAACCAGTTCAACATCATTCAATAATACAAACTGTTGATAAAAACTTACGACTAATAACTCCTCTATGTACTGCAAACAGAGACTAACTGCGAAGCGATTACTTGTTGAAGCTGTCGCGAAGCGAACAACACTACGGTCTGACCTGCTCCATCAGTAGATATTACTTTAAGGCATGTTTGTTCGACTAATACTTTAACGGCTATTTAGGAGTTTTGATTACTATAATAAATAATTGTGGAAGCATTCCCCATGCTATTTAATGATAGGTAGACGATACAATGGATAGTTCGACTGATGCAACAAGCGCACACACACGACACTGTAACACTATATAACTTTAATACATACAAAGGCCACAACACATCATTCAGTCACAAAGCGCGAATTAACCTAACACTGTAATGAAATGTGTATTTTACAAACGCTCGCCGTTCTCACAGCATGGAGGTTACGATCATCTAGGTAAGTAATTCAACTATAATTTAGATAACATTATTAACCTAATTATTGTATAGATTATTTCTATAGTACAGTTCTAATTTGTGTCAACTTACGTCCACTCTAGTTAATGAGATTATCGTGTCGACGAGCCTCTTCATCTTGTTCACTGAACGTAGTTGGCAAGAGTCGATACCTCACGACTGCCTCGAGAAACACCTCGGTCATACGCAAAGTTATCATAATTTAGCTCACTACGAGTATATCAACTACATTTCACCAATGTTGTGACTCGATAGCACGACGGACTACGAGAGGAACTGTATCGTGCATTCAAAAGTTTTGTTACAAATTTTGACCTCTAAAATCACTACTAAGAATAACTTCATAATATTATGTACAATCACTTTACACCAATTAACGAATACTGAAATTTATAATAGGTATAATATATTAGAGTATTACGTCTCGAATATTAATATCAATCATATCATCCGATAATGTTGCGCTTCCAACTTGAGCAATAAAATACATTACATACCAAAAATATCGTTTCTTTCCGCATCATAATAGCAGTGATATGACCATTATATCACAATAATATTCGTGACTGTCAAGCAGACATTTGTTTTAGATGAAGAGTCCATCTTATACCAATATCGATATCATAATTGATTTAATACCGCTAATAATGTACAAAGAGTCAGGTACGGTTGTTAAACAGTATTTTACATGAAAGTGCTGGTTTTGGGATGTGTGACGTGGAGAGGCGCGTGCAGTTATATTTAAAACAGGATGTTACGCACCAACACCGTATTATAAACTGTCAAATAGACATTTTAAATTGTAGGTCAGTTTAGGGAAGGGTAAAGGGTAAAGGCCATGCAGTTAGTCATGTACACCTGTTAGTTCACCTACACCGCTGTCATTAATTAACCCTTCACCACAGACTGCCAAGGAAGGTGCTCAGGAAAGGCTGCATGCAATTAGTGTAGCCAGAAGTTAACACAATCTGTGGATAGTTTTTCTGTCAAAGATTTGTCAATATTATTCAGGTTCACCGTACCCATGCAATGTTATTTAAAAACTTAGTGAATTCACAAGTAGTACTTAGTCATTGAAGTACTATAAAATTTTGTTACAATTTATACCTACGTGTTATAACCACTAATACCAATAGGGCGTAATTAGTATATTATACACATAATTATCGTTAATATCGAGGGTAATTTTAGACATCAAATTCACATTTACGTAATTTATCTAAACATCGAAGTACATTGAGGGGTGTTTCTCTCGGCAGTCATGGATTTCCATGATTTTAGGATGCGATGGAGTTTGCTCTTAAGGTTTGAGATTTTGTTCCTACCATAAAAGTAAATAGTATTCTATATATCACATATTATTGAGATAAATATTTACTGATAATGCGTCATCAAAGGTTTTTCATTACGCGCTGTCATTCCCAGTAAATATTCCCACAATTTGTGTTACTTAAAATAGAATTATATACAGTCCAAGACCTTGTCGTGCCTTATAACGTAAGACTAGATTTTACTACAATAATTAGAAATGTGAGAGATATTTAATGATGTTAAGATTCTGCGAAGAAGTTATGAATATTGCTGAGTAAGGCAACATCAAAAATTAAATAATTTTAAATAATGATTAAGACATACAAATAGCGCTCCAAACGAGTGGAGTAGAGTATGAAACATATAATTACAGTACAAGTTATATTCACATAGTCTTTGAACAGTATAGTTCACGATCACATTCATTTTCACATACCGAATCAAACTAGACAACACAAGGGTTCAAGCACATTCCAGACGAAACGAAGTATAGTTCCACAAGTTCCATATTGTTTGCTCACTCCGAAACCTATTGCACATTTTCTCGAACATTTCATATTTATATTTTCCAAGACCAAGAAATGTGATATGACGAATCTAAGCCGGGTGCGTAGATTCAGCATAAAAATCTCAAAGCATTGGAAAGTATAGACTGAAAAGCGATGTTTCTCCGAACGTTTCCTTCAACGCTTGCCGTTCAAGCGTAACGGGCGCCAGGCTGGCTGCCAGTCGTGCTAAGGCTGCCAATATCAGAAGTCCTCAAGCAGCACAGCATCGCGTGGGACTAGCCCTTTGTGTTCACCGCGACAACACAGCAGGTACTGGTCGTCTACCTCCAGTATAAGTCGGAGACGATCACCTTCGTTGAACGCGAGGTGACCCGAGTCTGAAGGCAGCCGGTGCCACAGCGTCCTCACGTACCTGAAATTACATAGTAGACAGTTAATTAAACGCTGGGCACAAATTGACGTATCCGAAATCTTGGCGGTTGGGTCAATTATGACATGACCTGAATTTAGAGATAAAGAAAAATGATAACGGTTGAGTACGTACTTGTGTTGTTTCTGCTGGGTGGTGGTGTGATGCGCGCGCGCGGCCGAGGAGGAGGCGGCGCGGCGCGGCGCCGCGGGCGGCGGCGTGCGGCCGTAAGGCAGCGACGCCGGCCGCGGCGCCGCGCCGCCATGACCCGCGCCGTCCACGCGGGACGTCCTGCACGTGTAACAGTTGAATGAGGTGTGCCAGGATTGATACATCACAGAACATGCATAGCATAGGTACAATGCGTGCCACGTAAGAAGAGACTTGACACACCACGTGGTCTGACATGCGCTGCGCAGAACACGATTTTAGGAATCTTTAGCGGTATGAGGTCTGAGTGCGGGACGGGACCGGACGTCATAGGGGCGGTGGAAAGAGCGGGGGAGGCGGGGTCAAGTCTCATCTTTCGTGGCACGCATTGTACGTTTGGTTCATGGACAACTTTGAACTGTTCGTGCTGTTGGAACTCAACGTCTGGCGCTTTGAGCATTAAATAAATAATAATAATCCGTTTATTTCAAGCAACACAATTCCATAGATTAATCTTGACCTAAACATACATATTTCGTTGTACCTGATTGAACGTTGCTTTAAAATAAGTAATTTCTATCTGGGTATGCAAATGTCTAAGAAACTGGTATATAAACTTAATGAGCTTTCGAGAAAGTTGAGATAGGCGGAAGACTTAGCAATACAAACGAATTTAAAATACATTCTGACTATCAAGAAACTTAACTGTAGAAAACGAAACATCAGAAAGGGTCAATGTCAATCAGTTTCCCATTTATGTATAACATTCAACTAAAAATATTTCGCTAATTAAAAATTGTATGCATTAATAAAACGCTGCCTTTTTAGCAAATTTGCGTTTCATTATGGTTTATTACTTAATTAGCGAATCGTTAGTAGAACTATGTCATGGTTCTTCATTGGCATTTTCACTTAGGTATAATCATTTGTGGTTATGGTGTTATTTTCCTTAAGCCTACATGCGCAACATGCTGTTAGCATCATACTGTCGTCACAACGATGTTAGTCACAAGTTATTCCCATCTATAGTACATACGTTGTTTTCTTAACAATTGTTGTGTTAACAACAGCTACATTTTGCACTCGCGGCTTCACATCAGGTCTCTTCGCTGTCATCTCGGGTAATACTCTGAAGATATGTGCGGTATAAGCATAATAATATATTGCGGTGCTGAACATAATTTATATAAAAGCATAATATTACAAAATAGAAATGTTTTTCGGTGTTTCAGTAAGAGAAGACATAAATAAATTCCGCCACCTGTGATATCCCGTTTAACCTTGAAAGTAAGTGCAGCATAAATATAATGTTGAGCTCAATAAAAATAAATTATAGCAGTTCTACAATAGTGTTTTATTTGTGACCGACATTTTTCTTGTTGTTTTCGACTGTCGTATTTTTTAGATTGCCAACTACAACTTCTTTTGCGACGTGATCATGGAAATAACTCCCACGTTTCATTTTTGGCACTGGATATGAATGAAAAAAAAAAACTATAAATTCTATGTTACCTGTTAGCAGCTTGAGGCGGTTTCTTGTTGGAAGCGCCAGCTCTCGCCGTAGTCGGTCTACTGGGTGTAGAGGTGGTAGGAGAAGTTCCCTTGCGAACCGGTACCGGGATACCTCTGAATATAAGAAAAATTCAGTCATTATTCTAGTCTTCGAGCCAGTTTTCGTGACATATGGCAAAACTGATGGATTTGCCTGAAAAGAAATTGTGATCGCCTTGGCTCGTTTGACTCTTCGGACAACATTATTTATATATAGATCAAGAAAATCATATAGGGAACCATTGAATACACTCATTTCATTAAACTACCTACTTTTATTCATATACATACCGACTAAAAGTAGTTTAATGCTAAAGGTATATATTTTGTTAAAAAAAAAAACTACATTGTGACGTAAAATAAGTAAAGAGAACAGGGCATATCAGTCTGTCCAAGAAAAACACAAACTATTATACTCCAATCATAAATTATCTAGTGTGCGCTGACAGCGTTTATCGCCACTGTTTGCCACTATTGGACCATATTTGGCACAAAGTAATAATGCATCCTGGAATTGGCACAATGACCACAACCTACTCAATTGGTTCGTCATTGTGAATGAGACTGATGTGACAAATTATAACAATATTTTTGCGTTAACGGATGATTTGTGATGATTACGCGAATTGTAACGCCAAGGCCGATCTAAATCATCTAGAACTGATGTCATCATTACGAATGCTAAAGGATTTGCGAAAAGATTTTTAAAATAAAAAATCCACAGTGATTCCTATCCCACGTAAAAAAGAGATTTCAGATTGCTTTTATACAATGCTCTGTAACAAAAACAGAAATGACTAATAAAATTTATCCACGAGTGTCCACTGAAAAGGTACCTACCAAAAGATTTTCTTGTCTACTTCGAAAGGATAAATGGGTTTCCTTTGCAATGGTTGACACTACATTTTCACTACAAATTTCATTCCTACGTTGCGCGTTGCCAAGATTCAAAATCATAATCAACGAACTAATACTGGCCGGTATGTAATAGGAATCCAAAAAAAAAAATTAACAGATTTAAAAACAACATTGTTTTGTCATTACCGATGGCCTGTATTCTTGGCTGGAGACTGCAGCGCAGGTGCCACTGGACGCACGGGCGATGACACCGGCCTGGGGATCTTCGAGCCACGCGCCGCTGCCGGGGACGTCTCTCCTGAATATATAAATATACAACACATATAGGGCCAGTTTCGTAGTAATTTTAATATTTATAGTTTAAAAATTTTCCCAATAATTTTGCGATAAGTAGGTAGGTACTTTTCGTTCCAGAAACTGGCTGTAAGCTTGGCACACATATATTTTGTAGAGATGACGTCATCCATCCGATGCACGACTTTACACAGCTGTTCCTTGTTCTCACGAAAATATAATGTAAACTTGTTTTGCATTGCTGTTTTGCCAATTTATTTCAAGTTTTATCTTCAGATGTATGAGTTACTACAGTTATCTCAGTATTTTGTCGATTCTAAATATTTTTGAAATGTAGGTTGGTTAAATCACTTCCTTTTACTAGTTTCATTCAAATATTCTTGTTAAAATATGATTATGACATTCACGGAAGTCACTGGGCCTTCCGTGATTGTTATAATCATAACTTTTGCTATTTACGAATGAGTTGAGTCATCGATGAATTGGGAAAAAATCCTTTAAGGTAAACGAAGTAGGTTTTTCCGCCATAAAGCAAGAGTATTATAAAATGTTGGACAAACCTGAAGGCGTCACGGGACTTTCGGCATTGCTGAGCATTTCCCACTTGAGTTGCAGACGTCGGAACTTGCCGCCACCTGAGTTACCGCTGCCATTGCCGGTGTTGCCACTGGCGCCACTGCTGGCAGACCCTGGCCGCCAATTCTCCTCACCGCTGCACTCCAGCTGAACAAAACGTACGAATATGTTCATACATTTGCAACTTGTTATTTTAACTGGGTTCTAGACATCGAATTATTTGAATAAAAAGACAAAAAATCAACAATTTTTAAGACAATAAAATCTATAACTGTTAAGACATTAAAAACACTAATGTTTTAATATTCTATATAAAAATACCAATCAAGGGACCCAAGAAATAACTAAAAAAGTGGACACAAATATATTGCAAACCACATAAACGATGACGTGAAAAGCAAAGAAAAGTAAGCACACAAAATAAATGTTAGAAGCAGCAAGCAAGGTACTAAGAACAACCTGCAAATTAATACATAACAACGTAGACCGCAACAAAATATTGTCAAAGCACATAACATTCAAGTAATGTCCACACAAAGCACCGCCGAGTTACCTTCACTTCATTGCTGGAGGGCTTAGCGGAGGGAGGCTTATTGTTCTCTAGACTATCAGTGTAATCGTCGCTGTCGTCGAACACGAGCCTATCGAACGCCTGCATTAATTTAGAGCCCAAGTGCACCCCGGACCATCTGCGGTTATTTTCTATCTCTATTCTGCTGTTGTTAGGACAAATATCATAACCAATAGTTGTCGGATTAACGCATGAGCGTGGTCTATTCTTTTCAACAGTAGTCCTTACATTCGCCGAATCATTCAGCAGGTCGGGTGTGGAGGGCTCTTTGTGTTTGGGCTCTTTGTGTCTCAATATGACACTGGTCTGACAGTCGTCGCTGGAGAGACCGCTCGACTGCATCGAACGCACCAGCTTCAGCAAATTCCGCTGGTTCAGGGTTAGTGGTGGAGTGTTAATCGAAGTGGGCTGTTAAATACACCAAATGTTTTTTAGCATCATGCATCATGCCATCCAAAGATAGTTTAGTATAAGTTAGAGTCCTCGACAAGGTCATCGATCGAGTTTGATCGCTCGGCCATACCTTTATTTGCATTTTATGTAAGCTGTGCACGAAAGTAAATGCTAAAATATCGCGTCGGCACGCCGTGAACTGTGATTTAAGCACATGCAGAAAACAATAAAATGCAAATAAAGCGATGTTGCTTCGGCAGGCGGTTGTTTGATAGTATGCGATAGATAGTGGTTTCGAAACACGAAAGACACGGAATATTGATTACGTATATTTCATGGGAAAGTAGCATTCGGTGTCGGCTCTTAGATATTAGATGTTATTTTGTGAATGTTATCTAAACTTACCCGACTAGCAGCACGCATGTCGCTTTCAATCTTCTTGAAACTTCTGTGTAATTCACGCATTTCGAACATCAGGTCCAGGGAGAATGGTAGAAGTTTTAGTGGTTCTAGGCTGGCGAGTAGCGTGTCCAAAAGAGCTCGGCATCGCGGTTCACCCACGCAGCCAGCGAGGATCAGAGAATCAGGACTGTAGTGTTTCGCTAATATAGATTCCCGTGTACGTATGTATGACACCCATGCATCTACGGACTGTGCACTGTAAGAAAACACGAACATTTTAGAAATGTATTTTCCATCCGTAAGATTAGGTAATGATTTCTTTTTTATTTTTGTTTTTACTTACTTGAGCAAACCAAGGATGAATGCATTGAATTTGACCAATCCCTCTGTGACTGCATCTTCGCTGTTAATTCTCAGTACCAACTCATTGAGAGATTTAGTAATTGGTCCTAAAAGTAGTAACATAAACATCATCAATATGATCAAATCAGAATGACATAGGTACTATGATTCAGGTTAGCACTGGTTTTCTTTATTCTTACCTTGTCTTGCTGTAGCTTCAACCATTTGCCAAACAGAATTATTTACTGCTCCGAAAGAAGTTTCAATATTCTCTTTTAGGCCATCTCTGAAGATTGCATATAAAGCTGGACACAGTGCATTTAGTGCTATTTTGGCGCAGGCCGGGGATTCTTTGGAGTCTCCTAAGAAGGCTAACTCAGCTTGATCCGTAGCAGGCGAGAAATGTTGAATCAACATTTCAACAGCATCGGTCACATTTGACACTAAGGCTGCAAATATAGAACAATAAGACATGAGTATCGTTACCGTTAACCAAAGTACTAATGATTAAGGTTTTTATGATATTGAAAACATCGTTACCTCTCTTTTGCGAAACATCGATTACATCATATTTCCCTCTCGCGTCGTGGTGGATGGGACTTCCAAACTCATCAGGGCTGACTTCAGCTTCTTCACAAATTGGTATTTCTGCTAAATTCTTACCCTAGAATCATATAACTTTATCTAATATTGGGCATGCGAGAAAAAAAATCACACATTTCATAATGTATGTCACAAAGTGGTTAATGAGTGACAAGCGCAGGTAACGTGTTCAACTTGCTAATAAAAATATGGATGCAAAGTAAAAATACTACAGCGTAAAATAATAGCACATCCAGCCAAGCAAAATTTTATAATAATACAAAGTACATCGAGAACATACCATAAAAAGAAAACATAAGAGCAAATAAAGAACCGAAGGTACTCACAGAAAATATAACGGGCAATGATGTGTGTGAGCAGAAGTAGCATTAGCAAATGAAACGTTACCTGATAAAGCCTCTGCGCTATCACAGCGGAAATATTTGGTGAGTTAGGCGGCGTTGTTAGACTGACACCCTTTATGTCCTCCATAGGTTTTAACTGGGACTGTTGGCTATCGGCTTTCGTGACCTCAGACTTTTGCGCGAAACTCACTGACTTCTTACTATTACAACTACTGCCACTTGACTCTGTGGACCTTTGGTTCTCCTCCTGAGATCGCTTCATCTGAAGGAATTTGGACACCTGGTTCCTTACCTTTTGAACTTGATTTTGGTCCCACTCATCCATGTTTAGACAATTGAATCCACTGTGTTTCAGAAACTCTTCAAGTTGTTGTAAATCAGCACTGCTGATAAGTGCACCAGGAGGTGGGAATTCAGTATATTCCATTTTCTTTGTTCTTGGTTTAGGTAACGGTGGAGTATGCGGCCTATGGAACTTTAATTCGTTAGATTTTCCTGATTCTAGACTACTCTCAGTTCCAACTCCTTCATCTGGATAATACTCATTATAATCGGCATCTTTCTCGGCTGCGTCGAGGAACTGTTGGGACAATCTTTTCGCAGCTATATCGTTATTCTTTCTATAATCTACAGTTTGATTCTGAAGATAATACGGTTCTTGTAGAGATCTCCTTTTAGTTTTATGTTCCGTGGCCGCTGTCATGCAAACAACCGGATCTTGTAAAAGATCATCCATTTCGAACATACTGTATCGTTTAGTATGCGTGTTAGATCTACGTGTCTTATCCATTGACTTACGCAATATGCTCTTTGGTAATGGTGGCCTCGGAGGCGCTAATTCGCCTTGTTTGGGAATGCGATTTTGATCTGCTAGTGAGAGTGATCGTTTCGGAATATTGGGATTTATTCTGTGACCATCATTATTGACACCACTTGCCTCTGAGCTTGTGGCACTATCGTAACGATACACAAATAATGGATTGAAATTTCCAGCTGGTGCAGGGCTATTTTGTGCTGAAGAATCAGTTAGCATTGTGGACGAACCACGGTATCCTGAAGAAGGCTGAGTAGCTGTGCTTGAGCTTGAAGATACCGCAGTAGTATTGCCAGCTAAATTATTACAATCGCAACTCATCGGTCGATTTTTCGATCTTGAGGCAGGCGAAGCATTACAGTACTTTTCCACATATTTTTGCATACCTTCTTTTTCTTTCATATGATGCATAAGCTCCGGCACTTCAGATAATAATTGCCTACATTCCATTGGTAGCAAAAAGTTAAGGGAATCCCAGTCTTTTATATGACCGACTCCTTTTTTCTTTAGCATTTCAAGATCATTGCATGAAAACGGTCGTTTACCTTTAACTTGCATTCTGTTTCTCTTGTTTTCACTCGATCTGGGCGATACATTTATTTTTAAAGGATTTAAATAAATATTTGGCCTCCCATTCAGGAAACTAATATCAGGTAGAGTATAGCTAGGATATAAGACAAATACAGGTTTCTCGCAATCTCCTTCTTTTAGTTTTTGTAAGAATGAAGGCTCGACGACCTTAAATAGTTCTCGTTGAGACATGGTTGATAGATTCATGCTAGATGTTTGTATACTCTTATCTGTCGTGTCTGTATCAAGGTGAGTTGACGTCGATTTGTGGTCACATTGCTCACGCTGTAGGAGCCTATTCATTCTGGTAATCTGAGTTCCATCAGATTCAGAACAGCTTGAAATGCTTACACTAGTGGCTGAAGATTGGGAAGAACATGACTTTCTGTTACTTCTCAATCTAGATGGACTGTTCACAATATTTAAATTAGTTCTCTTAATATGTGGTTTGTTAACTGTTGCGTAAAGATTAGATTCACTGTCACTCAATTTAGTTACATCACCTGTTTCTTCTTCTTCAATCAAAACTTCATCATATACTCTGTTACTGAAAGGGTTTACAGGGTTTATCTCCTCGTATACGAGTGATGAGACTTCTTCAACTGCAGTACTTGGCAAATCAATTTGAGGGCGCTCTGAGATTGCAGTTTTCGAATCGACTAGTTTTTGTTCGCCCATTGATTCTCCACTTTCTCCTCCAGAGCTCGAGGGCCAGCACTCTGATCTGTCCAGCTGATCCATGCTAACGATCCCATCGTTGCTCATACTCTTTTGTTTCATAAATAACTTAACTAAGCTAAATGCTTGTTTTGGTTGACTTTTCTCTGATGAAGTTTGATTGTCAGTAGAAGATGTGCTCATAGGTTCCGAGTGTTGACTCCCCTGTGACCGATGTTGGGACACATCGTACACTTTCATGCATATAGGAGTGCCCATTAGCCTTTGATTTACGGTGAAAGAATCGACCTGAGAATAAAGCACATTGTTAGAATATAAATAAATGGAAAATTCAGTGATAGTGAGTTTCTTGGCAATCATCTCTAATACATACCGTTGAATTACTCAGAGCAGCCGAATTTATGGAACTATTCATAAGTTTCCTTCTGTACAGATTTGGCAAACTTTGGCTTTTGATGACTGAATTACTCATGTTGTCGTCTGTTGCATCAGTCCCTTCATTTGAACCTTCATTATTATTTCCAGACGGGTGCCTAAAACCACATTAATTAATGAATAATGGACATTAAAAAAATATGTCATCTATACCTTATAATATATGTCAGCATAAAATTAATGCAATAATATTGTCGTTATTTACCTCCTTAAGGGTGACTGACTGGTTTGTTTCTTAAGCTTACTCCAAGTAGTTAATCCTAAATCGCTCCTAGCCATAGACGTCGTTAATTTATTTGTTAATTTCTTACATCTCTCTAATAATTCTAAATTCCTGCGCGTTCTTTCATCATTATCTAAAACTAAGGTTTCTTCCTCGCCCAATTTGTCTGAAAAATATCAAGTGTATGAGTTGGCGAGCTATCATGAGTAATTAACATAGCAGTGAATCAGTACAGGTGGGTTTAGTTAGCGTCATTGTAAACTGGGTAAACATTATTTCATTATCGCGGTATGCATCAGTAGTTCGAGGAAGGGAATCAATGTTGCTTACCATGTATTTGATTGACGGCCAGTTCGATGCACTCACTGTCCTCAGAGTATGTGGTGAGACTGCCCTCGAAGGCGATGGTGTAGTTGTCCTTGTTGGCCTGGCAGGTAAGGATGAGGTCCTGTTCGGAGGGCAGCTCGCAATCCAGGCTGTCCACACTGAAGTGAACGCCATGCGCACCCTCTTTTACGGGGGAGAACAGAAGTTCCGACTTGCATATCGACATTGTGTTGATCGAACCGACGGATTCTTCACCCTAGTGGAAGGATTATACATTTTTTATAAGGCAAATGGTGGTTCCCTATAGTTAACCAAACCATTGGTAAGCTGTTCTGAATTTTGTGATACTAAAGGTCTAGATAGTTTTTTTGAAGGAGTAAGTGGGTAAACATTTTTGTAGATACTTTTTACTGATTTTGTTATATGAAAATTGCTATACATTAGTAACATTATGGGAAATACAGGAATCCCACATAAAGGCTCCTTCAAACAGGCGCGACACGCGATAAAATCGCGCGCGACACAAAGGCACCGCAAGTCGCGCAACGAGCGGTGCCTTTGTGTCGCGCGCGATTATATCGCGTGTCGCGCCTGTTTGTAGGAGCCTTAAAACAGGGACCAGAAACGCACACAAATAAAACAAAATGTAATACAGGACGTTTATAACGATGAAAGCAACATGTTGCACATATACAACATGTGAATGTTCTCAGAAGATTTCGAAACTGTAACGCGTGTTAGTTGGAACATAAACATTTACGTGTAGTTATAACTGACGCGGATGCAAGTCGCGGCTAAAAATAATGGGACGGGTACTTACAGGTACAATGTCCATTATGAAATAAACTGTAGCGGTGTAGACCTGGGTATATGTTTTGTGGTTTATCTAACTCGGCTATAGTTATTATCTAAGTAAGGCAGTGATTATAAAGCTTTTTATCAAAACACACAATAAATGGGCTGATTGATAATGTTTTCGATATGTTTGGGAGCTTTTGGGAATGATAATAATTTTATTGGAAGATAAATATGAACTGAGGGGGCTAAATTAGCTAGTGTAGGTTAATGACCGTTATCCATAGGGGTCATTCGGGTTTCTCGATACCTATATACAACGTGTAACGGAAAGGGTATATACATACCAAAGGCACGGCTTCTTTGGATGATATCAAACGATATTGGAAGGGTTTTTTAATCCTATATCTACATGTTCAGAACTTATGAGAATTTTTAATACATTGATACCAGAAACCGAACTTTTCAAATTGAAATAAACACATCACTAGCACTAAATCAGCTGATCGGTGTCAGTGAACCATTTGTGAGTAAAAATAAACCTCTTACTCCTGGTATTTCTGAATAAAATGAATAAAAGGTTCCGCATGTTTATTTTTTGTTTACAAAATATTATTACTGACTTTTCCTAAACTTTGATTTTGGTCTAGGTATTAAAATTTTACGAAATAATATTTAGGTACCTGTTTGCACTGTCACGTATTATTTACACACTTGTTGGTTTTTTATGTAGTTGTCCTTTTGTAGAAGATTACTTTGTAGATAATTATTATCTACATAGTAAATAGTAATCTTCCACCCACCCCACCTTACCATCGTACCTACAACACAATTAATACCTAATTAAAAAACAATATTCCTGTATTGAATTTCCCAACGTTATTCCTATCCTTTTATTTTGGTGGCCATAAGGATAAACGATGTTTTGCTTTAAATCGATTTTTTAATCGATTCACAGAACGAATCCCGTGCTCTTGAATCGATCTACTAAAAATTCAACAAAAATCGTAATCAAAAAAATTTTAAACAACATTTAACACACCTTTATTTTGTGACATATTTACAGTTGCCAGTCAGGTAGGTACGTCTAAACTTTTAATCAATAATATTAATAATTGATAACCTTTCCAGCGTAATTAAATGACTTTCATTCAGATGGTACAGATGTAGTCGGTTAAAATCAAATGTTTCAATCTTCGCTTAGTGCTAACATAAATAATGCGGACAAGCTAAAAAGTGTCGGCATAAATTATGTATGTAATTGATCTTGTTTGAAATAAATAAACCTACCTATTCGCTGTTTATGATTGTCAGCATAATACTTTGGGCAAACATGAACTTGAACTATTATGAGCCCTTATCATAATAATTTTTACACATACGATCCAGGAGATTCGATTCACCTTACTATTGAATCGATTTGCTTGAAGATCGCATTAAAACCAATTGTTTCGAAAAATCGTCAGCTCGTACCATTGAATTGATCATAAAAAATCGAATCCTTACCTACGTGTATCCTACCAAGAATTAATTGCTTAAATAAACATTATTATTTGCCATTAAAACTTAGAATAGAAAAAGGATTTAGAACAAGAATTTGTGTCCAACTGAACCCAAAACATCATTTCAATTCACCTCTTCGGTATTGATGCTTCTCCTAGTACAAATAAAATCACAGTTCGGTTGCACGGTTCCGTTCATAATTTTAAAAATAAGGTTTTTTTTTTAATAATTTGTCGAAAACTATTAACAACAAGTTAATACTATTTTTTTATTACAAAATAATAGCACGCCCGCATAATTTTTGTCTGTAGGACTAACCGAAAGAATTATCGGAAGTTCACGGTCTGTCGGTGCTTTATCAATAGTACATGGGTTTTATTGGTTTGAGCACGTTTAGTCTTTAGTATAATTCAAACGAAGTCAATAAAAAATGTCGCAAAACTGCATCTAACTGTGGAAAGAAATTAATAAAAGTACTAGGACCGCATGAGTTAGGAACTGTTATTTTATTGTCGAATTGAAAATCGTTTGCTCACAGAACCCTGATTACGTCGTTACACACACAATGTAAGCATCTTAGTGTGTGTAAACCTAATGGGTTAGTAGGGTAAGTGCACCAATTGCCGTCCTGTAGTTTCAATTACTCCTGGTAAATACAACTTCTAAAGAGATAACTCGGCCCCATAAATTATGATTTTTAATGGATTGAAATTACTTAATAATTTTCCGGAGTTGCGGGAATTTCCGAGGTTGCGGAAATTTCCGAGGTTGCGGGAATGTTGTTTTTAGTCAGTAAGAATCTAAGGGGAGGCCCACACTGCACCGTGTCACGCAGCGGGGTTCGTGGAACGGAGAATTCCACGCGCGGAAGCACGTTTTTATTGAATTTGGTAAAAAATCACGCGCGTTCAGCGTCCCGCTGCGTGATGTGGTGAAAAAAAAAATGAATGATTTTTCAATTTTGAATTTGAATTAAGTACGTAACTCTGGTGTGTTAGATTTACTTGAAAGTTTAACGGAGTTTAGTTGAAATAATTATTAAGATGTAAAATAATCTTGAATCCTTGAACAATATTTTTTAATAGTACTGGACACTAATTGGGACAGCCACCCTATACTCGTAGGTATCTAAATTTAACGAAATAATATTTAGGTACCAGGATAGCAGGGAATAGGAGATTTATTTAGCATTGTTATTGTTTTGCTCGCCAGTCGACGTCTGTTCCGTGTCTAGTGCACTCGTTTCTAGTCCCTGTGACACGCGCATCAGTTCAGTACGGCTACACCTAATTGACTTTTTTTTGTTGTGTTTGAAAATGTCGATAAGTAATAGCGAATATTACGAAATGATGTTGTGTGTCGGAGCAGAACATGGTAATTTGCGAGCTGCCCGAGAACTGTACCGTCACCGTTTTATTGAGGGTAGACCAGATGCTGACCGTCGACAGCTGCCTTCGTCGGCATGTTTTAGCCGGATGGTACATCGTCTGTACCAAACTGGGTCATTCCACGCACCTGCTTCAGAGGGTCGCCCGAGTACTACCGATCCAGAATTTGAAGAAGCTGTTCTGGAACATTTTGAACTCAATCCACGCACTAGCACACGTCGAGCTGCATTAGCGCTGGGTGCCTCTAACCACATGCAGGTATGGCGAGTGCTAAGCAATGACGGTCAGCACCCATACCACTTCCGTCGTACCCAGGAGCTGATACCGGCAGATTTTTTGCCTCGCGTGGCCTTCTGCGAGTGGTACAGAAACCAGTCGGAAGCTTCGCCAGATTTTGGTTCAAAAATACTATGGACCGATGAGGCATCCTTCACGAGAGCGGGAATAAGCAACATCCACAATGAACATGTTTGGTCTCACACGAACCCGCATGCTTCGACAGAGTCGTCATTTCAACACCAATGGCGACTGAACGTGTGGGCAGGTATAATTGGAGACGTTGTCGTAGGACCAGTTTTCTTGCCGCAAAGCTTAAACGGCCAAAATTATTTAAGCTTCCTGAGGAATGAATTAGACGATGTCCTCACAGTGCTACCAGTGTTAAGCTATGTCAATCTCGTGATGAGGAATAATTTAATTTTCCAACATGACGGTGCACCGGCACATTTTGCTCGAGATGTTCGCCATTATTTAGATGCGCGTTTTCCTCAGTGGGTTGGGCGTGGTAGCACAAGCGTGGCTTGGCCTCCGCGATCCCCAGACCTAACCCCGTTAGACTTTTTTTTGTGGGGGTACATTAAAAATGCAGTGTACGCAGTGCAGTGTGATACAGTGGACCAAATGAAAGTACGAATTGAGGCCGCTTTCAGGACAATCACACCAGACATGCTATGCAATGTTCAGGAGTCTATGAACAAGCGAGCGGCCTTGTGCATACAGTACCAAGGCCACCACATCGAACCCCACCTTTAAAAATGTAAGTCAATTTACTAAATTAAGCAAAACTAAGATTTTACTGTTTTCTCGGTAATAAGTAATAATAAGAGATGAAACTAGTTAACCTACCTAAACTTTGTTTCGATATTTTACGTAAGTTTTGTTATCTCGGTTTTTACGTGCAATTTCTGGCTTAATATTAATATTAACGAGTAAACTGAAAATCAATAATTACACATTAATTTTTACATCACGGTAAAGTAGGTATTGTATTGCGCGCGCGCACATGCCGCCTATGCTTTGGCGGTACGGCGCGCCGCACCGCCAAAGCGGTAGGCGGCATGTTTGATCTCGTCAGTTCGCGCCGACAAAGACGCCGCGTTTGGTAGGCTAGTACAGTACTAGGCGCGCAGAATTACGGAAGAGATTTATCGTGATATTGGCAAGTAAAGTGATTGACCTACGTAGTGCGGTGACATGTTTGTTATGATTTGAATTTCAGAAACCTAAGATACCGAAAATTTGGTATCAATTCTTAGAGTATTTTATTTTGAGTTGAAACTAAGTATAGTGACTCTATACCAGCTGTTATCTTTAGTGCTTAAGGATAGCTATAGGGTTTCTGTTACACGTTGTATAGGTAAATGTGTTTATTTTTCACACAGGTGATTTGTTTACAATTTGGAATGCAGATAAGCTGCCACATCAGCATAATACATTATTTTCCAACAAAACAGATGTTGTATTTTCCTGTTGTACAGACGCCAGCACATCAAGCTACCCGAAACTGTCAAATTTTCCCAATCAACTTTGAACCTTATGCTTTAGCGATTAAGTTGAAAATCTATTAAAGAAATTTGACAGATTGTAGTAGTTTGATGTGCTGGCGACTGTACATAAAGGCACCTACGTAGGTCGGTTAAATATCTCTTGCGTGAAGTTGTCCTATTTTCTAAGGGCTGATGTTTCAATCGACCGATGTTATAATGTACAGAACATTATAACATTCCATTAAAGATTACAGCTGTGGAGGAAACCGTAAAATGTGCCTTTACTGAACCTTTTACGAAGCCCTGTCCACTGCTGGGCATCATAATTTTAATTAACATAATATCATGTAGGTACATACTTTATGTGACAAAATTGTTAGAAGTTTCTATATCATTTTAAAACCAAAATGTGTGTATAAAAACGGCCCATTATTTTGTCCATGACACGCCCTACGTAACGCATCTGTGGTACAGTCAGAGCCAGGCCAAGCGGGTCGTTTAAAGTGACAAACAACATGGCTGCCACGAGCGTTATCATCAATTTAATTCCTTTTCCTGCTACAAATGAGGTCACAAATCAAACCATTGCTCATAACATAACAATGATATTGTTTTAGATATATTTTACTGCAATTGAATAAGTACCGCTAAGTGATTGTTGACCATAATGAGGGTAGTTAGGTAAGAATAAAAGGAAATGTAGTCTGAGAATATAAATTATATACAACGTTCTAAGAGACAAGTTATTGTGTGACTTAAGAAATGTTTATTGATAAAGATGAGTAATTAACTGTTAAAGAAAGCGACGATGTCATTTATAGTTATGATAAAGTTGTCAATAGTGTCATTATATATAATTACTGTTTTGTAATAAGATGCTAAATAAAGCTGTTCATAAAAAAAATAAGACACATTTCAATTAATCTAATTAAAGCTCGTCGTAGGTGGTCTAGCGTATAGTAATTTTTACGGAAGATTATATAAATATTGTAAACTATATTAGTAAACTTACTGAATAGAATCCATTGTAAGTATCCCAATCATAGTCCGTCACACCCATTTTTAACAACAGTCTCATCTATTCCCACTGTCTCTAATAGAACGGGATCACTATAACACTAAATCATTCACCACGTACTTGTAGCAAAATGTCTCTGCCATCATGCTTCACAGTCACTATCGAAATGTCCACAACTTCCGCTGTAATGCTTTATCTAACACAAACACAATTATCTATAAGGTTCTCTGAACTATCACATTTATTGGTAAAGCAACATGTGATCGAATTCATTTCAAGATAGTGCACAGACCACAGCACAGCACTCCCGAGAGCCCTGGGCGCGACTGGGGCAGCGGGAATATTAATTTTAATATTAGACACTGCATGTGCTTCTCAAAGTTTAAAGAAAATGAAATAAACGCGCGTACTGTCCACTCAGAGCTTCAAACGCAACTATTATGAAAGCGCAGCACACGCTAAAAATAATATTAATGAGGGCAACAGATGCTCATTAGCCGAGCAGTAATTATTGATTAGCAAGTTTCGATTAGTAACTGTTCAAGGTTTGAAGTACGAACAGAACACTACGTTTCCTTAATTTTACAGGCCCTTGTGAATTGGTAAATTACAAAATCGGCGTGGTAGTGGTAGTGCATGCCCTGAACAGTTTGAGAGCGTCTGGCCTAGAGGATAGACTTCATTGGCAACGCACACAGATGGTGGCAGTACGAACAGGGCCACACATATGGATGATTAAATATAGCACACCCGCACATACGTAGTTGAAGAGGGAAAGACTATGGCTGGGAGGATAACGACTATAACGAGCGTGGTTAAACTGATTGACGCAATTCAGGGTGTAGTTAGTGTAAAAAATATCTGTGTGTGAGTTGAGTCACGCACACAGTGTTGTCGGTCTTATTCCGTCTTTACTACTGGCACATCCCGTGGGACCAACGCACTTCACACTATAAGGAACTCTAGTTGTGAATGCTAGCCAAACGTCTGGACTTTCAAAGTATTGTTATGATGTGTGAGTGTGTGAGTACTCCAGGGAGTCAATAACTGTTAATTGGCAAGCGTGAAGGTTTGTAATCATCAAGAGCAATTAAATGAATAAGAAGTTTTCAAAAAGATGGAGAACATGATTGTACCTACATATTTCTAGTTCTGAATTTTTAATATACAGTGTGTTAACTAACAGAGGGCGTTCCCTTTAACCCGCAATAGTATAGCATCCATACATGCTAAAAAAAATATTACCATTCGAAAATAAAATGTTTTTATTTTTTTTTTATATTAAAATATTCACTAAAAATCGTAAATTGATACTCTATTTATTTAATTAATTCTAATTTATTTAATTAAATAAATTCCGACATTGCTGTCCTTCAAGTACGCGTGTACAGAGTGTTTCTTTAACGTATCAATTTACGATTTTTAGTGAATATTTTAATATAAAAAAAAATAAAAACATTTTATTTTCGAATGGTAATATTTTTTTTAGCATGCATGGATGCTATACTATTGCGGGTTAACGGGAACGCCCTCTGTTAGTTAACATACTGTATGTATTATCTATCCAGATTTTACCTCACGACAAAAATATTGATACCGAAACATGGGAAGATACTAAAAAAGCTGTTCGGGATCGTTTCCATAAAGATAATCAGCTCATTAGGCAAATGGGAGATCACTGATAAGTAAATTACTTCTTATAAAGTTATCATAATTAACATTCTTTTCAAATAAAAAAAAATGCAACGAGTAATAAGAATATACAGCTAGTGTCATAGCGACATCTATCGTAATTAACAGTGTAAAACGTATAGTAGTAACGTTGTGTAACACTAGATGGCGTTGTTGCCATAGACTAGTTTGAAATTGTCCCCGTACTGGTAGTTAAAACCCGCAGTGTACATAAAGTGCTAATAGCGGTAATTAAAATTGTAAGTGCTTAGCAAGAGTGACGAAAATGAGATGAAAAAAATCCTATTGCTTTTAAAACTTTTAAGGAAATGTATGAAATGCAACATTGAACAGTAATGCGAGGCGAACCTGGAAACTACTGTCGGCACTGACACTGCTGTCGAATCGAAACCTTTCCATGATAGAGCTAGAGATGCTCGCGAACATCTCACCTCGGGGATTACTCTGCAATACACCATAACACGTCATCCATAAAAAAAATAAAGGTAATGGTACTGAAAAAATAAACATACATAAAATAAACATAGTAGATATAGATGAAGCAGAAAATATTATTTCGTTCATAAATAAAAGAAGGTTTACTATTATCATGCCCAACACCATTAAAGTGAGAGGAGAGATATGGATAATAGAAATAATTAGGAAACTTAAAGACAGACATGACTAGACTGCCAAAAATGAAAATGTATAATAAGGTCAAACACCATTTTATATAAAATTCTCATTTTAGGACCTCTCTATAGAAATTTCCTCCATCAGATTATAGTTTATTTCGTTAACACTTGGAACACATAGAAACAAGAGCACCATTTTCTGTTGCAACGGTCATTTTGCAAGTAATTACAACACTGCATATGTGTAACAAACGTTTCATGAACATAAACGGTCGATTTCATCGCCATAGCTTCCGTCTTCCGTAAATACACACAAGAGTTAGACGGCCTTAGATTGCTTCTAGCGCTTGCAAAATTTCTACGACGGATTCCTACGATATTTCGAAGAATTTGTCGTTGATGTTGAATATTCTTTTTTGATAATTCTGTTTGGGCTAGAACCCTGTTTTTAATGAAATTATAAAGGCATAAGAACAATATTTAGTAAATTATGTAGTGGTAACACCTCTGCATTAAAATTAACACCATCATGCAATCGACGACGATCTGGAAATGTCCATGTTTTTAGCAACGGTGGCCTACGGAGCGGTAAAATTGCTTACAGTTCTAATTAAATATTTCGTAGTTGCGAATGAATTTACTTTTAACATCGGTTCTAGTGTTTAAATTATTCGTCACCTAAGATATCTCCTACTGCAAATTAGTCATCATTTTTATTTGCTCCTTGGAGACAAATATGTGCAAGATGCACCTGTGATTACACACCTGAAGTGAAATATAGCATTATATTATTTAACTAATTTAAAATGTAAATACGTTCGTAATATGAGAATAAAAATAAATATTATTCGTTATGATCACCTCTCGAAACATGTCCTTTTATGAGTTTATCATTGCAACACGACAGGTTAATGAATTCACAGCTGCTTTCAAAACCGCAGTAAGTGAATTTTCGAGACGATTTTCGTTTTACGTTTTGCGGCTTAAGATTATGTTAATTGCCTACTAAAATCCTTGATCAGTATATAATTATTGTGCAATGTGCCTTTATCTTTGTGCAGTCAAAGCACTAAGATTTATTTAAGAAAGTTTGAAGGTAGGGTTCACAAGAATACATTGCAGGCTTAAGAAATTATTGCAGGAACCATTTATGTAAATAAACTTAATGGAAACTGCAGGATATTATTTTCGACTATAAATGTTACAGAGAAATACGGCGTGATTTATTACAGCTCAGTAACAGACATGTGGCCCCCATTACGCTTGGCTTTCTCTATTTAATTTTTCTGGGTGAGTTGTGCTCCAACTCTAATTAAAAGTGGTGCTGAGACTAGATTTATCTTGGCTTTCTAAGGAGTATTATTTTCGTCATTACTTTAGTCCTCATTAGGCATGTTTTAATGAGTTATAAAGATTTCAAGAATTAGGTACATATCTAAGTATATGTACCTAATTCTTGAAAACTTTATAGCTCAAGAAACTAGTCATACACTAAGTAAGCAGAATAAGTTAGGACTTATTCTTCTTACTTAGATTGATGACTAGTTTGACTAGTTTCTTCTTAGTATGACTAGTTTCTTGGATTCTATATTTAATGAGGAAAGAAACACCAAACTCTTGATTTTGACATTTTGTTTATCCCGTTCACATTCTTATAACCGACACATCTAAAACTATTTCAAATAAAACAATTCTGTTCTATGGTTTTCCTATAGCTTAATAATCTTACGTTACATTTTATAACCCTGAAATGTTTCCATAATCCGTAATCATATCAAAAGGTACCCACCCAGAACGAATAATTATTACGTCCAAAATGGCGAGTAAAATACTTACAGACGTTGCAAGGTCATGGTCGATGCACCAATAGGACAGACCAGTTATTGATTGAATCCAATTTTGATGCATCAACTGATAAACGTAATAAGACATTATGGATTATCTCCTATAATGCTTCATCGTTGTTCTGAAAATATGTAATTTTAAACAACGTTGCTCAATACACTAATAAGTTTACGTGCTGGGGTACCACTTATGGTTTGCACAACCTAATGGATAAGCAATATAGCTACGCCGAGAATATTAATACGGCGCACCACCCTAATTTGCCACATATTATGTTAATCAGAACATGGTATATCAAATATGTTTTATCCTTATTACGAGTATGTCACCTGTTATTATTTTCAATTAATTCAAATTCGTTAAGCAATTTCACGTTTCAATTAACAGCTGCTAAAGTTGTATTTAGGAGCCCTATTCTCATGGCCAACATCCTGATTCTGATATCTACGTGCTTACAGTCAAGGAGCCTTGCCCTTTTTGCTTCTGGTACTCACATCACGAGTCCTGTCGTCAATGATGGTGTCGTGAGGCAAATTGGCGGTCATCAACAGTGCGTGGATGTCTTGGGTCCTAAAGCTCTCCATGTCGGCCTCAGCGAGGTTCGCGTCGAGATCCCGCGCAAGGTCGTTGTAGCGGGAAGTGAACTCGAATCGTGATGTTAGGTCGCTTATGCCTTTGTAGGAGGCCGACACGGAGGACAGCACTGAGGTGTGGTGGCAGGAGCCGTCTCGAAAAATTGGGCTGAAACATAGAAAACATTCAGTTAGAACTTTTGTTCGAGATCGAGGCCAGGATTACAAATCCGAATAGAATATAATAATAATAATAGTAAATATATAATAATATAATATTTGAACAACCTTTAAATGAATAGCTATTTATAAACTTCTACAAATAAATCCTATTTTGCTGCGGTTACGGATTAAAATCTCCAGTAACCCAAATCGAATTGTTTGACATTACCAGTGATTTTAATTACCTGTCTTGTATTAATAAATTGGGTCAATAGAATCATTCGGTCTTTGTTTAGATAAACAAAAGAATAATCAGACTTCAACATTTCCAAAATGGAGTTTTAGGTGTCCAAGTTTGTGTTGCGAAAAAGATTGGAATGTATTGCAATGTTCACGAACTTGGAAATGTACTGTAGTGTTTTTTGTTGTAGCTTATTGTTCATTTCATTACCAGTCGGTGTACAGGCTTTGGTTGGTAAGTGATTTGGCATTTGCAGCATGTACCTAGCATCTACCTACCCATTTAACATTAGAAGTATTATTGCTTAACTTTAGTCGGAATTAAGATACCTTACAAAAGTTGAATAGTCTGCCTGTTCATTGGAGCGGAGAAGTGTAGAAAGCACTAGGAAGTGGTGAAGGGCGGGCGTTTTGGAGGACTGTCTTATATAATTTTGACGTTCGAAAAGTGCTGATTCTCAGCCTAATTTGAATTAATGATTTTGATTTTGTAGAGCTAGTAATAAAATTATCTTTATTTCTACTTTTCCTTTCTTTTACCCTACAAAAAACAGGACTAATGTTTACTGGTAAAAGCAGAAAGACGGACTGATAAAGTAGTGGTTTATACTCGCGTACATGAGAGTAGGCACTGACCTTTGTAACTCACGTTTATCACCTAACTTAAGAGGCTTCAAAAATTGTATCCATTGTGTCAATAATGGAGTGAAGAAAGAAAGAAGAAAGAAAGAAATAATGAAGATAAAGTCCGCCTTTGTACCTTTTAGACAAAGTTGAATACATAAATAAATATAATGATAATAACTCACTTGTAGTCGAGGAACCACAGATATCCGGAGTTGTCGCAGTGCGCATCGATGTCATCGTGCGAGTGCTGGCTCCCGGTGAGGCTGGTGTTACTGTTGCAGTCCTCGTCGGCGCCTGCCACCCCGGGGCTCGCCGCCTTCAGCCCCAGCCGTGGCGGTGGCCCTGGAATTTAGAGAAGAAGGTGATGTAGTTGGTATAATAGACAGAGAAATTGATGTTCAGGGGCGTATCATTTTTTCATAACACCTGACGTGGTTGCGTTAGATAAAATTGTACCAGTGTTTATTCATATGTATATAAAATGTGTCTTGATCAATCAACAAGATTGTGACATGGCTTATAAAAATCAAGTAGGTTTTTTTTTATGTAGGCATGCGTTTGGTTGATAGGCTTACGTTTAGCCACGGACTCACTTGAGGGTAAATATTTTAGTAGATAGTTATAAGTTTCCACATGAATGAGAATGATGAAAAGATAATGTTTTGATTTTTTTGCTAAAAAGAGTTATGTTTTACACCGCATGCAGTTTTGTACTTGTGGCATTATTTTTACTAAGTAACACCTGATTACTTATTTTAAAGTTTATTCAACTCTATGGTGTTTTTTTTTGTTTAAACAATCTTTAAGTAAAACTACTCGTTTTAAATAAAGTGGGTTAATTTGGGTCAACTTAGTGTTCATTTCAGTCGGACCTCCGTAACATCGGTTGATTACTGTAGATACGGTGGAAATTGTGTGACGGGAAGTAACGAGGGAGATAACGCCTGACGAGCAATCATTCCTATCGGGGGTTGTAGCTAACGAGGCTTTCATTTGCTGGGGCTAAAGCTGCAAATAGGTGTTAATTTTTTTCTGTAATGTATTGTTAGATACCTACTTTATAATGTTGTTATTACTATGTTATTTTATAACTTATGTGCACAAAAACTTGATTTGATTTGACTAGCAAAATACGTTTACACACCGCATTGTAATGTCATTCATAAAAAAAAATCGGTCGATTGTCGTTACCTATTACTCTAGTAATTGGACAGTAGTCATTCGATATACTTCAGTTTCGCGTTCGGTTGTGAAGATCTATGAGCAGTTTCCTACAAGAGAGGGATCATCTCACTGTGCTGTCAAAATATACCGTTCAAAATATCAAGTTTCTATAAAACGGCTTTACCTAATAACTATAAAAACAATCGCCCCATGGCGCCACACAGCGCCACATTAGGCCGTCACGAGCAAGGTATTGGAATACTAAAACGTAGATGTATAGGTTGTTTATCGAGCGGAGAGGGGCGTGGGTGGGCAGCCTGGCTGGACAACATGCCTTTTAGGGAATGTTGGTGTGGATCCAAGCTATAAGGAAAACTGCGTAACACGCCGCTTAATTTTACAACATCAAACGTATTAGTTACAATTTTCAATCAAGGTTTTATTACAATAGGTGTCTCCTTTAGTAATCAATCCTAAGTCTTCAAGTAACGGGGTTAATAATCGTCACGCGTTATAATGTAAGCAAGGCTGTGAACTCCCGTGTGAGGTACACTGTGACGCAAGTTCTACTGACTCATCCATCAGTGATACATCGCTAAGAAGCGGCTATGACTGGCCACTCAATTGTTTTTGTAACCATGCTATGTTAATTCGAACTTAGAGAGCTATAACATGAGAACATATAGCGCATTGATTCACTGGTTTCTGTAGAACATAAAGTTTGACTCATAAGACATAATTATTGATAGAGGAGGAAATGCAATATAATTTGACCTATCAAATAACTCAATAAAAATATAGCCTTTGGTTATGTTTTATTCTCCAGAACAGTACTAAGTGGGTGTCATATGGGTAGTCGTAGAGCAACCATTTAAATTACACAGTCATGTGGGTACAACAGCGTCTCGCCTTTACGACATAGACAAATTGATGTAATGGTCCAACTTTGATCACACAGATGATTACCAAAGATAGAATTGAAAAGTATTCGAGAATTAAATGTATGGCTTCATTGCATGTGCTTCGTGCAAACGCCTGCAGTGGGCGGACACACTGCATTACTTCATTCTTGCAATTTATGGGCTTAAATGAAAGGAATCTTGGCTATACTTTATAGAATTCTAAACTGAATTTTGTTTACGCTTCCTATTTTATCCGGGGATTAGAGTAACACCAAAATATTTGTTGAAGAGTTATTTGGCGCCGAGAAATTCGAGACTACACAACATTCTTCACAGTCAAATAATTAATGTATCTTCAGGAATGCCACAAACGAACAAGGAGCAAAGACTCACGCATTTAAAAGTTCGTTTGAATTAACGGTTCACGAAGTAATTAATAGGAATGTGTGAGGTTTCCCAATTTCGTGGAACGCGTGCCGGAGAAAGCATTTACTTGGTCGTTGTTTTGATAATACAACTCCCAACTCCCAAATAGCGGCACAGTGCCAAAGTGACTTTTCGCTGCTGCGGCTGTATTATCGAAACTGTGCTTGTTATATTTAGCAATGAGGCGTATCACCGCGAAAAAACGCGCTGTAATGCTGTATTAACCGTGTTTACTATACCATTATTTTTATGTATGTGTTGCAGCTATTCGTGTCGCAGACACTGCACAGAGTAGAGTAAATGTAGCGAACATTTTGCCTCGCTCTGGATGCAAGTGTCATTTTTCAAGAGGGATTAAGTCACTAGCAAGTACCTACACAGTTAATCCGTTTATGATTAATGCGGCGGAAGTCATGGAGCTTAAAGTGTATTTCCATAATGTGTTAGCGCTGAGTTTAGATAAATAAAACTATCTAGGTATATTCTAACAACGGCGTCATCCTAACAAAAGAACGTAAAATCAATTATAATCGTTTCATAACAATCAAACAATCGTGAGAATAGTTGCACTTTACACAGAATATTAATTAAACAGTTAATTATTGTAACTGGTATCGGTGAGTTAAGTCTTAATTGCATTTTCACAATTGACAATTCAGATTTTGCAGCCAGTTTTTGCAACATCAGAGAGACAATGAAAATTGCCCGTGAGATCGCCAGACAAATTGGCCGTGAGCGACCGATGGAGGTCGGCGGGCACCTACCACGATACACGAAAACATTTCAGAAAGTGTGACATTTGGGGCGAGTAAAACTATTGCAGTTGGATGACACTGTGTCGTGGTAGGGGGCGTTTGCTTCTCATTGCCTGTCGGACGGATGGCGGCTATTGCATTCATTTAGTAATTAAGTTATTGCGATACGGCTGGGTACCAGTATGTAGTCGTACGGTATTGAAAGTCTGCAATATGATACGGTATTATAGAAGTTCGTAGCAAAATAAACGATTCATGGAGGAATGTGAAAGAAGTTAAAATATGTAGTATATTTTGGCAGGACAGATTTTTAATTTCCCGTCACTTTAATTGCTTTTTTTTCAAATATATGACATCTGTACAACTAACTTTCTCTGAACATATTTTCATAACAGTAGGTAGTAGGTAGAAATATCGATTATAGTATACGATTTCTGACACTTGCTTATGAACTGCAAACTTGGCAAAATACATAAGACGCTGTTTGCTGGCTATTGATGAAGGAACAAAGCGATTGTTTGCCATTTTTTTCTACAGTGCCAATTATTCTGTCTTTCCATCGAAGTGGCGTAATGAGGACCATAACAATATTCGTCAGCGGCCTTTACTGAAATAGCGATAAGGCAAAGCTCCAGCCTCCAAGTGTGAGAATGGTAACACAGTACTGAGTACCTACTAGGTAAGCTTTCATCTCCTTGGAGCATGAAAGAGCATAAACCAAAACGAATGCTTGCCAAATTTGTATCATAGTGCCAATTATGATTGCCCTTCGAAGAGGCATAATGAGACCCATATCAATATTCAGCAGCGATCTTTACTGAAATAGCGAACAGCCAGAGCAGTTACTACCAAGCGTGAGAATGGTAACACAGTGCTAGGTAACCTTTCACCTCCTTGGATCTCGGCGGTCCTTATACGGCAGACGACGACACGCTGGCGCTCGGGGACCACACAGAGACACGCGCTCTACAAACCGCGGTCATGTTCCAAGAAAATACGTCGTGGGCGAACACAAATAATAAAGCTATACTTACACGGGCAATTTTTCAGCAATTATTGCCCGGCAACAGTTGCCCGGAGGCAGTGGAGCAATCAAGTTTGATTTCTAACAAAATAAAAATTGCTTCAATTTCGGCAGTCACCTCTATTTGCTCCATAAATCTTTATGACTAACAAGTTGCTCCACATCAACTTAATATGGTGTGGCGGTATCTCTAGCAACATTGCTACATGTTGGCATCGCAGTTTATTGATTGATGCTGTCTTGACTAGTGACATCTTTTTTTGACAAATATTTCACAGAGTTGATAATCAGCTGAATCCGGTTAGACTGGAGGCCGATTTCAACATAGTTGGGAAAAGGCTAGGCAGATGATGATGATTGCTCAGGGTTGAGCAATTTAATCTGCCAGTGTAAAGACACCTTAAGGGTAAAACTGTAAAGACCATTGTAAAAGTGCTGAACAGTGTAAGAAATCTAGGACGCGCATTGGTTACATACCGGGAAAAGTGATAATGTTTGAGCATAAGCAGTAACAATGCCTAAATTGTTTATAGTTGCATGTCATTTAGTATGCAGTTAATTTTGTTTAGTTGTAATTTGGTATTCAATTGTTTATTTTAAGATTTACCTTTAATGCTTGTAATTACGATTCGTTTATGTTTTCTTTTTGTTGCAGTTGGAAACAGTAATGAGCGTTCCTTTTAAACTTGCCTTTTATTTTAATTGTAGTTTTAAGTTCATCATTATCAGCGTCTAATGTCCCCACTGCTGGGACACAGGCCTCCTCTCTTCGAGAGGGAGAGGGCTATAATCTGCCACAGGGCCCAGTGCGGTGCGGGTTGGTAGTTTTCACATGTAGTCGAATTTTGGTTCTATGACATGCCGGTTTCCTCACCATGTTTTTCTTCACCGTTTGAGAGCAGTGGTGTTGAAATGATTTACTCAAAGTAAAGCACCTGTCTGGGTTCGAACCCACGACCTACAACTCGTAATGGTTTCCACAAACAGGCGCGACACGCGATATAATCGCGCGCGACACAAAGGCACCGCTCGTTGCGCGACTTGCGGTGCCTTTGTGTCGCGTGTCGTGTCGCGCCTGTTTGAAGGAGCCTTAAATCGGGGCCGTTACCAACTTTTATTTGTTTACAAAGCCTATAATACGAATTTAATCAGATCAAAAAATGTAACTCGGGCCAATTCTGTTTTTAATCTCCTTCTTTATCGTCCTCAATTAAACAAAATAAAAACTGATGACAATAAAAAATATTTCTATATTTTATTATTACTGTTACCTTAATATCTTTTGTAAACATATTAATTGATAATATATCAGTTGGTTGTCACTAAGCCGACTTATAATGGCGGGCCTACAGCACAAAATAGTATTTTGTGCCTACAGTAACCATTGTCCGCACCTCCAAGTCTTGTGATATTAAAAATTAAGGCCGTTTCAATCCGATTATGACGTTGTAATAAAATAAGAGATCTGGCTTTCATGGAGATAATGCTATAGGTATTTGTTTTTTGTTCATGGTTTAATCAGCGAGTCTGTACCTTAAAACTTTTTTCCTCAACAAAAGGACATATTCCTATATGAATGTTTGAGGATAAAAGTTCCAAGTTTTCCGTCTCTTTTTGTTGTAACGAATATGACAGTGACAGGCGAGACTTATGGGGCATTACAAATGTCAAGTTTTTATGAATAACGAGTGATATGAGGGGAAGTTTTTATGGAGTGTCGCTCCATACCTCTCCTCATATGGTCGGCTGATTATTGAATTTTAGAAAAAAAGTAAAAACGTTCTTGGAGAACTGGTTAGTTACCTTACAGTGTAAATATTTATTACGTGGCGTAAACGTGGTCGTAAAGCTAAATAAATAACCAGTATTCTCTCCATCCAATTGGTCCATGGAGCACCGACGAATATTTGATTCAAATCTTACTCAGTGCACCATCTAACACGAAATACATTAAACCAACGCATTTAGTTAGACAAACATTGGATTTACGTAACTTAATCATTCTCTAGGGGGCGACCCATTATGTACTCTATGGTGCTCCAGAGTTTATTGGTAATAAATAATCTGTACTAATAATAGAGCTGAAGAGTTTGTTTATTTGAGCGCGCTTATCTCTGAAACTACCAGTCAGACTTGTAAAAATATTTTTGCATTTGATAGCCCAATTCCCAATTCTAAACATCACGCTAAGGCCCTTAGTAGCCCATCAAAAAGAATAAAACGTCAGGAAGAACCCTAAGCGAAAAATAAGTAAGAGCGCGGGCAAGCGTTACGATGCGAAGGGGTGGGTTAGGGTAACAAGAAACACGCGGACGAAGTCGCGGGCTGAAGCTAGTAAAGTAATAAACAAGGCCGTAAGTAGCTCGCGCGATATTTTAAGCATGGTAATAAGTGAGTCATAAGAAAAACAGATTGCAAAACCAAAGAGACGACAATAAAAGAAAACAGGCCATGAGGCGCCGGTTAATTTCACAGCGACTCTGCGACATGAGTTCAGCTCAAAATGGAAGAAAACCAAACCAACCCTTATAAATAGAATTACTCCTCGCGCACTGCATGACCAATTCTCTAATTTTGTAACCAGTTACTGGCCAATAAAGCGTATCTTATAAATAGATCTCATCTTTATTGGCGAGTTAATGGTACAGTATTCTAACTTATGTAAAGACAGTTGAACACGACAGTGTTGAAGCTCGAAACAAGCTTAAAACAGGTGATTAGTCAATAAATGAGTCAGTGATCAATTTAGTTTGCTGCAATAGAAATTATTATTTTATAAATGTCAGCGTGGGACAAAAGCACCTACATGCGTTACATCTTACATCACAAACAGATACCGCTTTATAATATTAATGATAATCAGGTTTATACCTACCTAGTATTAAATGTTTTTAAATCATCGAGCATCCTACGCAAAATCAGAACAACGACCGGTGTGAGGTCGAAGGAACCTTGAAAGCGACTTTTGCTCATACAGGTGAACCAGTGACATAGCGCATGATTGACTGTGTACATGAAAATATCAAGTGTCTGTAAGAATATTTCTTAACACTACAAGAATTAATGAAACAAAAATTCTGTGATACCAGGACAATGTCGACGATGGAAATTTCAAACGTTGTCGTAAGGGACAAACCCTGACTTTTCAGAGGGAGCCGAAAAACAAAATTTGACCTAAGAAAGGTCATAAGTTTTTATATTTGTTGGCCAATTGTTTCAAAATTACTTTTTATATAGCATGACATTGATCAATCCGTGACAAACACAATAGTTTAGAAGATTATGTCCCTTATAGCATCAAAAAACTTGCAATTTAAAACAAAAAACAGCCTTACAGCCTAAACTTAATAAAAATAATTTTGTTGTAACTGCGAGAAAAGCGTTGTTTACTTGAAATTGAATGTTGTAAAGCTAATATTAATCAGGTTGATGAAGTAAGTCACAATAAATAAAATGGTTTCCATGAAAATAATCGTAGTAGTCTGGATTATAGAAAACCAATTTTGCTTGGCAAAGACAAAATTCAAGAATATAGATCGATAGAGTATGAAAAAATAATGGGCATTTTTGTATGGAGCCTGACCTGATGACCAATAGAGTTCTAATGCATGTCATCTTATTGCTTATAACCGACAATTATGTACGTACAAGTCTTGGTATGTAAAAATATTCATAAATATTCATATCCATCCTATATAAGGTTGTCTTTAAAAGATCGCTCTTAGCGATAAGACCGCCCATTGTGTCACCCTTTGTACAGTTTCTATATTTATGTCTGTAATTTATATGGTGTACATAATAAAGAGTATTCTATTCTATTCTAATATTGACCCATCTAAGGACAAACCGCGGCAAGCGCAGCTTAACCTGATTGATTCACCCGTTCGGCTGTACTTAGCCATAAGCCCCCTCAATGTTATGAGTCAATAACTAATATTATTGAGAATTGCAGTGAACATTAGCGTTATAAACTAATACGTTTACAATAGTTTACATGGTACTTACGGGTTTGATATCTCTTTAACCCGGTATTTCACAGCCTTCTGCTCAGTATGAAAATTGATGCTTATGATATAAACTTTGATGTATATGTGGTTTGTATTGGACATACTGGCCAAAACACCCATCATTCTTTGCCATCGAAAGGTATATATGTAAATGTCTCTTGCAACAACAATGACCCTTACGAAATTTGTATCCACCGTCGACATGTATACCTATGAGAAACTAATGCGATGGGCGGACATGTGCATGAGTAAATGACACACCGATAGACAAAATACTGTATGACTAATCGAGCAGTACCAATTTGTACGTAGCGCGTGTCAGGGCCACTTCAACGATATGACGAGACCGTTGAAATGGCAATTTAGATGCTGTGCAAACGACAACTTCCTTTTTCAAATGGCAAATTGAAAACGCCTTTGGTGTTCCGTTGTTGAGTTGACAGAAAAATATTAATGCGAAGTCAAATATTTGGAAATTTTGACAATAATTTATCAGCCTGTATTGACCCACTACCACTACCAAAATTTCATGTGACTTCTACAAACCCGCATTGGGGCCGCGTGGTGGATTACGGCCCACTCCCTCTCACAGAGATTATGCAGGAAAATTATAGGTTGATTATTGCCCCACTGCAGGGGGCACAGGCTTCCCTTTCGTTTTTCCACTCCACACGATCCTAAGCCAATATGGCCCAATACCGCCTAAAATATCGAGCAATGTTCACAAACTAGAAGATGAGTTAAACAGCTGGATTGAGGCAGTTTCTGGTTAATTCATTCTCTGCCATAACGCGTTACGTAGCTCATACGAGTTTTATTATTGTCTAGAATCTAGGCTACAGCTCTACACGTATATTATGTATAATGCTGTTTGGTAAGCAGTTACAACACAACAGAGAATAACCTCGAATATTCCAGCTGCGTTCGCTGCACCGCCCACACGAAATTATGGATTGGTAAAACACGCTGTTTACGTCAACGTACATAAGGTGTACTGAGATGGCATTAGCTTAGATTATGTAGATACTTTCATTATCATTGCAAATTGATCGAAAGCCGAGACGAACAGTCATTAAGGGTACCAAAGCAGCACTTACAGAGTGTGATGCATCAATTACACGCACTAATGCATGCCCTACCTTCGTTGGAATACAAAGAGCCTATCGGATTGGTTTCATTGTGCGTACGAATCACATCAGGCGTGATATTCTCCTGCATAATGAGCATAGATCGGAGTAGGTAGATTGAACTGGGGTCATTGATCCGTAACGTATATATTACTATGGACATTCCTCCGGAATTGGTGGTAGTCAGAATTTCATTAGTTAGCCGAAATTGATATCTATCTATAAAAGATCTAGCCATAAAAGGCTAAAAATAAAAAATAAATATTAAAGCTTCGATCGGAATTCGATTGTTTTTATTATTCAACAGATAAATAATGAATTAATTTAGTTTTGATACCTTCCTTTAAATTTTGAATTGAGTAGTAATAATATCACTACCAACATTAACAATATTTAATTGAATCCGGAAATACCGGAATTACTTTCCGGAAAAATGGCTTATCCATGTTATTCTTTCTGTGTGCATTTATGATACAAGTACCAAAAATCAATCTACCTACTCCGACCACTGATAATGAGTCAATGACACTGCATTTTCTATTGTTTAACATCCGAGCTCGTTGATTAGCGAATTACCATATGTAAAACTTTTATTTATTCATTTCGAATGCGTCGTGTCCTGTGAGTGCTATGTCCTCTTGTGTCTAGAAATTTTTAACTTCTATCTATGCTAAGCAGGCTAAGTATTATAAGAATAAGGTCAGATTATTTTCATCTGAGGAATATTCAATATTGCGGTTTGACAGCTATTCTATAGAAAATATGTCAAATTGTCATATTTATTCTTAAGATATAACATTAATTGAAAAATTAGCCCGAATAAGAATAAAATTTCACTTAGTTTACATTCAAGTAGATTCAATTCCTAAACCTCTAGGATTCTCTATGTTGTGAGATCCAAGCTCCTTCGTTTTATTAACGATTTTATATAAAAAGGTACATTTTTAAAACTTAAAATAGGTCTAAAAAGAGCGTATAGATAGGTGCTGTGATTAGTGTCAGCTGTGTAGGTGTTTGTAAGAGTGTCTGTATGCTATAGGTACGTATGGTAGTAAGTGCTTATAATGCACAATAGTCTTTTAATCTTTCTCTAAATAGCCTTTTAATTAGGTACTTAATTACCTACTGTTTGTTTTCTAAAAACAAATAACAGTATTTTTTATTTTACTTACACCTGAACCACCATGAACATAAAACTGATTTATAATTCAGTGTAATAACTTCATTTGAGTATCATAATTAGCTCATTATTTAAGTTTTAATGACACAACATAACTTATATCTATTGTTAACTGTCTGGCTAATGATATTTTATCTCAATAGCACTTGAATTCTTGCGACTACTTCAGAAGTTAAGAACGTAAACCATGACAGCAGAAGTTATTGTTAATATTTATCCGCAATATAAACAGTGAACGTAAGCTGTGAACCGAGAGGGAATGTTTACTTTGAGATTAGTTCACGGGTATATACGAAAAAATAAATAGAACTGGTATACAATATTAAACAACGCACCTCTAACAATGTATTCTGATAGCCGCGTGGTCGTGAATCAGAATCAAATAATCTAATGTTTACTACCGCGTTCGTTATCCCAAGCGTGACTCATTGTAACAGAGATGATTGTCCAAATCGTTATTCTGGGTTGGTATAATATTAGTGTAGTTAACATTCGTGTATCGTTCAGGTATCGATGTTTTGTCAACAGAGACAATGTGTACAGATAACTGAACACAGAACACACAAGCCCTGTGTGAATGTGCCTTATGTTTAATCTCGGTGAAATCGCTAACAATACGACATGAGCGCGGCTGTTGTCGTCCTTGACTGGCGAGCTGGCGCCAGTAAGCGCCGACGCTGCTTTCTGAGCCTGTACAAAGTATTCTTAAGCCTATTGCCTATTTTGTACCGAAAGAGAAAGGCTGCTGAGTGAGTGTAACGCCGGGCTACTCGCTCGCGAAAACCGCGAACATTTTGCCGACCGTGGTACGAGCACACTCGCAGGCCACCACTTTACTACTTATATTTAGAGCTGTTTTCAAGCCCCAACGCCAGCAATAATTTATAGATTGCAAATCGCCATGTAAAGGGTCACGATTAAATATTTCAGTACTTATTTAAGTTGTCGCTTGCATTGCTCATGTTCTAGTAACTAACCCATCCATATTTGTTTGATTCTCAACACTTTTCTCAACCAACTCGCTTAGATTCAACGAATGTAGATCTGTAATCGAACACATGCGTGAACGTGTGAACATTTCTATTTGGACACACTATTATCACGAACATTTATTAAATTGCAAGTGTTAACATGAAATTTAAAACACCCCATTTATTATAACAGCACTTTAACATAAAGGAAACCATAAATAAGAAGTGCTAATGTTTGCATAGCTGTACATAGACATATTATACGTTTTAATGCACGAGTTGGTCATGTGAAAGCCTTCAGTTTTTTTAGCACTAACCGAATACTTACTGCTTTTTACCAAACAATAGTTTTGGGGTATAGTCCCATCGCAGTTAAACGGTAAATACAAGTCATTGACCACAAATGCAACATGTCACGAACCACGAATACCGTAATGACTGTCTTAATAGAATCACGTTAGCAACGCCGAATTTAGGACAATCTTGTCAGCATATAAAGTAGACATAGGTACACTCCAGTGATAAATTGCTATTTTAAGATAAAACCAGTTTCAACTCCAGCGGTTAAATAAGTCATTGAAAAATTGTCTTATTGTATTATGTATTGCCGATAAAATTGCAGCCTTAAACTTAATCGATACAAATTCGATCTTCAATACCACTTCCTGAGTGTCAAGGATTGTTCCTTATATTATTTTAATCGCTTGAACGTACGTAACATATAATATAATTCTTTGGTTAAAATATGGATCACGTGTATAGCGTGCACTGTGCACTTGGTTGCGCGATGCCGAAATGTTTGTCGTGACAACCTGCAATTAATCTCAATGTTCTCAAACTTAGAACGTTATTTCATAGCCGATTGTCAACTGAGACACCGTTATTGAGTTTTCGGGGGATATTTCACAAAAAGCTTTTGAGTATTTGGTACAATTGACACGCACTGACGCACCTAACACAGTTAGAAATCTCGGATAGGAACAAAGTTCTTCTGGCTTTATCAAAGTCTAGATCTAATCAGTATTATACCTACACATTACATAAAGTGGTATAAGCAAAAAGTTGTAGAGGTAAATTTCCCGATGTGGGAGTTGATTGGGGCGTATAAATAGCCGGCCGGCATCCAAGTCGGAGCCGGGACCGGCCGGCGCGGTGGCGTGGACAATGGATTCCGTAGACGAGACGCGTTCCATATGGATGAACTGCTAAAGAGCATACATGATCGCGTTCTAAATGCTAGCTCATTTATTTAATATGAAATTCCAAATATTTTAATTGCTTAAGGGGAAATGCGGTCGGAGAGACTTTTGAAAAAGCCCAAGTAAAAAGTCGTAATTCGGTTTGGCTCTCGCCTATTTCCTCCTCCAATATTGGACCAATTTAAAAGATATTTCATAAATTGAATAAGAAAGTTATATCTGTGTACTTATGTATTTATTTTTTCATGAATAGTTGTATTGTATATTGACAGCGGTTTAATTCAGCATTTTTTTAAGGGTTCTAGTGCTTATAAAAATAATGTATCAACAAAAAGGAAAACCAAGTAGTTAATATTTATTATTCTGTAACTATCATTACTTTATTGTCATTAACCAGAAAGAAAACAGACGAGAGCGTTTCTATGGAGATGTTTTGGAGAAAGAAAGCTGAGCCTCGATGTGCTGTTAACAGAATCAAACTTCATTTTCAAGATTTTCTACTTATAAAAGAACGTAGTTATGATTACATTACCTAATAATCATTTGAGCGTTCTTGCTTTTAAAGTTTATAAATCAGGATTAAGCTTAATGGGTAATCAAAAACTATTTTCGAATATCGTAAGACGTTAGTCAAACGATATCACAATTATTCACACAAAGCTTGAAATAGATCGGTTCATATACACTCACCGGCACGGAAACTTGGCCACTCGTGATTTTGCTGATTATTTGCATAAAAAAATTTGCATTTGCATTTATGACAATAAATTAAGGGTAAGTGGCTTTAATACGTGTCTCTTATGCTTTAAGGTCTTAGAAATTAAAAGATTACCTCACCAATAAATCAGTTTTCAAAATCACGCACTTTCACTGAAATTAGGAATTTTTCACTATAAATTTAAAAACACTACAAAATAAAAAATAAGGTCTTTTTCGTTATTGTCTATACGTTTTAATATCGGGTGTTTCCTTCCTCCTCTAGCCCTGATAACTGCCTGCATTCGATCTGGCATAATTTGGATGATGTTTCGGACATCAACATGCAGTATACTGCGCCAAGCGGCCAGCGCTGCAGTTCGGAGCTGGTTTAGAGTTTCCGGCGGGTTGGAGCTGGACTTTATCTTTCTTTTGAGCATGTCCCAGATATGCTCAATTGAGTTTAAGTCTGGGCTACGAGCTGGCCCTTGCAATTTTTGTATGCCAACCTCTTCCAGATATTCTTCAACGCAATGTGCAACGTGTGGGCGTGCATTATCGTGCATTAGGAGGAATTGGTAGTGTCCAATGAACCCCGAATATGGCATTACGTGTTCCTGAAGAACTTCCTCGATGTATCGAACAGCTGTTAGCCGATTATCGACGATAACCAACTCTGTACGTGCGTCGGAACTTATACCTCCCCATACCATTATTGAGCCTCCATGGAAACTCACTGTTGGAGTGGTAATAATGGGTAAAAACCGCTCTCCTCTTCTTCGCCACACTCGTTCTCGACCATCTGGAGAACGTAAAGCTATTCAACACTCGTCTGTGAACAATACTCTAGCCCAATGCTCGTGGGTCCAGTTAACGTGTTCTAGTGCGAAGTGAAGTCGAGCTACTCAGTGCTGTCTGAGCAGTTCTGGACCTCGTGCTGGTCTACAAGCTTTTAAATTGACTTCCCCCATTCGTCTTCTCACCCTACGCTCACTAACAGTAATGCCTCTCACAATTTGAAGCCGCTGGCGTATCTCAACAGTGGTCAGGTAGCGGTTTCTCAAAATCTCCAGGACAATAAAGCGGTCGTCTCGGGCCGATATGCACTTTATGCCTCCACTGCCTGGCCTGCGGGTGTACTGGCCTGTCTCCTGGTATCTTTTAAGGGCATACTGTATTGATGACCGTGGTACGTTAAGAGCAATAGCAACTTCACGCTGTGTTAGCCCTTGGTTAAATTAACGCAACGGCTTGTGAAACCTATGCTGGTGTTAGAGGCATTTTTATTGCTTTTAAAGCACCTTTACTTATTGAATTAAAAGCATAAAATCACAATAATTCAAAAACCGAACAGTAAACTTTTCACAACACACAAATTTAAAACGTGAACTTGTCGCTCAAATGACCCGATTCAACTGTAAATGAAACGTTTTGTTGTGGTGCACTAAAACATAATGGATTACCCTCTTGAACTAAAAGTAAACATTTTTTGACATACCTGCATAACAAACATTCATCAGAAACACTTAAAACTTTTGCTATCGCGAGATAAGCGCTTGGCCAAGATTCCGTGCCGCTGAGTGTATTTCTTCAAGAGCCAGTGTAAGAATAAAAGTCACCGCCCATCTTTTAAAGATTAATAAAATATAAATGTCGCCATGTGTGTGATTCGTTAAACGGAACTTGAAAAAATCAATCATTATTTTAGTACGTATTTATTTTATCCGCTCAGAAAGGAAGATATAGCGATCCTGTGTGAGAAAAGAGTCATTAAACGAATAGCCATTAAGATTAAGTATGACTACGACCTATAAATTAACTCTGCTATATTTTATTCGAACGAGCATATATTCATTAATAAAAAATATAAGTAATATGAAGACATAAAAGGGCATCATTCAACAGAACGATATTTAAAAAAAAAAAGACTCGTTTTCACACGTTTTATCGTTAACATTCTTATGAACAAATTAGAGTAACAGATGACAGTCGTTTATTTTGGGTTACTTCCCAAAAAAAGGGAACAAAGTGCCAAGTAAGATAGCACCAAGTGTTGAAGGGAGCTATGAAGATATGCTAATAACCGGCTTGTGGGTTATATCGCGCCCAGACATGTTATCTAGGCAGAGGCGTCGCCGGTCCCCGCAATGGCGTCGTTATGTGTTGGTAGTTGGACCACGTCGTGTACACACTGGTTATAGGCTTATAACTAAGCATGGCAGCATGGCTGAGCCAACACATTTGATATGCGCTTAGTTATGCTGAGCATGCAACGTCTAAAGAAAATAAATTGCTAACGACGCAAATTCGACAACAAACTGCAAAAGTGGAAGTAGGAAATGGAAAAGAATGCATTAATTTTACAGCAAGCGATAATAAATGGTGCATGCTTAATATTCATGACCGTGAAAATTTCCGTTTTACAAGCAATCATAAATTCGGCAAAAAGCCCTGTATTCTAACATCGTTTGAAAGAAAATTTTTTAATTTTCTCGAAATACTCTTCCTGCATACATGATTTTCTAGTCTAAAGTGCAGGTAGGTACCTGCGTTACGAGAACTCGTAAACTTCAGCGAATCTAAAATAAGACTTGGAATTCCAAGAAGCTCTCAACCTTGAAATGAAAGAGCGAACTGATTTTAAGGCACGGCTAACAATCATTTGATTGATCACTAGTTTTCAAGAATGATATATTATAATACGAAAAGTTTTTAATTGGATATGCCAGAGATGTGTCCTGCATGTAGGTGTTTTTGTATAAGCCTAAAACAGAAGGCTAATTCCCGTAATTAAAAACGTTAAAAATCATGTCGCAATCTTATCTCAGAGGCAATCAATGTCATAAACATTTCAAAATGTAGGGAAATTAGAGGTATTTTTGACAGATTCAGACTGAGATCAGAATGTAAACGTTCTTAAAATTACGAGAATTGCCCCTCAGAACTTTGTGTAATAGTCACATAATAAGTCAAAGGGACATCAATTCTTATAACCGCCGTTTGACCTAGACATTTTGAATTAAGACATCTTTGTCATACATAACACATATTTTACTCTGAGCCTTATGAAACTGAATTTTTCATGGTAAATATGTATGAAGAGTTATAATGTTTTATAAACCAACTAATTCTTAATAAAAATCTTGTGTAATTCTTCGAACAGTACCGTATAACAAACGATTGTAATAGAACCACTTTTAGCAGATAACCAGGAAATAATTAAGTCTAGCTACAACCGTGTGTAAGCATTTTATCAAATGTTTTTGCAACACGCGTACTCGTCCGTGGTAAAAATCACGTTCAGAACTAACCTAAGTTTCATAACGTCCAAAAACGCCTACTAAAACGACTCCAATCTATGTAGAACATGCATGTCTATGTCTACTAGCATTTTGTGACTTACGGAAATAGTTTAGTACTTATCTAATATTTAGGTATGTTAGGCAATCGATAGAGCGACTACTTCGCGACTGATACACGCGTGATACACGACACCTCGACTACGCGGTTATAACGCTACGTCGCCACGTCAACACAGCGTTCACGTGGCTACGATCAGGCTGCTACGCGCCTCTACGCGACTACTACGGCTACGCTACTGCTACGCGGTTACAACGCGATGGACGGTCTATGTACCGCCTAAGCTACAGCTTCGCAGCGTTTACGCTGTGTCTACGTCCGAATTAAGCCAACGCTGTACAAACAACTTGTGATCACAAACATAATGTTTAAAAAATCAGAAAATAGATATTTGCTGTACTTGCACGTTACTTTATACGAGCGTTGTGTCCGTGGTTGTGTCGATTCAAGTCGAAAACATAAACGAGTATTTAAGCTCTGTAACCCAGCTCATCAAATATTGAGGTTTATTTACGCTTAACCATTATTTCACTATGCGTACCTACCACAAAAGAGAGAAATAGTTTATAGTACCTACGTTACACCAACCAATAAATCAGTCGCTATCCTTTTAAAATACTATAAATAAAAAGGATTTATGAATAACAACGGGTTAAAATAACATAAAATAACGTATAGTAAACTCCGTTACTAATAAAGAGGGTTTAACCGAGAAGTTTCTCAGTAATTAGTAGTTAGCAAGGCACTTCAAGGCGTTACTGTAAATCTTTTAATCATTGGCTCTATTATCGAGTCGCATCAATTAACATCGAGTCGTCGAGAGGACCGGTGCCGCCTACTACGGCCAATCGCGTGTTTTAGAGTATGCCTGTAATTGTAACAGGGAGATGATAAACCATATTAAATTATACAAACGCGTTAACTATTCTTGAAGGGCTATCTATGTGATAGCCCAATTCTATTACATATTTACAAAAGTAATTTATAAAATGCGTTTTCTTCCAGTTCCAGAAATTACCGCGTTCAAACAAACAAACTCTTCAGCTGTATTTAATTAGTTTAGATTACCAATCACTGCTTGAAATGGAAGTGAATTTCAGGACTTTTTAGTTGTCTACGTCGAGATGACTTGAATCTAAATTGAAGCCGTTACAGACACAAATTGAATTTAACCACGATGTAGGTACTCTATCTATATCAAGGACAAACCGATATCTCGTTAATCTATTGACTCCTGTTGTCTTCATCAATTTTCTATTGAATCCCGCTTTCATATGAAAGCGGGATTAATTGATGCTAGGGGATATCCCCTAGCATCAATTAATCTTAGTTAACATGACGCTGAAAGTGTGAACCAGTTTTTAAATTAATAATGTTATACGATCCTAGTGGTTTGATTGGTGGCTTCAAAAATAGATTCGTCTTTGAATAGGCTTTTGTGAGACAAAGACAGAATGAGTGAGCTTTCTCAAGTAATCTATACTATATCTATACTGATAACAAAGCTGAAGAGATTGTTTGTTTGTTTGAACGCGCTAATCTCTAGAACTACCAGTAGGATTTGAAAAAATACTTTTGAAAGGCCAATTCTTGAAGAAGGCTATATTTAACAACACGCTAGGACCCTCAGAAGCCGAGCAAGAAAAATGTCAGAAAAAACGCTAAGCGAAAATGAAGTAATAGCGCGGGCAGGCGATGCGATGCGACACGGTGGGTCGGGGATCAAGATATTTATATAAGACTAGCTGTGCCCCGCGGGTTCACCCGCGTAAATGTCGATCCCGTGGGAATATCGAGATAACATGTAGCCTTTATGTTAATCCAGGGTGTCAGCTACCTCCATACAAAATCTTATCATAATTGGTCCAGCCGTTTGAGCGTGAAGAAGTAACAAACATATAAACACACACACACATTCAAAAACTTTCGCCTTTATAATATTAGTGTAATTTAAGTTGAGGGCAGAAGCTAGTACAACTATAAAATTGTACGACCGAAAGTACAAACATTTCAGTGCCGCTTTTATTCGAACAAAGTTTCATTCTAATGTGGTTATTCCTCTTTAAGTTACGCAATTACCCCGCAGTTCATTAGTAAAATAACTTTATGTGAGTTGCTTTGTTGAAAATTAAAACAATGTCGAATTTATAATTTACATTTCAAACTCGTCTGTCAATTAAGGCGCAGACGAAGAGCGACTTGACTTATGTTAGATAGCTATCTAAATGACAAACTAAAATTGATCACGACTTCAACTAACATTTTTTGCGTGTCTACATTGACGAATTTTAAACGGCAGTCGTAATAATTATGTACAGACGCCAGCACATCAAGCTACCCGAAACTATCAAATTTTCCCAATCAACTTTGAACCTTATGCTTTAGCGATAAAGTTGAAAATCTATTAAAGAAATTTGACAGATTGTAGTAGCTTGATGTACATAAATCGTCTGTACATAAATACACTATTATAAAATTACAGCCTATAATGGACACGGTCGTAAACTTTTTGCATTTGTAGACTTTAGATAGCTCAAAAACACTGGCCAATAAATCTAAAATAAATAAACGATGCATTATAAAAACTAAATATTAAAAAGGGAAAAAAATTAGATTTTTTGTATGTTTGTTTGTTACGCTTTCACGCTAAAACGGCTGAACAGATTTAGATGAAATTTGTCACATGGCTAGACCATGAGTTGAATATAGATATTTAGCTAGTTACCCATTCCAAAGCGTAGTGGAGAAGAACGGGCAAGAAACTCCACGGAAACTCTTTTAAATTATATTGTTACAGATATATTAGCTACATGTTGAATTTATAATTATGTGTGAGCACGATGTAAAAAAGACGTACGCGCTAAAACATCCAGAGTACAGCAAATAGAAACAAAAGAAAAAACAATCCAAAAATAAAAAAAGAGCGGCCGCGTGAAACCACGGGGCTAGTTTTATATAACGCAATAAAAGATGTTTCGTATCTAAAGGGGCTGTAGTCTATAAGAACGACAACTGGTTCCAAGGAATGCAGAATCAGGATTTCACAGTGAATGTATAGGCCCCTGTTTTAGCATGGAACACGTGGGCGGTGGGCGAGCCAGACTGCGACTTTTACTATTTGTTTATCAAGCTCCGGTAATAAATTAAATTGATTCCAATTATATGTATAATTGGCGAAAGCATAGCCGTTTGATATAACACTTCTTCTTTATTATGCAACGTGTTACAACATATCCTTTGGTTACTTTCAGACATCTAATTTGTTTTAAAATGTTTGTATCTCTATGGCTTTAATGTATCTTCGTTTAGCGTTATATTGATTACTAATTTCTTCCCACGAATTTCTCGTTACATTTCTTGTTTTATCATAAAATATATTTCTATAACACTCGGGAATACTGTGGGGCTCGTGGCTAAATAATAGCCGCACAGGTCGATCGATCAGGTTAAGCTACGCTTGCCGCAGTTGGTCTGTGGATGGGTGACCATCTTTACATACCGAGAACCCTCCGTGTCTCGGAAATTATGTTACTTAATCCGTTGGTCCCGGCTGTCATTTGTGGAACTTTGACAGTCGTTACGGGTAGTCAGAAGCCTGAAAGTCTGACAAACAGTCTTATCAAGGGGTATCGTATTACCCAGTAACTGGGTTGTGGAGGTTAGATAGGCAGTCGCTCCATGTAAAATACTGGTATTCAGCTGCATCCGGTTAGACTGGGAGCCGACCCCAACATAGTTGGAAAAAGGCTAGGCAGATAATGATGACTCGTCGGATATATTGTACTTTCCATTAGTAAAATAATTTTCGGAATCGGATCAGTAGTTCCGAAGATTACACCCTACATAGAAACTCAACCAAATGTAACGTCTTTATTATATTAGTATGTATGTTATTTATAAGACAACAATAATAGTATTAGACCATATTCTTTTATGAGAATGTAGGATAAATATCTGACAGAAAAATTGCTTGTTAGGCTATAATATAAATTTCATGTACCTACACATGAAATCTATATCAAAGCCTAACTTCATAAATATCTACAAGGTCTATATTTATTGATCCACCTCCTTTCTAGACTTTATCAAATAAACATGAAAGAGATTCGGAGTTCAGTGTCAATACAACGCGTAGCTACTCCACTAACTGTACATAAAATAATTGGTTAAATAATGTTCAATATTGGTGGTCTACTTTCAACAATTTTATGACCATGTGCCTATTATGGTCAGTGGCATGGAAATATAATCTTTCTTGTAGCTATGGTCGCTGGCAATGATTTAAAGCGTTACATTATCCCCACAGCGTCAAAAAATATTCGCGTTTCTGCTTCGTTTTAAAACCTCTATTTCACACAATGACGCAATGACTTAACTTTATGTCCTGTAACGCCGTTATTGTGTTAGCAGTGTGAGCTCACTCTTCTCAGCATGGACACTTTTCGCGCAACCAAGTTCGGTGAGGGCACATCTAACGATTTAAATCTTGATCCAGTGGCAAACGGTGGTACCGGTGGTCGAACAGTTATTAGATTCGGTTTTAAATTACGTGGGTGATGGCTCTCGGTCCATCTTTTATACGCCTGCTACAGTATCATTTTAATAACAAGTCGTATGTGAAACCGTGTACATTTCCAGTGTTGATCTTATATTAAATATAGATAGAAATGTGAAGTCGTGTAGGCAGTGTGGTCGTAAAAGAGAAGTTGTGTCGCTCAGTAGGCGTCACACATATCGCAAAGTAATTCTATCGTTACCCAGCAAATTGTATACTATTGAGTTTGCTATTACTAAACTGATCTTATGAAAATACCAAGCCCGGAATTCACATGCCTGTAGCTTGCACAAAAGTATGCCGCGTGCCATAACAACTTTTCATTGGTGAATACTATAATGACATGCAAGCTACATGCATACTTTTCTGCGAGTTACAGTCATGTGTATTCCGGGCTTTAAAGACAGTTGATAAATCATTCAACGAATCGCAGCAGTTTACGCGCGCTTTATAATTTGTCGCATTAATTTAGCGATCATTTTCGTTCGAGAAACTGGCCCAAAGTTGAATATTACTAAAGATAATTAATTAAATAATGAAGAACTAAGTGCAGATAGTTGTTCATTTTAATAACGACAGGAAAGATCTAATAGGACCGAACAAATGAAACGGGAGAGGCTGATAATACTGTCAGAAAGTCTGTAGATTGCAGTTAACTAATTAGTAAGTTAATAATATGCAATTTGTTTGCAAGTTCATTTACATTTCAAGCAAATATTGCTCCAACAAGTTTGTAGCTCCTCCCGTGAATCGAGATCCAGACTAGTTGGACCAACTTGGGGAACTAATAAACCCGCAATCGGGTTGGTGACAGCTTCTTGCTAGAACTTTCTATAGGTACCTAGCAGCGTTTAGTTGCAAGTTCCATTTTTATTACACTACATATTTTATTTTAGTGGTTTGGAATCGGCAGTCATATGGGCATTTGATACGGAGGAATGAGGGATGCTTATGTGATGTGAAAAGTTTTGGAATTAGAAATGTGAATGGCTTAATTAAGAGTTAGTAAGACTAGCGAAACAATGACTTAGTTAGATGTATATGGCTTGAAAATAAAATACAAAACAATGAAAATAAAATACAATGACCTAAATATGTATCCTGAGATGATGAGTATCTAACCGTGATGTAGGTATGGGACAAGAAAATATTCTGCGCAAATTGCAAATAAATTGGGATAGTATTGTTTTGAGAAAAATGCTTAATTGATTGATATTAATTATGTTTAAGTTAAGTATACAGTATACTATATGCAAGAGTATCAGATGGTCCGTGGTAAATATAGTATATCTGACTATTACTATTTAGGTCAATGTAATAGCCATCGAGATACTGTTTTAATAGAATAAAGATGGCGACATGAAGTCTGTTATAATTGTATAATGAGCTCAACAGAACAATTTATACAACAGAATAACTTAAACAAAATATTTGTTAATTATTAAAATATGCTGAATATTTTAATAGGTAATGAGGTTGGACTTAAAATTCGAAATAGGTACAGTCAGCAACAAAAGTCGATTAACACTTCAGTTTTTTTTAATCTCAGTTATTGAATAAAATATTAACACTTCAGTTTTTTTAAACTCAGTTATTGAGCAAAATATTTGTTCAAAATTGCATTGTACTTCTGCTGCAATTTTGAACAAATATTTTGCTCAATAACTGATATTAAAAAAACTGAAGTGTTAATCGACTTTTTTTGCTGACCGTACTTCCGATAGAAATTCAATGTGTAAATGTAAACAGATGTGATGTTAGTGTTATCAACTGGCTTGCATCGGTTCGTGACAAATTAACAAGTCCAGTGAAACACGCTACAATTAATTTGTGTAGCTACAGTAAATATAACGAGTTAAATGAAATGCAGCATTTGTGGGCAAATAATGTTAACTCATATAATTTACCTGCTTACTCACACATAAGTGTGTTCTGTATATGTATATTTACACATTGTTCTGTTTAAGGGCCCGTATCTAAATAACAGCCGCACAGGTTGATAGATCAGGGTAAGCTACGCTTGCCGCGATAGGTCTGTGGATGGGTGACCATCTTTACATACAGACCCCTCCATGCCTCAGAAAGCGGTTGATCCCGGCTGTCATTCGTGGATCTTTGACAGTCGTTACGGGTAGTCAGAAGCCCGAAAGTCTGACAACCAGTCTTACCGGTGTATCGGCGTATTACCCAGTAACTGGGTTGTGGAGGTCAGATAGGCAGTCGCTCCATGTAAAATACTAGTATTCAGCTGTATCCGGAAAGACTGGAAGCCGATCATCTCTATTATACTTACATCGCTCCACGGTATCATAAATATATTGAATAATCAAAGACAGCGAACTTACCTGCAAAAGAAGAAAACAATAAAATTAAACATTGCGTAAAACTTAACAAATCTAATCAAGTTCATGATTAAAATCTTTCCACATTCTAAGTTAATGAATTAAGCTGATCAATATCCTAAAAAGCGAGACATCGTTCATCATTATTGTTGCGTAATCTCGAAAGCGCAAGAACGGTATACCGATATAAGATAGAGATGTTATGTAATGATTTGGCATCAAATATGTTAATCCAAGCGTTGTCGGATTGATAATGTCGTTGAAATTCGGAACCATCGGCGTCGGCGTCGTGCGCACGAGTAGGCTTCCGATTCTTATAAGTTATATAATATCACTAACGGACCTTACATAATAGCCGCCGACGGCTAAATTAGCACTTTAGCGCTAATCAATTATTATAATTTTTACTAAAGTTTTGCTAATAAATTAGACTAGCAGAGTAAAATGAATGTATTAATGTTTAGAAGCAACATTAAAGGCTCCTTTAAACAGGCGCGACACGCGATAAAATCGCGCGTCGCGCCTGTTTGTAGCTATCTGTTAAGTAAGTTACGTTATATTATAATATAAAGCTAGTTAGCTTATCTATTTACATGGTATCGCGTTATTATGTTGCTAAATTAATTCTACATAAATATTATTAGGTAAACTTAATAACAAAGCTACCTAGATTAAATAAACTAAATAAGGAACAAACAACAATTACGCCAGGTTTATCACTCAGTAATCTAAATTAGGAAAACCAACTGTATGGAACAAGTTTATATTAGTTTCAAAACAAGTGTTTATTACTATTTGTGTCGAATAATTAGGTATGTTATTTTTTATAGTATTAAGTACGCGATCATTATTCTTCATTAACAATCTACGAAATAGATACTCACGTGCGAAACAAATGCGATTCGCTTCGAAAATATGAAAAATAATTTCACCTTAATAAAACTTTTTTAATAAAAACTTATTAGGTACTAAAATGTTAAGAAGCTAAATTGTCACAAAGAAGCACAAAATGAGGAAAATTAAGTATGTAATTAGCATACGAGCGCGGTGACAGTCTGGATGACGACTGAAATGAAAAGTCACGAAGCATATCCTTCCTCTGGAAACTACTAACGTTGAAGGACACTCTCCTTTGTGTCCTACTTGCTCACCTCGCTCATACATCGCAATTTCAACACCTTGATACGCAATTGTAAAACTAATTCCCATACTTATAAGGGCTGAAGTTCCATTTGACATAATATGACGCAAGAAGATTCACTGAATGTGACCCGCAGCAGAGCATGAACCATGTAAAGGTGTACTTAACTCGACACTAAAGACTAAGGAAGTTTGTTGATACTTGTTGCTATAATCAGGCTTTATAGTATCACGTCTTAATGCAATTGTCCCTTATTTGATAGCAGCATAGTGTACTCGTTGATACTTTATCTGACGATTAGGTGATCCAGCTGTTGATAAGAATTGGTAGTGTGAACAAAATGATAAGTGTACGTTTATGCTCGTGTCCCAGTTTTGAAATTATTAATGAAATAGGGCCAAACTTGGCTAAGATAAGAAAATGTTGACATAAGTTAATTTAAAAAGGGTCTTCAAGCGAAATTGCTTACGAAAAGGACGTCCAATAAAAACAGTCTTCCAATTTCAATGCAAAAAACAGTTTTTCTTTTTGAGTTTTTTTGACTCATCTTATTTTGATAACCAAACAAATGAGGAAGCGGAAACACACATCCAATTTTAACACCATTCACTTTGCGTGTCAACCATCATAAAGAATCAACTACAGTTTTTTATCCACACCACAAAGAATCAATTAGCTCTAAACTTTGCCTATAAACGACAGCTGTTCAATAAAACACAGATGTTATCAATGGCAGTATTGACATAAGTAATTTAAGAGTCATCAGTGATTAAAATGGTGGCGCATGCATGATGCGGGCTGCAGATGAACAGGGGGCTTTTGTGTGCCGGCGCGGGCGCCGAGGACGTCGCCTCGCCATCCGGACAGACATTGTACACAGCTTTATATTCATTGATACAGTCATAGATACTGAGTTGGCATACTTATTGCATACTCTGAACCTCTTGAGCGAGAAACAGGTTCGATGTTATCGGTCGATTGTTTATCGTGAGAGGTACAAACAAGTGATAAGGGGAAGATGATAACGATATAAATGACGGTGCCGTAAATCAGAATCTGGAATTGATACATCTTATAAACTAATATACAGTCTACAGTTAAAACAGAATACTTAAAAATATTACCAACGATCCTGGAGCATAATCCAAGACCATTATCGTATCTTGGGTTACAGAATCTTAGGTAAAATGACTTTGATTTTCCAAATATTAGCGGTTTCTTTCAATATCAACCACTACAAATTATGTGGTTATCAAAGCCATTCCAGCGATGCAAATGGTTATAACGAATTGAAAGTTCCTCGGTGACGTAATTCGCAAATTGTTTTCAATAATAGCATTATAATATTATCAATACTCGTGAATCGTGATGCGTTTGCAAAATACTGACAGCCTTGGTTAAACAATCATAGATCTTTAAATATAAGTTTGTTGATTGCCAAATTGATAATTACTCTACTAATCCTCGTCAGAAATTGAAGTAGTCTCGACTTCTTGATTATTATTTATACTGATACAACTCCTAAGTCCCGAGTTTCTTCTTATGTCACGTCAAGTTATTACAAATATTGCACAGTAATGTTACTGTTATTATCTGTTGCATCCATTACCGTATCCTTCGATTGCGTATCAATAGTCTGCAAAGCGCGACTACGACTATCGACTTCCCCGCACAATACTTGTCAATTCTAATGATCTGCAACACCATTGTTCAGCCCACATTCAGTCACTTTTGACAATAGGCCGTTTTTGTACTATTGAGCAAGAACATCATGTGCGAATATGATTGAAATAATAATGAACACCTCATTTGCAATGCAATTAATTCGACAACAATATCTTGTAGACGTAGTATTTGCAATACGAGTCTGCAAACTCGTATTGCAAATAATATACCATGCATGTATTGAAGGTCGAAACAGAACAAGGTCCAAATAAAGGAGAAAGACAACATTTAGATTCAAAATGTGTGCGGCATAAGGTTTTCTTATGAATTCAGCGCTAAATACAGCGGGATCAAAAACTATAATGTAATCTCAACCCACATAAAATTGCAGATAAAAATCACGAACGAACCGAGCTATGTCGTGTCCTATGTAAATATCGACCCGGGGGCCTTTTGAAGGAAACTGCAAACAAAAAGTTTAACTTTCGCCTTGTCATACATAGGCTAGAGTGGTAACTGTGACAGTAGGCACTTTCCACTGTGGGTGTCACTGGCCGCCCATTGTGTTCCAACGAAAGCCGAATAAAAACAAAAGGTTGTTTGACAGTACATGTTATTTCGATCCCCAGTGGAAATATGATTGATAAATACAAATTCATTTACATATTGGTTTGATAAGTGGTTCAAGCGATCAAAGACGGCGTTTCTATTGGTTTATTTCTTCTAACATGCTACCTGATATGACTCACACGCACTTGTTGACATACAGTGTACCTAGGTAGTTCTGCTCGAATAAGAATAGATGACCTAGACTTTAAATACTCTCATTTTAATTGCCAACTTATGTTTCCGGATATTGAAGTCGTATATGTATTTGATACACAAAATGTGGTTATTTACTTTACGTTGATTTATGAAAAGAAACCGCTTTCCCTGATGATTGAGGACATCGTTCAAGGCACAGTTAGTTACGTCAGCGTCCGGATGAATTTCTCGATAGTTTTTTTTGCAAAATAGTAAAACTCGTTTTTATGCGACCTACAAAGCACTCGGAAAACCATGTTTAGATTGCGTTGAAGCCCAAGCGAATAGTTACTTTTTTGTAAGTGAGTTTTTTAAAGTAAATGGCGAGATTATTTCGAAATCGAGATTGCCATAGCGGCTGCCATTGTGGTTATGACTAAACGCTTTATTATTAATTAAAGACGTGCGATTGGTGTTACATCAATGTCACTAGAAAGTCGTATGGATAACTTTTTATCGACACATGATGTCGATTGTCGATAGCTCGCTCGCTAGAACCAGACTTACGTTATCACCTGTCTCCCCTTATATGTAGAATGCTCTTTGACGTGTCGCGGCGGCTAGCTCTCTCCTTTCAATGACTTTCCAAGAAAGACAGGTGCTTGGATTATCTATGTATCGATATTTTATATGTCTGTCCATTAGAGCTTGAAAAACGAAAATCCTTTACTACGGGACGTCTTCGTCGTCATATGATTTATTAATAACAAAGTGTCTTAGCCTTGGCACTTGATTTAATACTATTTGCTTCATAGAGCATGGGGCACGCAGCCAAACAGCGATTCTCTTTGAGATTTAATACTACATTACATACAACACCATCCATAATCGCGGAAACATATTCAACTAGATCAGAAAGAACTGGATTACAAAAAGTATGTTACTCAAACAATAATTTATTTATTGAAACAAAGCCGAAAGCTTATCCAGTTTTCGTCTAAACCCGAATACAAATAAAGTACCCTAATCCCTGAGGGATATGTACGTAAGTTCATAACTAAACATGAAACTTTGCAAGGCGTGCATCCAAATCGATACGCCCCCCGGTCGAGTGCGGCATGACCGCGGCGGTCGTCGGTCGGCCAGCGGTCAGTGCAAAAACACTAGGAAACAAACACCTCATGGTCACTCAGTTTTTGCCTCACGGAGCTGCTGAATGTTATTCACAACTCACAAACTGCTCAATTGTTAGGTCACGGTAATAATCATTTCCACACAAGCAAATAATGTATTGTTCGTTTACAGGTATCATTGTACTGTGGGAACCGTCGATGTTACTGACACATATGAGAATGGTGTTGGTTACATTTGGCGAGATGGAAATTTAGGATCTTTTTAACGAAGTAGGTATCATGTTTCTAATATGATATTGAAAGCAACCTATCCGTCTTTTTGTTAGGCAAGGCTGACACAAAACCACCAATTCGTAACGTTATTTTCAACACACTTGCTCGTAAAGTGGCTCTTATTGAACCGCTTTTAGGTCCATAATGCAATGTATTAAAAACGCGTGCTTTTTCTTTATGTTATTCCACTAGTGCGATAACGCCACAGATAACTATTTACTAGTCGGAGATGCGCGCTTTTTTAATCTCATCAAAGAGACTTCATGCCAAAAGAAATCCGCAAGCCATACCTATTTCACTTTTTTTTTTAAATAGTCTGTATTGTCCTTGGTCCCAAAATGAACTGATATTTATTTACCTGAAGTGAATTTCGCGGTCTATCACTGCGCATTCACCTTAAAAATTGTCCGTGATCCCTTCCAAAACCAAACGGAAAAGACCCTGACTGGCGTTCTATTATTGCGGATTCTCACTGAACTAATGTATATTTCTCTATGCAATAGTACTTTTTAATTCCATACTAACTTAACTACAATTTGACACATGACAACACTACGATCAGTCTAAAAATTATTTTGTATTTATCACTGACCTGTATTATACAGTACTTGTATGATAGAGGTCAGTGGTGTTTATTATATTTTTTCTATGGGCTGTTTATTGGTTTTGTCAGTGCTTTTATTTACACAAAACAAAACCAGCGCGCCATAATACCGCCTCGAGTATAATGATCAACATAGCACACATGTGTCATAATGTACTATTCTGCGCAAAATTATTTTTCGAGTATCGTTGTTTCAAAGTATTCGTTTTAACACGATCGAAACCGTATCTAATGCGTTCATTTTTTATCTATGCCAGATCCGACTAAGTTATTAACTTTAAAATCTAGACTATAATATGCGTTTAACACTTATAGTCGGATACTATAACTCATATCATGGTTTACTGGCTTACAGATATAATTAGTAGGAAGTGTAAGGTTTTAAGCTTCCTTATTTTATTTTCCTAGTATCCGACATTCACTTGTATTAGATAAATTGCTATGTACTGCTTTTATGACTTCATTTTGTTCGCATAATGTTTATGATTCTGTCGAGAATGCACGGTCTTAATGTCATCTTTATTTCCTTCATCAAACCAGTCTAAAGCACGACGGGCACACCCAGGATAAGGGTTGACAGCTGTATTAGACTTTAATCTTTAAATCATAAGAGTCATTTTGAGCCATAGACTTTATGAATTCACATCTTTAGGTCTAAACCAAAGTCATTTTTTGTTCTGTGAATTACATTCTGCGTCAATTATTTTAGTCTTTATCTAGATCAACTTTTTCAGATGCGGTAACGTCCAAAAATAGCTGTGCCAAATTTTAGCTATAAACATCAAAATGGCTTCCTTGAAAAACGGTTTAATCGTACAGACAGCAAGAAAAATATGCCAGTAGTGACGTTCGACATCGAATATAATTTTACAAACTCAAACTCACAGCATTTATTTTAATTAAACCAATTACAGGCACTTTGGAACTGTCAAGGGGTCGGTCGGTCACAGAGATGAAGCTAGTTGTCTATTCCAAAGCGTTCCTATGTAGAAGAATGGGCAAGAAACTCCACGGGCACTCTTTTAAATCAAAATATTGTACTCAAATAATGTTAAGTAAGTAATGACTCTTATTCAAGCTGTAATTGACAAGTGACTTTCTAATAAAGCACAGATAAAACATAATTTTATGAATTGACTGTAATGTCTATTTTATGTAGGTAAGTGCGATCGATTGAGTCATGTGGATATTACATAGGTATATGATCGGCAAACATCCGATACGCGTTCTACATGTATAAAACTTTCTTTTGTTTTCCATTTACTGAGGTAGAAAGAGACGAAGAGCAAAACCAATACCTATCCAAGTAGGTATCCAATTAAGATTGTGAACTAGGCTTGGTAGAGATGTGATAAATCGTGTTCATTTATCGCTGTTCATAATCGCTGTTCATTTATTACGTAAGACGATTTGATGAGGGAGCACGTAAGAAAAAATAACAGTTATTTGGACCCCCCAAATAACTCTTATTTTTTCTTACGTGGAAGTGGGAGGGGTGTAGGCTGTTCTTAGGTAAGATCACAAAAGTAAGCTAAAATTATAAGTTTTTAATTTTTTGCTACTCTTTCTTTGCAATTATTGTAGATACTGATCTTACGTAAGATAAAAAGAGGGGCAGAGGATTCATCCAAGTCTAATCTTCTATTACGTAGAAGGAGGGGGGGTCAGAAAGTGGTCAAAATTGGCTTACGTAATAAATGAGCAGGCCATCTGCTGTAGTTTAATTTAATTTCAAATAACATCATCACCATCATCATCCTGCTTCCCTTATAATAGCGCCCAAATTATTTGGTGTCAGGGTAGGACGTCTTTTTCTTCCATAGGTCTCTCTCAATAAATTATCCGTCATTTCATAATACACTTCATTTTCAGTCATAATAACATCATTATTCTCCTGTCTTTATCCCAATTTATCTAGGATGCCGATCCTAGATAAATTGAAACCATGTCTTTTTTTTCATACTTCTCTATAATTCATCTCAGTAGAATCACCCCCTTCCTAGCCATATCGTCTTTCAAACAGTTTCAATTTATTATTTTTAGTCATATGATCTTTCTTAAAATATTTACTTGTATAATATATCACTCGTTATTCAGCTGTCAAAAAAAAACTAATTTCCCAACATACGAATGTCATATTCAGTGGTGCTTATGTAGGTACAGCAGAATTGCCAAAATTAAAGCATACGTTGCGATCGTAATAGAAATAAAAACATGACTAAAGTCAATACTGAAAGTGAAGATGATTTTGCAATTATGTTTCCTTTCGCTGTCTTGTTAATAATACGTACATCATGTACCTATCTCTCTGTCTTGAAATATAAGTTGTAAGTGTCAACGCTAAAAAATGGGTACAGCCAGACAATAATGATAAACGGAGTTTACCATACGAGGCTTTAACAGATGCCAATTATTTGTCTTGTATATTTCTGATTCTGAACATCCTTTACATGCATACAGTACAACGGTGGTGCTTATATTATTCCTAACGGTACCTATATGCAGTTATGATGATAAAGCACTTTACAGCAAGTTTTACCATTGAGAATAGTAAGTTGAATATTTTTGAGCATTTTCATGGGACCACTCATCAACTCTTATCATAGCTTTCCTTCGCTTCAGGATGACTTTATGTTCGAAAATAACTAAAACTCTTTTGTTTTTGCAGGTGGAACCCAGGGAGTAACCCGATATTTTCAGCATGAAAACCAAATAACATCACAAAAAAAACAGAACGAAAACAATGTGTGCGTAACATTCGAAACACTTCCGTGTACAAATTTGGCACACACTTATCGATTTCCGATGTACCCAAAGATGGCGTTAATAAAACGGCTTTGGTGTCAATTAAAGTACAGTGTGGTGGTAACGTGACGTGACGTTATTAATAGTGATTACACTGACTGACATGGTTTGCAACGCGACGCCAAACAGACCCGGACCGGGAGAGTGTCGAAACACATCCATTAACGATAAAATTAAGCTTGGTTTTTACAGCAAACGTTAAAAATGTCATCCGCTCACACGAAACCATTAATAGACACGCTAAATAGTGCAATTAGTGGGAGAAAAATAAAACAATAGTGACGACTGCATTGGTTTGTGGCTGTAGTTGAAATTCACGATCCGATAATAGTGTGCAGCAGGACCTAGGTTTATTATATTTGGAGAGTTGAAAAGATCAATTAGAATCCGGGCAATACGAACACTCCTTTTAAGTTAAAACAACAGCTCTGTTACTGATACTAACCCCAGTACATCCCTCCCCAAGGGCGGATCCAGGGACACGACACAGACAGGACACAGACACGAGGGGACAGGGGCACGTTTTTGTAGTTATTCTTAAATGTCATTTAATAAGAATGAATTGGGATTAATTTATTTCGATATTAGCATAGTCCAATTCCAGATGTGAGAAACTGAAAAGAAGTACTGTCTGGCCGATGTGAAATGCTTTGATTAGTATCAACGACTAAAACTAGCTAAAGGAACAGAAGACAGGCGGGTTTTATTACGCAAATCTCAGGCACAATTTGGATACCGAAACCGGCCAGACGAGGCATGTTAGAATATTCTCATACTATCATAGGAATTCCAACCGCATTCTTTATCAAAATTTATTGTAAAAAAAAAGTTTCAAAAGAAAACTAAACAAACGCGAGCTCAATAGAGCTACTTAATATTTCAACATTGTGTCGTTGCCTTATTTTTCACTCAACACTGACTCATTCCGACTGATTTGACATCTCATTTATTATCATTCACTGATGCAGCTGGTGTCAATGGAAACTGAAAATACAGACAGATTTGAAAAGTTTTATTTTCTCTAAAACATTTTACAGAAGTTTAGGAAATTTTCTGGTAAAACAAATTAGATCTCAAACAAAATCAAACTAGATCCTTTGTAGAACAATTGCTGTCAAATTTCCAAGACCTAACGGCTTTCTTGTTAGCTACGTATAATATTATTACCACGATAGAATCTAACTATTCATAATTCATGCCTAGAACACTAATTACTCATCTCACAAGAATTTCTATGAACAATAAGGTTTTATCTAGAACGTTGATACTAGCTTGTAATACCTAATCCACGATTAAGCACTAACTTGCGTGATATTTGCGTTTGACCGAGAGGTTCAGAACGTCATCGTGTTGATAAGAAACGACTAATATGTAACATTTGAATGGTAATTTAGTTTCTTTAAACATATTTGTTTAAATGCAGTCTGTAAGAAATATATGAATAAATCCAGTCATTTTCTTGCTCGAAGAAAAGGAAAAACCACTCGCTACGCATTATTGACTTGTCTAAACGCAGCGCCATATTGGAATTTTGTAGGCTTTCATAAGCGATCGATCATGAACGTATTACAAACATTTGAGAAGCCGAGATCTTTTCTGTCTTATCAATTCTAAGCTGGACTTTGCTTGGTTGAAAGTCGGAAGGACGATACGACGATCAAAGGTTCTGATAGTATGACCAATACATTGGTAATATGGTGTACAGATATCCCAAGGTAACAAATGAGTGTATCTGAGTATGAAGTTAAACCGCTACTTGGAGAGTACAGACAGCAAGTTAAAATTACATTTACCTACATTTAATTATATAAGACCATGTATTAATGCAAGGCTATATTACTAAGCAGTTATTTCCAGTCCAAGACGAGTGAAGTGTTAATCCTAAATGGCAAAAGAAAGGAGTGAGCATAGAAAACGTTTTACTAGTCTAACGAGTATCTATGCATTCAGCCAAAGACGCTGATTGACTGATCCAGCAGGTTTCGAAAGCAATTTGTATTTCCGCTGCCATAATGTGAATTAGAGATTACATATGCTAATAAATTCTTCATCGCTAATTATAAATGGAAATTTTTAATGCATTTCGTAATTTATTTATGTCATTTTGTTTTTACCATTCGATAAAATAAATCAAATTTTGACTGCTTTTGGTTGATGACGAATAGGTAATGAAAATAGTTCGTGGAATGAACAAGTTACTGACACCAATTGTATGAGTAGGTAAAGTGTGTTATTATAATGCAAATAATGAAATACTTTGTAATTTCCTTTCAAAGTTGGATAAAAATCGCCTTTTTGCTGTTATAAAAAAATCGCTGCCGCGATTTATGTAATGCGTCGTGCGGTCGTGCCAGGTGCCAGGTACGGAAAAGTGGTTTTTCCTTTGAAGCAATTAGTGTTGAGAATGGTGTTAATACTAATCGTATCAAGCCACTTGATCCCGCGTACTGCGGTAATCTAAATCTACTGTGTAAGTACCTGCAATATGTACTGCATAAGTGAGATTAATAGCTCATAGCACCTAAATGCTACTTTAAACAATAGCTGTATGTTAGCGGCTTCAAACTGTAGAAGCTTTTCTACACTTTAAGTGGTTTCCGATGAGAAATTTAGTAGTCGGAGAGATTTGTTCGAACATATTCGAAGTGGGACGAACGTGTTCGTGATCTTTGTTCCACTTTTTAAGGCTAACTTTTTAGTCATACAAGCAGATTGTACGAACGATTTCCTATATAAGCTGACTTCTCATTATACGAAAAGTCTATACAATAAGAGCTGGAAATGCTTGATGCTTGTCCTTTACCAGAGACATTTTCAACGATGTATCGTCTAATCTAATTTACAAATAGTTTTTTTTTGCTAAGCTAAGCGACCCGCCGCGTCCCGGGAGCAAAGGGCGACATGAAAAAACATCGAAATTTTGAGATGCTAAATCTAAACTAAATAGATGGTACTTATAAACCTTCCGGAATACATAGTGGTGAAAATCCAGTTAAGAAGATCTAAGCGGTCCACAGACAGACACGAAAAGCGACTTTGTTTACTATGTTTACGTATATGTAAAAGAGATCATATATTTCGCATATATTAGTGCCTTCTCATTCCTGAAGAAAAACAAGTAGTTAACAATGACACATATTTATTCCACTTTGATTATAATCATGTTTAACATAAAAGGAAATTGCCCTAAAAGTAAGTCTTAATTTATGATAAGTATGCGATTAGACACTGATCTCATTTCGGATGATTCAGCTGTCCGCATATAGCGGCTGAATAACGTCCCGTCATAAATGGTATGTCAACTTATTTATGATATGACCATATGGCATATATGGCATACAATATATATTTCACTATTAATTTAGTAAAATATACGCTATAGCTAGCTAGGTACGACGCCAGCACATCAAGCTACCCGAAACTGTCAAATTTTCCCAATCAACATTGAACCTTATGCTTTAACGATAAAGTTGAAAATCAATTACAAAAATTTGACAGATTGTAGTAACTTGATGTGCTGGCGTCTGTACATATAACTATAAAAAACCGTTATGGACACGCATTCCACTGACGGTCTGGAGTGCCAAATTTCTGCAAATTGGATTTATAAATAGACATTTCACATGTGAAATATTTTGGGAATTTGGTACAGTGTTGTTAGGACTGAAAAGCGCTGTAAACGTGCGAATGTTTTTAGTAACCTCTTTACAGAAGTTTGTAATTACGTTGACAAACATTTCAATCAGCAGAGTCATGAAATATTTTCATCTAATTATAAACAATATAAGTATAATATGAATTTACATAATTTAATTAATAAAAAAAAAAAAAAGAAAATTGTAAAAAAGTAAAAAATAAAAAACATTATAAATAATAAATGTATTATTCGTATACCCATTACATTTACAACAATAGTGATTACACATTCCCATTTATAGTCGATTCGATATTGTTTTCCCTTAAACAACAACAATACTCCTATCACAAATGTTCTAACATTGGGCAGCTATTGTGTGCTAAAATAAGCATGGCTTATTGGCGCCCCGCGGTGTCACCGCTTGGCAGACCACCCAGCCACCGCTTGGCATCCGCGACCATTGTACAGACGCCAGCTGCACATCAAGCTACCCGAAACTATCAAATTTCCCCAATCAACTTTGAACCTTAAACTCTAGCGATAAAGTTGAAAATCTATTAAAGAAATTTGACAGATTGTAGTGGCTTGATGTGCTGGCGTCTGTACAAGGACCAGGTGTATTACGATACTCTTTGTAGTTCGTACTAGAACATAGCGTAGTGCCAGTTCTAGGAAGTAGCTATCAGATTTATTTCATTGCTCTTTTAAATGGAACACTTTGATACTGATGCAATAATTAAAAAGAACTGCAGCTGCGAATTTCGTTAACTGGTTTCGAGAACTGTGCTGGCACTAATTGAAAGCCTGTTGGAAATAAATTCATGCATATGTCGTTTCGATTTCTGTTTAGTGGTCTTCGGTAGTAGCATTCTATGAAAACGCATAACAATGAATATAATAACATAAAACAACACTGCAATTTTTATTTTCTCTGAAGTCCATTTATCGTCCGTTTCCGCAACTGCCAACAGTTTCAACATCCGCAACGATCGTATCTCATCCAATGTGATGCGGATCAACCCTGAAACCAGTATTGTTCTCTTATAATCCACAGACAGGAAAATAAGTTAGGCTCAGTGCTCACGGCAGCGGCAGAGAAATCGCATTGAAGCCGGAACTGATAGCACCGACGGATATTTTATTATTGAAGAGACCTGACACTACGGTCCCACTTCTCAAGCTTTATCGATGTAATACTCTTGAATTTGGGAAGGATGTGTTGCAGCGGATATAAAGAATAACAGATGTTGTTTCTGCATTATTTATGTTGGTAACTTTTTTATTGGTTGCAGGTTGTTTATGATGTTACAATACTTCTTGGTTATCCACCAATACGCGATGGTACGTTCCACTACTCCCACACCTTCTCACAAAGAGGCCTGTGTCCAAACAGTCGGAACATTATAGGCTGACTATTGTTATGCTATGTTACTTGTTGGGCATGAGTAAAAGGAAAGAGACTGTTCTCCTTCTCCTTTCTTGTCATCAACAACGTGGGTACAAATTATTTCGCTCCTCTTCCAAAATTCGTCTATTTTTGTGGAAGACTTGACCTGTCTGTAGATATAATATCTATGAATTGAATTGTTTCCATTCCCGATCTTGCAGGTTATTGTAAATTATTTTAGCATGTTTTATTCTCGCCCCGCTAATGTCCGTTGATGTATGAATCAATCTTTATTCGTTAGCGTTTGTCCGTCCCTGACACCGTATTAACAAATGTAGCTGTGAGGTTACTTACGGTAACTACATACATTTAACATCTGAACCAGTTTCACGAGGAAAATTGTCTGCACTTTATGACTGCTAGACATTCAGTTGACACAATTTAGGAATGTTAGCTGGAATGTGTCATACTATGTTTAAAATACAATGTTCTTAATGTCATCAGTCATTCATCACACATAGAACATTGTACGTCACAAGGAGTTAATAACCTATCATTATCTCCGCACATAACAATTGCATATATTACTGCATACTTAGTTATTATCTTCAAATAAACAAAGTGTGCCTCCAAGTGGTTGTCAACCGGCATTGCATCAAATTAGAAGTTGCTACAGATTGCACAGTTCTCGCAGCATCATTATATCGGATAGTTAGCTTACAACATAGCCCGGTGGGCCTCTGGGCTACTTGTAGCCATATATTTTTTGCTTCTCGTATTACGGTTTCCAAACCCACTCGAGAGGTTCGCACCTAATAATAAGAGCTGTCAGACACTCATACACCGAGACGATCTGTTTTCCATCATTACTCTGAACCTGAATGAGCGGCATCGAATTCTTTCGTGATTATTATTAGACTAGTCACTTGTACATACCTACACTCTCGGTAAGTCGCTATCCTACCAAAATATTATTGTTGTATGTTTGCTTGAACTTTTTGCAGTCTCTGACTCGAATTTTTGCTCCGACCTTTTTTTACAGTTACTTGAATTCAATAGGCTACGATTAACCTTTAACTGTAAAGGCCGTAGCACTATAATCCAGAGTTGCCTTACTAAGTACAATGAATTACTTAGACTAAATCACTGTAATTTAAGTAGATTATATTACGGACCTTAAGCTACCGTTATTTATCATACTTTAACAATGAACATTAAAAGCCTTGTTTACAATTATTTTTGCTTAGATTTTGAACTATAAATGAGATAGTAATCATTAGTACCTACAGTAAATAATAAAGTCATTTACATAGCATTGTGTTTGCGCTTCAGTGCGCATTACGATGCAGAACGTTGACAACACAATACCTGGGTTTTTACGAAGCAGCCGACTTATCAGTCATCCATCACAACGATCACTTTCCATATACATAGGTGAGTGCGTTCCCCGAAGGCATCAAGCTTCATCAGTGTTAACAACACTCACTGGTCTTCATTTCTTCCCACAATATGTGTATGTTTACATATGGGTATGTTCGTATATTAATTAAGCCTTGCTCCACATTACAACACATTTTAAAAGGCTTTTGTAGAAGCGAACTAGGTCGTGAACTCCAAATGCGTTTATTATTTCTTCTGAATAACAATATGCAGATTCTAACATTTATATAACGTTTTGAATAAACATTCAGTTAGGAGGAAGTCTGTCTATGAACTTTTTATGCTAAGTACTGTCACGGTCGTCGCAAAGAAGTTATCAATCAACCGGCATTTGAATAGCTAATAGAAATATTTTTTTAATCAAACGTCAACTTCAAAGGATCAGCTGAGGGAGAAGTAACGACTCGTACTATAAAGGATGAGTAAATCTCCAGTTAGTGGTAGAAGCAATAAAACTGATAGGTTATTGCCATCTTCGTCTAGAATGCCGACTGCAAAATGTCCGTGTATCGAGCCAGGCGAGCAGTAAAATTGCAAGGAAAAGTTGGCGACGCGCCAGCCGTGCGTACATAGCGCCCGCGCCGAGCCGGGGCCTCCGCGATTTATTGTCTGCAGAAAGGAAACTCTTATTTCTTATTCATGTGGACAACACTTCGATTGAAAGTGATATCAGACTCGCGTCTCGTTCGTGTTAGTGCAAACATACGCTTCACATTGTTGTTTCAATCTGTGAAGATAACATTGATAGCGGCTTGATGTATGGTAGAAAGGAAATCGGAAAATAACACCATCAAGTTCGGTGTGTTGTGTGTTTGCTTGTTAAAATACAGTATCATGTGTATGGACTGTAACAAATTAAGGAGGTTAAGTACAATGCACAATTAATGTTAGAAACTTTCTGGTGGCATTTGATAGTGTGACAGACATGAAATTGATTCCTAAACATATTTTAGCACTCCTACTATTCGACGTTTTATGCAAATATTAGAAAACGACATTCAACGTTCTAGCTTTAAACTAAACTTCAAAATGCAAGAGTCAGCGTAAACTAAAGAAAAGTATAGATATTGCCTCACAATCCTTTAATTCTACGAAAAGTCTCCATACACCAAGTAACACTAAAATTGTAATAAAAATCTTAGCGAAAGTCATAAGTATCGTTGCACAAAATGTTCGTATTTAAAACCTAAAACGACGAGTTTTATATAAAAAAGTGTAGTAATTCAAGTTAATGCGTCATTACTTAGACGTTTTAATGGGTGTAGGGAAGGGAATGAAATTAATTTCGCTGCTCGGGCACGCACGGGCCCCTGTCGCCCCCGCGCTGACGTGACGGCTGCCTGCCCATCTCATCAGTGAAGGGGCGTCCAATATTCCCGACAGCCGAATTAAAATTTAATAAATCGTTTGTATTAATTTCAAAATGATATTTTAAGTTCAAATAATTTAGGATGAACCATTTTTGGTCATCATTTTCGTGGTTTTTATTTGAAAACGATGAAACCAGAGAGAGGTAAACTTTGCAAAAACATTTTCCATTTGAAATCTTTAAGAGAGTAACCCCAATTTTTATGGCTTTCCTGCAATGGTAGAAAGTAATAAAATTCGATAGATATGTACCTACCCCGAAAAATTTTACTTCACTAACCATGTCTACATGTAGATAGGCATCTACGTTGCAGACGGCGAGGGCTAGAGGGGTCGCCGCACTGAACTACCCTCACCCCAGAGTTCCGGGAAAATCGGCGGCAAAACTAACATTCGGAAAACTTACTGCGTCTCTCTTCCAGATAACCATGACTCACGTTAATAAATCAATGTGCCTGGCCTTGGTTGCTTGATGCCAACATTTACCTAACGATCATACCAGACATGGCTAAATAAGCATAGCCTTGAACTGCAGCTATAATGGCGAAAACAAGACCTAATCGACACGCAACCTTCTTATAGCACAAATAAGCAGCTAATGTGGACAACTTTGAAATTAGAAGTGATTTATGAAATGGGTTCTGAATCTAGATCGATTGTATAAGTGACAATAAAGGTCATGTAGTAATATGTCTATAAATAAGCGGCGGAAAGCAATCCAATAAAGTCCTAGCGCAGTATTATACGTCGTGTCCCCAAGCCCCTCTGGCTATTAATCCTTCAAGCTCGTAACTGAGTTTTTCCGGAAAAACACGCACTGCGTGATTCATCGAGTGATTCTACATATGTTGGGTGGCTCTATTCTTATAACGAAGAAGACCATATTTTCAATATTATAATATCATCATTATGACTACTTTTCTTGTAAAATTGTCTCATTGACCTCGGTGGAGCCAATCAGTTCTAGAATCTCGCGTGGGTTGGTTAACAATTTTGGAAAGTGAGCGTTGTTCAAGGGGATTTTCGTAACTGTTTACAATTCCGAATGCGTCCGATAAAGGGTGCCTATTAGGCTCGCTCCCAATAAGTTACCCTTCGACTTCCTCCTTAGGAATACGTTTTGATGTTTTCCTTACATAAAAGGCGTGACAATAAGTTTCAATGTAAGGTCATCGACAAAACATACTCATGTCTCAAGTAATCGTCTATCTGAAGATAATTTCTTTGTGAGTATATTTCTCAGTAATTCGATTATACATGATAAAAAATGAAATGATATTGAACTTAGTCACGCGTTATATCATTTCTTACTAAAATCGCTGCATCTCGTGACTTGTGCCATTAGCGGTGTGCTAAACACTTATATGTATGAATGAACATGTAAGTGCAAGAGGTGCTAAAGTAAAGAGGGACTTGAGCTGAATCAACCTCGTAAAAAAGGGTATTAGGTGGGCACTACATAGCTATTGTATTTTACATAATGTGGATTAAGTTTCAGCGTTCAAAGTTACAGATTAAAGTTTTGAAAAGAAAGGTTTGTAAAATAATGTATAATATTAACCCGGATATTAAACTATTGTATGTCTAATACAAAAAAAAACTACAAAGTAAAAAATAACTTTAAATTCGGAAGTCGGTTTCTTTGAATCTGTATTTTAGTTTTCTGCCACCGACTTCCGAAATTAAAGTAATTTTTTACTTTGTAGTTTTTTCGGAAGTCGGTTTTTTTTTGTTAAAAAGTTTATATTTCTCGCTTTTTAATTAATTTAATATTGCTTTTCCCGATGCAGAGACGTAAAGAGACAGATAAAATTTGAGGGTTTCCCTCAATTTCCATGGGATCCTCTCATCAGATTCCAACTTGATGACAATGGAACTCGAGAATATACCCATTCAAACAAAAAAAAAAAATATTTTTAATAAGTCCACAATTGACGGAGAAATCGGTGTACATACATAAAAAATATATATGTATACGCGACCAATTGATAACCTCCTCCTTTTTTGAAGTCGGTTAAAAAATAATATTCGATAAAATCATCTGTAAACATGTCTGAGTGAACTCTTCCTAAAAGTCATAAAAATACGTTTTTTCATTTACATATTAATGTTTCGTTCCAACATTGAAGACCATGCTTGAAAGCGTTTCACCTAATGAAATCAGTTAATTTCAGCTAAATGTGTGTACACATGGTCGTTTATTTCTGTTACTACATCTACTTGAACAGCACAAATTAATTTACGTTGCTACGTGATTTTAGCAAATATTTTATCTTCCAGCAAGTTTTTGTTATTCTTCTGCCTCAGATGATAAGATAGAAGAAAAAATAAACTTGCTGCAACCCAGCCTTTTCCCAACTATATTGGTGTCGGCTTCCAGTCTAACTGAACGCAGCTGAATATGAATATTTTACAAAGAGCGACTGCCTATTTGACCTCCACAACCCAGTTACTCCTTGTACCCCTTGGTAAGGCTGGTTGTCAGAATTTCGAATTATTCTTCTACCTGGTGTTAATAATTCAAACTTTGTATCCATCCAGTATTTTTATATGCTTTTATTTTAAATTTAAATTAAATTAGATCAGACAGAAACATTACTATGCAATGCATGTCCGTAAATTGATTTACATATTAACCGTATTTCAATGCATGAATGCCTAATGCATACAGTGAAATCCGATTAAAACGATGATCAAAAACGAAATGAGTACATTCGTAATCTTAATTTGATTTGCATTCTTGAATAATTATTAAACCTGTTGTATATTTTATCAAATAAATGAACATCGGATGGAGGAAAATTAAATAAACAAGTGCTAATCACAAGAACAGTTTTGAATTACTTGTAATGAAAAAAACAATGAGCAAAATTAAATGCAGAAATTCAGAGGCGTTGCTAAATAATGTACAAAGTGCAGTTTCGCTCTGTGATTCCATTGTAACCGAATAATCTCTTGTATTTAATTTAAACGACTCAATAAATTTAGCAAACACGGCAGATGCGATAACCGTAGGTATCATTTCTCACCTGGTTTTGTACGCACCTTGTGTAAGGTAAATGCATCTCTTACGAAAACCATTTTTGGTACTGGACACATTTCATGTTTGCCTTATCTTGATCCCTGACATTTCATCCGATTAAGAATGCGTAAGATATTTTAATTACTTCAATTGTTCTTGAATAGTTTCTTGTTTAAAATGCTTGAGGAATTTTTAACAAAAATGCTTCTAATGCTTGTTCATAAATAAGACTGAATCTAGTTGTCTTACCCGAATATATTTATTTATATCACTACTCTAACCACCTACTAGTATTAATGCTCAAACAACACTGACAACAGTCTGTCCTACTTAAATCCACATTCTTCATAACATTTTCTTTAATAACGTTTTTCGTGAAGGTTAGCTCTTTTGCATCGTATGGATCATTTAGCATAGTCCTGCCAAACAATTGTGCCCACTCAGCTATAAAACGTTGTACTTTATACACGTGAACTTTTGCCTGAACTTCACCTTTAAAAGTCGCTGAGTTTCATAGCTATAGAGATTCAAATATAGCGAAACTGCGCGAAATCTGTGCGTCATTAATTATTATACCCATACTAAATAAGGAATTACTTGATGTTATTTATTTCGAATTCAAGAAAATAAAGATGTCCTTTGTTACTTCTTTATATCATTTGCCTTTAAAATAAATAAAGTTTAATGATTTCTTTAAAGGAAGTGTTCTAGTCCACCATCTTTAAAAGGGTTCTCAATCTTTTTCCGACATGTGGGTGATATATTTGTCAGGAAGTCTTGGTACTTTCACAGTATCACTTGCAAGGTGACTATCTAATATTAAATACTACGTCTTAATATACAAACACTATTGTGTTACAATGAATGGCATTATGATAGGGTCGTAGTGAAATGCACCAGTGCTTCCAACAAAATGACGAAGGTGATAATTTTGGCCAAACGCAGCTCCGTTTAACTACGGCATGTCTAGCTAACGTCTGCAAATGTAACTGAGAATAGAATATGTTAACATCAAGTGCGTAGAACTGTGTAAACATAATAAGGAAACTAAAATTACAATTAAATTCACCAGCCCGCAACCACGATGTAGCCGTGTACGGGAAACCAGAAATTAAAATACCTAATGTGTATGCGCTAAATTACATTTGTGCGAATCATCTGGGAACATTAACGCTGCTAGCATTGATATAAAATTGTAAACTATTGCAAACGGACTGGCTTGCTTTTGATGCTCCTACTTTTACACAGTACATACACAAACTCAGGCAGTTGAAAACAGAAACTGCAAACCATATAGGTATATATATATATATAGCTATTTAGTATTGCAAACAGGAAAAGTTTAACCCAATGCATTCACGTTATTTCTGTTTTCACCCGATTTTCCTGTTACTTCTCCACCAGTATAAAATTCAATATTTCTACTATGAAACAACGAACTACCATCAAACACTTAAAAGCACGAAATAAATACTAACTTGTGATGATGACGTAACAGTAATGTGAGTGAAGATAGATAAAGTGAGCACTTTCCCTGGTAAAGGTACTTACATACATACATCTTCAATCGCGTATCTCACGCCACTTGACGAGCTGGTTGCCATTAAGATGATTATCTTATGCTCGATTGATGTGAAAATTTACGTACATATGCAGTATCGAGAATACACGCGTCATTAGCGAGGGTGAAATGAGTTCAGACTCTTTTGTTAAACCGCTGCGATAAGCCCCCGCCATTGCTTATATACAGCAAAGATACGAGAACTGTCTGAAAACGCGCTCCATTATAAATATCTCGAAGCTATCTAAGGAAACATCACCTATATTCATTGTATTCAATAGAACGCCGGTCTAGTTCTGGACAGGAATAATGGATTTAGTCCAATAGAAACGGATTTATTGTAACATGAAACTGGACGTGTCGACTGACAATAGATTCGAACGTGAAATACATAATTATATTGCCTCCAGATCGAAATGATCACGTTTCCTTAAAGAAAAACTTTGTAACTTGAACCAAAATCTCGAAAAACCAAGATGTAAAACACATACTTAAGTAATTCCTATAGATAGAGATACGTTTGCTATGTCGCGATGGGGTCAAGTCACCTGAGTCAATACTTATTTGTGTCGCGTTCGACGGCGAGGGTGGATCACCCATCGATTGATTAAGGAAGCCTCTTCCCCTTGAGGGTGTCAAGGGTAGCTTCGCAGACAGCCTCGAGTAGGCTGACGTTTGTTATCTCACCCATTTTAATGAAGAATGTAAGCCTTATCGTTGATCAAATACTTGTCATTGCTGTACAATGAAAACTATGCTTTTCTTTTCTAAACCTCACAGTCGCGTGTCACCAGCACAAGGTCAATGTATTTTAGGAAAATTTCTGTTTGATCAGTTTGTAGGACAAGTTCAAAACATTTGCTTTTCTCGACCTTTTGCTGCTTTATATTAATTTCTTTTGCATGACAATATGCAAATGTTCGACTTTATTAAATTTAGGTGACACAGATTTTTTGATATAAAATAATCGACGACTTACACAAACATTATGTCACTGTGAAAAGAATTAATTTTGCAAGACAATAGGAAATGTTTGTTCGCGTGCTCGTTACTCATTCGGAGCGATTGAAAGGCTGTGTAGCCTGAGTTATCTGTATAATTAAGGATTACAAAAGAGAATTATTGTTATATGAACATGTTAACCATAACAATATAACGCGATAATGAACAGAATTGTGGTAACTGCCTACTTCAAAGAACAATGGGAGGTTGTTGAACAAAGTTTAAAAAACCTTCGTCGTGGTAAGTAGTTATATTAAAATATTTTACTATCAATATTGTTCGTGTGATCTTCACATTTCTGATGGCTTTAGTAGGTACTCTCTGGGGTATCCATACATTATGAATAGTTTCTTGGTATTGTTGTGCTAAACAATGTCGGCACATAATTGGGTTATTTGTCATGTTAATATACTCGTAGCTACACGCACGCAAGGTAAATTAATACTAGCTACTATGTACTATTAAATCATTCATGCTTTTATTTCCTGGTGAGATAAACATAAGTGAGTTCTCTGATGACAATACCAATGTATAAAGGAACAATTCCAATCTGCCTGCCTGCCGAGCCTTTTCCCAGCTATGTTGGGGTCGGCTTCCAGTCTAACCGGAATCAGCTGAATACCAGTATTTACATGGAGCAACTGCATATCTGATTTCCACAACCCAGTTACTGGGTAATACGATACCCTTGGTAAGAACAATTGCAATCTATCAATCAAAAATAAAAACAAACAGCAATTGGACTTGAGTACGAATTGGAAAATTGTCGAATTAGCAAAGGGTGACACCGACCAATTAAGATAAAACAAAATAAAAAGACAATCACTAAGGCTGCCCATTACATTAAATGTTAAAAATCGACTCGAATGCAATTACAATAATTGACTCGGGGTTTAGTGCGGGCCAACCACAAAACAATAATATGTAATTACGTATGTAAAATCAACATTTTGGCAGGAAAAAGAACAATGCACCTAACGACCATAACCCTTTAAACTGTTTCAACAAGACAATATAACATTCATGTTGTTGAAATAACAAACACTCTTGTCAAATAAACACAATTTTGGGCTTTGTAGCAAGCAGCTACTGTGATAAACGAGAAAGGACATAACATAATATGTATATAAAAGTTAATGCATTCAGATTCACATGGTAAATACTTCGTATGGCTCCCATATGGGCCGCTATATATGCGCCATATGGAAGATGTTTTATTGTAAGTATTTGTGTTCGTGATGAAACGGCGCCCGACCTCGTCCGACAATTGCGCCAACGAGAGGACAGGACAAGTCATCGTAATTTAAATCATTAGAACGCTTTGAGCCTGAATTCTGAGCTATAATGTGGCGAGCGTAATGTAATGACTGTGCTAATCTGATCACGTTGCAGCGAGCCGGAGCTGTGTTCTGCCAGTCTATTCTGTAAAAATCTTACTGTGAAAATTTATGTGAAGTGAGCTGTCGTTCCATCTAAATTCGCCTAATGCTAGGGATTAGCACTATTGACAGCTCACTTCGCCTGAGAGTTCAAGGTGATTTTTTTACTGAATAGACCGGCTGTACCCTTGACGTCTGAAACTACTTATAGTCCATTCACAGTAATTTTACCTCTGATTTTGCATCACTGTCAAAATCACAGTGATCTTTGTTTTCGTTATGATAAGGTTGCTATTGGATTGCTGCTATCTGAGGTAAAATAACTGTGCAAGGACTGTATGTACATATATGTACATACATACCTACATTCGCATTTTCTTTTTCATGTAGCGGAAATTGAAAACCAATAATATTTTACCGCCTAAAAGGTTTCTTGGTGTCATCCTTTATTGTATTGTTTTACCATCAAACTTGTTCTGTTCTGCTGTGCCCTTGCTTGCTACTCGTATATATACGTGTGAAACTAGCTTTTGCATACGCATTTTTTCTTTTTCATGTTTATAACGACAATTGGAAATCAGAGAGCACTTAATTAAATGATGACTTGGTGTTACATAAATTGTTGTACTTGCACATTTGGTTCTGTTTATCTGTATTTTGCCTGTAACATATGAAACTTCCTATAACATGTACGCATCTTTTACATGTAACGAAAACTGAAAACAGACAGCACTTAAAGATTTCTCGGTGTTACAGTTATATTTTATTGTATTAATTACCATCAAACTTAGTTCTGTTTTGTTGAACCCTTGCTAATGAAACTACATGCATACTTACGCGTTTTTATTTTCATGTAGCGGAAACTGAAAACCTGCGGGCACTTAAGAAATATTTTAAGGTGGTTTTTACAACATTGTATTACCATCAAACTTAGTTCTCTTCTACTGTACCCTTTCCAATGATGTATAAAACTACCTATACCTTCCACAGTTTCTTTTTCACGTCGCGAAAAATGTAAACTAGAGGTCCTAGAAAATGTTTTGGTGTTATGTAAAGCCATATTACTTGATTCTTTTCTGCTGTACCTTTGCCAATGACGTATAAAACTACCTATAATAGCATATACATTTTCTTTTTACGTTACGTAGCAAAAATCGATACGAGAGCACTTAAGTAATATTTGTAGGTGGTTCCTACAAAATTGTATTACCGTCAAACTTGTTCTTTTCTGCTGTACCCTTGCCTATGAAGTATAGATATCTATAGTATTTAAAACGCATTTTTTTGAAGCGAAAATTAAAAATCAGTTCAAATAATTCTTGGTGAGTCATGAGTATACATATTACCATCAAACTTCTGTTCTGATATATGCTATGCTACGCTGTTCTCTATGCCATATGAAACTAAAAATTTTAATCCTGAAACCAGTTAGAAGAGTTTCTTGGTGCTACATAAATTTTAGTACAATCAAACTTATTTCTGTTCTGCTGCACCCTAGATTCGCTATGAACTAGGTACCCATGTGTGTGTGCGTTTTCATGAGGCGAAAAATACTTGATCTTACAAGGTATATGTAAGACCAAGCTGTATCTATAATACGTATTATCATCATTCTTGCGTCTGCTATATGCCTCAAACCTTCAACAATAATTATTGTGTGCTTTATTGTTTTAAGCGTTTCCTTCTAACTTCATTCTTTCGTTCCCATATTATCTTTGTGTAAAATTCTTTGAATCCAAAATGAAAATATTATGTGTTAGCTTTCCTGCTGAGATTTTAGCATCATTAAAGTTGTCTGCCACGTACGGCAGTAACGTGCTAGTTGAAAGATCGCCACGTTGATAGTGGTGATAGACTATCACTTGCTTACTTGCATGGAATGATAAGCGGTTGCAAGTACTTGCAACTTTCTAATGGTCTGATATTTTTCTTTCGATCCGAATCAGCCTGTATTTGAGAAATATGTCTGCGTAAAGTGTGTGTTACGAAAACGTTTGTTTGCGTTGTCTTTATATTTGTTAAGAACCTTTAAGTGCATTACGTGTTCTTTGAGTTCTTTTAGTATGCCCGGTGATTTCAACACAAATACCTACGAGAATGTACATGCAGAGGGTACAAAACCGTATATATTTTACGCAACAAAAAGAAAAAGTTATAAATAAATTAGGTAAGTATGTGAAATAGCAAAGTCACACACACCGACAATTATAACAAATCACAAATTCACAGACGACAATTCGCTATATTTGACATTAGTGTAGAACAATTCCAACGAAAGTTACAAAGTTTTACATAAGAACAAACCATATGCTAGTGAAATTTGACTTTCTCAGCTAATAACAATAGTGTGTTAGAGCATTTTTATCACAATTATTAGCCGTGCCTAATGTGGCTACATCAGCAACCAACGACGCGGGTATCATTGTCTCTTACCACATCTACCCGCATTCATGCACACGTGCTTCAGCTTCATTCAACCCCAATTTATTCTGTCTTTCAGTAAACTACACATATCGATTCAATAGGTGGGTATTTGATACGTCGATAAAGTGTCTAGGTACCCAAAGACAAACATTAACATTATTTTTTTCATGAATTAAGCAAACCATATGACTTAATTGGGTCAGTGGGCGTCTTTTGATTAACCTCAAGTAGTTTTAAGGTATAGGTGTCATCTGTTACTATGTTAAATCTTATTGGACTAATTAATACTTCAGAGGTTTTTAATATTTACCATTCGGGCGAAAGTCTGAGTGTGTCTTGATCCGCATTTTCTTTTCTCAATGTATCCTTTATGTAGTGTTCGAGTTAGGTACACTATCGTAATTCAGGCACCTTCATCACTATACACTTCGACACATCCAGGGTTAAAACACCTCATATTTCGCGTCTACGATCGATTTTATATTACTAGTCAGAAAGGATACAAGTTATTTAGAAAATAATATTAACAACCACTTTTCACATTGTTTTTGCACGTGACAAACACAAGTAAAGACACTGCAAGCGAAAAAAAACAAGATTACAATAAACAATACTATTGGTTACTACTATATTTGTGCCGCGTATCGCTTGATTTGTCAGCTGCGAGCGCGCTATCCCGAATTCCCGGTCGGAATATTGGATGAATCGCGTGAATGAGCGCGGGGCGCGGGAACGAGACGGCAAATGTAGTGAACATAGCCACAAGTAACAGGAACGCGTCGGGAACGGGACGGGATACAAATAGATCAGGATTAATTGGAGTATACTACGACCGACGAGTTTTAACACTTGCGACGTTCATTGAAACAAAATGCAAACAGGAAAATTATTGCAGGCATTGAGGAATGTGTACTGGTATCACAAATATTCATTTTTATACACTCGCGCAATGAGTGAAACTGTGGCTGATTACGCTACATTGAATTTCAATAAGAAACAAATCGAATTTAGTGATAATGCTCGCATTAATCAGATCAAGCAGTACGATGCACATGTTAATGTAATAATAACAGTATTGTATGGTAGAATAAAAATAAAACTGACGTTGTTAATCGGATCACGACTACAGCACCGCCGTGTAAAGCGTCAAACGCGCAGGCGCAGAGCCCGTAACTGACGTACGCATTCGCGCCAACTTCGTACCAAAGATACGTCACTATTCAGAACCAGCCTCTCAAAAGGTAGTAGGGTGCATAACTAATCGAAATAATGGTCAAACATTGTTATTGTGCTCTCGTATAAATAAATGTTAAGCAGATGTTACTTATCCAACAGCGGTACATTAGGAACATGTATGTTGTAGGCATTAAGTTAAATAATAAAAATGTGGTTAATTAACTGATTGCGGTAGGTATTTATTTATAAACTGCAGTGTGACACAATAGGTATTTTATACTAATTATAATTATGTTTGTTTGTCTATATTCGACTCTTATCCGCATTATAATTAATAGTAGGGTGCACTGTTAGTTCTCTCTAATGGAAAAATGCACTAGGTATATCTATCAACAATATTTACATGTTCTAAAGTAATTTAAATAACTACCTTTCGAGATTCTGAATGCGTTAAAATTTGTTGAACAAATTAAGTATCCAATGGACTGTATCCTTGTTAACGCTTTAAGTAACCTTACATTACTGAGGACTTTTTAAAACATAAATTCTAAAATAAACATCACTATCTGCATACCTTGAAAATTTCTACAAATAAGACATAAAATAAGGTACATAGTGTAGGCTTGTTTGCACTAGACAGAGTAACACCGGATGGCTAAAAATGTAACGGTATGTTTGCCAAATCAGTCGTAAGTCATAACACTAAGCTAAGTGAATGACCTCACAAATCGAGACGCTAATGCGGATTGCTGGTTCCTCATTCCCATGCTTCGTCTACGACCATCTATTATACAGTTAATTGTAAGTAAAGCAGTGTCCGACGCTTAATACTTACCACTGTGTTTCATATCGTAAATTAGAAGACAATATGAGACTAAACAAAACTGCGTAACTATGATAACCGGATTAAGTACCTAATTGACTAAGCAAACATTTCTAGAAGTCATGACCATTTAGGAGTAGTAATAAAATATAAAACTGATAATGAATCTAAGAAACCCATAAAGAATGATCATGGCAATTATGAAGAATTTAATGAAATTACAGCGCTTCTTAAAGATTGCGAATGACATCAACAAGTAAATTTTCAAAACGACCCTGCCAGTTTAGTGGCACCACGAACCGGCAAATATTTCGCCTACACTTAGCTCATTCGGTCAAGTATTCGTCATACGTCCTTTTTGCTGCAGACAAAGGCATGAAAGCCGGACACAGCAATGAATTACGAAAGAGATTTGCACATAGTGAAAAGAATAATAAAATATTTCATTATACTGTCAGTCAACTTCCGCTTCAAGGTAAGTCTTGCGCATTTATTAAAAGTTCAACAAACAGCATTTACTGTCACATAGTCAATAGAACATAAAACTTCATTATGATCTAATTGTTGATCAATTTTATATAGCAAGCAGCGCCACCTAGCAGATTTAATGGTACTGAATGTTTCATCAACAACTTGCCTTCGATCGATGCTATTGTTGTTTGTATCACACTCGAACGATGCACTAATTAGTTGCCACACGATCACACAGATGTCGTTGGATACGATTTTCTTTTTGTTTTGAAACTTGACACTGGTACCAGTTGGCATCCCACGTGTGGTTACATCATTTATAAACTGATGACCTTGGCTACTTAGAAACGTAAATAATTCTAAGTACAGGGTAACGAGGGCGTTTAGAATAAACAATAAGCTAATGAGAAAATTATTGGAGCAAATATCACGATTATAACACCTGGAACGAATACTTTAGAAGACATACTTATGTGACTCGATCAGGATACGTTTAAATCAATGACTGAAATTACATGAGTTTCACGAGTAAACCTGAAGTTAGATGCATTTAATTTCAGAACAGAAAACTTTACCTCTCCGTCTCCTCCGTTTCCGGGGCGTTTTTCTACGCTTCCGAGTTTTTCTATTCCTTGGTTCAAATTGTTCTAATTCACAATTACCGTAAGCACTTTTTGCCACTTCAATTATTTTGCCAACCAAACACAGCACCAAGGCGATCATTTTGCACTCTTACTAAAAACTTTAGACTAGTTTCTCTATAGCTACTACCTCTACTAAACGTTATCTTTGAGGCACTGTTTTTTTCTTTCTTTTGTTAATCTTCAATTCATGCACAAGTTGTTTATTACTTTGCCGTTCGCTGTTATTGTTTTTTAAAACAAGTTTAGATTTGATTTTTTGTACGGTTCTTGTTGAATAACACATAACCTTTGCTACTCGCGTCCTTAGCACTGCACTAATATTGATAATTCTTGAATGCTCTATCGAGAGGTTATCACTGTTCTACAATGACAAGATACAAACCGGTCTAAGATACAAACATATGACTGTTTGGTTGCATCTCACGACACTCCGGGATGGCGTGATTTCTATATAAGGCTAAAAATACACGCCACACACGTTCAATCATTTTTAATCCGTTGTCGCCGAGTGCACTTCACGATAGTGGTTTGAGAAAATAAATTCCATATAGTTTCTTTTTATTCTAAACCCCCGATATACATATATTTCCAAGTGCCAAAAGAATTGGGGACGTTTGTTGCAATGTATTACTACTTGTTCTACCGAAGGATTATTGTGAAATGCTGCTATGCACCAGGGTGTCGGCGTAGCGGTAATCACTGCACGCCATACACATATATAAATGCTTTCTATTCAGATGTGCTTTGCGTATTCAATTACAATAAACAATGATATAACAGCGACAGCATGTAATTTAATGAAGTATTAAAAAATCACATCGGGCAGAGCAGACAACCTATTAGCCAAAAAGCTTTCTATCCTCTCTAGAGTATTTTTAAACGATTTCAGCTGAAACAGTTTTGTAGGTTTATGAAAAGCTTTATGTTTTTAATGGAATCCGTCCTGAGATTTTAGCAAAAGCTTCACTTTTTGTTAATTATTCAACTTTTCCTTGCGTGGTTTACCTCATCATCATCTGCTTAGCCTTTTCCCAACTATGTTGGGGTTGGCTTCCAGTCTAACCGTATGTATCTGGTTGCTTGGTTTACCTATGTTTTTTTCAAAGAAGCAAGCTACAAAAATGCATGAGTACCTATGCAAAACACGGAAACAGATGCAGATCCATATGAAAATGGGGCGAAAAATCCTTTCTATGAATAATTAAGACAGTTCAACGCATTATTATACTGTAGCGTAGAAAGCGTTTGTTCGATGTTGCAGCGGTGAACCTATGCACTTATGTTATAAAATTTCTCGCTACAAACATAAGATTTAATTCCTAGATTATTTTGCAAATGAGAAGTCATTTGTCGTGGTGAACAACAATTCATGTCAACATTCTAGCTTGTAACTAAGGCCTTCAAACTTCACTGCTCGCTGTAAAGATTTATTCACCACAGAAGAGCAATTAACTACGTCCAACTAGGCGTTACGTCATTACCCTGAAGACTGGAACCACTCAAGCAAAGTATAACGCTAGTAAATTAATATTTGTGAACCAAATAATTGCCGGGACTTATACAAATATTGAAGTACAAGACAGAGTTATCAACTGAACTCTATAAATTGGGCATAAGTTGATTAAAATCACAAAGCGTGGTTATTTTCTATTTTTTGCTGATCAATTCGCTCTAATTTCCGGAGAGCCTAATAACATCACTTTTACATTAAGCCACAGTGAAATAAATAGGTAGATTCAGTTACGTTGAAATCGAGGACCCATTTTACTCCAGTGGATACAAAAATTGACATTCTAATTTGGAAGGTATATGATGTCGGTAAGGGACTTAAAAACATCGCCTTAATTCGTAGCTTCAACATTCTTATGAAGACAAGATTTTTGCAATGGAGTTTATTTTATAGGACTTCTTAGAACATTCTATTAAATTCATCTGAAGAGAAAAGTAGTGCCACGAAGCCTTTTGCCTCCTGTGTCAATAGAGAAAAATCCATTGCTTACTTTTTTCCGGATCATCATCATCATCTGCCTAGCCTTTTCTCAACTATGTTGGGGTCGGCTTCCAGTCTAACCCGATGCAGCTGAATACCAGTATTTTACATGGAGCGACTGCCTATCTGACATTCACAACCCAGTTACTGGGTAATACGATACTGTAGAGGTTATCTATGTAGCTCTACATTTAGCAGTACAGCAGGCTGGTTATAATTGCAGGTGTGTTCCATTCGAACGTTCAAGCAAGTGCCAAATATTGGAATAATGTATTTTTGTATAGTAGAGTCAGAATGCTAGAGATAACGTGATATTGTAAAGTCGTAAATATATTTTATCCAAGTCAAAGCTTTTTAATTTATATTGTGAAGCTCTCATCTGGACCCCCACAATACCCCTTGGTAAGACCGATTGTCAGACTTTCGAGCTTCTGACGACCCGTAACACTGTCAAAGATCCACGAATGACAGCCGGGACCAACAGCTTAACGTGCTTTCCGAGGCACGGAGGAGTCTTGGGATGTAAAGATGGTCACCCATCCACAGACCAACCAAGCATAGTTTAACCTGCTCGATCGACCAGTGCGGCTGTTATTTCTTAGCCATAAGCCCAAAAGCAAGTAAGCTAAGCACTACTTTTTTCCGGATAAATTTAGTAATATACACAATATATGCATCAATGTCTAGTGTTTCTGTGAGAGAAAGTATGCAATGGAGTCCACTGTTCCATGTTAGTTTAAAATTAAATTATATGTATACAACATTATTGACAAAGTAATAATTGTTTCTATGTTAAAATATAAGTATTAGTACCGCTTTGATTAACAAAACATTTATAAATAAAATATATTTTTTAATTACTACCTATACAAACGTTTGTCTAGACTCTAGAGCTATTGAAAGATCTAAAACAAAAAAAGAATCGCAAAAAGTCAAGGAGAGAAAACGTAGAAAGATAATAAATTTTATGATAGATATTGCTCGTATTTTTCAAATAATATGTAAGTACTCTTTATAATGGACACCAACAGAGTTTAGTAGAACAACGCAACACGGTTTTTAGAAAAATCGTGCCAAAAAAACCTGCCCACCCAACATACAAATATGTCATAGCATTACTTTACGTAGTAGGTGTGTGCATGAGTCATGATACTATTATTCCATAATATTCTCAAGTGCTATTAAATAAACAAAAGCATGAATCTACCTACTCATTCCTTGAATACAGATTCATTTTAGAAAAACAAAAATTAAAGTAAAATGCGTAATTCTGACCACGTTCAATGGCGACGCGGAAATGGTTGTCGTGACATCCGCACTGGATATGCCAGCGTCATTTAAAGCAGATTTTATGCTGATTAAAATATAATGAGTAGATATTATTTAACACCTGACACTTCTTAATTGAAAATCCATGTACGAATTTCTTACGAAAGTACATCTTTATCGTAGTTTCTAAACTGTCAATGTATAGCATGAAAGTGAAGCATTCGAACAAGACATCGTTAGACTTTTCGATTAAATGTTTAGTTCGTTCCATTTATAAATGATAAATGATAAATGATTTTAAATGATAAATGATTTTATTTCTGTAAGTAGGTTTACACAAACACTTTTACACGTCAATCATACATTTTTTAAACTAGATGAGGTCGGCGTTTCCTATCTGACTACTCTGAGAAGAAAGGCCGAAACAAACTCAGAGGTCATAGTCTCTTTTAAAGTCCAGACATAATCTTGGTCAAGTTATATGAAGACCATGTAGGTCGATGTCTGAGATGGTCTTTTGAGGAAAGAACCACACAGATTGAGAGGACCTGTCCAGTCAGTGCACGCATTTGTCAGAAATCATGCAGCTCAACTCAAGACTTAAGGAGCTCAACGATTCGACGAACAATACCAAAGAAAGGACATTTGGGTAGGCCACATAAATTACTCAAACTGCCAGACCATAGAGAGAATAATAATAAATATAAAATGCCTAAATTAAATTACCCACATCGTCTTCACATTCACAATAATTAAAATAATATAATACTTTAAAAAGTAAGCAAATGTCGGTAAAAAAAATCATTAATGTCAATGTGTATATGTAAAAAAAAAACATCAAAAACACTCAAAATGCAGAAATTGGAAGCAACTCAATCCCAAGCCTTTGTATCCTCAATATAATCTTTAACGGTATAAAAGGCTTTCTGGCACAACTTACGTTTAATGAACGATTTAAATTTATTAAGGCTTAGATCTTGAACGTGGCTTGGTAGTTTATTATAAAAGTGTATACATTGGCATCTGAACGAGCCACCTATTTTCTTGAGCCTTGTTGTAGGTACAACATATTTGTGTTTGTTTCTAGTATTTATATTATGAATATCACTGTATTTTTTGAACAATTTTATGTTTTTATGGGCATATAAAAGATTTTCATAAATATACTGAGAAGGCACAGTCATTACATTTTAATCTCGTTAAATTTGTCTCTGAGAGAGTGTCTCGGACTTAATTTATAAATTGATCGAACAGCACGCTTCTGCAAAACAAAGATAGTCTGAATATCGGCGGCATTTCCCCACAATAGAATACCGTACGCGGTACGACATTACACTATGAAAATAACTAAAGTACACTAAACGGGCAGTCTCTATATCAGTTAAATTACGAATTTTTCTAACGGCGTATGCTGCGGAACTTAGCTTTTTTGACAGTTTATCTATATGCGGACCCCACTGAAGCTTAGCATCCAAAGTTATGCCCAAGAATACCGTGCTGTCTTCAGGATTCAATTCCTCGCCCTTTATCAACACATTAGTTTTCACCTGCCTAACGTGGGGTAGCGTAAACTTAATACATTTGGTACATTTAAGACCTCATCCATCGCTTTCCACCAAGCGAGATCGAGGTCAAGAGCGGTCCCATTAATTAAAGAAAATACGGTAGAATTCCGTTGTCTTTCCGACACATTTCCGTGGAAGGCTGAATATTTTTTTCCTTATAAGTATAGGTGCAGTGACGTAAGGTAACAGATTTTGCATAAAAATTCGGTCCAAACATGTTAAAAATTAGACTACGTAAGAATCGCCTTCTTCAGAAAGAGAAGTCGAAAATAATCATGCTATGAAGACCTTCGCTACTCGTAACTATGTAGGGAAGTATAGCCAACAGTATGAGTCATCACTGGTCAAAATTCAGACATGAAAACATAATGTATATGTATTACTACTAAGTATAGGAAAATATCTACTATGTGCCTTCTAGAACAATACTCTAACCCGTTGATGTTACTATGTATATGTATAGTTATTCATGTATGCATACATGCCCTCTGGAAAAAAACATCACAGTCTTATTAGAGCATTTAGAATATTGTTCAATATTGTGAGCACTTGTTTTAATCTATGCATAAAATCGTGAATAGACTTACCCAGCATCCTATTGACGTCTCCCCTTTCAGTCATAATCGTCGTCAACGTCTTTCATGGCTTCGAAGCTGTAAGTAGAAAATATTTTAGGTTACACACTAAAAAATAATTAAATTTATTTTTTGTTAATATTGTTTAAATATACAAGGGGGATATAATATAAGGAAATATTCTACATATGACTCAAAGAAACAGACAGAGTTTTTTTTTGACGAGTCGACAATTTATAAAAGCTTTGAAATTCGCTACAATCTTTACCTTAGTATCGAACTGCGTTCACCCCTTATACCACAATGTGTAGGCACAACAATTAACTACCACTGACACCAAACAAAACCATATAAACTCACTATTTAACAATATACTACATAAATTTCATTTATATTACGTAATAATAACCACATTTTCACTTAAAACTTAATATTTCGGGAAAACAGAAGGAAATGTAAAGATTTTTCAGATTGCGATAGAGCCATGTCGCCGAGGGTTGGAAGGCGAATCTGACGAAAATGCACGAACTCCTACGATGTTACCCGAATGCAAATATTGTACAGGGAAGAATCTAAACGAAACTGACCCCTTTAAAACTGTTAATAAAAAAAATCAAACTGAATTAAAAGGCGATCGTGAAATGTACAACAACTGAAACCAAAACTATGATTTTTATTTCTTTATCACGTTACAGATTACTCAAGATTTTCAAATAAAAAAAATATTTTTTGCACGGGATGGCTCAGTTCGTGCCTGCATAAAACGGCAACTACCACCCTGCAGAGAGGTCGTCGCCGCTTCGCCATTTATTTTCCACGCATGCGCTATGGCACTCCTAGAGGTAATCACTAAATACGGTATTACGTATTAAGAGTGTTGCTAGTAAGAAAATATCGATTTTCCAAAAACAACATGAGATATTACACAGATTTTATACATTTAAGAATTTACTTTGCATTTTTTGATGACAAAATAAAATATATTTGGTATAATTTTCGGTTACCTATGTTCTATGTTACAAACTGATGACGTACGCTCATGGCGCATTGGCAAAAGTACTTGCAGGAGGCAAGGAGATCAATAAAGTGACGTCACACCATTGAGAAGCCAGCTATAATATGGCAGTGCACTTTAGCAACGAGAATAGGCGTGTATGGCTAAAAATAAGTACGATACATAAGTACTTATGTCCAATTTCATTTTCGTTTGACTTATCATTTTCTAGTTTTGATGTTTTTCTTTCGTAGACTTTTCAATTCGATTGAGTGAACTACCACTATCATTCATATACGGGTACATTTTACTCGAAAATCGTGCAGCGCATGATTATTTAGAATAAGTAAAACCTAACGCAAAATAATCATTATAATTACGAGTTAATGATTACCTAATTAAAATAACATTGTTAGATATTCATCTACTTAGCTCTTTTAAATAACATGTTAATATTTAATGCAAACATTTTCAGAGTAGTAGGAATATTAATAAAAGTTTTCAACGAAATAAAACGGCTGGTTGCTACTTCGCGTGACCCAAGGGCTGACTTTTACCTTGGCCATCTCAGCATTGCCATACAACACATGGTACATTACCAGTCGACAACGATGCCAACGATGAGGAAATTTTCGACGCCATATTTTAGTTTGTTAATAGTTTAGGTTAAGTTATATTTATATTTTTATTATTTGCTAGTTAATTTAGTCTATCCAGTTTATATTTTTTATCATCTTTGATAAATTTTCATTAATGCTCAGACATCTAAAATAGAATTTCCAACCACTAGGTTGAAAATTCTATTTTAGATGTCGTGCCTGATCTAGCGCTCTAAAACTAAACCTAAAACACAGAACTAAAAGGTTTTGTGTAGGCGTCAAACAATGCTCGAGTCTCGAGCAAACTTAAAAGTACTCTAATGGATGCGCGTTTCAATCGCTGAGCATTGAAGGCTCTTTCAAGGCCAGCCAGCCTCCACATAAGGATTTCATCGTCATTCAATTATGTACAGTGAGCCTCAAAAAGATGTATATAATATTTGTTCCTTAATATTGTATCAAAGTCATAAAACATTTATTTGATTTACACGGGTTAAGAAACCAATTACATAAATCAAATGATAAGTACCAACATATAACATAAACTAATAACAACAAATAAATACAATTATTGACTTGACGTGACAACGTCTAATAAATCGATGAAGCTGGCTGCACTCACGAAAAAACATGACTCATGTAGCGTTACCTCGCGGCCTCGCTCTGTAGCGTTCCATGGCGGCTTGAAGTGCAAGCGAATTAATACAAATGCAATGCAACTATTCCATCAGTATTTTCTTATGACGTTGTCACGTTCAACTATCGTCAGTAAACCGACTTTACAGACAACCGATTTTTTTTACAAAAATGTAGGCACATAACCATTAAACTGGCGAATTTATTAGCGAACAGGTCTCAGTCCAACGAGCTTATTTAGTGCGGTCAACACGCGCGGTACAGGAGACGCAGCACGGGCCGCAGTCCAACACGAAGGCACGTTTAGCAGTGATCGATGTTTTCTGTCACGGAGATAATTATTCGGTGTGTAGAGTCGTATCAGCTCATTATGGATGTCAGGAGCATCCTTCATACCCTTCCATAATTTGAGCATAACTCCATGCCCTTTTGGTCTCCAGCTTATGATATCCCATCTAAGAGGAACTTGGTAGTGATAGATAGTAACCGAGAGTTTTTATGTAATGAAAACGCACGAATGCTTTTTGTACTTTTTCAAGAAGCAAAATTACATCGTTCTCACATATAAATTCAACATTAATAATGTAACTAATATTTTTGTAAAAATATAATTTAAAAGAGTGTCAATGGAGTTTCTTGCCCGTTCTTCTTTATAGGTATCTACGCTTTGGAATGGGCAACTAGCTTCATATTTTCTGACTGACCAACTTCTTGACAATTCAAAAGTGCCTGTAAATGGTTTAATTGAAATAAATGCTTTGAGTTTGAATTGGGTACTTCAGCAAAAGGAGTATGTAAAGATCATAGCTGGTGGCGTTCTGTAGTTTCTGCCTACCCGCACGGGAAGAAGGCGTGAGTTTTATTTGTACGTGTACTTAATTATATAGCTGCATATTGATACACTGACAATCACATTAATTCTTGTCGATGTAGGGTTACATCTTTTTGAGGCTGTCTGTACAAGCAATGACTGGGATTCCAAACACTTGGCCCGGGAGGATTGAACCTTGTAGAAGACTTATTTGATCCTATATAAAAGAATAAATTACGGACTCTGCCTCTATGCGACACTCCATATTTTTTTATATCTTGACGAAATGTTGACTAAAGGCTCCTTCAAATCGTGTGCGACACAAAGGCACCGCAAGTCGCGCAACGAGCGGTGCCTTTGTGTCGCGCGCGAATATTGCAATGATTCATTTGTTTACAAAGTAATTACAAGAAATAATCTATTGCTTTCTGATTCTGAATCAACAATTATCGATGTTATCGATATTCCAATATTTAATTGGTAATATTTTTATGACACAACTTGTAATATAAGTCATCTGAAAATATTGGAAAAAACCACGCAAAATTTTCCTAGTCATTAACATTTTCTTCGAAGTTTCAGTACCTTACTTTTTAGTTCACAAAATGGTGTCGTCTTTATATGTCATGTGTTTTCACGTCGTTGGGTGTCACTAGTCAGATTGACGGCGGTATGACACCCGCCTTATAATTCCGCCCGAATCATGTTCCGGACTCTCGTTACTGGTGTCAATCAATCGGTAACATCGACTGGTAACGACTCGTAAAAGATATACTTTGTTATAGAAACCGAAGATAATTATGATATATACATCATCATCTGCCTAACATTTTTCCTACTATGTTAGGGTCGACTTCCAGTCTAACCGTATGCAGCTGAGCACCAGTATTTTACATGGAGCGACTGCGTATCTGAACTCTATAACGCAGTTACTGGGTAATACGATATCTACCCTTTGGTAATCCATACTATACAAATATACATACTTCCATAATAATAATTATTATAAATTCGAAAGTCGTTGTCTGAATGTAACCTTTTCATGCCTAAACTAATGGATATAATATGTAGATGACATCCTGGGGAAGGGAAAGCTATATTTTGTCCCGGTAGAAAGTTCCTATGGGACAATATCCGACATCCACGCGGGCGTAGCCGCGGACAGAAGCATAGTGTACCTATATTTTTACCTAGACGTTAACAATATAAGCGGGTATCGAAGCTGTTTGGCCTAATTCCCTTTGTCTAATTAATCTAATCTAACAATTAATTTTAGATCTGAATGTACTGAAATCGACCGACTTTAACATCAAATATTGTTGTCCAATGGTTATTCTGAGAACATGGGATGTTCTGTTCACAACAAATTAATGCCCTATCGATTTTATTGGGCTTTGATTAGATTGCAATTAATGTTAAAGATAAAACAAATACAGTTTTGTCTAAAATGATAAATGAACGATAAAAGCAAGAATCTAATAAATATGTTTAGTGATTATTACACAGCACGTTTGCATTGCATTTGATGTGTGGTTTGATTTTAAGTTTTGTTTTTGTTTGGTCATTGGTCAAATATGTAGGTAGGGCCTACTTAGAAAGGGAAAAAGTAGAAAATGTTATGCCCTATTTTTTACATAGATTATCTATAGTCGAAACAGACCCGCGGGGTAATTATGTAACACACTAACAATAGCAATGGTTTTCATTCTGACAGTTCAACAAAATTCATTGCGTTATTAACGTTGTTGAGCGATAAAATTTTTGAATGATTCAGATTGTAATTGATAATGTGTAACGTATTTAGGGTGCAGGCTCAGGAATCATCCAAATGTATGATGCAATGGTTCCCTTTTGTCTTTGTTTAAATGCAACAGGTATTAAACACACACAGGTATTATACTCATCCACGCAAAGCGAAACTTGCCATTTCATGAAGGAATTATGTATAACAGGTGAACGCACTGGTGACTTGCAATTGTGGTTTTCACGATTATTAAACTGTTTCTAGTCACAAACTCACTTCTGATGCACATTAATATATTTGGCTTTATGTAAAATTGTTCACTTTTATTAAACAAAATAACTACCGTGTATAACAACGAACAATTCCAACCAACTGAATGATTAAGGACGTTTTGTAAGACTTTGAAATAAGTTTACTTTCAAAGTAAAATGTTTCGTAATAACATCCAGTTAAAAGTGAATTTACCTCACACATTCGTTTCCGCCTGAAACGTAGGTGATTCCAAACTTGTTTAGCCGAAACAGATAGCATTTAATTAACATCAACTAGAATTCGTTAATTCTACAGACTTTGTACATTCCGATCAAGTGCATTACCTATTTGTTCCATTGCGAGTATCTACATTGGTACCTTTTATTACTAGTTGTTTTAATGATCCATGTAGGTACCTATGTTATATTGCCACAAATGCATGCCTAATATTTAATAAGTTTAATTTAAAAATATCTATTGTAAATGTTCAGTACACACTTAATATAGGATCCATATCTAATGTGTGTAAATCGGATTATTTTATTATTATTATTGGATGTTAAATATGTAGGTTATCGAAATAATTAGCTGAGAGATCGTTTTAGTCGTCATCGTTCGTTGAATTTTCAGGTCTTAATGTTTACTTCATTTAACTGAAAGGCCATTCCAATCTAGGTAAGGTAGACTTAACGTTAGAGATTCCGGTAATTTGTAACTTATACAAATACATAGCATGTTTAGGACTTTAGGCACACTGATTTGGCAATCTCATAAAAATAACAGTTCTAATAAGCCATAAAGAAGATTAACACACTGAATCGGGAGCACTTGGATTCATGCCATTTGAAATGGAAAACACAAAATGTAGTCGCTTTGGTAGTTGATCGAAGCGTTTGCTTACGTTTTCGAGCAACTAGCGGAATTGACCTCCGCTCTATTCAATAATCAGTGATAATTGTACACGTAATGATCGCGTAACCGTCGTCGTAGGAACGCGTGCCGACCGCCGAGCGAGATTCTCAACTGTTTTATTTTAAAGCTGGCTCCGAATACTTTGGCCGTGAAAATATTGCAAAGGTGTATAGCTCAGTGCAAAACTGATGAGCAATAGACAATGTCGTTCATTGACTGTGAAACAAGAGTGCTGTCTCGTGCATTATTAATTGCCAAAGCTATTTATTTTTTGAACAATCGAAGCATGAAATCGTTTTACACGGTACGTCTCCATTTGAGGTCGTTGGAAAATGTTAATGACTCTATCATTAAAAACAGAATATGGTTTGCATCCTAGACGTTTGATTGCGCCATGAATTCTTGACACATTTTCTAATAACACCTTAAGAGCGTTATCTAAAACTAGAACAAACAGTAAAATGGTATCTGTATCTAATTAAGCAAGCAACAAACTGCGTCTATACTTTCAATTAAAGAAGTTGCGTATGTGGACTCTATCACGTAGATCACGAATTTAATAACTTAAGGAACGATACGAAAGATTATTTATTTATATATTTGCGAATCATCGTATAACGTGCGATATACAATGACTGCACGTGGTTGCCGATAATTTTGGCGGTTCGGACCTTGAACTAAATTTACAAAAAAGGTAATCGGACGAAGAGGACAGTCGAGTAATCATAAAATAGATAGACATCTGATAAATTCAGAGAAACAATTATACAAGAAAATAAACTTTGGTAAAGGACGGTGTGATTTATTAAAGATTTATACATATAAGTACATTTGTTAGTACTTATCCCAATATCGACAACAGTTTTCATTTGTTTATCTTTTTTTTATCTTCTTTTTATGGTTATTCCCAAAGTCAAAACATACTTTCATCCGGAAAACTTATCTTGTTTTTTTTAAAATCCTGAATATATTTTCGGTGGCAAGGAACAAATGGCAGGAAAAAAGAACTTGATCAGTCCTGTATCAGTTACATCGTAGTTTTAACGTTATCGTAACCCTATTGGTATCAGAGAGTGCGTCGGCCAATTGCTGTAATCGAACCAATTTGGTCTGAAACCACACCGGTTACCCGCGGCCGCGCCGGTCGGTACCCTCAGCCAGTTAAACGGGCATTGTATATTTACAATAATGCATCGTATTCAGTTTAGACAGTTATCTTTCTATTTGACTAGGCACTTTGTTTCGAATTTGCAAACAGACGGCAATCTTATCGGCTCATATTAGTAGGAGTTGTAACAGAGGCACACGCGTCGGTGATTCTGACTCTGAGCGAAAACTGTGATGTGAACCTCTCATGTGTTTGTGATCTTTGTGTTTTATTTTTTATTAAGATCGTGGTGAAAAAAAGTTAATATAGTGACAATGAATGAAGGCACGGTTGATATACAAAGTGAATTGGAGAAATTAAGGTTTTTATTTTATTTTATTTGTAATGTTCTTAAGAGCGCTATCACAAGTTTTTCTTGTTTAGAGCGTTTGACTCGAGTTTTGATTTGTGATTATGGTTTAACTAAAGTCACAATAGTAAAAAAAATACATGCCCGAGAAAGTTTAATTCCTTCTTTTGGGAGCGCATTCAATAAATATTTCAGTTTGTTTACATAAATCAGTAAAAAACTTGTTCCTGCAAAGGCTGTTTCATAAAAATTTAATTTCGGGCATCTCGCGATGCTCTGTTACATCGAAGATATAATAGTTTAATAATTTATAAAAATGTCCACGGTACAACTGTATCTTCTACTTTGGAATGCATACATCAATTTATTATGTTTAATACAGTAATAAACCAAAAATAATTCCGTAAAACAGAGAGTTAATGATATTTTTTCAGCCGAAATGATATTTTTTATCTCTGTTTATTTAATAGAAATTCAAACAAAAAGTGTTTAATAACTAAGGTTACTTTGTCACCTTGTATGAAAAAAAAAATACTCTATTTTAAAGTAAAATAATATTTTTAAGGAATTGTTTTATGCAATGCTTTTTTATCAATATAAATCTCGGGATGCACGGTCTTAGCTTTAGTCCGCGCCGAGCGCTTTCAGAGGGAGGACGTAGCGCTCACTCGCTGCTGCCGTCACGTGATCTCGTTCGACAATTCGCCACGAATAAAAAGCGACCAACACTTCTTGATACAAGTGAGTTTTTGAAGTGAAAACTTCTTTAGCGTACTAGCTACGTAGGCCTCGCGTACTAACTACGTAGTTCATCCAACAACGACGAGATGGCGCTGAACCACGGATATATAACTGACGACGAGCAAATCTGAATAAATTCCTTTCACGAGAAGAATAAACCAGTCACTTTGGTCATCATACCTGATTTGCAAAAAACCCTATAAAATAAGGAACTCTGCACCTTAACACGCGTGTTTTGTTTATAAGACGATTCACAAAATACACTCGTAATTGTTCAAGTTTTCACTTCTGTCGGCACTACCGGAGTGCCAGTGTTTTTTTTTTTTAATTAGTTATGTTCTGATTGTAATGTATATAATATAATTATTTTCCTATGATGTTCCAACGCGAATATAATTATAGAAAAAAAACATACGTAAATATAGTTGTTGTTTTTAATTTTTCTGACTTTTTTATTTATCTCCAACATTAATTTAATTAATTATTTTCAGACAATAGTTCACAATAATGGGCAAAATAGAACTTTTGGTGCTGTCAAAATAAAAAAAAAGGTTTTGGCCGATAATTTGAAACGCGCAAGAGAAGCTCAGCGGTAAGAATTTTATGAGGAGTGCGTGCTTCCTGAAATCATAGATTCGAGGAAAGCACGGTCTATGCCGCTTCGGAGAATATTATTTTAATTATTTTACAATTATTATACTGGTTTTTTATGGTTCCGTACCTTAAGGGTGCCAACGGGACCCTATTACTAAGGCTCCGATGTCCGACCGTCCGTCTGTCTGCTAGTGTCTCATGAACCGTTACAAGTTCACAGTTGTAATTTTTAATTTTAATAAAACGACTTTTGATTTGTCTTTTTTATTTTCTTTTGACTTTTTTGACGTGACAACGTCTAATAAATCGATGAAGCTGGCTGCACACACGAAAAAAACATGACTCATGTAGCGTTACCTCGCGGCCTTGCTCTGCTGTAGCGTTGTACGCCATGGCGGCTTGAAGTGCAAGCGAGAGCGCGGAACGAGCGATGAGAGACAGATGATGTCGAACGCTGCCGAATCGGCCTCCGCGTTCGGCAATTTCATTAATGTTTTGTTATGACGTTGTCACGTTAAACTATCGTCCGTAAACCGACTTTACAGACAACCGATTTTTATCCAAACTGTAGAAACAACATCACATTGCATTTATTTCTATAAATAAGTACTAAAATGTCTTCCTACCTGCTAAATAAATTACATAATATATTAAACTTCGTAAAAAAAGTAGGTACAAAAAGTATTTATAAAAGTAGCACAAAAGTATTTGTAAGTAATGTTAGAGGCTGGCAACGCGCAAGTAATGCAGCTTCTGGCAATGCAAGCGTCTTTAGGCCAGCGTTGCCAGTATGTTACTTTTGTAACATTTTACGTTACTTTTGACCCTCTCATGTTACCTCCATGTTACACGCCTCAAAATGTTACTTTTAAGACTTAATAAAAAATATTTCACAGAAAACAAAAAATAAACATGAAACGGAACGCATACAAGAAAGGTTTCGTTCGTCATGTTGGCGCGAAAATTTTTCACTTCGTTTGTCGTATCGCATATTCACTCACTCGCGTGAATTTCTAAATGACCCATCCCGCTTACTTAGGCGAGTGAGCGACAGCCTAGTAGTGGCATCCGTGTTGGTTCAGTTCAGTTTGTTATTACGATTCTTTCGAAGCCTACTAAGGGGACAGCTTTTTTTTATGTAATAAAGTGCCATGTTATTATTAGTCGTTTTCCACAAAAAATAAGGTAATGTTACTTTTCTCGTGAAAATGTTACTTTTTGAGCTCTCTCATGTTACATTTGACTATCTGTCACTGGCAACACTGCTTTAGGCTGCGGTAACTACACACCATCAAGCGGGCCGTATGCTAGTTTGTCACTTTAGTGGTATAAAATAAAAATTAAAAGTGAAGTAAATTTGTATGACCCTATTGTAACTCAAACCGTTGTAGGTAACACTCATCGGTACAAATAATATTTCATGAACTATAATAACAGTAATTTAATTTATTTTGAAAACGAAGGCTCTTGTTGGTTTGATCCTGGCGTCCGACGCATAGCGGTTTGTATGTGTGCATAGCGTTCTTCCCTAGACGCACACGTGCGCATCTGCTGCCGCGCGCCGTCGAATTTACCTAAAACTGAGCACTTCGGTTTTGTAATAACGCTCTTAATCATTTTAACGTTATGTAAAAAGATTAGCTCTGATTTTCTTTTTAAATAAGTAGTTTGTTAAATAATACACGTAATAGACACTTGCATTGTTATTTTAATAATAATACTATGTTAAAAAGAATGTACTTATTTGTAGTAACATTTTATAAAACATTTCATTGGTTTTATATTCCCAACAAACGGTGACAATATACAGTATCTGATCAATTAACATCTGTAAAAGACAGGCCTGTCCACCATACTGCCATCCATCAAACGCAGGACTAATTAATTTCACATAAGGACTAAGTACTTGTATTAGAAAGTGTCACCGAAGTCACGTTACTAAGCCCTACTTTATATTCAGTGAACATAACTTGAATAATTTCTCTTTGAATAGAGGGCCGCCCGAAGAAGATGAAGAAAAAAAATCACCATCATGTGAGAATCGACCACAGAAGTACCGTATCCTACTCGAGCCTGCTCTCTTGGGTACCATGATAGCCATCAATCTAGGTCAGACCTCGCTTCAAAACTTCTATTTGCAAACAGCATGTACTGTTGACCTAGAGGTGGATTTAGCTGTTTGCGAAAAAGGAGATATGGAGGTAATCAACATTTTTTTGTTTTATTTCCCTCATATATTACTTTCACTTTGATTTGACTGTTTATATCTGCGACATCTTTTCATTCTTAGATGGTTATCGATATTTTTTATACCAAAAAGAAAAAGAAATAAAGTAAACGTATTTATTGCGAGTATTTTTTTTAATCTTTAAACTACATCAATAACTACCTGTTATTTAATTTTTATGAAAGATCGAGAATACATGAGAAAGAAACCATTAATATTTCTAAAATAATATACTCTACAATACTTTAATATCCGGTTATAACTTCGATACTAAGACAGGCCGACTGTATTGACACGACGACCGTGAATTTTATCAGACCTTTGATAAACTAAGCCTATCTCACCTTTTACAAATATCAATATACATATGAGGAACTATCGATATCATATTTAACCAATGTATAATATGATCTATGTATCTACTTGAGAATTAGAAAGTATGTTGTGTGTACCAATGGCATGGTGTGTTACTTGGATTTTTATTTTGCTGTGTTTAGTTTAGTTTGTGATCTTCTTGTACATACGAGTCGCAATAAATACTTTTTCTTTCTTTCTTTATGAGCTAAGGTTTATAGATATAAGGTTTATAAGGGTTAATAGTATGTACGAATATAGGAATAACAGTAGGCCGAGGACCATGATAAAAGATGATATGACATGAATAGGAGATGATGATGATGCTGTACAGATGCCAGCACATCAAGCTACTATAAACTCAAATTTCTTTAAAAGATTTTCAACTTTATTGCTAAATCATAAGGTTCAAAGTTGGTTGGGAAAATAAGACAGTTTCGGGTACTTATCTTGATGTGCTGGCATCTGTACCTATGGAAGTAGAATACCTTAATTTAGTATTTGATATTGGAATATTGGAAAGACGTACCAAAGTCCTAAATCTAAATAAATAAAATGAAATGCTGTTCGTTGGTGAGGGCATCACTTGAGAACGTCTGGACTGATTTGGCTATTTTTTTGTTTAAAAATGTTCGGAATACTCCGAAATTTTATCAAAGAAAAATTTGAAAAATTGCATTTTCTATGTCTGTTGGGTCAAGGTAATAAAAAAGTGTTTGTGATGAGGCCGTTGTAGAAAATACACAAACAAAAAAAATTAAATGGTAACTGTTTACTTTACGAATCCAATGTCAATGCTCTGATGTTTTGTAAACAAATAACAGAGTGTTAAGGCCAGGACTCTCGGAAATATCGGAATCGACCTATTTTTGATTCAACATTAAACAATCAAATATTCTTTGTTTTAATCTGAAAAAAATATATGGCATAGTTTAACTAACATTCTTGATTATTCTACGGTTCAAAACACGATATTTACAACTTCACTCGATCATAAAAAATCGCAAACAAATCGAAAACAGCGAAGTTTTTAATCGTTTTTCAAGTCGTATTTGAAGTAGACTTAACTTTTACTCGCAAAAAATATATCAAAAAATAGGCAATGATGTATAGTAGAACATTCTACGGTTAATTTTTCTCAAAACTGATTTTTATTGTCTTAACAAGATATAACCTAAAAAGGCGGCCTGCGCGCTTCACTTCAGTAGCCCGCCGGGCGTTACCGAGGTAGGACCTGTGTCGCTTTTGCTGGCTCGCCGCGTTCCCGCTAATCGATCGAAATATACGTTATATTATTGTTAATTTCCGTGTTTGTGTATTAGTTTCAAAAATCAGTCTGTAAATATTGTTTAGGTTCTAGTATTAATAATTAAACTAAATATTAGTTTGTTATAATATAGTTGTAATATATAGTGATAATTAAGATTAAATTATGGGGAATAAAAACAGAAGAAAGAAAAAAAATGTTCAGCATTGAACTGCAAAGCTTAAAAAAAAATAAAGTAAGTTTGATTATTATTTTTCTACGTATTTAACTACCCACTTATAAGACGACGCGACAGAATAATATTGTAGTTGTATAAGTCCTCTTGCTTTCGTCACAGTACTAGCAGTAGCAGGTACCATTTTACAATTATCGTAATATCTGTAATAGATTTTCAACTTTACTACAACGGAATAAGGTTTATATTCAATTGCAAAATTTGAATTTTTTGAGTTTGAGTTTCTAGTTTTGTGATTGTATAGGTAAAACTAGTATTTGGGCGTTGCGCGAGCTGCAAGCAGCTCGCGGGGTCGTGTTTTTGAGGAGTATTTCTTACCCTTGTAAAAAGTATTTGGGCGTTGCGCGAGCTGCAAGCAGCTCGCGGGGTCGTGTTTTTGAGGAGTATTTCTTACGATGGGGGGAGGGGTGAAGGGGGGAGAGGGGGGAGTTTTGAAAAATGATTTTGACCAACTCTGGGCCCCTTGATATGAATCTGAAAAAAAAAAATGTTCCAAGTCTCTTAACTTCCGAGATCTACCTCTAGAGGGGGGAGAAGGGGGGCAACTTTGAAAAATGGATTTTACTTTTACTCTATACGAATCCGTAAATGTTCCAAGTCTCTTAACTTCCGAGATCTACCTCTAGAGGGGGGAGAATGGGGGCAAGGGGGGCAACTTTGAAAAATGGATTTTACTTTTCCGAGCCTCCTCTATACGAATCCGTAAGAAAACAAAACCCAGGTTTCTTAATTTCCGAGATACGATGGGGGGAGGGGTGAAGGGGGGAGAGGGGGGAGTTTTGAAAAATGATTTTGACCAACTCTGGGCCCCTTGATGTTCCAAGTCTCTTAACTTCCGAGATCTACCTCTAGAGGGGGGAGAAGGGGGGCAAGGGGGGCAACTTTGAAAAATGGATTTTACTTTTCCGAGCCTCCTCTATACGAATCCGTAAAACAACAAAACACGGGACTCTTAGTTTCCGAGATACGATAGGGATGAGGGAGAGTGGGGTGGAATGGAAAAGGGGAGGTTTGGGATTTTTCCCATACTCGTGAGAGTTACTTGTATACGAATCTGTAAAAATATACCCACCTCCCCCTTCACCATCTGGGAGAACAATTATGTCAGTCAGTCAGTCAGTGGTAATCGAGCTTTATATAGTATAAATCGAGCTTTATAATATTATATTTTTTTGAAGTGAAAACTTCTTTAGCATCATTGTGATTTGAAAATTTTATGAAACGAAAAAGCTACAGTAAAAAGAGACAGAAGATTTAACCTGCGAGAAAATGAGATAGGAAGCATTATACAGTGTTTTTGTTTTTTATTATTACAAATGACATCACATTTAATCCTATGCTACTAATTTGTGATGATGATGATGATGGTGATGGCGATGGCGATGGTGATGGCGATGGTGATGGTGATGGCGATGGTGATGGCGATGATGATGATGGCGATGACGATGGTGATGGCGATGGTGATGGCGATGGTGATGGTGATGAGGAAGCATTATACAGTGTTTTTGTTTTTTATAACATATTATAAATGACATCACATTTAATCCTATGCTACTAATTTGTGATGATGATGATGATGGTGATGGTGATGACGATGGCGATGGTGATGGTGATGGCGGTGATGGCGATGGTGATGGCGATGGCGATGGTGATGGTGATGGTGATTGCGATGGTGATGGCGATGATGGTGATGGCGATGGTGATGGCGATGATGATGATGATGGTGATGGTGATGGCGATGGAGATGGTGATGGCGATGGTGATGGCGATGGCGATGGCAATGGTGATGGCGATGGCGATGGCGATGGTGATGGATGGATGGATGTTCTTTAGCATCGTTGTGATTTGAAAGTTTATGAAACGAAAAAGCGACAGTAAAAAGAGACATGTAAACTCATAAGATTTAGCGTGGGAGAAAATGAGATAGGAAGCATTATACGGTGTTTTTGAAGGTTTCACTTCTACCACGTGTGAATTGCACACATGCTGTTTTATTATTTTTGTAAAGATCTGATGATGACTTTCGGAGACAAACAACGGAACTCTTCAATAAATGCCAGCAAATCAACCGCGATTGCTGCTATAGCATTCGTTTCATAAACTCTCAAATCACAACGATGCTAAAGAACATCCATCCATCCATCCATCTATCACCATCACCATCGCCATCGCCATCGCTATCACCATCGCCATCGCCATCACCATCGCCATCGCCATCACCATAACCATCATCATCACCACCATCACCATCGCCATCACCATCGCTATCACCATCGCCATCACCATCGCATCACCATCATCATCATCGCCATCACCATCACCATCGCCATCACCATCGCATCACCATCATCATCGCCATCACCATCGCCATCACCATCGGCACCACAATCGCCATCGCCATCACCATCGCCATCATCATTATCGCCATCATCATCGCCATCACCATCACCATCACCATCACCATCATCATCATCATCACAAATTAGTAGCATAGGATTAAATGTGATGTCATTTGTAATAATAAAAAACAAAAACACTGTATAATGCTTCCTATCTCATTTTCTCCCACGATAAATCTTATGTCTCTTTTTACTGTTACTTTTTCGTTTCATAAAATTTTCAAATCACAACGATGCTAAAGAAGTTTTCACTTCAAAAAAAATTTGCAAATCTGTCTATTTACGATGGAGTTATGCCCTTACATACATAAAAAAATAGAAATATCCGAATTGAGAACCTCCGCCTTTTTTGAAGTCTGTTAAAAAAATAATATTTACAATCACAAAACTAGAAACTAAAGTAGGATGATGAAATTAAAATACTGTAGACGAGCAGCCCTATATTTCAAGAATAGGGCCGATTCACAATACTATTACTTATAAAAATAACCGTGACAGGGGTCAGTGAGTTCATTCGAACTGCGCTTTCGCGGCATTTGCCACGCGAGGACGGAGGTAACGCTAAATGCCTACTACGCTCGAAGATCCTGGCCTTAATAGCTGCCAACCAACCCGTAGTGATTAATTATCTTAACAAGGTGCAGTACTTACAGCAATATCTATGAGTGACCTATGGCCTGTCCAGTTTATCCTAAGTTAAACATTCAATAGAGTCCTTAGACCTCACAATATACATATCGTCGCCTTAGAGTGAAAACCTCGGGAATACAATACCTCGTAAATAGCATTTTATGGATTTCGGACATTCTTATACATAGTATCGAACAGTTCTAGATATAACAATTTAAGGTTAAATTTCCATATTAATTAATAAGAATACAGCAGTGCGATTCTGTAACCATCTCACCGTGAAAACTTAGGTGAAGTGAGCGTGGAGTGAACTGTCAGTGTCATCTTACCAGATACTAGGGATTGACCAAGCATACATTTACAATCATAATCGAGATTTTAATAATATTTTTTAATGCTAATCCTATTGATATTTTTATATAATTCAAAGCTAGTATTTTAGTGGTCAAAACATTAATATTTTGTGGGGTTTTACTTACAATAAAATAGCAAAACAGAAGCGCAGTCAGAATCTCAACCTTGTTTTTTTTTTTCTTTTTTCCCTAGACTAGTAAGTCCTTATATAGCCAGACAGCGCCAGCGCCTAACGCGCTTGCGCGGCGTGAAATATGGCTCATTCCGAATTAAGTCATCATCGCTCACATGAATAATTTGCTTACCGATTTAGATAAATCACCACTATGGCAGCTGAGAGTCAGTAATATACCTATTCACTTGAATAGTTACTCATGGTTGGATTATAGTATTTATTTGTGTATACACCACGAATTTCTTCTTCTTTGGTAAGGTGGCGACTGTAGCCAGAAGCACAATTTCGAAAATGCCACGTTAGTTTAAAGATCGGTGATAATTATTAATTTAGGCCCTAAATGAAAAACCGACCATGCCCTAAATTTTAGGGCATTGTCGGTAGTCGGCGTTATCGCAAGATGGCACATGCCATGACTTCATATATGTCGATTCACGGGACATCGTTATCGCGTTCACGTTAATTCAGAAAAGGGCCCTAATTCACTATGACCACTTAATGATTCGTTACTTCGAAACCACGTCAATTCCTTAATAACCTAATCACTACATCTGCTATTAACGTATTCTCTATGACACAATGACCGAAACCGGTTTGAACTGTCAAAATACCACGCTTGACAAACGTACGGCGTGGTAAGATTATGCGGGGAATAATAGATAAATACCATACAGCAGAATTGGGGTCAAGGTGTAAGCACGCTGTAGTCGATTACAGTGCAATTCGGAATGTACCATATATCACTCCACTCGAATCTCGTAACCATGGCAACATCACCTCGGCGTCAACAACACCTCCACCAGCCGCGTTTTGATTGACGAATACCTCGTCTTTTTCTACTTTAGAGTTACACATTTTGAAAATCGCTCAACGAAAACTTTGCTTAATCTGCCCCTTGGCAGACTCTAAGGCAGGGTCGCCATGGTGTATTATATTAATTATTAATATTATTACCATAATTTCCTAATGTTCTTATACATGACGCCTTACAAGTTAAATATGTAAAAACAAATCTCTAATGTGATGAGTGACTAACGCGCAAGCGCGGCGTGATCTTATCACTTCACCTTCACTCCACCCGATTCACGACATTAAATGTCGGGAATCGGGTGAAGGGAAGGTGAAGTGATCACGCAATCTGCAATGTGATAATGACAGTGATTAACACGCAAGCGCGGCGTGATCTTATCACTTCACCTTCACTTCACCCGATTTACGACATTTAGTGTCGTGAATCGGGTGAAGTGATCACGCCACACAAACGACGTGGGAATCAAAAAATCTCTTTTATGATTGTAAATGTTTGCTTGGTCAATCCCTAGCATCAGTAGGATGACACTGACAGCTCACTCCACGCAAGTATTCACGGTGAGATTTTTACAGAATCGACATGCTGAACCTCCTGTTTTGAAGTCGGTTAAAAAAACATAAAAGACACCGTGTTGCTTTCGTAAGATAATGATAATATGTATGTATTGACATTTCTATTGCATTTATTATTGTATACGAAATTGTGACTAATTACCTATTTGTTTATGTGCCGTTTTTGATTTTTTATTGACATATTATATTAACTATTGCAAGAACTTTACTTACTTATTGACTTTATTAAATTTTGTTATTTGATATTTTGTATGCCTTTTGGCGGGACATAGCATGGACCAACATTTTTTTTGTATAACATCTGTATAATTTAGGGTTGCCAACCGTCCTGTTTTCCCAGGACATGTCCTAGTTTTTGTAGTGTCCTGGGACGTCCTGAATAGTTTTTAAGCAGCGTCCTGGGTTTTTAAATTTTAAAATTCGCGCGCCTCTTCTCAAATTTTTACGTTACGAGCGGCCTCACGGTCGCAAGTAATTGCGTTGCCGCGCTGCCGTGCTGTTTCAAAACAAAGGCGCAACGTGCCACTTGATGATATCTCTTTCGCTCTACTATGGTCGCGCAGTGCTTACTATTCCGTCCCTTTCTTGCATTAGACATACAGAGCTAGCTATCCAGTCAGATTATTATTTAGTTTTCAACTTTTATAATTTTATTCAAATATTTTTATTAAAAAATGTGATTATTTTAATTACTTGAATTTCATTTCACCTGTTTTCACTAGATATTTATTTAACTATTGCACTCTATTAATGCGTCCTGTTTTTAAACTGAATTGTCCTGGTTTTTCCAACTTCAAATCCTGGTTTTTTAAATTTGAGGTTGGCAACCCTAGTATAATTGTACCCTATGTTCACAAAATGAATAAATGAAATGAAATGAAACCGTACAAATATTTTACAGCATGCAGTTCTTTCTTCTTCCCGACAAATTACTTCTTTTACACTTACGAGGTTTTCACTCTAAGGCATCGATATATGGGATGGTAGGGATGTCGACGCGCCAACCGTAACCATAAATTCAGGACATGATACTAGAAAATGTTTCATCAGTTAACAAAAAACTAACCTGCCTTTTTCATCATCATCAGTCTATAGCAGTCCACTGCTGGACATATTCCTCTCCTATTGCACGCCATTCAACTCGATTTTCGGCAACTCTCATCCAGCTGCTAACAGCCATATTGTGAAGATCGTCGCTCCACCTAGCCTGAGGATGTCCCACCTTACGTTTACCGATTCGCGGTCGCCACTGAAGAACACGTCGTTTCATAGAAAAGAGTAATTAATACCTACGCGGTCAAAAATTACTGAACCGCACTTTTTTTTTTAAACAGCCGACCATAAACCGCAGTAGATTTAGAATCATGCACAGAATTCATGGTAACAGGTTCTGCGTCGATGAACATAAAGGGCTAAGGAAGGAACACGGGTGGGTTTTAGTCAGAAGGAGACTGACACTCCCTTCCGCTCCACCCAGAGCGGGAGGGGTCATTTGATGATTTCCAACCTGAAAAAAAAAAAAAAGAAAAAAACCCTGTATCATAACCATAGATACCTAGGCTGAACCAAGACAGCCCCAAGTGCTGTAAGAAAGAAATCTAATGCAGAATCAGACAGCCTGCTTAAGTACAATGTGGTCCAACCACAGTTCAAATAGTTCCAGCCTATTATTGTCCACTGGAGGGCAACGGCCTCTTCTGGTGCAGAGTAGGTATTGATCGTCGTCACGCTTGCTCATAGCGTGCGTTGATGATTTCAGACCAATAGCTTTTATCTGTGTTTGTGTAATTAAATTAATGACTTCAGATAATCCCAACCAGACGGCATAATATTATTCTTTTGTCTTTTTGGGCCATTTCGAAATTACTTTCCTTCTGCCTATTGTTTTAAACCATGTTTTCTTGTTGTTGACGTCGAGAAGGTATCCAGTATATCTCAGCTTTTGAAAGTAGCAAACAAAATGGGAGATGTTAAAAAATCACGCTTTTCAGGTTTTTCGCTTATTCAGACCTCTTGTTATGATAGCCCGAAATGGAGTTACTTCATTCCTTTAAGATTTGACATACATTTATTATGTACATTGACCAGTTATGGTTTGACATACATTTAATATGTATGTCAAAATATATCTAACTGGCTTCTGCCCGCGGCTTCGCCTGCGATGTACGTCGATAAAAACTATCCTATGTAAGTACATAGGATAGCTTTTATCGCCAAAAAATTTGGCAGAGAGATAGATTGCATCCCGGGGAAGGCCCCGGGATGCAATCTATCTCTCTGCCAAATTTTATCGAAATCCGTTTAGTGGTTTAGGCGTGAAAAGGTAACATACAGAGAGACAGACAGATAGACAGAATTACTTTCGAATTTATAATATTAGTATGGATATACAGGGTGGCAGGGACATCGATGCGCAAACTGTAACCATGAAGTCAACATGACAGATATGATTCTAGTCGTAGACATTTTTCGTCTGTTACCAAAAGAGAAAATCTGCTGTTTCATAGAAAAGTACAGACGCCAGCACATCAAGCTACCCGAAACTGTCAAATTTTCCCAGTCAACTTTGAACCTTATGCTTTAGCGATAAAGTTGAAAATCTATTAAAGTTTGACAGATTGTAGTAGCTTGATGTGCTGGCGTCTGTACAATACGCGCAAGTGTACCTACGCGGTCAAAGTGTATGGAACAGTTTTTTTTTTAATAACCACCGAGAAATATCAACGCAGTCTATGTAGTAGGTACTTATGTCAAAATATATCGAATGTATTATCCAATACAATATTACTATAACCATTTTTGTATCAATTTCAGGCTGAGAGTCAAATAGTCGTATCAGGAGTTAACGTCAGTCGAAGTTTCATTGGATCTCTCATATCTACTGTGGTCCTGTTATTTGTGGGACCATGGAGCGATTGCAGTGGGCGACGGAAACCACTGCTTATACTGCCGCTGGTCGGCATGATCGTAATGACGACGGCAGTCTTATTTATGCTGGTCTTCCCTGGAGCGTCAACCACACAAGTGGTGTATGCAGTTCAGCTTCCCATGTCTTTAGGAGGGAATTTTGGACTGCTACTAGCAGCCGCATTCAGTCATATAGGCGATGTAAGTAAACAAACATCACATTACATCTCAAACAGAACATTTCATTTTAAGGCGAAAGCGCCAGGGTAGCCTGCGAAATTCGTTTTTTTTAGGTTTTTTGCAATTTGCTGGTCAGTATTAAGTTTTACGTTGATTAATATATGAATCGCGGCCGTAACAAACATGTATTTACAGAATTATAATCATTAAAGTCATCAACATGTGGGTTATTCGTGACCGCGCGTAGACAAGTGATACACTGAAGTAAGTTGTACACAGAAGTAGCGATTAATTTATTACGATATCAAGTAACTAAAGCTAGTAGTTACATTTGACACGAAAAGGTAAAATTAAATAATGTTACATGAAGAGTAAAACTAATAGAAACACGAAGCTCGCCGTAAACTATTACGGCGAGCTTCGGCGAGTAAAATATGATCGGGGGTCAGAGAGGACCTCGCACGATCGTAGTTCAGCACAGACTGAAGCTCCGAACCAAAACTCTCCCAAATCTGCCGTCCACTAAACAAAGGATTTCAAAGGAAGCGGCAAAACGATTTTACACAAAGGCCGCGGCACATTTTAAAAGTACAATAATAAAGGAAAAGGATAAAAGGACCAGGGCCAGACGGCATTCCACCCATTTTCCTTAATAAGACGGCTTATGCGTTATGTGCGCCATTGTGTATTATTTATAATAAATGTCTATGTCAGGGAACATTTCCAGAGGTCTTGAAGCGGGCAAATATTACCCCTGTTCATAAAAGCGGTCCAAAAGAGGACGTTGAAAATTATCGGCCCATTTCTATATTGTCGGCCTTGTCAAAGCTTTTCGAGAGACTCGTTCACAATCAGTTGTATCCGATTGTCCATGATAAAATATTACAACAACAGCACGGGTTCGTAAAAAGAAGGTCTACAACAACTAATTTGATATCTTTCACTGACTACTTGTTTAATAGTATGGACTCTCGTGTGCAGGTGGACTCTGTATACACTGATTTTCGAAAAGCCTTTGACAAGGTCGATCATGAATTGCTTTTGAGGAAGCTGGCCTTTAACGGTATCCGCGGGGATTTGTTGCGTTGGTTCATATCGTATGTGTCAAATAGAACACAAAAAGTAGCTGTTAATGGGTTCTATTCCACCACCATAACCGCAACATCAGGAGTGCCTCAGGGCTCGATTCTCGGGCCTCTTTTGTTTGTAATATTTATCAATGATATCGATGAGTGTTTTCTTAACTCTAAGTTTCTACTTTACGCGGACGATCTAAAAATTTTTAGATCCATTAGATCATTAACAGACTGTCACTTACTTCAACAAGATCTTAATCGTTTAGTTGAGTATTGCGTTAAAAACAAACTCCTACTTAGTATTCCCAAATGTTCCTGTATCAGCTTTACTAAAAATAAAACCCCATTTAAACATCCCTATGCACTACACAGTGAAATCTTGGCCAGGGTTAACTCAATTCGTGATCTGGGAATACTGCTCGATGACAAACTGCACCTGGACGCACATGTTGATAAAATCGTGAGTCAGGCTTATCGTATGTATGGTTTCGTGATGAGATCGGCCACGGAATTCATCCACCCAAGCACATATTTACATTTGTATCGATCGTTAATCCGGTCTCAACTAGAATATGCAGTACCTGTGTGGAGTCCCTATTATAATAAATATATTGACTGTATTGAGCGTTTGCAATGTAAGTTCCTGAAAACGATGCATTACCGCTGTTCTAGAAGTCGTATTTACATCCCCTATAGCGACTTACTGAAAAAATACAATTTACTCTCTTTGAAGTCTAGACGAACCTTCCTAGAAACTATGTTTTTATATGATCTGTGTAACAACTCGTATGACTGTGTGGATATTTCTAACAAGTTATGCTATGTTGTTCCTAGAACCGTACAGGGACGTGGGGTGCGCGCACGACCTGTTTTCGCCGTCACTCCTAGTCGTACGAATGCAGGCTTGCGGGCACCTCTACGTCGCCTTACGGGCAATTTCAATAAGTTTTTCTGTAACTTGGATCTATTTGCTTTATCTGTTGGAAAATTTAGAAACATATTGCTTGGCACAATCAAAAATTTAGGTGAATAATTTTGAATGTTTATATTCCTTGGTAGCTGTAATTTATATGTATCTTATTTTGTGTACTTATCTATTCTGTCCGACTTTAACTCTATCAACATTGTCTTTGTCTTTTTGTGTATCTGTGGAGAACGTTGTTGGTTGCACATTTATATAACTCCTTATGTTCTATTTACTTATAATATATAATGTGTAATTGTTTGTTCTTCCGAATAAATAAAATAAAAATAAAATAAAACACGAGAAATGCAAATGGGTGCAATACAAGACAACTAAAAATAACAGAACAATGAACCTTAACTAACAATAGCAAATGGGTACAATACAAGATAACTAAACATAATAGAACAATGAAGAACCTTAACTAAAAGTAAAGAATCATGAAAGACAATAGTACCTATAACATAAATCGCTTGCAGATGTGATTCGTGGGAAAAACACAAAAATGAAACTTTCTAAAAATTATTACAATAAGTTCTTCTATACAATACTACATTCTTAAAACTATGCAAGGGATGGGTACGTGAGACACAGTCCCCACAGTACCCCCCTACCAGTGATAAAGATCACGAAACACCCGCCTGATAGTAATCAGGAAATTTAACTCTCCTACCAGAACGGCGAGGAATATGCTTGCCAGGCCAACTTAGGTTCCAGTGAGTCGGAACCGGTTGCCGCATAGTTCACGGTGAGTCGGAACTGTCTGCGAAGATGTCCCCAGTGAGTCGGGGTGGCGCGGGCGCTGCGTTATGCTCCAGTGCGTCGGTGCCGCATAGTTCACGGTGAGTCGGAACTATCTGCGAAGATGTTCCCAGTGAGTCGGGGTGGCGCGGGCGCTGTGTTATGCTCCAGTGCGTCGGATGTGGTACAGCGCCGGGTTGCGGCTGGCTGCTGCGTCGACCAGGAGAGGAATTGAGCTCTTCTTGTTGACCGGCCGAAAGTGCAGTGTGCTGTGCCGAGTCGGGGTCACCACTGTGGGTTCGGTCGCCATTTTAACACGTACTTTGATTTAGCACTCGCGAAACTCTTTACGCACTGTCACGAACTCACGCTATTGATAGTTTTGATCACGTCGGGGTCACCACTGTGGGTTATTCGTGACCGCGCGTAGACAAGTGATACACTGAAGTAAGTTGTACACAGAAGTAGCGATTAATTTATTACGATATCAAGTAACTAAAGCTAGTAGTTACATTTGACACGAAAAGGTAAAATTAAATAATGTTACATGAAGAGTAAAACTAATAGAAACACGAAGCTCGCCGTAAACTATTACGGCGAGCTTCGGCGAGTAAAATATGATCGGGGGTCAGAGAGGACCTCGCACGATCGTAGTTCAGCACAGACTGAAGCTCCGAACCAAAACTCTCCCAAATCTGCCGTCCACTAAACAAAGGATTTCAAAGGAAGCGGCAAAACGATTTTACACAAAGGCCGCGGCACATTTTAAAAGTACAATAATAAAACACGAGAAATGCAAATGGGTGCAATACAAGACAACTAAAAATAACAGAACAATGAACCTTAACTAACAATAGCAAATGGGTACAATACAAGATAACTAAACATAATAGAACAATGAAGAACCTTAACTAAAAGTAAAGAATCATGAAAGACAATAGTACCTATAACTTAAATCGCTTGCAGATGTGATTCGTGGGAAAAACACAAAAATGAAACTTTCTAAAAATTATTACAATAAGTTCTTCTATACAATACTACATTCTTAAAACTATGCAAGGGATGGGTACGTGAGACACAGTCCCCACAAACACAACTCTCTCAGACCACGTAAGTCCAGAGAATAACTGTTTCATGAAATTATCATTCTTTGGACTTACGTGGTCTTAGAGAGTTGTGTTGATGACTTTAATGATTATAATTCTGTAAACACATATTTGTTACGGCCGCGATTCACAACGTACAACTTAATACTGACCAGCAACTTGCAAAAAACGTAAGAAAATTTGAATTTTGCGGGCTACCTTAGCGCTTCCCCCTTAAAGTGTAATGTTATTTTTCAACACACTTGCTCGTAAATTGGCTCTTATTGAACCGCTTTTAGGTCCATAATGCAGTGTATTAAAAACGCGTGCTTTTCCTTTATGTTGTTCCACTAGTTCATTAACGCCACAGATAACGATTTACTAGTCGGAGATGCGCGCTTTTTTATTCTCATCAAAGAGACATCATGCCAAAAGAAACTCGCGGCCATATTTTACTTTTTTTTAAATAGTCTGTATTGTCTTTGGTCTCTCAAAATAAACTAATATTTATTTACCTTAACCCGAACCTTCTCAGGAACCACGGACAATTTAAGGCTTCTGCAATAACCGATATACCTTTATTCGCCTGTAATCTTGGCAGGCACGATAGGTACGCTAAGGTTTAAACCATAGTTTGGAGCAGCAAAATATGTGTGTTTGGGTAGCAATCAGTCAACAGTAAAACATTTGTAGAGCATACGAGAGCCGTTTGCAGAGAGATTATGATTATTTAAACAATTTGTAAACATTACCTACACTATGAAACGGCTGCAGTATAACTGCTGTTAACATACAACACATGATCGCGATAACAGATGAATCAACTTGAATAGTTCAGAATGAATAAGAATTATATGGGGAATATTATTCATTCTTAAGTAGTACCTTCATAATTTTGACTTGTGACATCAAATAAAAACGTTTCACCTACAATAAATTGATTGAGACCTATCTGTGCCTACCCTTTATACATAAACGTTACTTAAAGTTAAGTAGTGATTAGCGACTATTTAACCACTCATTTTTGATGTTTAAAGTTTCTAACACCCGTATTCACAAATATTACTAAGAAGTCTCACAGTGCGCGCGGACGCACGGGATCCAAAAACCTATTCATAGACAATACTTTAGCGGCGATCGGCACTATGCGTCTCTTAATTTTTACGAATTTAACTTAATTTTTTGGACATGTCATATGCAACTCATTGAAAAATGCCGTACTTCGCACAGTATTTCCACTTAGACAAGTATTGTTTGTGAATACGGGTGTGAATAAACCCCAAAATGGGTAAAAAAAAAAACGTTGTCATAGGTACCTACTGTCAAATCGTTTACCACATAATTGTCAGGCAAGTAATTGTCAGTAGAATTAGCTCCCACAGCGGATACGTTAGCTAATTGAATAGACATGCACTTAAATCGCAACTGTGGTCCACTTTATGTAACACGAAAATGCCCGTAACATGTTCCATTGGGTCTGAAACTGGGTCAAATTATACTTTACTCTTTAGGTATCGCTTGGATGTACCCTTTGTTTACACCTCATAGCATTTACAGTAGAGCATAAATGTGTGCAAAATAATTATGTTCCTACATGATGAGAATGCTACGGAACTACGATATAGGTACTTATCAGTTTCAAGACATGTCAGAAATGAAAATGTCAAACATCGAAAAAACAGTAATGAAAAAATGGGTAAAACAAAGATGGTGACATTGAATTAAAAAAAAAAACTTACATATTTCGGACCCATAAGTATAGTCCATTTAAAACTTATGTATAGTCAACAAAAGAGATAAGTATGCAGGTTCGTCGGATATAGTTGAAGTTTAGTAAGAAACCGATGTATGTTGTCGACTGAAATTTAATTTGTTATATGAGCTGTTTATTTTCTATTATTAAAATTAAATATTATTCGAGAAAATCCATCGGTTTCTTACTAAACTTTAACTATATCCGACGATCCTGCATACTTATCTCTTTTGTTGACTGTACAAAAATCTATTCTAATATCTACTTTAGTTGATATCGTAATAATCACCGAAGTTCCGGATTTCAAAAATGTACTTATTTGCATCATACATAACAATAATAGTAAGAAAAGAACTTACCGCAAGTCATTCAGTAATACGTACATTATTTCTAATTATAATAAACAGATTAGATACACGGTTAGTTTCGTTTCATATGTTTATGACTATAATATAGGTAATTAATGGTCATCTTAGTACCTACCTTTACCTAAAGGTAGCAAAAATCTTCTGATATCAACTGCTGACTGACTACCTTCATCTAAGTCTAACAAGAATTGTCCATACTTAAATCAATCGCACAGAGTCTCCAACGCGACAGCTATTTGTTCGTTGCCAAGTTAAAGTATGATAAAGTATCCTATATCATCTACGGCTTTACTACACTAAGGCCCATCACCCACGACGCTATTCAAAAGTCACCTGTCACAAACTAAAATCACCAATGAGTGGCCAGAGGCCAGAATATCATCACCGATTCACCCATGAGTAGCCAGAGGCCAGAATATCACCGCACTAGCATTTCAATGGCGGTTCGCACTAATTGTGATTGCTTGCGCCGTGCAAGCCATCGCAATTAGTAATTCCAGTCGTGTATGGACCACCATTGAAACACTAGTGCTGTAACATTCTGGCTACTCATTGGTGATTTGAGTTTGGAATATGTTACCTTTGAGTAGCGACGTGAACGACGGACCATAGAGTGCTTTACCTACTATGGTGAATCATGAATCCTTATAAAGCAGAGTGTCGAAATCTTTCCAGGTGTGCTTCGCGACAGGCCGTGACGTCACTCGCACCATGGGCACCCACCGGGCCGCCATGCAAATAGCCCACGTGGTGGGCGCCGTCGGCGGTCCCCTTTTGTACCGCTACCTCGGATTCTTCGGTGTGTTCCCACTTGTTTTATTTCTACAGGTATATAAATCCATATACGTTACTCCTTGGTGCCTGTTCTATGACATGGCAAATACTACACTAAGTATATTATAAAATATCAATAAAATCGGATGAATTAAGATGCATTCCACAAAAACCGTAAAGTCACATGGTGTACCTACTGGCCAGAAACTCCAAATATAATCAAATAGCTTTTTGGCAACCATTCGGTAAACCGTAAACGGCCATGGTTGCGTTAGACGGAAACTGAAAAGTGCAAAAAAGAAACTGAAAAGGCAAGCTATCGTATATCTAGCTATGTATGCAGGAATTCGCGACTAACACCGCAAGCCAAAATGCCGGATCGATATCGTGAACGAAAACATTTTCCTTGCATTTACTTACATCTGGCGGAGTGTTCACAATCATTCGACCCTGAAACGAAAATTTCGTTGTTTGTCCAACTTATTACTCTAAAGCTAAAAAAAATAACTCCAATGTTCTATCATTGCTTACTTCAATGACTTCTAAAGAATGGCATGAAGTACAGTAGCAAAGCGTCAACTTACCTATTTCTTACTATAAGCGGGTCTCTAAAATTGACTTAAGTAATTATGCCCGTATCCTGATGTCCGAAGATGGACCGTTTCGTAAAAGTTTAGGCATCTAAACGAGCGGCCCTTTTGCTCAGGGGGCTTTTTAAAAGCGTGTCAGGTCAGATGAACGCGCTTTTAAGCGAGAACATAACGAAAGGCTTCGCCAATGTTTCATGCCATTATCATCATTTTACTTCGCCTACCTAATCATGTTTTTTTCGCCTACCTAATCACTTAAGTCCAATACACATCCACCAATTTACAATAATGGCCAATTCGGATGTATACAACTCTTTTTAGCCCCCATTCTGATTTGACACCAAATTTTGCAGTTGCTTGATGTCTATTATTTAGTCTACAGAATACCATTTTAATCACTGGGGATATTGCGACACTTCCTGACTTTTTTTCAGAGGGGTTATCTAAAGGGATGTATCGTAGTCTATCTTAAATACGAAAAGCTGAATATTAATTGTGACTTTGTGGGGACTGTGTCTCACGTACCCATCCCTTGCATAGTTTTAAGAATGTAATATTTTTATAGAGGAACTTATTGTAATTATTTTTAGAAAGTTTCACTTTTGTGTTATTCCCACGAACCACATCTGCAAGCGATTTAAGTTATAGGTACTATTGTCTTTCATGATTCTTTACTTTTAGTTAAGGTTCTTCATTGTTCTATTATGTTTAGTTATCTTGTATTGTACCCATTTGCTATTGTTAGTTAAGGTTCATTGTTCTGTTATTTTTAGTTGTCTTGTATTGTACCCATTTGCATTTCTCGTGTTTTATTATACTTTTAAAAGGCAAACATTTTGCCGCTTCCTTTGTTTAGGAACTGCAGATGTGGATTTGCCGCGTCCTTTGTTTAGTGAACGGCAGATTTGGGAGAGTTTTGGTTCGGAGCTTCAGTCTGTGCTGAACTACGATCGTGCGAGGTCCTCTCTGACCCCCGATCATATATTTTACTCGCCGAAGCTCGCCGTAATAGTTTACGGCGAGCTTCGTGTTTCTATTAGTTTTATTAGTTTTACTCTTCATGTAACATTATTTAATTTTACTTTTTCGTGTCAAGTGTAACTACTAGCTTTAGTTACTTGATATCGTAATAAATTAATCGTTACATATTTACAACTTCCTTCAGTGTATCACTCGCCTCATCGCTCCACGCGGTCACGAATCCCCACAGTGGTGACCCCGACGTGATCAAAGCTATCATATAGCGTGAGTTCGTGACAGTGCGTAAAGAGTTTCGCGAGTGCTAAATCAAAGTACGTGTTAAAATGGCGAGCGATCCAGCGGGAGTCACTAGCGGCGGATGACGCGCATTCCCAGCCAGCCAGCTCCCACGGCTTCAACGGGTATCCTGACCACCAGCATGCAGCGACCGCGCATACCTGGTCATCACCCTCAGCCTCATCAGCAACCTCGGCACAGCACACTGCACTTTCGGCCGGTCAACAAGAAGAGCTCAATTCCGCTCCTGGTCGACGCAGCAGCCAGCCTCAACCCGGCGCTGTACCACATCCGATGCACTGGAGCATAACGCAGCGCCCGCGCCACCCCGACTCACTGGGGACATCTTCGCAGATAGTTCCGACTCACCGTGAACTATGCGGCAACCGGTTCCGACTCACTGGAACCTAAGTTGGCCTGGCAAGCATATTCCTCGCCGTTCTGGTCGCTGTACCACATCCGACGCACTGGAGTATAACGCAGCGCCTGCGCCACCCCGACTCACCGTGAACTATGCGGCACCGACGCACTGGAGCATAACGCAGCGCCCGCGCCACCCCGACTCACTGGGGACATCTTCGCAGACAGTTCCGACTCACCGTGAACTATGCGGCAACCGGTTCCGACTTACTGGAACCTAAGTTGGCCTGGCAAGCATATTCCTCGCTGTTCTGGTAGGCGAGTTAAATTTCCTGATTACTATCAGGCAGGTGTTTCGTGATCTTTATCACTGGTAGGGGGGTACTGTGGGGACTGTGTCTCACGTACCCATCCCTTGCATAGTTTTAAGAATGTAATATTTTTATAGAGGAACTTATTGTAATTATTTTTAGAAAGTTTCACTTTTGTGTTATTCCCACGAACCACATCTGCAAGCGATTTAAGTTATAGGTACTATTGTCTTTCATGATTCTTTACTTTTAGTTAAGGTTCTTCATTGTTCTATTATGTTTAGTTATCTTGTATTGTACCCATTTGCTATTGTTAGTTAAGGTTCATTGTTCTGTTATTTTTAGTTGTCTTGTATTGTACCCATTTGCATTTCTCGTGTTTTATTATACTTTTAAAAGGCAAACATTTTGCCGCTTCCTTTGTTTAGGAACTGCAGATGTGGATTTGCCGCGTCCTTTGTTTAGTGAACGGCAGATTTGGGAGAGTTTTGGTTCGGAGCTTCAGTCTGTGCTGAACTACGATCGTGCGAGGTCCTCTCTGACCCCCGATCATATATTTTACTCGCCGAAGCTCGCCGTAATAGTTTACGGCGAGCTTCGTGTTTCTATTAGTTTTATTAGTTTTACTCTTCATGTAACATTATTTAATTTTACTTTTTCGTGTCAAGTGTAACTACTAGCTTTAGTTACTTGATATCGTAATAAATTAATCGTTACATATTTACAACTTCCTTCAGTGTATCACTCGCCCCCCACGCGGTCACGAATAACCTACAACTTTGTTAGTGGCCTAGTGGGAAACCTAATAAAGTATGCGAAAATTTAATAAAAAATACGATGAAAATCGATCGCATTTTTAAATAAAGGAGGATATTAGACAGAACTTAATTACCGTATAAAATTGCCAAGCCTGAATAATATAATTACTTATAGAAAATTTCCGGTAATTTTCGTTTGTAGTAAAAATAATCCTAATTTAAAGTTGTATACTTCTGAATTGGCCACCCTGTATAATGTCCTAACTATTTATAAAACCATCAAAACTAACCTATTTAATCATAATATTGCAGATATCATCCCTGGTATACGTGATATTTGCAGTCAAAGACGTTAGTGTGAACAGAGAGAACAAAGTGTCGGTGTGGAATTGGAAACTGCCATTCAACGCAGTACTTTGTTTGATAAAGCCGCGGGAAGGCCGCAAGAGAATGATCATATTCCTTATGTTGGTCGTCACCCTTGGCGAAAGGATGTTATTATCTGGTTAGTAGGAAGCTTTATTAATATCCTGTGTGTTTAGGAAACTAATGACGCAGTTACTTTATAAATGATACAAGGAACTAAAGGAATTCATAAGGTAGGTAGTGTTAGGAGAAACTCCGACAGAGGACAGCTAAGAAGGAGCATAGTGTAGGTACTGAACTTATTGGTGATGTCATTTATATGTTCGTAGTTTTACCAATATGCTAACAGAAGGCCAATTCCCGTAATTAAAAACGTATAAAATCTAGTCACAATCTCATCTCATCAATTTAACTTTTCATTTTTGACAATCAATGTCAAAAATTTAGGGAAATTAGATTAGAGGTATTTTTGACACATTGAGAAAATTTACGAGAATTACCCCTCTGATGTAAGTATAAATCACAAGGACGAAACAAAAGTAGTACCAGCTGTACCTACATAAATACGGATCGTAGCGTATAGGAACTACTTGTTGTTTCTACTTTCTACTGACACCCATGAGAAAAATGCGCACAATGTCTGTGTGTACTGAGTTTTAAATATTGTCGCTAGAGGGCATTTCAGTACAGATAGATAAAAGCATTGTAGCAGCTATCATGAACTACGCTTGACTTCGCTGCTGCTACGCTTTAGGCACTAGTTCGGAATGATACTACTAGGTGGCGTTGACAATTGTAATGAAACGAAATATTGCAACGATATTCATAAACATTTATTTTTGAATGCTCGAAATTTATAAATACTTGAAAAGAAGTACCATGTAAGTAGTAGGTACCATACCACCTACTATAGATTTATTGCCTATACCACATATCACTGTTGGTACCGTAGAATTATTATTAGTCCTAACTTTTGCAACTCTTTACAAGAATATAATAGATCAGATTTTTGGATGGCAAACTCACTCTTTGCAAAAATATGATTCAGAAAGATTGGGACTGCTCATACAATTTTCCGGGAGTACTTGACACTCAATGATGTACCTATTTATTTTCGTAGACTTAATTATGGATACTTTGTTACAGCGGAGGTGCTAATCGCGTACATGTACTACAGGTACAAGTTTCACTGGAATGACGTGATGTTCGGATCCTACCTCGCCTACAGAAATATTGTCAGTTTTGTTGGTACGTATATCCTCGAAGAAATAATTGCAATATATTTCTAAGGACCCATTACTACACAACTATTGATAAAACGTATCTAAGTAGGTAACGTTACCTTGCGGTATCGGTCACTGTTTATCGGTTTATTCACATATAATATATCAGGAACCAGAAGTACCTATCTGTGACTAGGTGTACAATTGATAAGCTTTTATGATTCTGTGATGTATGTACGATCTGCAGCATTGCCATTTTTTCTATTTTTGTTATCTAATTAACTGCTGATAATGGGCTGAATTTCAACGACATGTGACATCGTCAACCCGCACTGAGCCCGCGTCGAGATTACAGCCCACTCGCCAATCTGCTAATGCTAATCTTAAAAAAAAATCAAGACTAAGTACCTACAACATATCATTAACCAAAGATTCCGTACCGAACCAAAGTTTTTAAACTCACCAGTTAAGTATCGAATTTGCAAATCAGAATCATAGTGATTCAACGAACTGCTGCCATTTTAAAAACTTCACAGAACGGCTTAAAACGTTTGTCTTGTTTCAGGAACGTTATTAATCCTCTCAGTGCTAAAGCGTCGGTTACGGCTATCCGATGAAACAGTGGGCATGCTCAGCTGCGGCTCCTATATCCTTGCCACTTCGGGCCTTATTACGTCTACTACGACTTGGTGTGTGTTTATGTGTAAGTATTAAGGTATCTTTGTGGGAATTTAAGTAAAATATTATGCAACTTTGAGTATCTATTTTATTTACGCTTTAGGGAGCAGTATATCATCAGGCCGATCGTTTTTGACGCAGCAATACCTCATTACAAACAATGATCTATCTATAAGGATGGCCACATAGTGAACGTCTAGAAATTCGTAACATTTGTTTAAGTATGGTAGACGTCGTCGACGCTATCATTGTCGATGATAAACTAGAATTATGCTGTTTCGTCCCGTTATTCAGAGCCGGGTTTCACAAATAAGCTGTTGTAGTATAACGCCTAAAACCGTCACTCTCTTTCTAATCTGTCTTTGTTGGCTTTGTTTCAAGATGTATTTCGAGGAGCTGCTTTGTCTTCATGTCTCGTATAAGCACGTACTTTAAGAAAAATTGCTCATACTGTGCCAAAGCTAGCTAGCTAGTCAGCAAGATGGTGGAGGTGGACTGCCCAAAATGCACCGAGCGTAAGGTGGTTCATGTTTGATCAAATTTAGCAGTATCTTTAGTGTAATTGTCGCAGTAATAAAACAATAATGCAATCTAAAGAACACGGGGTCCCAGGATACAACCCTATGGAAGACAAGCCCTAAGTTGACTTTATTCAGCCTCTTTAGCATCAATATTTCCTTCGTTTACAATATAAAACTGTTTGATGTCGAGAGTTTAGCACCAATAGTTCAACATGTTTGTACTCAAGAACAGTTCCTTTGGGGCTTTTTAAAAACATAGACATACCTAAATTACTGGAATTTCTTTTTTCTAATGTTTTCCTTGTCCAACTACAAACATGACTATTTTTATGGTGACTCATAAACCCCTCTAAAATATTAAAAAGGGGTTATCAGCTAGATAGATAAAAAGTTAATAAATCATTGTTTTCTATATTGTTTTTCAACCGTGATTTTATCACATTTTCCTTATATCATGACGATACGGCCAAACAGGAAGTTGATAAACTAATATTTAGGCCGTGCTATATCTACGACGAAAGCATTCATGAATAAAGTCGTTTGGTTCCTGTAAAAGAAAACCTAAATACACCATCCCTGGTTCCTATTGAACAGGCTGTCATACACATTGGAAGAGATGAGAAAGTGGGGGATATGGGACGTTTAAACAAAAATGGATGTATCTGCAAATGAAAAATTACATTTATGTTATGCGCCCAATACTCTTTATTGATGTCATATTGATCCCTATTTCAAAATAAACTTCTGTAGATTTAGATTGAATTTACACTTTTGAATTGGCAATTGACTGTAGCATCATTCTCATTTTGGACTCGCGTCGCGTCAAACTACGGCAAACTCTCTCCCAAAAAGAAGGCCTGCACGTTCTTAATTATCAACTGCTAGCTTTTCATTCCAATCGTTTTCTACATTAGATCGTAGTGATTTTGTATTAATTAGGTAATACAATCAATAGTAACTCGGCTTACCATAACATGAAACTTATTCTTCACGATACTTAATCGATTCGATCGAAATCGAATCGAATTACGTGAGTCGATACATAAACGGTCAACGGTCGGTCGGTTCGTCTCTCTTGATTCGTCAATCATTATTTTATCAAATGATAACGTTTAGATAAATTGGACAGTAACATGACGAGTTCCTATCACGAGTTAGATACCTAACTTTGTACAATAGATCTAGAATTATCTTAATGCCAAGAAATGTTGTCTAAAGCTGTTAAGATGCATTTGTCCAGGAGTGGCAGTGAAAAAACACTACTTATCAGATTAATTTATTCAACGTTTTTGGACTTTGATGGACTATCTACATTAAAAGAACTTTCGAAATTTAAAAAAAAATTGTGGAATTTCGAACTACACATTCGAACCCCTCTAGGTCACCTTTATATTTAATCACAGAACTTGTTGTATGTACGATGAAAATTATCTTTACCCGACTGCGCCAGAAGGAGGGTTATGTTTTTCGAGTATACGTATGTATGTTATGTTTGTATATTTCTTTGGCACGCTCTGTAGCCTAAACGGCTTGATCGATTTCAGCTTGAGAGGTGCCGTTAGATTCGTCTTAGTTGTGAGAGTGACACTGGGTATATAAAAATTGAAAAAAAATGGCCGATTTTTGGCGCCATATTGTTTAAAAAAATTCTCAACACCTATCGAGTAGGGTATCAAAAAAATAAAGGGTTTTAAAAGGTGATTACAAAAATATAATTATACAACTTATATGGTTAAAAGTAATTCGAAGTGACAAATCGTAAAAAACACGTACCAACCAAGAACTAAATCGTCTGTGAAATCTTTCTCGTTTGTAAACTGAAAAGCTGGAAATATAAAAGTTATTAAAAAAAATGAAAAACCCGACTGCGGTTAAAAACTTAACTTAAAAAAAAAATGAAAAGTTAAAGACAAGCCCATTTTAAATTAAATAAAAGTTGGAAGCAGGCGGGACCCATCTGAATTTGAAAATATAATTTAAAAAAAAATGGGTCCCGTCTGCTTCCAACTTTTATTTAATTTAAAATGGGCTTGTTTTTAATTTTCAGTGTTTTTAACTTGAGTTATTTACCGCAGTCGGCTTTTATTTTTTTTAATAACTTTTTTCATTATACGCATTGCTATAATGTTATCCGCATTCCGCACCCCCCGGTCTATTCTTTAATATGCAATGGTCCTTGTTGAAACTTGAAGCTACAGGGGCTAGTGTGATTCGGGTTCATTCGATTAATCGAGTCTGGTCAAACCACGCTGGAGTCGAGTCGGACGAGTCGGTGCATTTCATTCATTCATTCATATACGCATTGCTATAATAATGAAAAATATCTTATATTTTTGTTACAGTGCCCTTGGTCGGTATAATCTCACAAGGCTCGCAGGTGGTACAAAGACCTATACTGAATAAGCAGATACTACCTACTGAACAAGGTAAACTATTCATTTCATTGTTGTTCTGGTTTAAATCTCCTCCCGGCTTAGTTCCGGTTTTCTATGCCCTGTAATAATAGCCTTTAAATTCATATACTGACCTATATGAATTTAAAAGCTACATCGTTATTTGTATGTAGCCACATAGTTCATATTTAAAAACACGTATTCAAAAATATATGAAACATGATGACTTTATCGTAGAAACGTCAGAGATATCGTCAAATGCAGGTTTTAACAATCATCAATCTTCACATAAAGGTCTATAGTTTTAGCAATCATCTAAAATGTTCCCAATGGTAGGACATCAATATCATCTCACTTCATTAACCTTACAATCTATTTAAATTCCAGGTAAAATCTACAGTGTGATGGGGGCATTAGAATCAGCGATACAAACTATGTCATCGCCTTTATACTCCTTACTTTACACAAATACCGTTGCAAATATGCCAGATGCGTGGTTAATACCTGGAATTACTTTAGCTTTCTTCCAAATACTTTCTTACTTAATAGCAAGGAGACTAGGCCAATCAACAGCTTCAAAAACGAATTCTAAGGATCTCAGTGATGCTGAAAAGAGCTCTGAAAATAAAACACCGTTACAATCTAAAGACTCCGTTAAATAACTACCTATATATCAAGAATTTATTAGATAATATTGTAATATTTTGTAAAAGAAGAGCTAATTTTTATTTAAGGAAAATACATTTTTATAGAAAATTACTAGTTGTTTTTTTTTCATTGTCATCCTATACATATATATGTCGCATCCGGTCATGCATTTGACTAGTCGGAACGCTAAGCGCCATCTAGTGGCGCTTGACAGAGTCTAGCCTGAGTCCGTGGGGGTTATAAAACAGCTCGACAGAACTATGTGGGGCTCACTTTTGAACGGGGAGTTGACCATTGGACATCGTACGGACAACATGTGCTCAGAAACTGTATCTGGTTGTGTCGTGTACCTACAGTGTGTAATTTGCTAGTGTGATTAAATTGTTCGTGAAATTATAATCTGATTTGAACTGCAAACGGTGTTTCTATTGCGCAATAACCAACACTACCCACTGTACGCCCACAATAGTTAAAATATGGCTGATAATAACGAGACACACTATACCTTCTCCGTTATCAGAAGTGGGATTCGTGTTGGTTCATGCGCAAAATGAGAACGCTAAAAGTGAAAGTGACCGTTGACATTTTAAAAACAAAGTGCAAACTGCGAACGCTTATTAAATAATCGTGTGGATCTGTTCGAGTTAAACCCAGACAAGCCAGATACGGATGCGCGATCATAGTGAATGTTGTTTTGGGCATAGGCTGTATGCCGAAACACCTTTGCCCAGTGACGCGCAAGTTGCGCCCTACCGCCATGTTAGAAAAAAAAGTGTTCCCGTAATTAGAAAACGCGATAGGACGCGTGTGCAAACGTAACAGCACACAATACGACAGCTGATTTGTGTTTTGCTGAAAATTCACTGCAAGGAGGTCAACTTGTGGCCATCATTAAGGCGCACAAAGGAAGCAGTATCAACGTGGCTATCGTAAATAGTACGAAGGACGTAACGTGGAGCTACCAGTGACGTGGGGTGACTTCAAGAATCGAGCCAAGCAGCCCGCAGCCTTCGGTGAAGCCCTTCGTGTGCTGCAAGTGAGGGAATCCTGGACATGTCGCGACCCGGTGCACGAGAAGTGGCAGCCAAGCAGAGGTGGAGGTGGAGCACGCGCTGCAAGCAGCAGCGGCGAGTGGATGTTTGCGTCGTACAGCTACCCGCAGGCACGTTGGAACATAAAGGTCAGCTGTATTGTTTTGTTACTATTCTGGTGCTGAATGCTCGTTAGTAAAAGCGAGTTGTGCAGCCAAATTAAGTGGCAAACGAGTTAATAATGTTGTTGCGTTGACTGGTATTGGTTAAACGCGTGTATTCAGCACAAAACAAATCATAAGAAGCGTTGCGAATAGCGAGTCACAACTTGAGATTCTATTACGTTTCTACACGACATTTACTTGCAAAGTATTATTTTGGGTAGGCTATTTTGTGTTATTATAAAACGAAGAGTGAAATCAGATTATCAGACTAATCTAGATCGGAAGTTCAGAGGTCCATTTAAGGTTGTGGAAGTTTTGACAAGTGATCGCTATACGTCATACATAAGCTTTAGATTCTAACCGAACTTACTAGTATGCTCACGATCGCATACGAAAGATGCCTCTAAGTAGTGTTCCTAACGTGTTAAACGTAGAAGGCGGTGAGCATAGTTCCTTCACCGAGTAGTAGAGCACATACCATGGCTATTTGGTCGCACTGCACGCACTAGTCTGTAGTCGTAACTGCAACTCATTTAGGAGTTGTTCAGGGCGCGATGGGCAGTTAGTGGTGTGGCGGGGACCTGGGTCTCAAGGGAGACTATTGTTGTGTTGGTCATGTATTGACCTGGGAGTCGTAGACTCTATGAGAAGTGATGTGTGTTGGTCGTATCACTTGAGGTGATGACGATATGGGTGGCATGAGTGTCACTAGCTGCTGCGGCAGCCGGGCCATGAGCGTTGTATGTGATCTACTCGTGAGTTGATGCAGTTCCTGAACAATTATTGCCAGGGCTTAGAGGAATCTTTTGTTATCAATGATTGTTATTGTTTTTATTAAATGTGGTCAGAATTGGCCGAGGGGAACATGCACTGCTGTTGATTTTTTTGGTTACAGGTTAACATACAAGGACACGTGCAAGCAGAATGACAGTGGTGGACAGCGCTGCGCTCTTTGGATCTCCTGTACGAGTGGTCGCTGATCAGGGACAGTGCTTTTCGAGCGAGGAGTTTCAAGACTTCTGCCAAGGAGGCTGTGGATTGCAACCACTACAGCCATTAAGCCAGCTACAGATCTATTGTCTACTGAATTTGAATTTGGTGAGTCGTTTTCATTTTGTTTTGACTCTGGTACAGAGTGCTTCCCTGGTAAACAACGGCAAAGAACGGTTACATTGTTAGGTATAGCCCAATCTAGTTAACGATGCAATTTTTAAATACGCTCACGATAGGTTATGAATGATGCCAGTAGGTTATGTACCAGTCGAAGTAGATTGTGATCACAGTGGTGATGAGCTATGAGCAAGCCTAAGTAGTGGGAACCACGCGAGTAGGGGTGCTCTATCTGCCGTAGTAAAAAGTGTGTAGTCACAGGGGTGATACACGTGGATCCATGCGCTGGATGTGTGAGAGCAATGCGATTGCTAGTCGGCCGGAGTGCCGTGGTTTTCGAGTGGTTTACTCGTGTGTGGGTTTCCAGGTATCTAAGGCTCTTAGTGGAAAAGATTATTGTTGTAATTTGGATAACGATGGTACATGGCTCTGGTTGATGTTTTTTTTGTTATGATTGATTAAAGTTTGATTACATGGCTCCGGTTGAGTCAAGTACGCTCATGAGGCTAAGGCATATGTCATGGCACAGGCAAAGGGATCAGAGTATTAATGACGAATTTGAGGAAAGCCAAGTAAGTCTTGTTGATGAAACAGAGTAGATATTAAAGTCTAGTGATAGTGGTGAATCTTAGTTCGGAGGTCGGGGTCTTGTAGAGACCATAGAGTCCGTGGGACTCGGAATTCAGGAGGAATTCAAAGTAACAAACATGGGGTTTGTTGTAGGGGCTTAGTGAAAAGCCACAGGCCACGAATAAGATTCCTGCTGTGTTTTGTTATGCTCTAAGGATGTTTTATTAGCTGCTCTATCATGTTAGTTGATTATTTAGTTTGTGATCTTGAGATTTGGGTATCAAATCATGATTAATACTCTGAACTCTGCAATTTTTTTAGTTTGTGCGAATTTTCATTGTGTTTTTTGCCTGTACCATATTTGGTCAGGAGTGACCGAGCTATGAGATACTTTGCGGGGTATGTTTGTTTACAGATTAACACACGAGGACGTGTGCATCGCAGGATGGCCGTGTCGCATCCGGTCATGCATTTGACTAGTCGGAACGCTAAGCGCCATCTGGTGGCGCTTGACAGAGTCTAGCCTGAGTCCGTGGGGGTTATAAAACAGCTCGACAGAACGATGTGGGGCTCACTTTTGAACGGGGAGTTGACCATTGGACATCGTACGGACAACATGTGCTCAGAAACTGTCCAGCGTTCCGTATCTGGTTGTGTCGTGTACCTACAGTGTGTAATTTGCTAGTGTGATTAAATTGTTCGTGAAATTATAATCTGATTTGAACTGCAAACGGTGTTTCTATTGCGCAATAACCAACACTACCCACTGTACGCCCACAATAGTTAAAATATGGCTGATAATAACGAGACACACTATACCTTCTCCGTTATATATAAATTTATATATTATATACATAGGTATATAATATATAAATATATCTATAAAGGACAGAAGTATTATTTGGAAATAATACTCCAATCAAAAATTGAGATATGATATGCACTAAACACTTGATTTAAGTAATTTAGATTATGTATATTGTGTGTGTTATTGATAACTAGCTTTTGCCCGCGGCTTCGCCCGCGTGAATGTAGGTCATTATCCCACGGAAACGTATTACCGGGAGAAAAAGTATCCTATGTGTTAATCCAGGTTAACATAAAAGCGAAAAATTAAAACTCGAAGTCGATTGTTTTTTTTTTTTATAAAAAAGGTTTTTGTTGGAAAACTGCTCAGAAAGTCGGGTCATATTTCAATCATAATTCCAAAACGTTTTTTTTTCTGGATAAAGGTACCTTATGTCTTTTTCTTTACCCCTGATAACGTACATGCAAACTTTCATGATGATTGGTTCAGTGTATTAGGCGTGAACACGTAACAAACATACAAACAAACTTACTTTCGCATGTATAATATTATTTATTTATTTGAATATATATGTATTAGGTATATATATGATATATATATAAGTCAGGCCCTTGAAACCGTGTCTAAGTGTCAAGGCTCAAAAAACCTCAATCACGAAACTTTCCATATAGCGATCAATTAGGGTGATTATCTACGTGTATAATTATATTCAAATGTTTTATCGCTATCTTAATACCTAGCTGCTATTAAGAGTAACTTATCGCCTCTACCAAGGAACGAAAATAATGTATGGCAAGAGTAATAAAATGAATCTATAGGTGCAGACGCCAGCAGATCAAGCTACCCGAAACTGGCAAATTTTCCCAATCAACTTTTACCCTTATGCTTTAGCGATAAAGTTGAAAATATCGACATATAAATAAACAAAATTGAGTCGTCTGTTTGTAATGTCAAAACAACAGTTTTTTACTCAATGCATATGAAAGTATATCCGGTACATAGAAAAAAAAATATCTGTCTGTGTCCGAAACGGCTGGACCGGCTTTGACGGGAGTTTTACTGGCATATAGCTGATGTTATAAGAAGTACCTAAAATAGGCTTTTTAACCCGGTAACACGTTCCCGTGGAATAATTTCTGACATCCAAGCCGCGGGCAGAAGTTAGAACAGGGTAAAAATAGAATCGGAGGCTCTTATCCATGCGATCGTTTTTAATTATTTGAAATATCTATATGGTAACGACCGCGACTTACGAAAGTAGGTCGTAGGTTGGAACCCTGACAAGCGCTTTACTTTGTGTAAATTATTTCAACACTTACTGCTCTCAAAACGGTGAAGGAAAATATCGTGAGAAAACCGGCATGTCCTAGAACCCAAAATTCGAAGACATGTGACATCTATCAACCCGCACTGGGTCCGAGTGGTGGATTACGGCCCACTCCCTCTCACAGAGAGGAGGCCTGTGCCCCAGCAGTGGGAACATTATAGGCTGATTATGATGATGACAGGTTTTTTCTTAAACGCTGATTATATATCACAAAGATTATCACGACAATAACATAATATAATAAAATTATACAAAACATAATTTACGGACACCTATTAAGTGCTTGCACACATCACCCATTTACAACGTAATAGTTAGGTCTATTATTATAAATGATACAATATTGATAAAAATGATAAGAACAAAGCCGCAACTAATACTAGTTTCCCTGAACCAGCTGTTACATTGCTTATAGGTAGCTCCTTCAGATAAAAAGGAGACAAAATTTCAAAAACCTATCTGCGATGCTATTCTGTAAAAATCTCACCGTGAAAACCTAGGTGAAGTGAGCGTGGAGTGAGCTGTCAATAGTGTTAATTCCTAGCAAAAACAAACTCACTTCACCTAAGTTTTCACGGTGCGATTTTTACAGAATCGGTCAACTGCACCCTAATTGCGTTACACACAAACAGTAGCCACCTGAACGATAGCGATGATTACCTACATTATTTTTATGTTTACGTAATACTTACATAAAATAACTAATATACTATACCCATATACACAAACCTAATAATATATATATATATATACATAATTATTATACACCCAATTAAGCACATCTATTATTTTGTAATAATATTGAATTGCTACTTAGCCCTCTTCCTTTTGCTGAGCCCGACAGGGTCCATAGTGATCTTTTACTTTGTAATACCATCTATGTAATACATATGGAATGCAATAAAGAATTGAGTATTGACAAGCAAATTTTGAAAACGACATATAATTTTGTGAAAATGCAAGAGACGGGGCCGATATTCGATATACAAAAACAAAGGGGCAACAGTCGTGATTTGCGGCGATAGCATAACTTTGACGAATAATCCGATAACAAAGAACGTATAAATAGATGCCGGTCCCCAATCTCAAGAGCAGATTGTGAAAATCAGTCGATATTATAACAAGTGAATTTTTCTTTTAATTTTGGAAATAATATCATGTAAGTATAAAATTTATTTTTAAAACATTACTGTAGCGTAAATTGACCAAGAAGTTTTGTTAACCAGTGCATTTCTGAGGTATACTAGATAATGTTGAGGTGTTTCAATAGTGTTCCAAGAATATAGAGTTAAGTTAACATAAACAACGATAATTAATGTTAGTAACTGTTTCCAGAATGCAACGCCCAGGTCCAGGATTTAATCAAGGCTACCCCGGCCCCGGTGGCCCAGGTGCCCCAGGCATGAACAACGGTATGCCGATGCAACCAGGTGCGCCCGGTGGTCCTAACAGGTTCAACAACCCAGGAGGCCCAGTCTACGCTCCTGGCTACGGCCAGCCCATGGGAGGCCCACAGCAACCCCAGCAGAACTTCCAACCGAACGCTGGCTGCTTCATGCCCGCTGCCACCATCCGAAAGATTAGCAACACCACGCCGCCCCAACGATTTGACCCCTCCTTCCACTAATGTTGACCCGTGTGAATCTCTGCCTGTATATAATCCCATAAAGCTAGTATAAGTTATTGTTAAATTATATAGATAAGTTTAAAAATAAACAGTTGTGCAACCCCATTTTCGTACATTTTCTTTGGAGTTTTGTAAACTTGTTTGCAAATTCTCCAGTGTCTTGTGATCTTCACATAACATGTTAGCAGGTTTATTTTCTAGATCTACTGTGATGTGTATAATATAATGATAGATAAAGAAGTACATAAAGTTTCCTGAAGTAACAGTTCTCTTTCTTTAGCAACCAATCCCATGTTTTAATTCAAGAATAGTAAAAGATTTGTTGCATTCCATTGGATCATGGCCATAAAAGGTGCAGTTTAATGAACAGATAAGTCCGCTTTCCTATTATACTAGACTAGAAGCCGAATACCGAACATATAGATACAGATGATCGATCTGCAAGCGACTGTTAAGTATGAAGAAATATACCAATAGCCCAGATTACTGATAGTCTTATAAAAAATCATGTACTTACCAGTACAATCTTTGACAACACCAGCAGATGTAACAACAAAGATAATGCCAAGATAGCAAGTGCCAAAGATAAAAAGACAGACGGCAATACCAATAATATTGTACGGCCAAGGAAATTAACTGTTTATCAAATTGACACATTAGATACGTAAATATCACAAGATATAGCCATTTCGTGCAACTGTCTTAGAATTACATTAATTGTGATTTGAACATAATTATATAGACAATTTAAGAAAGACAATTAACATATAATTGACTGCTCTTCGAGGGGCTTGTGGCTAAGTAATATCAGCCGCACGGGTCGATCGATCAGGTTAAGCTACGCTTGCCAGGGTTGGTCCGTGGATGGATAACCATCTTTACATACCAAGACCATTGGTCCCGGCTGTCATTCGTGGATCTTTGACAGTCGTTACGGTTCGTCAGAAGCCCGAAAATCTGACAACCAAGGGGTATCGTATTACCCAGTAACTGGGTTGTGGAGGTCAGATAGGCAGTCACTCCATGTAAAATACTGGTATTCAGCTGCATCAGGTTAGACTGGAAGCCGACCCCAACATAGTTGGGGAAAGGCTATGGCAGATGATGAAGATTGCTCATATTACTAAAGCACAGGTTCAGGTATGTAGTAGATTTAAAACTATTGATTTTTAAGGTAGGTATTATGATTTTGACCACAGCGTACGTATCTATATCTTACTTGAGATCGGAAATGACTAAGTCTGGTATACAATATTTATAAACAAGGTTATAGATTATATACCATTGGTTGCAAGCAGGTAAAGGAGGCAATAAATGAGCCAAATAAAATAAAATTCGCGGTTCATATCAACATATAACCTGGACACTGACCTACAAATTGCAAAAAAAGGAATTATTTAATTTCGCGGGCTACCGACTTGCAGAAATAAACATTTTAATTTCATAAAGTATACAGAAATTATTGAATTAAATAATGATGCTGAGGTCGGTGGAAACCTAAGTAGATATAAATTAGGTACTTTTGTAATTCCAGTTCATTTTACACAGAAGCCATAGTAACACACCGTCTTCATATAGAGAGATAGAGTCCTAACCAACTTCTACATAGATACTACACACGAGGCCTCAGATCCTATCCTGCTTAGTAGAAGGTACACTAATAGATACTCACATTCACCAGTAGGTACTCCAAAATACCCGCGGAAATCGCATGACTTTGCTGTTGGCATGCCCTTGATCTGGTCAACACTATTATTGGTAAAAATAATGTCGGTTTATGGCCGATTACTATAATTTACGGACCGTTGTTGTTTAAATTATTAATTAAATAATTACTCTTATACTTGCCTACTTGCTTACTTGCTTCTCTCTACTTACTCTTATGCTTACTGTACGTCTTTTTATACTTACAGTCGGTGGGTTCATAATGCTCAAAAATCATACGGCGCCCTTCGCATCCAATACAATAATGCATTCAGGGTGTTGATGGGGTTGCCCCGGTACTGCAGTGCATCAGGGATGTTTGCTGAAGCTCACGTGGACTGTTTTTATGCCGTGATGCGGAAGCGGTGCGCATCCTTGGTCCGTAGGGTGAGGGGCAGCGCCAACAGCATCCTGTCTATGATAGCGAGCAGGCTTGATTGTGCGTTTGTGAACCACTGCTGCAGGGTTTCGGCTGGGCCTGTCACCGTGCAGCAGTGATGTCACAATCTGTTTTTCTGTTTTTGGTTTTGTTTTGAAGTGTATTACTAACATAGTTTGTAAGTAGTATATTGTTACTAACACTATGAGTCTTGCTACTCGAAATAAAATTATTATTTTTATTATTATATCTTTACCAATACTGAAGAAAATACCTCGTAGGTTTTCAAAGTATATAGACAGTCCCATATGGAAATAGCTATCACAGGTGAAATTAGCTAAATTAGAATCTATTTATATGCCAGCAATAAAAAATGCTACCATTGGCAAGCAAAACGATTCGCTTTTGTTTATAGGAACCGAGCATTAGACAGGTAGGTACTTTCTTAGGACATACGACCTTTGTTATGTCCAATTTGCAAAATCTGTCCTACATTTTTATTGTTGTTGATTTATCAAAAACTATCTAGATAAAGTCGCCGACGCTATCATGCAGATATTAAGATTGATTGATGGCGTTATTGTTAATGTAGGTAAGGAGACAGTGACTTCATCTAATTCCTTAATCGGAGGCCGGGTTCAATAGCAAAAGAATCTGATAAACTCAAATGAGTCTACGTTAGCGAAGGGCATCAGATTAGAAACCAAAGATAAATTACAGGACAAATGCAAGGAGTAATTGCTCCATACATTTATATTCTTCTTCAAAATATAGGGAAAGTGGTTCATAATGATCCGATAGTGAAAGTTGTTCACAATAAGACATGACATCAGTTATTTCAAATACACTTTGTATACCAGCAAATTCTACAGAGAAATTAATGTGACACATACACCCGGATTCTAAAACGCATGTCCATCCTGTCTAGTGTTCACACCTTTCAGCTTGGTAAGCCATCACCATATGCGGGTACAGTAGTGTAATGTGTATTCACTTGATTATAATTTTTCCCTTCATTTATTTCAATTAAACCATTTTTAGGCACTTTTGAATTGTCAAAGAGTCGTTAGTTAGTCAGAAAGTTGAAGCTAGTTGCCCATTCCAAAACGTAGATCTCTTTGGAGAAGAACAGAACTCTTTTCAATCAAGAGATTACAAAATCCAAAACATTATTCTTGTTACTTCTGTATTCAAGAACAATGTATAAAAAATTAAATGAAGAAACAATTATAAATAATCTAAGTTTGAACACAAATCGTGCCATAACTGGGCTTCGATTAAGGAAAATAATACTCTTATAAAAAAAATTGTCTTGTTTCATAAACGAATTAACAAGTACCTTATCGCCGTGCAAACAAGAAATGAGGTAAAACTTATTAAATAGGTATTGAGCACCATTCAGGCTTAAAACTAATTCTCATGTTTAATCCGAATATAATGATAACAATACATTTGTTTTTATGAATTGAATTATAAAATTCTCAACAACACAATACAACATAACTTATTGCTTTTTCTTAGTATTTCACACTATTCATGTTTTCATAAAAATAATTATGACGTAAAAAATTAAGTTAGATTAAAATTTCTAATTAGTTTATTGCATTGACTAGATTGCAATTATAAAAAGGATAAAAAATAATGTTTTTCATAAAAACCACATCTTAAAAGATCAAATGACAGTCGCAGATTAAACGCCCCCAATACCACATAAAAATGGTATCCAATGGGCTCAGACATAGATATATGAAAGATTTTCATTTCTATGGGCTCAGATCATTGAAAGAGAAGTCTCCCAAAAACAGAAGACGACCTTCCAAGAGATTAAATAGGACAAACTAGCTTCTGCCCGCGGCTTCGTCCGCGTGAAATTTCACCCACAAGTGAATGGGGGGACCATTCACCCTCTTAGGGGTGGAATTTCAAAAAACACTTTCTTAGTGGATACCTCCTCTTCACAAAAAACACACCCTCCAAATTTTATGTCTCCAGGACCAATGGTTTAGGCAGTGCATTGATATATCAATCAGTCAGGACTTTGAATTTTTTAATATTTAAATAGATGGGACACCTTCAGCAAGTAAGTATTGGATAAAAAGAAAAGAAGAAAGAGAAAGAAAAAGAAAGTATTGGCTTAGTCTTAGTCTTGACTCTTGTCAATAAAAAAGATAGATGGACAATGAGAGGAGAAGACGATACCAGACAAGACGATTTATAAAATATTTTGTTGCATCAAGCCCCATTAACGAGACTACTTAGACCGACGGGTCTTTTCATCATCATCTGTCTAGCCTTCTTCCAACAATGTTGGGGTCGGCTCCTAGTCAAACCAGATGCAGCTGATTACCAGTATTTTACACCATGCAGAGCATGGTGGATTTTTAACATGGATGGTCTGTCTGCACTCCACAACCCTTCTGGGTTACCAAAGGTTAGTCTTACCGAGGGGTATCGCGCTACCCAGTAACTACTGGGTAACCCGATAGCCCTTGGTAAGACTGGTGACTTGACTGGCTGGCTTAGTTTGCCACTGCCACACCAAAGTTCATTTATGCTTATTTATGTTTGAGCGTAAACAACTAATTGATATTTGATGTCTACTTCAGATTAAATCACTCTGGGACTTACCAATTTTACCTTTCATTAAGGGGGTTACATGACCTAAAGCGCAGTCACTGTCGGACTGCATAGAAAAGAAAGACAAGCACGATGACACAACGCTGATAATTAATTTATTGCAACATATGAAGCAATTATCAATTTACAAAAAATCTATTGATTGGACTAAAAAATTAAAACACTAGTGCTTTAGTATGTTTCTTGTAGAATAATCTGACAAAAAATCAGAATGATTGTATGTATACTATGTAGTATGGTTTTTATTGTAAAAAGAAAATTTTTAGAGGTATCTTCATATTTTTTTTCTATCGTATCAAATTAGTTGTATTATGTTTTCAACACACTATCTACCTAGCATACGAGTATATCCTGAAGAATATCATATATTTTTCTGATTTTGTTTACTATAATCGATCATATACTTTTATTGCTTCTAAAACTTGCGTTTTTTTGCGTTTAGGTCCTGTAATCCCCTTAAGGAAGATATTCTTTCAGGTATTTTTTAATGATAAGATCATGATAAGAATAATTTGTATTTTCTTGTGAGTAACATGTCACAGTGTGTCATATCTTCTTATAGCAAAAACAAATTGTAGGACATTGACATTTTACATTTTATTTTCTAATACTTATGTGTAGGTAGCTCTACTACATTATGTACCTCCTTACAAGTTTCTTCATGTTCTTGTCGAAACTCGAGAGATAATGCAAAAAGGAATACGCATCCATGTAAGCTTGTAGTAAGCCACATTTCATAATTTTGGTATGCTGGAAGAGATTTCTTATGAAATAAGCATCACCTTTGTACCTATTTTTCTGTTCTGTTTTATTTCGTGTCTGTTTATAAATGTGTGTACATAAATGGTAAAATAAAATAAATAAATAAATATTCCGGCTCTCATTTTTTGCCATATACAGCCTGATTGAGCTGTGGAACGCGGATTTTGGTGAAACATTAGTCGTATAATGATATTATCTGATTAAGTGTAAAATTAATCCATCAGACTCACTTCTTTGTTTAATTGTTTACAAAACAAACCGATCTTTTACTTATTCTTACCGATGAAATCTCATTTCACAAGTAAGGTACAACATACTTGAGGGAAGAAAACTGACCTACGCATTCAATAATGCGTAGCAGCGTAGGTACGTTTACATGAATCATATTTTAGTAGGTACAGACGCCAGCATGTCAAGCTACTACAATCTGTCAAATTTCTTTAATAGACTTTCAACTTTATCACTTCTTAAGGTTCGAAGTTGATTGGGAAAATTTGACAGTTTCGGGTAGCTTGATGTGCTGGCGTCTGTACCTACGTACGTTTACATGGATCATTTAGTAGGTAGGTACGTTTACGTTACGGAGGGCTTAATGTAGCTAAGTAATAACAGTCGCACGGGTCGATCGATCAGATTTAGCTATTCGCGGTTGCCGCGGTTATTCCGTGGATGGGTGACCCCTCGGGCAGCTGTTTTGCTGCTTGATGGCTGTAAGGGCAAACCTGCTTTTTTCAGCTTCTTTGTTGCCTGTCAGAACTTAAGCGACCTACTTGCTTAAGCAGTCTCAAAAATGAGGAGAATATATTTATTCTAGGAGAATATGTGGATTGCCTTTAGCCATCCCATTTGGACAGGACAGGTAGGGACAGGTAGAGTGGAAATGGTTTTTGACGTAATGTAAATGGTAATGCGGTATGATTATGATTCATGTAAATATCGGGTTGATTCCGTCCGGATCCGATTTAATTACACAATATTATCTCATATCACGCACAATTATGACGAGTACGTTCATTAGAACGTACTCGTATTCATTAGAATTACGATAACCACCCAACAGCTACGAGATTAATAAAACACTCATTAATAAATATATTAGTTCTGGGTAGCACTAAAAGTAATCAAGATACGGCACAAGGAAAAACACCAGAACTTTTCTAATAAAGTGAAATCACTGAGGACTAATAAACAATACCTTGAAATCAGTATCTATGTGACAACAGTGTAGTAAATATTATTATCATGAGGTTTAGGAACTAATCATAAAGGAAAAATACGATCAGTGTCCGGTAATATATCTGATAACAGAATAAGACTCGAAAACTAATTTTATTTAGCCAAACTTAACAAATTCTAGAGTAGTTAGTATCGCGTCGAAGAAGAAGTAGAACAGACTGAAATCTCTAGGACTATTGGACTCAAAATTTTGCTCATCCAGTGTGTTGCCACCTGTACAGCTCTACTAATAATAAGCCTAGATTTTGGAGGCCTGTGTTCCCACAGGCCTCCTTTCTGTGAGAACTGAGGAGTAGGCCGTAACTCACCATGCGGGCCCAGTGCGGGATGATAGATGTCACATGTCTTCGATTTTTTTTTGGTTCTAGGACATGCCGGTTTCCTCACGGTGTTTTCCTTCACCGTTTTGAGAGCAGTGGCTATGAAATAATTTACACAAAGTTCAGCGCCTGACCGGGTTTGAACCTACGACCTACAACTCGTAATTCGCGGCCTTTACCACTGGACCACCACTAAGCAGAGCTCATCGGAGAGATCGCGACGCCCCCGTAAGGGGACGTGGCGAGCGGTACCGGGGCTGAGCCCCCCGGCCGCGAAACGCTATGCGGTGGCCTGTAACCACAGGCCCCTCATCATATTGGCAACAGTGGCCTAGCAATAGCGTGAGAGCGCATATATGACGCGCACCCCTGTGAGTAGTTGCATGTTGTGTTTCTGTAGGCGCGCCGCGACGCTGTCCCACAGCGCCGCTTTCTTCACGACACCTCGGCGGTCTGTCCCCGCCAGGTGAGACCCCCAGAAGCAGAGCTCTACCAATAGCTTCGCTTAAATACTGAAAGTTGCAGGTGGTTGTGCATTATGGGCAAGAAAGAAGGTGAAGCATGTCCTGTGGAGCTCCCCACTAGCTCTGTGTTTGTGGAGGAGTCAAGCATACGACTGTTACGACCTGAAACCCGCAATTGGTTTTAAGAGATATACAGATTGGAAACTGCAGTTCGTCTCTAGGCGAAAGAAATACTGCCGGAATGATGAAGTGTGGTTATAAGAGTAAAGATGCAAGGTACTACAGATCAATGGACTTTTATCCAACAAATTACTGTTGTTAAATTGTCTCACGTGCCTAATAATGTTTGTCCTGATAAAGCGCGCCCCGTATATTCGGATTATAAGCCGAGTGACATACTCCGCAAGTCAGTAGCATGATATGAGCGTGATATTTTACAAACAGGTAAAGAACATCATATATGATTTTATTTTTAGAAACAATAAAGAATTCGACTGAAGCAATATAAAGTTAAAAATATATAGACACTTTATCAGATATTGAAATAAAAAACATCGATAAAAGAATCCGCTGGAAGTGTACTATCAGCTATCTTATTGGACACAACAGTGGCGTTAGCATCAAACTATTATTTAATTTTATCAGAAAATATAATCATTTGAGCATGAATGTTTATCATCTATAATAAACACAGTAATACAACTAAATCATAAATACATTACGTTATTAAATTTATTGTCGTGTGTGGCACGGGTCGTGTCCTTCCCAGTTGCCACCGCTGACATCAGGCGGTTTGCTACGTGACTATCTGCAGACACTAGAAGGAATGACGTTATTGTCATGAAATACAACTTCTTTCAGCCTCTGGTGTAATAAGTACAGGCGCCAGCACATCAACCTACTACAATCTGTCAAATTTCTTTAATAGATTTTCAACTTTATCGCTAAAGCATTAGGTTCAAAGTTGATTGGGAAAATTTGACGGTTTCGGGTAGCTTGATGTGCTGGCGTCTGTACCTAACGACTATTAACACCCTTGCGCCATCTCATTTTTCAAGCACGGTGATGTCGCTGCGGCTGCAGAGATCTCAGTTCATCTTCATCTTCTTACACTTGTAACATGTTACTTGGGGTCGGCGCAATACGTTTTCTTGTTCCATTCTCCCCTGTCAGCCGTCACACTATCATTCACTGCCTTTTCTTTCATTTTACACCTCACACAACCCGACCATTTTTTCTTTGGCCTTCCTTTCTCTCTCTCGATTCATCAAAATTAAGATTCATCACTTTAACTCTTTGAGGCGTTTCGACTCTTTCCAAAGAAGTTCTCGGAGACGGGACGATGCTTCACGTGACCTGAGGGACTGGCTTTTTTTCTGGCGTCTGGTCGGGTAAAATGATTTAAAATGATCAACACACACGTGTTGTCTATCAGAAAGTATTTCTTTAACGTAGGTAGGTATGTACCTATGCCACAAACGGAATGGACCATGATGTCCAGCCAAGCCATTGCTAACGACAGAAAGATGGCGAAACAATATTAAAAAAAATGTGATGACGATGAAATTATTAATTAAGATAGTATTTATTTTTAGGAAAAAATAATTAATTAACTCGATAAGTAGGTGAATATAAATCGCTTTATCAGATATACAAATTAAAAATAGCTTAATTAGAATTCTGCGAAAATTGTTGTTATCCGTGTGTAGGGAAAACCAAACCAAGGAGAGAGTGACATCATTTTTAACCGACGAAAAAACGGAGGAGGTTCTCAAGTATATACATATATATTTTTTTATGTGTACGCATAACTTTTTACAGAGTAGTCCGATTTTGATAATTCTTTTATTTTCCTACACGTTTGATAAGTTGACTTTTATGTAAAACAAAACCATATGCCGGTTTTTCTTTCAGGGATACAAACTTTCTATCTTTCTTCAATTTTACTAACATACTCCTCTCCAGATCGGCTAGTGGCGCTGTTGACCTTCATCCGTCACAATAACATAAAATTATGAATTATTCTGTATGTTTGGGTGTGGTACGCGTGTATTTTATGTTTTAACAATTATTATAATATTTATTTATTTCTATTTTATTGCTTGTTTCAGTCCTGTACTAATCCAGCAAGATCTACATTGCATCAACTGGATCAATCAAATAATTGTATTTGTTTAAAATAGAATAGAATATCAATTGGCTATAGAATCATTACTTTATCAAACCTACATTGAAAGAAAGCTTATCAAACACTCACACTCCACATGACCAAACAGTATGCCCCGATTTTGTTATCATTTGTGACTTACCCCCCACTATAGAAGCAATTTTAAAGACATATTCACTTAAAATATCTTAATACAGATTATTTTTCAAGCAAAAGATTCTTGGTCCTATTAAAAATGAGATCTGGGGAATACGTAACCAAAACAACACCTTCGGTTGACCGACTTTACGGATGGCATCGACACTATCACAAAGGAGGCCAAGGAATGGTTGAATCAGATTATTAATGCGTAGTGATAATAATATGATAAAAAAAATGTAGCAACCATATAAATACAGGTAGTGGCCAGACTTAACATAATAACACATTCGAGTGATAGACTAACAAGTCGACTTGAGGACCCCAAGTGGAGTTTTATATTCATTTCCAAAATATTTCGTCAAATCTATACCTAATTCAAGTAAGTATTACCTTAATATCACTATTTTTATATTTTAATTATTTCTAACTTATTTAATTGTTTTACCTACAATAGTTTATTAAGGTATTTGTGAATCCCAGTACTCATTTTAATGTTCTATTAATGCCGTCTAAAAAGCTAGAGATCTGATTATTTTTAATCTGTAAACGCTTTGATGATACTAACATTTTATTTTGTTTACCAGAATGCAACGCAATTCAGCCTTCTCATCAAATATGAACAACGGCTACCAGACCTTTTCGCCCAGCCCTTGCTTCGGGCCACCCAGAAACCAGTACTACCCCAATGGAAGCTACGCACCCCCAGCACCACAGCCCTTCCAGCCTAACACATGCTTCATGACCGCTAACGTGATCCGAAAAATTAGCAATACCACTCCTCCGAAAGGTTCCAACCGTAACTTCTAAACTAAAGGAAGGCTCAAGCATTGTTGATGGAATCTCGAGTAGTAATTCGTTTTGGTTACCGTTTACTGCTAGTTTAGGTTAAGTAATCTCACAATATTTATTAAATAAGTTTAAACATGTTAAGTGAACCTATTTATAATATTGTTTAGTGATTTGAAAGGTCACAATTTATTTTTTTAAGTAAATTGTTGTAACCTATTTTTGTAAGCTGGTTTACGTTTACGTTTACTTAATATATTATTAAGTAACTTAATAATATATTTGGTCTTAAGTATTTTTTTATCAATAAATTATTTAAAAAAACTATACTTTTGATTTCACAATTCCTTATTTCCTAGTCTAGTCTAAATATTTGTCCTGTGTACATTTTGCACCTTGTTTTACACGTGCAGCCTGTGGGTAGATTACACTCAAAAATCGTACAGCGCCCTTCGCATTCAAGGCTCTCCCCTACAGACGCGTTATTATCGATCGATAATATCGGATACGATATTGCAATATCTGTTTTCAGTACATTTTGGATTATAACGGCCATAAAGTTACATACTGCTGCGATAATAACGACGCAATAGAAGTAAGACGCATGTGTTCATCCGTCCTGCGATGTTCCGATATGAGTTCTTAGAACATTTTGTATTAGGACGCATACGAATTTACACACACCTGCATAAGGGGTCTGTAAGATAGTATCGTATATCGGCGGGGGCCTGTAGTGTAGGTTACACGCACACGTTAGAAATATCGAATGATAAAAACGCTTCTGTGTGGCAAGAAATTGGAACGCATTATCGCAATAACGCATCCGATACCTACATATCTATTGAAATTAAATGATTATTTTTCTTCTTAGCGTGTCAATGGCACAAATAACACGATATACCTATTTATCTTTTTATATTTGTTCAACCCAAAATTCAACTAATCTCACAATATTTATTAAATAAGTTTAAACGTGTTGTGGAATCGTGAGAAGTGAATATGCACCAACCCGCACTGGGCCCGCGTGGTAGATTACGGCCCACTCCCTCTTACAGAGAGGAGTCCAGTGTCCCACCAATGGGAACATCATAGGCTGATTATGTTATGTTAAGTGAACCTATTTATAATATTGTTGTATGTCCAGCATCATAAAAAAATCACTTCAATCAACTCAGCCAAGTGATTTTTTTATCAATAAATTATTTAAAAAATAGTAAACTTTTGATTTCTCAATTCCTAACTTCCTAGTCTAAAGTCTAAGTCCTTCTCCTGTCTAAATAAATCCGATCCTGAGAATGGAGACCATCAAAAAATGTGTTGAAACACTAATTTCCTACTTAAAGAATACGAAAACAAGGCATTACTTACAGTAGTTGGTACATAATAATACATCTCAGATACTTTAACAATTATAAAAGTGTGAAGAAGAAGTGAAGAAGTGGTGGAATGTACTCTAATCACATTATCTTCAACGTTTCATCAAAATCATCTTGGCTGCTTCAAACAATCATGCCTAAATATTGAATAGAATCTAAATAGAATAGAATACTCTTTATTATGTACACAATATAACAGACCAGCCAATGTGGGGGACATTGGCTCGTCTCAATACTTCAGTACCTATTGCGTACTCGATCAACTTTAGAAATACTGGCCATTTGAAAAAGATTTAAACGTCAATTTATTCCTAGTAAATTTACTTTCTGTACTAGGTAGGTAAAACGGGCTGGTGTCCGCAACTCCACGTCAATTTATTCCTAATTTATTTACTTTCTGTACTATACATATATATTTTTTTATATGAAGGATGCAGCTAAATTGAATTAACTTCATAATGATAAAGGACAAGTGGGCTGTTTTGTACGGGAGTTGATCCAAGAGCGGCCAAGATTAAAACATACCTATATGCCAAATGAAATAATGGGTATGAAGACGGACATCCGAGTGATTTAGAGTAAGTAATAATCGAATGATGACATAAAATAACATAATATTCTGTGCTGCTATAAATCGTTTTCTTGAATTTCTATATTGTTAAATTTTTCTGCAGAATATAAAGATGATACCCTCAACTAGGCCCGTCTTGAGCAATCGGACGCACCAACGGAGCAAGCGTAATGCTTGCTAATGATAGGTAGGTGACACATGAAAAATTTAAAATACTCGTAAATCTTAGAGAAGTCATTTAATTTAGACTCTCTAACATTTTGTTTTGAGAAGTATATTCATCATTGTGACTTTTTTTATTAGATTCACGAATACCTACATTTAAATTAAGCAATTAAATGTTTTTATTGAAAGCCAACAAGGTAAATAAAAAGAAAATAGTTTTAAGATCAAACTTGTCAGAATCTTTAAATGGACTTTGAATTTGGTCTTCCGTATTATTATCATTATTTCTGTTGCGCCTTCACCATTACTTTCCGCAATATATTTGCTATAGAAAACTGGTGGTAATTCAGCGGTTTTGTTGTTTTATTAGGAACACAAATTGGAACACTTCGGATGTGTGTAAGCTCGACTTGGCAGATCATTATATAGTTATGTTGATATATTGTCAAAGATGACTCTGTTTCCATACAATTCAATACTTACGATAGATATGTATAACTACGAGTCCGAAAGCATTCAAATCAAGTAAGAAACTAACACAGTTTTGTAATTTCCTTTTCTATATCTCCATAAATGATAACCAATATTTTGCTTTAAAATAGTGTCCGTGAAGTTTCTTACCCGTTCTTCTCCAAAGGAACCTACTACCCTTGGAATGGGCTTCACCTTTCTGACAGACCGACCCCTTGACAATTCAAAAGTTCCTGTAAATGTTTTAATTTCAATAAATGCATGGGGTTTTGATATAGGGTTTGAAAAAGTTTATTCTCGCTGTAGGATAGTGTAAGTAGTGCCTTTTTATTCTCTACAGCAAACAGTAGTCTTGCAACATAAAACTATTCTAATTCTAAACAATATGCACTGGCCTACAAAACTAAGTATCACACTTTTAAAATTGGAATAACTTTTTAAGTACACAAGATATAGGTACCTACTTTCGAAATAAAAAGGACTCGAAAAAGAGTTTAGTTTTGTATATAAAAACTTCATAGCCGAGAACCTTCTTTTAAGAAATGGCTGAAAAGAGCTTTTAATGATCACGAATTAATGATCACGGCTGTAATCCACGGAGGGTTAGGCAAAGGTGTGCCTACCAGTAGTTCACCCTTATTTCACCAGTTCGACGGCGCGGTTAGCGCAGTGGTTAAGCGATTGACTGCTGCGCTGCGTGTCGCGGGTTCGATTGTCCGCACGGAACAAAAATTATAATTATTGAAAAAAATATTTGTCCTATAAAATGTATGGGTTGATCAGAGACCCCTCCTTTCAACATGTATCGATAACGAGGTCATCAAAAATGATTACTAACTAGCTGTGTTCCACAATTAACTCGGATTTTGGGCTTTAAAAAGTTACATACATATCCGTAATCAGCAAAATTTGCTGATTACAGATATGTATGTAACTTTTTTGCTGATTACGGATATGTATGTTACTTTTTAAAGCCCAAAATCCGAGTTATTGCACTTATTGTAAGTACGGCAGAATAGAGAATTGATGTCAGAGACAAAGTTGGGCGGCTCATCAAAATAAAGCTATATAAGTACCTTCATTTTGAAAAACAAAAATTAGTTATTAGTAATAAATCGTAAAAATGGTTCCTGGGATCCTGGACTATAATAATTGTTCAGCGTGACCAAAGGTATTTCTCAAAAAGTATTCCCCAATGTCAAATGTCTCGGTCTTCTTTTTTTATAATACTTTTTCCATCTGTAAAAAAAGAACTTATGGGTTTTGAAGTCTTATTCTAAGATTACAATTTCGGGTTCGGCATCGATATAATAACAACCCCTGCTACTTTTTTTTATATATTTCCATTGTACAGACACCACTTTTCTACAATTTTATTATATGTATAGATAACAGTTTTACAATCAGAAAGAAATCTAATATCTCGTGATTCCAATTTCTTTGGGTTTATCCCACCTTAGACACGTATTGGTATTTTCCCCGATTATGGGTCGTGGCTTGCAGAAGATTCAAGGGCTATCAGGCAGATTTTGTTTTTATCCGATCTGTGATGTGACATTGATTCATAATACCATCGAGATTTCGGTTAGAACAAAAAAATTAATCTCGGAATGAATGTCTTTTATTTCATCACTAGATGTTGCCCGCGGCATCGCCTGCGTGTATGTCGGAAAATATCCAACAGGAACGTACTACCTTTAGATTAAAAGTACCCTATGTGTTAATACAGGTTATAAACTGTCTATGTTCCAAATTTGATTCAAATCCGTTCCGTCGTTTTTGCGCCAATCCGGAACATACATCCAGGCAAACACAAACATTCTTAAAACTTCCGGCATCAGACCGGAAAAATAGTAATAGCTGCGAAGTACGAACTATCGTACCTCCTCAGACAGTTCAACGACGTTAGCTAATACACATTGAACTTTAATTCTGCAATTATTTATGTATTACATTTCATCCATAGCATCATTTTATTTCCTCATTACCCTCCCTTTCGTTACCCCAAATATGTTGTGGTAGGCTTCCAGTGTACGCTATACAGTTGCATACCAAATATTGTTCACGAAGCGATCTGTCTTTCTGAGCTATCTGTGTCTGTATTTATTGATAACACGATCGATACCCCTTGATTGTCAGATTTTCGGCTCCTGACTACCCGTAACCCGTTTGATATATTATGATTATTATTCCTAACTTACAAAGTAAGTAGTTTAATAAAAAACATATAGACACATCTTAAAGAAACCCCAAGAATGAGTAATCATTCAACTTATGTCATTTGAAGATCAGGGAAACCCAAGTGCATGAAGCTTTTTCTTTACAGATAACCCTTTCAAGATAAAATGCGGACAGCTGTTATCTAGCTTTAGCTGTATTTATAAACTACAAACGTCACACAAGATTTAGTAACCAACTTACTGTTTAACGTGGAGTTTCTACCGAAAAGGAAATAATAACCAGGTAGGCAGCAAATTAATAAGATTATATAAGATTATTTTTTTGCACGTGAACCCAATTTTTAAAGTCGAGATTTGTACTCTTGTCGGTATTGTTTTTAACCTCAAACTTAAACGAAAGTAAAGTAAAGTCTTAAAAGTTATTGATTTACCTACATGTTGTATATTAAACCCTCGAATTCTGACTGACTGAGGCCGTGAGAGTGTTAAAGTCATCATATTCCGACAAACTAGACTTACATAGGGCCATCCTTCTTCGCACTATACAGGCAAATCTTGCGGCAGCCAAGTGTTTCGATTAACTCAATATTTGGAGGATGGATACGAGGCCAACAGAGTCACTGTACTACGACAGCAATGCTCTCCGGCCGAACCCGTCCAAGACAGAATCATGCGCATTGCATCTCTGCAAAAGATACATCACGTGGCGAGGCACTAAGGTTGAATATTGCTCAAAACCGAAATACTTGGGAGTAAAGTTAGATAGGGCACTAATGTATAAGTCATAATAATCAGTTACGTCGCCTAACTTCTACTAACTGGGGAGCAGCACCCGATGGCCTTCGCACAACTGGCATGTCCTTGTGCTTCTCTGCTGCCAAATTTGCGTGTCCAGTGTGGTACCGGTCCGCTTACGCCAAGCAGGTGGACACTGCCTTGAATGAGACATGTCTGATAATATCGGACTGCTTAAAATCGACTGCACTCGATAAGCTCTACCCATTTGCAAAAATCGCACCACCTGCCGTTTCTGGAGTGCCCTAAGAGCCCGTTCACCTACAAATGCCACTGATCCCGCAATCAATGTGGCCACCTAGGTACTGGGCTCAAACAATATAAAATATTGAAGAAGAGTACGAGCGACACGAAAGGAAGGAGACTATACAGCCAATAAGGAATTAAGGAAGTCTTATAAGAAAATATGCTGTCAATTATCATGTTAGGTGATGATGAACTAAAAAATCAAGTGTACGTGGGTAACAACGTTAGGTCATGCTACATGGGATGGTAGTCTACAGGGCCAACTGGCAATGGATGAAGCATTACTAGTGCGTACGCCACGCTCGCGATACGCTCGCATAATTATTAATTGTTTTACCGATTATCCTGTTGGTTTTACTGTGTTTTTACGGGATTATTAGTTTATAAGAAGGTGCGGTTACTGTTAAACTTGCATTCGAATAATTGAAATAGTCCAACACACACCCCTGAGAGAGAACTTTCGTACACAAGTAATCCTTTGACTTTTATTTGCCAACAGATTTTTAGAAGCAAGTTCAAATTAAATTGTGTGACTATATTTTAGTAAACTGTGTAGAATGTAGTGGTTCTCCTATACATTATTGAACTGAAAAAGTCAGATTTTACACACGTCTCACGTTCCTGTTCATTCCTGTTAAACCAGAATTTATTTGTTAGAAAAAGGTTAAATGCGCTTTATAAATAAACGCGACTTCGTCCGGGTGAAATTTCGTTTTTTTTTTTTGCTTACATCCTAAGGGTGTTGCCGTGATGTTAAATAGCCTATCCTTCCTTAATATTTGGGTTATCAAATGCAAAAAAAAATTCTAATCCGATTGGTAGTTCCATATGTTACTGCGTTCAAACAAACAAAAAACCTCATCAGCTTTATGACTAATATATATAGGTAGATAGATAAATCAATAACCTTATCCTAATTTTGTTTCAGTTATGTCCGGCCCAGGTGAAAAGAAGGAGCAGAAGCCGTATCGTCCTCCTCCACATGAAAGACCTTACGGACCACCTGATGGCCCGAAGGATCTTCCAAGGGCATAACAAATCAGAGCTATACTATCCGGAATTATAGTTTGTGTACCTAAGCTATTTAATAAAGTTAAATATTTACATCGGGCGTAAAACAAACGAAATATTATCACGTTGTAAATTAAGTGAAGACACTGAAATAGCAAGAAAACTGAAGTGTTAGCAGGAGACCGTGAATCAACAATCTGAAAAAGGAGCCGAAGGTAGTATTGACGCGGAAGGCTCAAAAGCGGTCGATGTGGTACAATTTGGGAGACATCTGTCTGTCAGTGGCCTACGTTAAGCAGAGTTGATCGATGAATTAATTCTGTTGTATTTCATGACAAACAACAAAATTATAGAAAAGTTATAAAAGGAACCTCCGGCGGCGACCGTGTACCGGAAGACGTAGCGTTGGAAGGCGTCCTACAAGATGGACAGATGACCTGGTGAAGGCCGCGGGAATCCGCTAGATGCGAAAAGCACAAAACCGATCGATGTGGCGATGCTTGGGGGAGGCCTATGTTCAGAACCGGGCGTATTTCGGCTGAAATAATGATGATAGGAACCTCTGTGTCTGTGAATGTCCATGGGTCTAGCAGACTATCTATTGATCTATTAACCATGGACATGCGTAACGTATATTGCTGACCTTATATGCCAAAATGACAGGTATAAAAATAACACTGATATCTGTCAATAGTTGGAAAAACACACAATGCAACATGAAATTTTGGGAAAACCGTGGCGAGATAAGTTTTCAATTCAGAGAAAATATTTTCAACGCATCAATCAGAAATAGATATCAACCAAGTGCTACTGTTCTAAATACATACATAAAAAACAAAAACATGTTTACTTATAAATAATTTGAGTGTAGGTAGGATTGAATGAGATGTTATATTAATTATTTTTATTTTAAATAATTTGTGTTGTTTAAAGTTTTATTGTAGAATCTCTAATAAATGATGGTAATTATTTAATAAGTTGGGATTTGTTTCTAGTACCTACCACATCTTCTTCGCAGGGTTGCTATAACTCAAACCAAAAACTCAATCAAAATAATAAAAGAGATAATATTTCAAACTGTTTAATGACCTCACGCAAAACAACACGTTCAAGCACGGCAAATCTTATGTTACGTACAATAAACATGGTCTAAAACATCTGGATCAATATGATACTATAAGTAATGACGTTAAGCATAGTGCTAAGTAACATAGAGTAACTTAACTCGAACAAACTGCACGCGGTAAATTGGAGACGATCATTGCTGACCAGTTCTTTAAATGTTTCCAAAACGGGCTTCCTTGACTGAACTGAAAATAAAATTGAATTAGGTCGTTAGTACTATTAGTTATTGTGTGGTAAAAGTTTAAACCAGAACCAAGTTTATTATAAACGCTGCTTAAAGTTAAGTAGTGATTATCGACTGTTTAACCACAAATTTTTGACGTTTAAACGTGACTTAACTTTAATCATCGTTTATAAATAAACCCTTAAAGTTATTATAAATTACTAGCTTCTGCCCGCGACTTCGTCCGCGTGAAATTTCTAATTTAAAAAAAAAACCTATGACAATCGGCAATAAGTACTGTTGCGCCCCTTAGGGGGGCTTACATGACCTAAAGTGCGGTCACTGTCGGACTGCATAGAAAAGAAAGAGAAGCGCGATGACACAACGCTACATGGTAGGTAATTTATTGCAAAATATGAAGCAATTATTTATTTACAAAAAATCTATTAAGTATATGGACTAAAAAATTAAAACACTAGTACTTTAGTATGTTGCTTGTAGAATAATCTGACAAAAAAAAAACAGAATGATTATATGTATTATTAGTATGGTTTTTATTGTATGAAGAAAGTTTTTAGAGGTATCTTCATGATTTTTTTCTATCGTATCAAATTAGTTGTATTATGTTTTCAACACACTATCTGCCTAGCATATATCCATTCTATATCATATATTTTCCGATTTTGTTTTCTGTAGTCGATCATAATATACTTTTATTGTTTCTAAGATCAGTAGTTCCGAAGATTACCTCTTACATACAAACTCACTACCTCTTTACAGCCTTAAAACTTCGTTGAACAATATTTATTTGTACTTATTATTTCAAGATTCTGCAATGTAGTTGCAGGACAAGGAATTAACAAAACTTCATATGACTCCTTCATGATTCCAGTGCGAAAAAGGGATGGTGCTATCGGTCTAGGATAGCTCCGCCTCTCTCTCTTACACTGGAATCATGACGGCATTAAGCCGTCATAATACCGCTGAAACTGTACCAAATAGCCCTAAAACTGATGTACAGACGCCAGCACATCAAGCTACCCGAAACTGTCAAATTTTTCCAACCAACTTTGAACCTTATACTTTAGCGATAAAGTTGAAAATCTATGGTAGCTTGATGTGCTGTACACAGGACGACATATTTTAACAAGCCGTTTCAGTTTTAGCTGACCTCCTTTTCGTACAATGTCAAGTCAGCTCATACTGAAAATGTATAGCTTGAAATGTCGTCGTGCGTACCTACCTAATTCTGAAAAGTTGCTTTGACAAACTCCAAGGCCTTACCTTACTGAAATTACTAAAATTAACAATACAAACATACCACATCTGAAGTCTATCAAGCACTTGATAATAAGAGTGATGATCCGGTCAACGTCTTTACTTATTTGGTCATTAATGTAGCATCCGATGAAACACCAGAAGAAGGGCAAAACGCTCTTAACAATCACTAGCCATTTAAGAGACGCCTGAAATAAAGAAGACAACGTGAATAAAACTGACATGCCTAACGATATTTTGAAAAGAAACCCAGGGCCGGTACCTAACCGTTTCAGCTCGAAGTGGCAGTTGGAGCTAAGAAGGACTTAAATTATTCCCCAAAATTGTGGAGCGTATTGGAAGTACCCATAATCAGCCTACAGTGTTCCCACTGCTGGGGCATAGGTCTCCTATTGCGGAGGAGAGGAGGCCTCGAGAGACCTCGGAGACCGAGAGACTCTCGGTGAGAGGAAGTGGGCTGCTGTAGTCCACCACGCGGGCTCAGTGCGGGTTGGTAGATGTCATATGTCTTCGAATTTTTGGTTCTAGGATATGCCACGGCGGCGGTGAGACAGGTGCCTAAGTTCCTTTTGCAGGATGGGTATTATTGTAGCAGGCCAGGGCAGCATATGTTAAAGTCATACAACGTTATATTTTCTGCGTTTATACCAAATGAACGTCTTTACATCACCCTGGCTATATTATCATTCTTTCTTCCAAACAAAAACCTAATACAAAAAAAAATTCTTTTAACTACTTAGTAATGTTATCATTAATCTCTACAAAACCGATCACAAAGGACGTATTTTTTTATTAGAATCACAACAGTGCAAAAATGTTATACGAGTATATGAAATCTCATGGTTGCACAGTTTTTCATTAATGCACTGTTTTTTATTTAGATCCACAGAGGTTTAATCTCTCCCATTAAGCTTAATATAAAATGTATGCATTAGATCAAAAAGATACTGGCTGAAAAGCTGGGTCTGGCTGTTTGTGTATGTGAATTTAAATGTTTGTAAACGCACCCACGATACAGGAGTAATTCCTAGTGTGGGGCAACGTTTTTAATAAAAAGAAACAAGAATGAAAGAAAATAAAAATCGGGTGAATAAAACCGACTTGGTGAAAAAAAAGTAGATTATGCTCCTTGATAAAGTGCTAGTGCTAATTTAGTGCAGCCTGCACTACTCAAGGTCGACTTTAGCAGACAATTTTTACAGTACCTATTAGTTATAAGTCTAGTCTATACTAGTACCTGATTGGATACTATCACTGTCGCTCCAACCAAACCACTTGTGAACATCAACCAGATCGATAAGAAAACCTGTAATCAAATGTGATGATGAGTACCTACCTACGCTTCTTGATATTACAAAAAGTTTAAAAGAAACTCATTGCCATGAGAATCATTGCAGGATGTTGTGTGCAACTGCCCACGGTTCACTGCTGCGACACAGGCCTCCCCTCTGTGAGAGGGAGTGGGCCATAATAATCCACCACGCGGGCCCAGTGCGGGTTGGTGGATAAATAATCCCTCTCTCATAAATTATGTCTGTGGTTATTAATTATGTTTTATTGTGGTTATTAATTAAATTTTCTGTAATACTATGTACAGACGCCAGCACATCAAGCTACTACAATCTGTCAAATTTCTTTAATAGATTTTCAACTTTATCGCTAAAGCATAAGGTTCAGAGTTGATTGGGAAAATTTGACAGTTTCGGGTAGGTTGACGTGCTGGCATCTGTACATAAGCGCGCCTATATTTTAGATGATGCAATCATAAACTCATTAGAGTTTAACACTGCACCATAATCATCGACTACATCATTCAGTGAATAAAACAAATAAAGTACCTACATAATTTAAAGAAACAACAAAGAAATTACAATGAGGGTACAAGCAAAATAGTTATCTATTACGAACGAGGGAACAGCGGTGTACGATCTGTCCTTAAAACTCAATTGGCGGAGGGCTGTTTGAATTGATACAGGTTGTTCCTAAGTGTGTTTTAGTCATAGTCAATTTTCCTTTTTTTTATTATTTATGTTGTTTTTTTTTTATTTAAATATATTCATTTACTTTAATATTTCTTCATATACAGGAAAAAAATACCAGTGCGCAAATAAAATTGTAACCATGAATTCAGTAAATGATTCTAGACAACCTAGAGATAGAAAATTTTCGTTGGTTATAAAATAAAACTGCTGTTTCATAGAAAAGTGCATCAAAATGTATGGAACAGATATTTTTTTAAATTAATCAACGAGAAATTTCAACGCAGGGGGGAAATTACGTATTATTTTTGTTCCATTTTGTAAGTACATATGTTTTTTACTATTTAACTTTACTCATTTATAACATTTCTACGTATAAGTATAAAATTTTTTTAATTTTTATTTTATGTTTTATGCATAATGGTAATCAGTTAATTAAAAAAATGAAATTATTTCAATTACAATAGGCATATATCTAAATAAGAACTGACGTAGAAGAATAAGGTAAATTAGGTAGTCAATCAATCAGACCTTACCTGTAAACCGTAGCATTTTTCCAAAAGATGGACGCAAGTGCTTAAATCGTCATACAATTTGCATAGAAATTTTAAATCAAATTGTGCTAGATCATCTACTTCGATAAATTCTATACTAGGGCTAAAAACGTACTGAAAAATGCGTCTTATTCCCATATTCTCTTTGTAAATCATTTTAGGTACTCGTGCATTGTCATTATAAATTAACATTCTAGACAATTGATGATTTATCATTTTTATGAGTGCCAATAACAAATACAAGTGCATTATTAAATGCATAATTGATAAAAACGTTGGTATTCTTATCACAAGAATAAATGGAGGATGTTTATGTACAATTTCCATTGCAATTAGAATAATGAATATCACCATCGGTGTAAAATACCACAAATACATCTTGTAAGCGAACAACTTTACGATATTGCCATTAACATTTAAATTTTTGAAAATGTTATCTATCATTTCGTGCATACCCATACATATGGTTTCACTTTTAATAAGGTTTACGATTAAAATTAAAATATTTACAATTAAGTCTATAATATCAGATATTAATTCCATTTCTTTTTTTACGTCTAAATGATATATTTTATGTATTGCAAATGAATAGCTGCTGGTCAAGGCTACAGCGACTACTAAAGACCAGAGCTTGAGCCACAAATTTATCTTGAGCGATTCTCCTTTAGCCGTTATTGTGGGCTTGGGTAACCCGAAAATATTGCAAATTAAATTAAACGGCCGGAAATAAGCGTAGAACATTGTTTTTCAGTCACAAGACACCACTACAATGTATACAACCGTTCACAAAAATATGGAATGAGAATCGGGCTCTCATAAAACACATATTGAAAAGAAATCAAAATGTAATTATAATGCCATTTACAGCTAGTACAACAATTTTACACGAATGTTCACTTAACCAAGATTGGAAATTACTATAAAAAGCGGATATTCTTGAACCCATAGCCCCTTCGTGCTGTTTTTAGTAGTTATTTATTTATTAAATCTTTATACACTAGTAAAGAAAGTATGTACAAAGGCTGACTTAATGCCATAGGCATTTTCTACCAGTCGACCTTAGGGTGACGCAAAGACAAACCATGGCAGGTGCAACATAAGGGATAGATAGCTAGAAAATAAGTATAGAATAAAGGAATAAATACAAATACATAGAAACACATTTAAACAAAAAAATCTCAGTCAGGAGAAATAACGGTCGGCTGAGGAGAAAATAATCCAGCAATTAGCGCTGAAAATGATTTAGATCGAGATTGATAGTGTGTTACGCAATAAGGGTGCAGAGGGAGATCATTCCAAAGAAAGACTGCCTGGACAAGAAAAGAACAGCGGTGCTATTCTGTAAAAATCTCACCGTGAAAGCTTAGGTGAAGTGAGCGTGGAGTGAGCTGTCAATAGTGTCAATTCCTAGCAAAAACAAACTTACTTCACCTATGTTTTCACGGTGAGCTTTTTACAGAATCGACCAGCAGTGAATGAAACCAGGGCGGTAGTTATTCTGTCATATCAGGGTCTTTTATTTTTTAACGTATGTTATTGTTTTGACAGCAGACGAGTCCTGGAGTGGAGACCGCGTATCGGCAAGCGTAGTTTGGGACGCCCCCCAGCTAGATGGACGGACGACCTAAAGAAGGTGGCTGGGGTAGACTGGATGCGGAAGGCGGAGGACAGGGTGCTGTGGCGCAGTCTGGGAGAGGCCTATGTCCAGCAGTGGACTGCGATAGGTTGAGTTGATTGATTGATTGTTTTATCACGAAGATTGTATGTAGGTACAATCATTATGACGTATCGGGCTGGATTTTATACTTTCTTGATAATACTAGTCTGTACAACCATAATGAAATGGCACCACTTAAAAATCGATTGGTCCTTCAAGCCATCTCATTATAAGTTTTAGTCCTTTCTTCGTGGACAAAGCCTACCTTATTGATTCAATATCGATGTCACTACATAATTACATATAAAACCAAGTTTCTGCATCTGTCTGTCAGTCGGAATGCGATAAACTAAAAAACTAACGAACGGATCTTCATACTGTTTTCACCAATGAAAAAAATAATAATAATAATAAACCTTCCTGATGACTCCATAGTCATCAGGAAGGTTTATTATTATTAAGTTTTGTTAAGAAAAGGAGTGTTTAACGTGATGGAGTGCCACAGGGATCTTTCGTTGGTCCTTTTGATATTATATAGTTTACTTGGTACTTGTGTGGTGGTGTTTAGCTGGCAAATATCGAGGCTCGCTCTTTTTTGACAAAAGAAAAGGGGCATATTCCTGCAGTCAAATTAATAGATATACATAATTTTATATTCACTGTCATGATTCACATAAAACTACTACAACTAGGTAGTTTTCTTATGAAGATCCCGGTACCTGCACTAAAACAAATATTTCAGAACGTTATTGTGTCCAAGTGAAAAACCATTATCTCTAATCATGAAATGCGTTGACGTTCAAACCGATATGATAAGGGCGTGAATCAGATGATAGGTACAAATAAATGATAAACTACTAAATTGTCCAGTGAGGTTTTGAACATCTGTGAAACAAACAGTTCTGTATATTGTTTATTTTGTAAAATACAAAGTATTCCCCACCATGTCCCACAGTAAGTAATATTTTAAATACCTACTAGCTTTTAAAATATGTCTACATTTAGTTGAAAACTAAAAACTGCTTTTGTATAGTAATCTACCTACGGGTGATACCGCTATTTGCGATAAAGAATAACATTTCTTGTTCGAAACGTAGATTGATTGAACAGAAGTAAATAGAAACTTCTTTTCATTATTATGTCCGATCTAATGAGGCTACCTATTAATTATTGTTTGACGCAAACAACAATCAACTACTTAGATATATGTACGTAATTTAGTAGCAAATATTACACCAAAGTCCAATGACATGAAATTCCTTATAAATTTCATCAGAATCAAATCAATAAGCTGTTTTGTCAGTGCAGCCCTAAAACCGATGGCGGATTTGGTGGATGTCACATATCTTCGAATTTTTGGTTCTAGTATATCGGGCCGGTTTTCTCACGATGTTGTGCCTTATGCACATAATTATATAGATAAACCTAGATAACGCAAGTATCACGATCTGTATGAAAATCAAGCGTCCCATTTTTTTATTACCTACTATGACGTCACAAGCACTATTTAGTGATGGGAAAATCAAATCGATTCAAAGTCGCCGTCGCGTGCGGCCGGCACCCTGCTTGCCCCACCTCCGGAGCCTAGCGCCAACGCTTACGCTCAGCGCGAAAGGGTGCCTTAGGATTTTTGTGCGTAAGCTGGTGCGATTTTTGGCACGAGAAGTAGTTGCTCTTGCGTTAACTAGATTGATCTATATCTGTGGTCTTATAGATTTTTTTCTTAACTTAGATCCTCCGCACGGGCCACCTCCGCCGTACTACACTGGTCATGGTCATCCTCCACCACCCGGAGGGTCATACGCATACGTGCCGGCCCCGGTGATGATGCCGGTGTACCAGCCCCCACCGCCACAACCACCACCAGAACCCGCTCAGCCTCAATACGTCACCAACTACATCTACCAACAGTCACCGCAGCCGCCACCAGTTGTCACTATTGTTGAAGGTACATATTAGTTCTAGTAACTTATCTAAGTAGTTTCGATGCGGATATGACAATATATGCACGGTTCAATCAAATTTATTGACTTGGTGGATGAAATAGTGGTTTCACAGGGTACAACATTGGGCCCCATGCTCTGAATTTATTCATAAAGACATATGTACTCAGGAAGTGTCCTTGAGTGTCCTTGTTCGTTCAAACCTCACGGTCTCCACCTCCACCAAGCAATCATTGAAAGAAAAGAAAGAAAGAAAAGAAAGATAATTGTTTATTCTGCACAAACAAAACGAACATTGAAGTAAGTTATTGACGGTAGGAGCCGAAAAGGGATTGATGTCAATTGGCAAAGGGATGGCCGTGCTCGAAAATAATCTTCGCTCTAGGAATTCTTTTAGTAAATTCAAGTCGTAGTGTATTTTCTCCTGTAAATGCCTACCTATGTAATTGAATGCCCAATAAAGTCGTTATAAAAATTCAAAATGTTTGTATGTTTGTTTTTAACTTCTGCTCTGCAAGCCTTTTCTAGCATATTGTGATAACATGATCAATAAGTCTTGATTTTTCGTTACCTACAGATCCTATTCAATGGATACCAGCTACAACATCGACCGTTTCTTCACTGACGCACAAAGCTTACGTAGCGGGCAAGGAAGGTTACGATAGCAGTCCCCTCTGCATCATCAGGTCGCACATCAGCGGAGAGTTCATTCCGGGGAAACTGGCCATAAAACATCGCTCCGCTTATGTGCCGCATGGATGTAAAGAAGTTCCCGTACATAACTTTGAAGTACGTAATTCACATATGATTGTGACTAAAATGGCAGTACAAATACTTCACATAATGATAAATAAAGATATAACCCTTGAATTGCAACAGTAGATACATGCGTAAACAGATAAGAGAAAAGTCCTCCTAGTTTTTAAGGATTCCAGAGTTTTCATAATATCAAGAGCAAAGCAAAGCTGTTATTTATTTGAATATTGTAAAAACTTAAAAAGAAAAAAACAACCGACTTTCAAAAAAGACACTACAATGTGAAAAATAACTTTAATTTCGGAAGTTGGTGTCGTTGGCTTCGCATTTTTGTTGATTGCGACCGATTGCCAAAATTAGTTAGTTTTCACTTTGTAGTGTCTTTTTTGAAAGGTTGTTTTTATTTTTGTAAAAAAAAAAATAATATCAAGTTGCACTTACCCCACACAAATTCGTATAACACAACTTGCTATGTAAATATCGGTGACAGGAAGTTATTTAAATTTTTAAAAATAATATAAATTGTAATATAATATTTACAATGTGACTGTTATCTTCAGGTGCTGTGTTGCCCACCTCACGCAGTACGTTGGCTGCACGCCAGCGACGGCCGAGTCCCAGTAGGAGCCATATCAGCTGGCAACGCTCACAATAGTGAACCGCTTTACATTGGACGCGTTCATTACAAGAAATCTCTGACGCCCGGCAAAGTAAGTTCTTTTACAGACTCATCTTTTATCTTCATCATCAATTATCATCAGTCGGTTGGCGTCCACAGCCGCAGATAGGCCTCTCTCGGGCGCCACTTCAAGCAGATTTACCTATATTACCCTATTACGAGTATTTTCTAGATTAATAGTATTTCTTTTACAAATCATACGTACTATCTAAAGCGTCTTCATAAAAATATATTGAACTAGTTTCTGCCCGCGACTTCGTCCGCGTGAAATTTTGGCCCCGACCCATTGCGTCGAATCCCATCCCTCGCCCGTGCTAAACTCAAACTCAAAGCATTTATTGCAATTAAACCATTTACAGGCACTTTTGAATTGTCAAAAAGTCGGTCAGTCAGAAAACTACTACTTCGCATTCGCTTAGCGTTCTTTCTGACTATTTTCCTTTTGCTCAGCTCCTAAGGGTCGTAGCGTGATAATAAATAGCCTATAACCTTTCCCAAGAATTGGACTACCAAATGCAAAAACATTTTTTCAAATCCGACTGGTAGTTCCGAAGATACGGGTAGTTCCGTACCCCCTACTACAAACTTACAAACAAACAAATTCTACCTCTTTATAATTTTAGTATAGAATTATATAACCGACTGTCTCATTTTTAAGTATTAATTGTTTTTTTTTTTTGTTTTATCGTTTCAGTACAATATCCTAATGAATAAATATCTGAACCCAAGTCAAAATATGTGTCCCTTACTTTCTAAATATTTATTGCACTTGAGGAAATTTTGAGCAAAAACCATGACACACGGGCTTTAATAATGACTTGAACTGACCTCGTTCTAGTCTGGTGGAAAACGATGGATGAAGTCTATGATGGAACTCAGAAATTAATGTTCACTGTTTTTCTTACCGATATGGGCCAATTATATATTGAGACTTGCAGCCACAAACTGACACATTTTGAAGATAAAAAACATTACACGGTGCAAACTTCCTTCCTTTGTTTTTGTTTAAGTTCAGGAGGAGATGCGCTTTTTAGTTATGTAAAAACTATTAATTGAATATTTCGGCCCGTACCATTAACGTTTGCTGGACAGTTGAAAGATGACAGTAACATTTGCACCACATGTAATTTAAAATCGACACTTCACTTTCATTTACTTCATCATCGTTGAAACGTGAATCATTGCTAAACAAAGTTGTGTTTCCTTAATTACAAACCTCCTTTGTTGCATAGACTGTAGAACCGAACCTTACTTCTCCATTGAACTGACTGACTGAAGTTACCGATTACTTCCGTTGGATTGCCTTATGAAATAGTTTTGAATATTTAATAAAATTTTCTATTTCAGGTGCACCCCAGTCACGGATGCTGCTATATTTCGTTCGACGGGTCTGAAGTTGCACACAAATCTTACGAAGTGCTGTGCAGAATTGTTGGTTAAAAACCATCAAACTATTAAATGTAACACCTGATATTATATAATTTTCCAATCCATGGCACGCCATGGAAATATATATATAATATAATTGTATAAAATTTTGACTAAACTGCATCTACTTTTATGTTTTGAGCTTTTAAAATATATTATTTTGATATTGTTTCAATAATTTTCACTAGAATATAATTATACCTACTAAAAGTTTCTACTTTGAACTTAAATAAAACGATATACCCACCCGATATTATATTAAAATTTTCCAACCCATTCAATCTTTTTCAATTCATTCTTTTTATTTGCAGTCGTCAATTAAAATTCTTAGCTAACTTTTTCATTTATATTCTGAGATTACTTAAGTTATGAGATTCGTTATAATTATATTGTGATAATTTCAATAATTTTTGTTTTGTTTATATGTTTTTATTTGCACATTGTACCTAATTAGGTATCTACTTATGAAAAGTTTTGACTTTGGACCTAAACAAGAACCTCTAAAAAAGAACAAAATAAAATAACCCGAAGTCAAGAAAGTCGAAAGACGAGTCCAAAATGCTTGAAAGGCCTACTGGGCCCTTAAAGAACACGTGAAAGGTAGTCTTTTTATAACACTTAAAAGAAAACTCATCGACATGTGCATCCTGCCTCTTACTAACCTACGGTGCACAAACTTGGTCACTTACTGAACAACAGAAGTTCAAACTTAATATTTGCCAACCGACAACAATGGTGCGCAGTATAATAGTTATCAAGCGTACAGACCCAGTTAGAAACACTACCCGGCGGCGCTCCATTACTCAAGTAGCGGATGTCGAGAAATAACCGCTAGACTGAAGTGAGAGAGGACCGGACACATCGCGCGAATGCACCCGTAGAGATGGGCAAAGATCGTCACTCACTGGACGCCTGCGGGAGGACATCGCCGTTGAGGTAGGCATCGGCGAAGATCGCACAATACAGGGAGGTTTGGAAGGAACAAAGATTATTGGGCAAAGGCCCCATTACTGAACTAAAGCATGAATCGGATATTAAAGTAACTGCCACTGCTTGAAAGTTTCTGATTTTTCAATTTTTATACATAATAAGGGATAAGGGTTGGGTCAAGAAAGAGTGTGAGTTAATTTAGAAATTGCTATAGTAAAGAAGGTATCACATGAAATCGAATATGATGAATGTTAACATCTATAAAATTATATACTTATATGTATTTATCAAAATCGATGAATATAATATATGTAATATCTTGTCGAAGTACAATCATCTATCTAATCGTGAAATGCGTTCTAACCAATATGATAAGAGCGTGAATCAGATGATAAGTACAAATAAATTATAAACAACTGAAGTGTTCAGTAAGGTTTTGAACACTTGTGAAACAGCCAGTTTTGTATATTGCTTATTTTGTTGAATACCACCACCACCATGTCCTACAGTAAGTAAAAGCTGTCACTTTATATTTTTACTTTTTCTTTATATCTCTGAAAGCTTGATTCTTTATTTAGTTGAAAAGTAACACCTGTTTTCAGGTAGATACTTATTGATTGATATCAGTCTATGGGTGATACTGATACTTATTATAAAGAATGAACCACTTCTATTCCGAAACGAAGATTCTAGAACGGAGCAAATCGAACTAATAATTAATGTAAATAGTTAATGTTTTCTACAAACGACCATAAAAAACGTTGATGATCCTATACCTATCTTGTAGCAAATATTTGTGTCTTGAAATTCATTATGAATCATCAGGTATACCTTATGAAATCATTACAACCAACGATATCTTCTTTTATGAAACCTTTTCTTCACTTTTAATTAGATCCTCCGCACGGGCCACCTCCACCGTACTACACTGGTCACGGTCATCCTCCGCCACCTGGCGGGTCATACACTTACGTGCCGACCCCAGTGATGATGCCGGTGTACCAGCCCCCGCCGCCACAACCACCACCAGAACCTACACAACCTACTTATGTCACCAACTACATCTACCAGCAGCCACCGCAGCCGCCGCCAGTTGTCACTATTGTTGAAGGTACCTATTGCACACAATTCTAGTATCATTTTTCAGTGGTTATCGAAGCATTCGGTTATGACTTTTGGTTCGTAAAGATCCGATATTTATAATTAATAACAAAATATCCAATTTTTGATATTTATCCGATGCCTAGTGTAAGTATAAAAAATGACGCGACTTTCTATCTGTAGGTGGTCTAAATGTGTTTTAATTGTTGGAACATAAGTTTGTTTGATTATTTGACAATTGCTTATTTATTTACGAACACCAACAGATATACATAATTATAATATAATTAACATTGGCTTAAAATAGAATATACTTCAATTCGGTTGCTTCATCCTAGTTGAAAGGCATAAAGTGCACCGTGTAATTCATTACTCATTGGGCACGTATTATCTGAAACACAATCAGTCGGCCAAGTAAACCGAAATAGGGTGCAAATAGGGTAACAAAAAGTGACAAAACACTGACATTCGACAGCCAATTTACCTACATTAGGTAAAGCTGAGTATATATACTCAGCTTTACCTAATGTAGGTAAATTGGCCAAACTCGATATTGAATCGTTATGACATGTCCTAACTTTAAAGTTTTAGTATTTTCCTGAATCATAAATGACACAAATCAAGATACAATTATTTTTGGATTTGCAAAGAGCATTTTGTTACTTGTTACAAATAGGGGTTCCACAAGGCAAAATGTAGCCCCATGCTCTTCTTTTATGCAAGACATAAAGACATAATATACTCATGAAGTACGGTACGCCTTATTTTTGCAGAAGTCCATGTTCAACCCCCACCTCCACCTCCACCATGTAATATTTGGGGTAACTTATTGAGAGAGGGAGCCGGGATGGGATTGGCGTCAATGGGCAAAGGGTTGGCAGTTCTCGAAAATACCCTGCGCTCTAAGAATTCAAGTAAGAACTAACGTAATTCAGTATCATATTGAATTCAATTCGCGATACAATTCCGGTATTTAGTAGTGTAGTTTCTCCTATCCATGTAGCTAATTGAATGCACAATAAATTCATTTCATAAATTCAAAATATTATCGATGTTTGTGTGTTTCTAACTTCCATCATCTGCCTAGCCTTTCCCAACTTTGTTGGGGTCGGCTTCCAGTCTAACCAGATGTAGCTGAATACCAGTATTTTACATGCAGCGACTGCCCATCTGACCTCCATAACCCAGTTACCTGGTAATACGATAAGTACCTACCCCTTGGTAAGACTGGTTGTCAGACTTTCGGGGTTTTGACTACCCGTAACGACTGTCAAAAATCCACGAATGACAGCTGGTACCAACGGCTTAACGTGCTTTCCCAGGCACGGAGGGGTCTCGGTATGTAAAGATGGTCACCCATCCACGGGCCAACCGCAGCAACCGTAGCTTAGCCTGATCGTGCAGCTGTTATTACTTAACCACGGGCCCCTCCTTTCTAACTTCCATTTTCTATTACCTATTATGAAACTTGAACACGGCCTTGTGATAACATAGTCATCAAGTCTAAATTTTTTGTTACAGATCCCATTGAATGGATACCAGCTACCACATCGGACGTTGCTTCATTGGCGCACAAAGCTTACATAGCTGGCAGAGAAGGTTACGATGGCAGTCCCCTCTGCATTATCAGGTCGCATTACAGCGGAGAGTTACTTCCGGGGAAACTGGCCATCAGACATCGCTCCGCTTATGTGCCGCATGGAAGAAAAGAAATCCCCGTATATAACTTTGAAGTACGTCACTGCATATTTCAATGTTATTGAAATGGAAGCAAAAATGCTTCACGTAATGATAAATAAAGACAAAGCCCTTGAATTGCAACAGTAGATATATGCGTAAACAGATAAGAGAAAAGTTCTCCTAGTCTTTAACGATTCGAGAGTTTTCTCAATAACAAGATTAAGTAAATAAAATAAAATATTAATTGAGTATTACTGATGAAATCTGCCCTATACAGCTGTTTGTTCCTATGATTATTCCTGCGGTTAATACATATAATGCTTTGTTATTTTATTACAATGTGTCTAATTTCTCCAGGTGCTTTGCTGCCCATCTTACGCAGTACGTTGGCAGCACAGCAGCGGCGGCCAGGTCCCAGTCGGAGCTATACCAGCTGGGAACACTCAAAATGGTGAACAGCTTTACATTGGACGTGTTAATCACATGCAATCTTTGACCCCCGGCAAAGTAAGTTCTTTTATAGATTCATCTTTTATCTTCATCATCATTTATCATCAGTCGATTGACGTCCACAACTGCAAATAGGCTGCCTCCAGGCATTTTCACCTATAATACTGTTTGTTGTTATTTAATTATAGCTTTCATCACAGTCAGTCAACTTGTCGCAACTATTTCTTTTATAAACAGCTTTTAAATCTTATCATATCCTATACCCTTTTTTATTCTTCTCATCATTTCACCTCACCATAATGAGAAAGCAAAACATACGACCACAAATTATGTAACTGTTTCATTGACTGTCTCATTTTCAAGTATACTAATTATATTTGTGCTATTTTATGTTTCCTTGTTTCAACATTAATCTCTGAATGACATTACTTGTTCATTTAATTGTCCTATTATTTCTAAATCTATATTTCACTTGAGGAAATTACTTGCAAAATGACTATCGGGTTTTAACAATGACTTTAATTTATGGGACCAGCAACCACAGACTGACACATTTTGAAGACAAATAACATGGTTCGTTGCTGTTTCGTATAAGTTCAAGAGGATATCGCTCTAATACTTTCATTAATTACAAATACAATTCAATCTAGGAATGTAAGAAATTCAAATCAAGCCCCTAAATATTTCGGATATTTGGGTCCGTACCACTAACGTTTGCTGGGCAATTTAAGCGCAGAGCAGAAAAAGATGACAGTAATATTTGCACCGCACATGGTTCATGGTTCAGTGCAGTGCAGCAGTGGTGGCAGTAGTGTTAGCCCAGACTTAGGAGTTATAAGGTCTTGGGTTCGAACCCAAGCAGATACTTTACTTTCTGTATTTTATTTCAACACCACTGCTCTCAAAACGGTGAAGGAAAACGTGAGGATACCAACATGACCTAGAATCGAAAATTCGAAGACATGTGACATCCACCAACCCGCACTGGACCCGCGTGGTGGATTACGGCCCACGCCCTCTCTCGGAGAGGAGGTATGTATCCCAGCTGTGGGAACGTAATAGGGTGATTATGACATGGTCCAAATAAAAATCACTTGACCCTTCATATTCATTTTCTTCTTGCTAAATGAATTTATAGTATTTCCTTAATAACAAACTTAACGTAATTGCATAGACTGTAGAAGAACCGAACCGTATGTTCTCCTTTAAACTCTAACTTCAGTTGTTTTACTGTAGACCGTACTTATATAAAAATTACTTATGTGCATTTTTCTATTTCAGGTGCACCCCAGTCACGGATGCTGCTACATTTCGTTCGGCGGGTCTGAAATTGCACACACATCTTACGAAGTGCTGTGTAGAATTGTTGGTTGAAACCATGAAACTATTAAAATACAACACCCGAAATTGTACCATTTTCCATCTCATCCCGCAACTAATCTTTTAATTTGTACTCCAGTCAATTAGAACTTTAGGAAACTTTGCATCTACCATCAAGTATTGAGATTCCGAAATATACCTAATATTTTGTTATTATTTTAATACCGTTTGTTTTGTTTATATGATTTCCATTACTATCTGTCCAGCCTTTTTTGATTGGCAAGGACGTATGATCTATAGGAATTATTCATAAGTCATGGAGCCATCTAGCAAATGAAATAAAAAGATAAAATTTTATTTTATACCTACTACTTATATGGTGCACATTTCCCCAGATGACGACTGTACGTGATATTAATAATTAAACCTTTTCAGAAGTCATGAGTTATCACCACCATCTTATCGGCCGAAAGACGTCCTTTGCTGGACCTAGGCCTTCTCAAGCATCGCCTGTCGTTGTTACAGATGTAGGTATTGATATGATAGTTCGATATTGGTGATTGATGTTTGCTGTTTATAACAATGGTGGAAAGGATAGCTAAATAACTCTGCATCGTCTCTGCGGCTGCGCTGTGTCAGATATAGACAGGATATTTATCATACATACAGATTTATTATATGTTCGTTTGAAGTCCTAATGTAATAATAATGTAATTAATAATATCATCGATAATGTCGTTCGATTTAAGGATTTTTCTGCCCTAAATTTTTATAGTTGTACTAGCAGCGCCCCGCGGTTTCACCCGCATAAGTGTCGATCCCGCCGGAATGTCGAGATAAAAACCATATCCTATGTCCTTCCCCGGGATACAATTTATCTCTCTGCCAAATGTTATCGAAATCCGTTCAGTGGCGTAGGCGTGAAAAGGTAGCATACAGATAGAATAGATATACATACATAGAGCTCCTTTTTTTTTTAGCCTGCGCTGTTCTACTCTTGGGCAAAGGCCTCCCTCCACTCCTTCCATCTTTCGCGAGCCCGTGTGACCTCCTTCCAGTTTTGATGGAACCTATCCAGCTCGTCCCGCCATCTCCTACGTGGTCTGCCGCGACCCCGCCTCACTGTCTCAGGGCACCAATTCTGCGCTATTTGGGCCCACAGTTTGTCATGTGTATGCGGCAGACATGTCCTGCCCAGTCCCATTTAAGTTGAGCAGCCTTTTGAGCCACGTCACCTATCTTTGTTTTGGAGCGCAGTATTGTGTTTTGAACACGATCCGTTATATACTGCGCTCCATTGCTCGTTGGCAGACCTTGAGTTTAGACTTCTGGATGTTAGTCAAAACGAACTTACGAATAACCTACTAGACTTAACTTACGAGTAACTTACGAATTTATAATATTAGTATCTTCTATCTTTGTAAGTAGTATCAAATGTATATATTTATATATTTATTTATTAAATATAAGCAGCAACGTTGCTTGATTGCTTTATCACTCAACGTGTGTTCTTGAGGGTCATCTCTGCATGTCCATGGGGTGGTTGCCCGTGTGTCCGCCATCTGGTGGGGGGACCCAACCGCCTCCGTCGTTGTTGAATGAATTGTCCACAACGTTCACGCCACCGCCGTCATCACCACAGCAGCTGCAGCATAAACCCATGATTGTAACCTGGAACAGTAGAAATCTTTCTTAGTACAGTTCGCGTCAAATAACTTTGCCGCTCTGAAGTAGGCAACAAATCATTGCGCAGTAGGAATAAAACAGCAGCGCGCATGCGCGGCTAGCGAAAAGCCTAGCTTCAAAGCGGCAAAGTTATTTGACGCGAACTGTAAATACTCTCTCTTTTAAATATATTGATTACGTAGGTTACCTAGTAAGTAATCTGTGACGTAGGTAAGTACTTAATAGGTAGGTACATGTATCTTTGGAAAGGCTTCTATTTGTAGAGTATCTAGTTTTGATTTTTAGTTTCTGATTTATTAAGGGCGTATTTCATCAAACTTTTATACTTAGAATGTTTTATCCTGAGAATAAATGTTTAATTTTTGACAGTTTTCCCATACTAGAAGTGTCAGACGTCAGTTTTATTTATTCCACGGATAAAAGATATCTGGCTTTGGTAAAATCAGCCCTTAATAGCATACATTTTATTCTGGGATAAGTCGATCATTGGTTTATATACCTGACCAATCAAACCATTAGGTAAGGTATAATATAATAAGGCGGCAGTTGACTGGGTGACATGAATACCTATGCCATGTCAGCCCACCGACTGCACAATGTAATAAAAATATCATCTTTAAAATCTATGACAACGCAAATATGTTTGCAATGATAAAATTAAAAGTTCATACATTGTTGATTGGAGAAATGACATTAGGTATGCCATTGATATCTATCGTTGTTTTAGACACAAGTACTTACTTATTTTGAACTCTAACCCAAGGAAACAAGGAAATCGAGAATCCTGATATGCTTAATTGAGGTAATGAGGAACATATAGCTATGATACTTATTCATTATTATTACCTGGGTAGGTATATTAACTTATCAATAAAAACCCGCAACTCTGACTCATATTATGGGTTTCTGATCCTACAGTTTTTTTAATGTTATTGTATGGTAAGCCAGCCATCGGCCCACCTAATGTAAATTACATAAAGACAACTGCAAGACCACAGGCAACGCAGATACACTGCCATACAAGACACAAAGGTGAAATGTTTGCCAATGCTGAATGTCGATGTAATGTTTATTGCCATAATCAGGCGCTTGACAAAATGGGTTATATGACAGCAGAAAGATTGTAAGAGCTGATAAGAGCAGAGATTTTATGACCATTAATTTCCATACATAGTGGTGGTTTTATATTCTTTTGTATAGGAAGTTGATTTCACACGAATAGAAAAAAAAAACATAAATAGGTTTTATATAACCACCACGAATGCAAACAACTAAATTAACGACGTGTCTTAGATAACGTTTTAACATCTTCAATTCCCTTTCATCCAGACTTTTTACACGTCCATAAGAACTTTCTTAGATGCAATAATAGATATAATTATAAAGTTTATGAGACGATGAAGAAAGAACCTATCGTGTATACGTTTCTAGGATGGATGTTTTAAATGGGTGCGTTTCCACTAAATACGCATTGAAATAATCTTTCAGATTAAATTTGACGTTAATTATATAATAAATAAATAAACTAAGTAGGTTGAGGTACCTACCTATTCAAATTTAATAAACAGAATATGTCTACATTTATATCTATAATATTTATGGTGTACATAATAAAGATTATTCTATCAATCTATAATATATATCTATTATAAAGAGGTAATCTATAATATAACAAAACTTACTTTTGAGTTTATCCAACTGTTGATCCACAACGAATACAAAAATGTTTTTTATTATACAAAGCGACTAATTATGTAGCCCACCTGCTAGCTAACGCGATGCCTGTGTCCAGTAAGATAAGATAAATTATCGATAATTCTGTAACAAGAATGAAATATGTATTTTTCATACGAATTGTAGATAAGTATGAATCACCTAAGTCATTTTGCACATTGAGTAAAACATTGTTATTAAGGATAATGTCGAGATCGATTTTGAAGCACGACAATGTGTCAATTGTCTGAAGTAATTTGTCTGTTATCTTATCACCTATCAGTGTTCAAAAAACTGATTTAATATTTAGGAACCTAATTATCAATTCTACTGTATTTCCAACCTTCAGATCTTCCTTAGAGATATGAATGAGATTGTAGCAAATAATTACGATCGTCACCAAAATTTTTAAAACAGTTATCATTAATTATATAACTTCATAATTAAATGTAATGTGTGTGTATGTAACAAATAGCAAGATTACTTACATCGTCATTTGCACAACTTATGAGCTCTTTGTACTCCAAAAGCATGGAGATGAAAAATCACGTGTAGGTAAGTACGTATACCTTAGGTCTGGTATACGTACTTACCTACACGTGATTTTTCATCTTCAGAGCTTCTTCATACCCTAAGCCTCTGCTTATCAATATAATATTCTAGCTTCTGCCCGCGACTTCCTCTTTCAAATTTCTTGTTCCCCTGACCCAACCATGTCGCATGCGATACGACGGGGTGGGTCGGGGGAACAAAAAAGTCAGAAAGAACGCTTTGCGGTAGGGTAGCGAATTTGATAACGCGGGCACAGACGCGGGCACGTGACGCATCACCTGCCCGCGCTATCACTTCGCTTCCGCTTAGCGTTCTTTCTGACTTTTATTCTTTACGCTCGGCTCCTAAGAGTCATAGCGTAATGTTAAATAGCCTATAGCATTCTTCAAGAATTGGGCTATCAAAATATGTAAAAATTATTTTTCCAATCCCCAGAGATTACTTCCTACATACTGAATCAGCCTATAATGTTCCCACTACTGGGACACAGGCCTCTTCTCGGTGAGAGAGAGTGGGCCGTAATCCACCACGCGGGCCCAGTGCGGGTTAGTAGATACAAACCCCTAACCCTACATACAAACAAACAATTTTTTATAATATTATTTTTAATAATAATTAGCAGTGCCCCGCGGTTTCATCCGCGTAAGATTCGATCCCGTGGGAACATCGGGATAAAAACTATCCTATGTCCTTTCCCGGGACTCAAACTATCTTATACCAAATTTCATCAAAATCGGCTCAGTGGTTTAAGCGTGAAGAGGTAACAGACAGACAGACACACTTTCGAATTTATAATATTAGTATGGATGGATAAATAAACTGAAGTGTCTGTTTGTAATGTCAAAATAACAGCTTTTTACTAATTGCATATGAAAGTATATACGGTACTTACTTATAACAACAAAACAATAAAAAAAAAATGCTTGTCTATCTGTCTGTTTGTACCGGCTTATCTTCGAAACGACTGAAACGATTTTGATGTATTTGGTATGGGGAATACTAATTTTTATCGACATACCACGCGGGCGAAGCCGCGGGCGGAATCATTGGTACCTAATGTTAGTCATATGACATTTATAGCACACCATCCAATCTATACGATCAATATTCTATAATCCAAATGTTATGTAAATACCTAGTGAGTCATTTGTTTTTATCAGTACCTAGATATTTGATTTACCTCATTGTTTTGTTTTTACCGATCTGATATTAGCACAGGAAATTAGTCACCTCCAAGTGCCTCAAATCTTGCGGCCTAATGTGGGAGGCATTAATTTGTTCTGATTAACACGCCTGGGAACTTCTGACGCACAAAAGTATCATTCATAATATTATGACGACTGGCTCGGGCTTGTCTATTGTTACCTAAGTAAATGTGACCATGGTGTCGAATACCAATCGATCTCACACTTTCTGGCTTGTCTATGTGCTTGAACAGATTCGCACATTGTTTGTGCATTTGCACACAGTCTCCACGGTGTCCTCCTCTGCCGCTTACGGCGGGAACACGGGCACGCGTTAGCACTCATCCGTGAACCCGCCGCGGCTGTCGGTTGCCGGATCCTCCTCTGAGGAGTACTCCCTATCACCGGCGCACCAGAACACATAGCACGCCGTGACCACCCCAGGGACCCCTGTCCTCCGCCTATTCCTACCACCTACATGAGGTCGTCGGTTCTTCTAGTCGGGGGGCGTCCCACACTAAGCTTGCCGATACACCGTCTCCGTCTACACACGTCAGTCGGTCGGTCGGTCGGTCGTCGTCGGTCGGTCGTCGGTCGTCGGTCGTCGTCGATAGTGTGGTCACACTGTCGTGTTTACGTTGCCACATTCTACTCTAAAACATTTAAAATATAACACGGATACAAAAGAAAAAGGTGACATTTGTTCGAGTCAGCCCACGCCGCTGAGCTCATCGTCCCTAAATAATCTAGGTCAGATCCAGCCTGTCCCAAGCTGCCGACCCCCAGCGACGCCCTAAGCCTGATGTTTTTACCCCACAGGGGTACTCCTTAGCATGTAGTCGCTTAGTTTATAAGTTTTTTGCCCTGGCTGGCTTATTTATATGGAATTCAAAACAGTGGATCACACAAAAATGCTTTGAAGATCACTTTAATTTTGGTCCATTTTCGAAATCTGAAATTGAACTCCTGACCACGGCGCTTCTATCTGAAACTGTTCAGATATATTTTCGCTGTTCACTCATCATGCCGCACCTACGCAGCTATCAACGTTTCGCCCTACATGTGCTTGCTCAAAGAAACTTACCAACTACCCATCCGTTTTGCAGTTGATCGACAAGGCCATAATGTGCGATGGATTACAGAATACTTTCGTCATATCACAACTTGCATTGCATTATGCCCTGGACTGAAATGGCTGTAATAACTGATGGATTGCAGAACATTTGTAAAGCAGTAGTTATGACTATGTTCTCTCCTAAACAAAGGCCTCTCATTTTCTGTAAAATGAACATGTAGTTTTCACAAAATATCCACGCTTGACTGACAGATTTTTGTGATCGCCGTAGGTTCTTATGATTTTAGCAGACAGAATTGAGGCTGCCCAAAATTTTGCCAATATCGCAGCCTTCTAGATTTTATAGAAAAATTTTTATAACTACAAAGTCCATTACGTTACCTACGTAGACTTTGGTCATTATAAAACACAAGCATCACCAATTAAGCATCTTTGTTGATTTTAGCCGAAAAATGTTTTAATCTTATTGATTTCTTATTATACAGTCATAAGAAAACAGTTTGAAATAGGTATATTTTGTAGATACGATAAAAGGATTATTTGTAATACGACAGTAAAATTTGTAACACGCATTATTTTTATTATGATTTAGATCATAAAAATAATGCGTGCAATAAATTGGATTCAACTTTGGTCGAAATTTGATTTTTGAAGAAAGAAAACCTGCACAATTCCTGCGCACGTTACCGGGTTTATTTGCTTACGGTTTTTATTAATCTCACGAAGCGACGCGCACTTTACTAGTGGTTACCAAGTGTACAAACACGCTGTGAATGTGTGTATAGCCGCTGCAGCTCTCTCGGTAAAGTCCGAGTCAATGGCGAAGTCAGAAGTGTGTGTGTGCGCGTGTGTATGTGTGTTATGTGCTGACGGTACTTGTCTTCACGCACATATTCACAGCGTGTAGCTACTATACTAACGACGGTTTACTAGTACTAGTTTACTAGTACACCACAACAGTTTTATATAAGTAAAAAAAATTGTTAGTTACTTGGGAAATTGGAATTGTAATATTCTATCATGCATGATTGGAAAATTCAAGTTTATAGTTACCTACTTATTTATGGTGTTTCTAGTCAGTCGAATATTATTATGTTAAAGCCAATGATAAAAATATCATTGGTTAAAGCGTTATAAAAAAACAATGTGTATATTAATTGAACTTTTATCTCATAATAAATACAAAATATAATAAATACCTTAATTAAAACAAATTCCATAGGTATCGTGCAGTGATCGAGCTCTCCCTGTATCGTATCAAATTCATATAAAATATTATACACATTTCCATACTAAATAACTTAATACTATTAGTGTATAAAATATATTTTTGTGAACGATATCCTATAATGAGCCTATTACATAATTATTATGTTCTCTTTTATAACAAGACACTATTATAATTATAGAAATACACCACATAGGCTTATATTTTTGCTACTATCCTTCATTTGTTTTACGTATCTAGCTCATGTCATTACAGGTTGGCAATGACATCGACTTGCAAACTGAAATCATGAATTCATACATTATTCTAGACCCCCTAGCGTAAAAATTATTCTAGACCCCCTAGCGTAAAAATTATTCTAGACCCCCTAGCGTAAAAATTATTCTAGACCCCCTAGCGTAAAAATCTGCTGTTTCATAGACAAGTGTAACCTACGCGGTCAAAATGTATGGCAGAGCTAATATTTTTAGAATTCCGTACCCAAAGAGTAAAAACGGGACCCTATTACTAAGAGTCCGTCTGTCTGTCTGTCACCAGGCTGTATCTTAGGAACCGTGATAGCTAGACAGTTGAAATTTTCACAGAAGATGTGTTTCTGTTGCCGCTATAACAACAAATAATAAAAATAAAATAAAGTTAAAATTTAATTTTTTTTTTGGCGTTTTATTCCTTGTGGTACGGAATCTTTCGTGTGCGAGTCTGACTTGCACTTTTTTTAATAACTGACAAAAAATTTCAATGCTTGGGATTAAGAATCATGTACTGTATCCAATTCAGAAAGCATTCATTTATTATTAAAAGGACTTAAAGGTATGTTATTACTTATTATTTATCTACAACCGAGGTAAAACAGGTACATGAAATACCATTATCACAATTACTGATGTCTCCTATCTCGTACTAAGACATAAGGAAAAAGGAAGAACTCACGTAGTCTCATACTCAATTCAAAGATAACAATATTATAATTAGTTTTAGGTATGCATATGGACTACGTCTGAATTAAATGTTATTATTATTTGTATCTTAATAAAAGTTGGAAGAAAAAATAACACTAGGAGGAATCTGTATTATTTTTATAAAAATTCTGTAACAAGCTATCTCAAAACAATATGAATCATGTCTTATCTATCTCTAATCAAATAAGACGTGTATCACACCTGTCTTATGAAATTAAGTTTACGGAGAAAATGTGTTATCTTGTATTCATAATAGTATCAACAGCTGCGTAATAAACAAGGAACCATCAAATATTTGATATTATGTGCAAAAGTAATAATTAAAAATATTTATAACAAGATATTAATAGGTTTACATTTAGTAGAAGTAAGTGCTGCTGCATACCATGATTTATTTAGGTGCTTTGAGAGAGAGGAACCGTCTCACTGTACCAAATCATTGCCGTGGTTATCAGCATTTTGCGAATTTCTCTGAGATATAGAATCCGGAATGAGGAGATCTGGCAGAGAACCAAAGTTGTCGACATAGGTCATAAAATAAGCAAGGTGAAGTGGCAATGAGCGGGCCATATTAGCCGTAGAACCATGACCGTTACGGTAGACGTGTTCTTGAGTGGAGACCGCGAATCCTCAAGCGACGATCTTCGCAGGGCTGCAATTGGAGAGTCCAGCGGTGAACTGAAAGACGTCCACTGCTGGACGTAGGCCTACCCCAAGCACCGCCACTTCGACCCTGATCCCGTTGTTAAATAGAATATTGACCATAACAATGATTTGTAATGAAATTAATTTGGTATCAAAAAATTCAAATTCGGAAAGGCTTCCTCTCCCTGGAGCCCAGACCCTGTTCCCGATAAGTAAACAACTTTTCTTTTACATTCATTTAGATAGAAATATTTAGAAGTGTACATATTTATAGTCCTCCTTATCGATTACGATAACGGCGAACTAAATTCGGTCTGGTGAGTCATATTAGGGCACACACTAATAATTTTAAAATTAATATGACTCACCAGACCGAATTTAGTTTTAAATACTCGATCACAACGAATGCAATAGAGTTGGCCAGCAGAGTTAAAGGTATAGGTATAGAAGGGCATAAGTCTCTCTTTACGTATCTGGCGGGTATCTACATATTTAGTAAACTATCTAAATGAATAAAAAATAAAAGTTACACCGTTACTTATCATATACAGTCCCGTCACGATAGTACAGTTGATGGTACCAATTCGATTTCGATCAAATTGAAAAATGATCCCCTAAACATAGTTATAAAAGGTTAAAAAAGATTTTTTCATTGTGCTATTTAGTATCTCTGGTAGGCTGGTGGTTGTTGTTGTATAACAACAGGTCTTGCAGTTGGTTGTTGAACGATAACATTCTTGACAACCACGGTGCGTTTATCGGGGTCTGTACAACAGTCGCAGCAACAACAGGGGATACAGCAGCAGCAACACGGGCGACAGTTCCAGTTGCAGCACATCCTGGAACACAATATTTATTTCTTTATTTCATACTTCAAGCACATAAATGTACAGAGGCGGACTTAATGCCATAGGCATTTTCTACCAGTCAACCTTTGGGTGATGCAGAGACAAACAGTGGTAGGTGCAATCATGAACATTGAGGAATAAATATTTTAAATATAAACATACGCAATACTGTTAAATATACAATATTGTTAAATTTTAATTTACAAATTTTGAATTTTCCTTAGAAAATTCTGAAGCTATACAGATATAGCAGATGATAGCTGCTAAAACCTCGATGACCCAAGTTTCAGTACCTTCAACTTGTGGGTGACAGAACAGTCAGAGAAATTACTTAATTGATGAGCAAATGGACACCCTATAACGTCAATTTGTCGTATTATAGCCATTTAATATAACTGTCAAAGAAAGACAGTTATGATTTGAATACGCATAGGAATAATTTAAGTTAGGTAGCATGCTGTACCTAGTTGTTGGTACATGAACCATGATGAAACATCATTTATTTATTTATTTAATTAGGTTCACCAACTTTGATTACACTAATACAACCACATAATACATTTTTAAAAGTAAAAATAACAGTGCATCAATTACTTATAGGTAAACACAACATGCTTAAAACAATGAATCATAGAAATAAGCTAACTTACTTAGTAATAAGCGCTAATATTGATAAATTGGTAACTTGGGTAAAAAGTTACATTTAAATGCAATTCAAATTGGAAATTCTGATTAAAAATTATAAAATTGGTAGAGGTTGACATTGTATCATGAGTAAAATGGATAAGAAATTAAGTAAAAATAAAAAAATTATATAAAACATTCATAAATTAAAAATTAATTAACATCGGCAAGTATAGATATGAAATAAACATAAATGAAACTAGGATTGTACGTCATCGTCGTGGATCATGGTTGTACGCACAGATCATAATGATCTGTGGTTGTACGTCTAAAAATATAAACAATTGCTTCTTCAAATCCTTCGTCTTGCGATATCATAAAGTAGGTAACTATTAGTATTTTAGGCACATGGGTACCCATGTGACTAATAGATAATATGGATTAGAATTGTGACCTATCATGAATCATAATTATGCGTTCTAGGTACACAATACATTAGTGACGATAACTGATCATCGCTATCACATTTGAACAGTCATGTTTTCATGAAGTTTGTAATTACGTCGTACTTTTTCCTTTGTTCAAATAAGTTATTTTATGGTTGGGGAATTCTACTCAAGATGGCTAATTTGTCTTTCCACTTATTGTCTCGATTGGTACTGTCATAGCGGTCGCTACGGATTGGTTCCAATGTAGGTACCTAACTATCACTATAATAGAAATATCTACCTATACAATTATGTGACGCAGTCACAATATAATGATAATAGAATCGAAGGTCTGTCACTGACGACGATTTGTCTCGTTTCTGCCATTACTTGGCCTGAAAAATAATTGATGAAGTTTTTCTGAGAAAAAAGACTATTGTGAGAAGTGTTTGTCACTTAATGTGTCGCTATCAATTCAATTAGCAATAGGTAATAGAATAATAAGTCCAGTCCAGTATAATCTTGTTGCATTTGGAAAGGGGAATGTCTTTAGTAGTTATGGTTAATTTTTAATTCTTAATAAAAAAGTAACGAAGTTAAACTACCTTACCTTACTTAACTGTACATTGAATAATTTAGAAAAAAAGTGTGGCAACACGTCTGATGCCGAAAATATAGGTTTTAGAATGTTTGTCTGTTTTGTCTGTTTGACTGGATATATGTTCCGGATTGGCGCAAAGATTTAGATGAAATTTGACACACAGATGGTTTATAACCTGGATTAACAACTAGGGTACTTTTAATCCCGGTGCGCGGCGGTACGTTCCCGTAGGACAGTTTCGAATAAATACGCGGGCGGAGCAGCGGCTAAATGCTAGTAAATTACAAGTGCAACTCGCCTTCATAATATACTGAATCCATTAACTGTATCACATATGGGCATCGGACATACTCGTATCAAGGAGGCCCGTCGCTAAATAATAACAGCCGCACAGGTCGATCGATCAGGTTTTTACTACGCTTGTCGCGTTTGGTCTGTAGATCTGTGACCATCTTTACATACCGAGACCCCTCCGTGTCCCGGAAAGCACGTTAAGCCGTTGGTCCCTGTAATGACAGTCGTTACGGGTAGTCAGAAGCCCGAAAGTCTGACAACCAGTTCTTACCAATGGGTATCGTATTACACAGTAACTGGGTTGTGGAGGTCAGATAGGCAGGCGCTCCATGTAAAATACTGGTATTCAGCTGCATTCGGTTAGACTGGAAGCCGACCCCAACATAGTTGGAAAAAGGGTAGGCAGATGATGATATGGACATGTCAAGGTAGGTGATCAAGTTCACTAACAGTAAGAACACAATTCGACACAGAATAAAAATATTGAACTTCAAACACTTTACGTACTTATATAAATGTCTAGTTTACTCACTTAGGTATTTACTTGTTGCTCAGTTCAGTGTTAACCCGAGATATATTTTTAAGCTGCACTAGGCTATCTCCAGTTATTTGTAGATATAGTAACTGAAAACCTGTTAGGAAACTGCTTACGATCTGACTGGCAAAGTAACTGTGTTAAATAACTGCCACCAATGTACAAAGATATCAAGTATTATCAATAACTTATCTATGATTTTGTTATCAAGAGTTTGGATCGATTAAAGGCTCCTACAAACAGACGCGACACGCGATATATTCGCGCGCGACACAAAAGCACCGACTTGCAGTGCCTTTGTGTCGCGTGTCGTGTCGCGCCTGTTTGAAGGAGCCTTATTGCTGAATAGGTATATCCTCCACCTCTTCACTCACATACAAGTAAATCTAGGCATGCACAATTATCGCCCAGTTTCTACAACGAAAATCGACACAAAAATTCGCTAATAAATTGTAAGGTCATGTGATTGGTTGACTGAATTACAACAGCCAATCGGATCACTTGACTTTGACGTTTAGTTTTGACAGGTCGATAATTTTTGTTCCAGAAACCGAGTGTAAAAAGTATTTGACAAGTAGAATTAGTAGAAGTTAGCACCTTAAACTAGAAACGGTCGTCCACTACTCTTACCTTAATTATTACAAGCTTTTCATCTGTACATTTGGTGAGGATCAGGACCGTATCCGGGGTATCCCTGTGGTGGAGGGTATCCTGGATAACCGCCGGGAGGTGGGTATCCTCCTGGGGGTGGTTGGTACGGGTATCCTGGCGGAGGTGGCTGGTCGTAGACGACTGGCGGCTGCTGTATCACGGTTACTTGCTGCGGTGGCGGTTGTTGCTGTTGCCCACACGCGTTAGGACAGAGGCAGGGCACTAGGCAGCAAGCACCCAGCGCCAAACAACAAGGGTTGCAGCAGACATCACAGTCCCCACAGTCGAGCGAAAAACATAAGCCCATCCTCACGCACCGTTGTCAACTAAAACCGATACCAATAAATTACTTATTCTACTCGTTATAAACACCTTCATGTATGTTGATATCATAACAGAGGAAAAACTAAGAACTGTATTCTGAATTTTAAACAAAGTGGAATAAGTACCAGAGTCCCAGTTGTTGAATGACAAAATGGCGGAGCGCTATCGTTGTTAAAACTGTTATCATTTAGTGTTATCTAGTGATAAGGTAGTCAGCCATTGCTCACACTACATAGGCGGAAAATGACTGCAAAATCTTGGAAACACAAAAGGATATATCTACTTAAAGATACACAAAGGGAACGACATATAGGTACTCGTATGTATAGTCACTAGTCAAATATGTTTTATCAGGCTATTACCAAATTAAAAACCCAGTTTGTCATGGATTCATGGTCACTTCCTAATTAATTTATCAGTTAAACGTTCAATACTTCATTAAAGTTAGTTTTAGGGTTCCGTACCCAAAGGGTGCCAACGGAACCCTAATGACTATAAGCCTCCACTGTCCGTACATCCGTCTGTCCGTCTGGAACTCTGGACTATCAGCGAGCTGTACCTATCTCATGAACCGTAACCGTAATAGGCAGACAGTTGAAATTTTCCCATGGTGTGTATTCATTGTGTTTTTTTATTTGTGTATATTATTGCTGCTTTAACAACAAATAATAAAAATGTCTCCGTACGTAACGTGTTTTTTCGGCGTTTTATGCCTTGTGGTACGGAACCTCGTACTTGGCCGGTTTTTTACACATATAAATACAGACTACCTTTTTTCGCTATTCAGAGTTGGCCTATATCTATACTAATATTATAAAGCTGAAGACTTTGTTTGTTTGTTTGGTCGAACGCGCTAATCTCTGAAACTACCAGTCGGATTTGAAAAATTCTTTTTGCATTTGATAGCCCAATTCTTGAGGAAGGCTATAGGCTATTTAACATCACGCTATGACCTTTAGGAGCCGAGCAAAAAGAAAAAAAGTCAGAAAAAACGCTAAGCAAAAACGAAGTAATAGCGCGGGCAGGCGATGCGATGCGACGGGGTGGGTCGGAGTAACAAGAAATTTCACGCGGAAGAAGTCGCGGGCAGAAGCAAGTTTCATATATTTCATTACTACTTTGGTCCTCTAAAAGATTGCCATTGAATTCAAAGTCAGGATTTTCCGGCTGATTAGTAGACACAGTTCATTATTTTCTTTTCTACAAAACGCTTGCTACTCGTAGTGGTAAAGTTAACAAAACTAACCTGAAATTGGTTGGGTAATACTCTCTTATTGAGTGCAAAAGATGAAGTGTAGTGAACATTAAAACAGAAAACTATATTGGTTATATACAGCCATACAATTTGGGAGCTATCTATGCATTAACATCTGCTGTACAATAAGGTGTTAATCCATAGTTACCTCCCTAAAAATTAGAAGTAAATAAGTATAAGAATCATGGCAGAAATGAGTGATATTTTAGTGACATGATTTTTGTCGATATCCGTTTTTGTGACCATACAAATGAAAACACAGACAAGGTATTTGTAACTGAGCTAGGTATATATTATTATTACCTATCTAAATATCCTAACTATTATTATAAATGCGAAAATAAGTTTGTTTGTTTGTTACCTTTTCACGCCTAAACCACTGAACCGATCATCCCGAAATTTTGCATACGTTGTCAGGTGTACAGAAACGGACATAGGGTACCTTTCATCCCAAAAAAAGTGCTGTTCCCGAGGAAAACAACAATAACGTTATTATGATAATAGATGGCGCCACGTGTCTTTCGAACGGGATCGACACTTATGCGGGTGAAACCGCGGGGCGCTGCTATTGACTTAATAATTTAGCAGAAAAATCTTGTCTCCCATACTACCAAACAAAACAAACTAAACTAGATGAAATTAGTATGAATGTGGGTGGCTAATGACTGTAAGACAAAAAGGAAGGGTGAAGACCAAAGAAACAATTGAAAAAAAAATAAAAAAATAAGGATGGACTGAATGAAAGATGATATGGCAAGAAAGAGAATGACTACCGAGACGACGACAAATAGAGAAGAAGTATGGAAGAAAAGACATGTTGCACCGACCCCAAATAAATTAGAATAAGGGAAAGAAAAAGACGACTAGATGAAATGAACCACCTAAGAATGGCTGTTTGTTACATAAATATCCATAGTAAGAAGGTATCTTTAGATAGAATAAGTATGCTGAATCAACAACGGTAGGGCTCTAGAGTACCTAATTCTTGTGTCGATCAATTGAGGAAAAACTGAAATCTACATAATCAGTTTATCACTTCCTCAACTTGATAATAAATAATGTTTATTACGAAATTATACAACATAATCTTAAATATTAAACTATCTATCAGTTCCCGATATTTGCTAAGTATTTAATGATAATTATACATTGAGGCAAGATAGCTCTATGGATTTACCCAAAATTCTAATAAAGTAATAAATAATATACCTATATGCTTGTATAGCTCTAAGTAGATAAGACTTACGTGGAATAATAGACATACCCATTAGTCTAATTGCTAGTACAGTAGGTATCATAACTACATTAAAAGTTTCACTGACCCACTGAATGTTAGGAAGACACGAAGGACTATAACTAATTAAAAAAATACAAACATGGAGTGGTGTGATACTTAGGAAAAAAGGTCTAATGCCCGTTTTTACTATCACTAAGCGACTCCTAAATGAACGTCTAAAAAACCGGCCAAGAGCGTGTCGGGCCACGCTCAGTGTAGGGTTCCGTAGTTTCCCGTACGTCACAATAAGATATGTAAAGGAAGTTAAAAAAAATGCTTGCATATACGATTATACTACAAACTTAGTCCAGAAATTGTTATGTACAACTTTTTGTCTTTTTTGTACAAAAACTGTTGTTTCCATCAACTTCAAAATAATTTTCCTAGAAAGTCCTTATAAGGTTCTACTTTTCAGATTTATTTCATATTTTCTAAACTTATGGTTCAAAAGTTAGAGGCCCCCCCCCTCTAACTTTTGTTTTTTACTTTTGGAGCGATTATTTCCGAAATTATTGATATTATCAAAAAATTATTTTAGTAAACCCCTATTAATTTTTAAATACCTTTCCAACAATATATCACACGTTAGGGTTGAAATTAAAAAAAAAATCACTTCCCACTTTACATATAGGGGGGCTACCCTAATAAAACATTTTTTTCCAATTTTTATTTTACCACTTTGTCGGCGTGATTGATATACATATTGGTACCAAATTTCAGCTCTCTCTCTAGTGCTAACGGTCACAGAGATTAAGCGAGGACGGACGGACGGACGGACAGACATGGCGAAACTATAAGGGTTCCTAGTAGACTACGGAACCCTAATAAAAACGGGTTGTTGGATTTTTAACTTTCGGCGCTGAGAGGAGCGCGCTTTTATCTGATCATTCATTTAGGCGTGATTTAGGTGTCGCCTAATGTTAGTAATAAAGGCATAATTGGAAAAACTACTGACATACCTTTTTTTTTTTTTTGTAATCGGGGCGAAACCTAGGTAAAAAGGTACATACTTAAATAACATAAGACTAAGCCATTGCAGTAGGTATGAGTCTGCTCGGCATTTAGTTTCTTGGCAATGATCAACACGCCTATTGCGATTTGGGTAAACCCTATGAGTCTACAATGTTCATTGTAGTTGTCATCGTCAGGGCATGTCCACATTGTTCGCTTCCCTATATAGCAATATAAAGTCATGGGGCAGAATATAAACTTTTTTTTAAATTCTTAATTTATGGATGGAGGTTTTTTCATATTTGAACATGTCACTCCCGTAAGAATAAAGAATAGAGTCTTTATATACTTAGGGTAATTTTCTATAAGTTCTTTTTCTTTATTGTATGTATTTCTTTGCATGTATGATTATGTACCTACGGTACATAATCATACATGCAAAGAAATACCCCCTTATTTATAAAAAAGTTAAGTATTGACATAGAATAACTAATAGTGTGGTATTGATTAGCGTCTGTATGACCATACATTTTTGACGTTTATAAATGAGAGGGTTAGTATCTATCTTTGGCTAAATATTAATAAAAATACTGTCTTTTAGGCACGTTCACGATATACCTACAGATTTACAAAAGAATAGAAAGTACCCACTATTGTTATAAATGTTTATGTAGATTCTCTTTTCTTGTACAATCGATGCTTAAACCAATAAACATGCGATTAAAACACAATGCTAGAAACGTCACAATTGCGGTACCTATATTAAATTTAAATTAGTTTAAAATATTTAAAACAACTACCTAATTAGGTAGTTGTTTTATTATAGTATTAGAATGAAGTGAGGTACACCGTTAATCAAATAATGTTGGATAAAATGTCTAGTGACAGTTTCCGTTAAAATAAAAATAAGCGACGATGTTTTTGCATATTCTATTATATTGAACCAAAAAAAAATGTGGGTAAATAAACAACATGAATATTATTATCACACGGCAAAGCAGCTGATTTTTAATGTAAGTCTAAGTGGACGACCAATTTTAAAATTTTGTTAGTAACCATTGCAACCCATGTTTGTCAATTAAACCAAAACCTTATTTATTTATAAAAACAAGTCAGTCAGTAGTCTTATTAAAAGTCTCACCTGATATTTTGTATTTGAATATAATAACAACACAGTCCTTTTCTAGCCACGATACCAACACAACGTTATAGACACAAAAGTGAATGAATTGTTCGTAGGTTGCTGGTGGTTCGTCACACTGGCGGGGAAATAGTACGATGACGACAACGTCTGCGCACAGCGCTTCGGAATGACTAAAACTCTTTATCTCTTTCCCTCCTATGTGGAAAACAATTTGGATGACGAATACGAAAGACCCAAAACTAGTGTTACTGTCAGGTGGTTGTGAAAATGAGAGCAATGTCGATTCAACCTTGTCATTTTGCACGTAGTGACGAACCAAACATTTACGTGAAGGAAAAAAAGTACCACATAATCGTCATAACAGTATCCAATTTGGTTGAGGTGAAAAACCTCTAAATTAGTTAACACGAAAAATATGGACCGATTTAAATACTTATATTAAAAAAAATGCAAACTGGGCTCACCTTTTCTTAAAGTTACCTACATAATTTACAACAATTTAAATGCAAAATCAAAATTTAATTTTGAATTCATTCATGTAGGTACTTACCATAATGTAGGGTTCTGTCACCTGACACCTCTAATGGTATATTTTTGTGGGTTTAATCATGCGAGTATCGAGAGATAAGTCGATTATTACCTACCATAAATACCTACATAATTTACTCAACTTTATTTTCCCCCTCACAGTACAAGGCACAAGGGTTTTTTTATGAGTTAATGGTTGGATGATGTCTGCGCTATGAAAAGAGCGCATCCAGAAAAGGACTATTGGCTCTATTAACCCAGTAGATGCCTATTTACCTAATTAGTACTTTTTGCTCCCACAAAAGCCGCAAATGAGCTACTTCTTTTGGTTAATAGGTAATAGGTAATACGGGCTGTTGTCCGCAACTCCACGTCAATGCGCGTATTTTGCGTACTACTTCTTTTGGTTATGTTTACTTGTTTTGCTACGAATTATGGACACCTAAACTCTGATTTTTAATTTTCCAGACCAAAATGACAGCTAATACAGGGTGAGTGAAAGATGGGTGCAAAGGTTTAGGGCGAATATAGTACAGACAATTTAGAATCATTTAAGCCATGGTTGTCTTAGACCTTGGACGAAGTCTTACCAATTTTTATTTACCAAATTTTTTTTTTCTTTCGAAAATTGCTAAACTGCTTATTTATGGCCAAATTGAATGATAAATGGATTCATTTTTATTTTATTTGATTAAAGTAATGTGTAAGCAATCTAGCAAAACATGTTTTAGGCCTCTGTCATTAGACATAAAAAAATAACAAGAAAATTAAGTTAAAAAAATTGGTAAGACTTCATCTAAGACAACCATGGCTTCAATGGTTCTAAATTGTGTATAGGTACTATCTTCGCCTTAAAGCTTTGCATCCACACTGAAAGAAATAAGCAGTAAATAAAAATTAAAAGACATTAATCTGAACTGCTTTAAACAGTTCCATATGAACCTAACGTTCAAAACAGTATTTTTTACTGATCCTAAAACAAAGCTTGAGGAAAAATATTACCGTAACATTTTTACGTTTCAAGCTAAACGGTCACAAAATTAACTGTTTTATTATATCTTTCAAACCATTGAAATTTACTTACGTTACTACAGTAATGGTGGTTTTCCTCTTTTTGTGTTTGTTTTTTTTTCAATAAATAGTATGTTCAATCATTAAAAGTTACTTTTTTGTTTTTTACTGTTTTACAAACATTTTTTCTTACTGTAAGTATAAAGTCAGTAAGTCTTAATGAAAAAAAATTTTTTTCAGTGTATCTGCCAATCATCATGTAGACGTATATTATACTAAATAATGTTATGTTGACAAAAAAGGTCGACCGCAGCTGTTATTTTAGTCAGCAATTATATTAGGTCTATCAAGCCATCTTATCTCGTCTAATTAATTGACGATAGAATTCTATAAAACCATACTGTTCATTACTTGCCACTGACGGCCATGAATTTTAATGAACCTCATTACCTGCTGGTTATCTACGGACACAATGCCTAACTTAAAACATGATTTGAGTACGTATCTATTTATTTATTCATTTATTTATATGTACTTATATTGTAAGTACCTACACCACAAAAGTACAAACTTTACAAAAAATAGATCAAACTCTACAAAATATTACAACGGGCGGCCTTATCGCTTTCTGCGATCTCTTCCAGGCAATCTTGGAATGGACGTTGATTTGCCTGGATATAAAATGGGGTTGTCGTTAAGGATGCTTATTATCAGGTACCTAAAGAAGCTGACGAAAACGATGTTAGAATACAAATAATAGGTACCAATATATGTAGGTACAGACGCCAGCACATCAAGCTACTAGGTAGGTACAATTTGTCAAATTTCTTTAATAGATTTTCAACTAATCGCTCAAGCATAAGGTTCAAAGTTGATTGGCAAAATTTTACAGTTTCGGGTACTCAGCCCCACTTAATTAACTATGCTTGCATTCGATCGTAATGGAAATGATTTGTGTTGTAAGTACTTACTTACGTTTAATAAGGTATGCCTACCAGGGGGCCTAAAAAGGCCACTGGCAGAATCATAAAGGATAATATGTATTAAGAATCATAATATGGCGAAGACAGTCCGTGTTTTTCTTTTTTTCGCTGCACTACGTAGGTATAATCAAAAAAGATTGGGATTGGATTGATTGGTATTTTAGCACAGACAAAAAAAAAATACTGAAAAATCCTTCACCAATGGGATTTGATACGATTAACTTATCAGTTAACTGTCCATTATAATTCATAATGTTATCCTTTTATAATTCAGCCAAAGTGACCTTTTTAGGCCCCCTGGTCTATGGAAGTTTTTAACACATCGCCGCGATTCTTACCTAATTGTTCAAATATGAGGAGATCTGTGCTCCTTCCATTTTATCATATCTGCGTAGTATGACACAATTGCCATGTTTGAATTTATCATATTTGTCCAGATCTTGTATCAGTGAAGTGAAGTTTAGTACAGTTCTGTGGCGGAAGAGTGGTTTAGCCTCACGGTTACTGAACACAAGGCTACGGTTTTAATCATTTTTTGTATTGCATTGAGTTTTTTTTACGGAGACATTGCCGGTAACTGTCCACTAATAATATCTAAGAACCCATAGTCTACTTATAGTGGTTGTCAAAATAAAAACTATAAAATGTATTTATTTCCACCATTAAAAACCTGCTACAATTGTATTCAACTAGATTTTTACTGCGTATAATCACTATAAACCCAAGTCGCTGTAATCACAGTAATCTGGATAATATCTTATCATGAAACTGCGTCACACTCAATCAATGCCAAAAATTGAGACAGGAGCTCACTCTAGCCCGATAAGCGAACAAAGTATACAAAATGTGGAAAATAAAACAGTATAGTGATGTCTGATGAAGAAATATCTGTGACCGCACCGGCGGTACCTACTAGGAAATATAAGAAATCAGTGAAAGTTAATGAAACCCAACCGTGGACGAATAGATTCAGTGACAGTGATACGAAAGATGATAAAACACAGAAGAAGACTTTACTGCATCGACTGCCGAGTGTACAAAGAACGGTGGAACCAGCATTTGGCAGGTTTCGCAACAGTTTTCGGAAACTGAACTGTTTAAAGAAGGAGGACGAAGATGAGCTACCAATGATAGACATACCACGACACAAGAGTATCGACATCGGTGTGGGACTAGCGCGACGGGTATCCCTATTCCTTTTCACAAGGAGGACAGTGTGCGTACATCCTTATCATCCGTACACACCGCCGCAAACCACAAGGAAAATCTACGTATTTCATGAAGACAAATAAACTACTTTCCTTATTGAGCAGTTACTCACGATGTTAAAGAATAGTGGTATGGTAATATCTATGACTGTGTCTTGTGATTGTTTAGATAGGTATCGCTGTCACCAACAAGACAGATGTTATCGTGTCGGAGAGTTAAAAATAAACATTGACATAATTTACGTTGTTATACGAGTATATTATTTACTTTGGAGTTTATTTTCTAACTAGCTGCGCCCCGCGGTTTGACCGGCATAAATGTCGATCCCGTGGGAATATCGGGATAAAAAGTAGCCTATATGTTAATCCAGGGTATTAGTTACCTCCATACAAAATGTTATCAAAATTGGTCCAGTCAGTTGAGCGTGAAGAAGTAACAAACATATATAAACACACACAAACACACCCCCTCACACACTTACATACTTTCGCATTTATAATATTAGTGTAATTATATTATTTATTACTTTATGCAATTCATTTATAAGTAGTTTTAAGTAGAATATTTTGATATGAGACCCTAAAAAACCTGTTTCTACCAAATAAAAAGGTTCCTTAACTCCTGGCGTCTACATAAATAAGTCCGAAAAAGTTTATTTTTTAATTAGTTAAGTGCCTACATCATTTGCCTGATTCTAATATAACATAAAATACTCTAAAGTTCTTTTTTTTTTGTTGACCCTACAGAGACACATTGCATGTGTTAATAATTTTAATTACCATGGTTCATAATGTGAAAAAATAACATGTAATAAAATTTATTTTTAAAATAATAATGCAATATTTTATTTCCAAACTGGTTTTAAATATCACAGGTGTTGTATTCGTTGATCTAACAGCGTCTACAACACCTGTGTTACTCGTATTTACTATAAATAAACAGTCAACATCAAACGACTCCAATTAAAGGTCAGCTACCTCACACAAGGTGGCTTAATGCATATCCTTCGTCTAATGTTGAATATTGGCTGCTTTCAAGTACACATCTCAACAACAGAAGAAGAATATAGTGATGTCAAAAAATCTTGGTTCCCCACAAGGCAGGAACTTTTGGTCAGCGGGATTGTCCGAAAGGGTTACCGCTGGCCCGGAACATAAAGGGCTAAGGAAGGAACACGGGTGGGTTTAGTCAGTAAGAGTCTGACACTCCCTTCCGCTCCACCCAGAGCGGGATCATTCGATGATTTTTCCCATCCTGAAAAAAAAAAAAAAATTGGCAGGAACTTTTCAACCTCTACACAAATGAGCAGCTTGGCTCTCCTCAAACAACGCTTTCTAATACAGACGATCTTGTTTTATTCACCTAGAGATCTATCTTCGAAGAGTCCCAAGAAAAACTAACTAATGAGAAGAAATTCCCAAGTGCGTACCTTTGTCCTACACTTGGGAAATTCTGTGACTAGTTACGGCCTAGACATTATCCTGTGTTTTACATCTTCGCAACCGTCAAGCAGAGTCAAGCTACGAGATGCTAAGAGTCCCTAGTGCTGGTGCTCAAAACCTCGATACCTAGACATCGCTCTGGGTAGGTTACATCAGATTTATTTCTTTTCAGAACAAAAAGTTGGTTCTAAGCTGCACTTACCTACATCCACCAGTTAGGTTAGATTAGCATCACCGTAGTTTTCTAAATTCCTCATTGACTATTTTACAATTTGATTTAAGTTGTCGACCTACTTATTGGCACAATACATAGCTCACAGCTGCACCGTCTTTACAAAGTTAACTGCAAAATCACTGTAACTGTTAATCTATATACCTAGTAATAATAAAGCTGAAGAGTTTGTTTGTTTAAACACGCCTGCGGTGTTATTCTGTAAAAATCTCACCGTTAAAACTTAGGTGAAGTGAGCGTGGAGTGAGCTGTCAATAGTGACAATTCCTAACAAAAACAAACTCACTTTACCTAAGTTTTCACGGTGAGATTTTTACAGAATCGACCGGCTGATCTCTGAAACTACTTACCTGTCAAATTTGAAAAAATATTTTTGCATTTGATAGCCCAATTCTTGAGGAAGACTATAAGCTACTTAAGATCACGCTATGACCCGTAGAAGCTGAGCAGAAACAAAACAAGTCAGAAAGAAAGTGTTCTTTCTGACTTGTTTTGTTTCTGCTCGTTTACGCTTAGTGAAGCGTAAACGAAGTAATAGCGCGGGCAGGCGATGCGATGCGACGGGGTGGGTCGTTAGAGCAAGAATTTTCACGAGGACGAAGTCGCGGATAGAAGCTAGTTCTAAAACACAGCTTAGGTACAATTCGATAATTGTAAGCCTTTATTAAAGACAATAATTATTTTATTACGGTAAATAGCTATTATTAATTGTTTGGTCTGGTTATTGACTCTCAAAACCGCAGAACTTGTTTTGATCTGCATTTACCTACAGGCTACAGCCCCATAATAGACCTATTCATTGTGGGATTTTGCGCTTAAGGAATTTTTACTTTCCTTGTGTGTCATAGGAATAAGATACATAGGTAGGTACACCAGACAGTATATAAGCGAATACTTGACATGATCCTAAATTACACTGAAGCACTCGCTGGAGCTGCTTTCATCGTCCCACGCTCAGTTATTTTTTCTGATAGCTTTCAACAGGTTTTGCCAATCAATTATTCGTTTTCCTCATCGGTATTATAAAAGCTTGAAATACTGTTCCCCTTGACACACACTATAATTGGTTACTCTGCTTAATTCTTGAGGAGATAACGTGCCGACATGTCGCGAGCCATTCTGTTTGTGGTCCTTTTATGTTTCGTGTCAAAAAGTTTTGGCAAAACACTCTCAGAATGTGAATTGGTCCGTGAACTTCGGAAGCATGGTTTTCCAGAGAACCAACTCAAAGATTGTAAGTGCTTTATTTATTTATTTTAATGGTTCCCGTTAGCCCCCCAAGAATCGCGTATCAAAATGTGTAGGTTCAATTGATTTTTTTCCCCAATGATTTGTGTTTTACAATTGAAAATATTTGGGTGGTCTACAGCAGGTACACCTTGTACAGACCACCCCATTATTATCTAACCCCTCGGGAAATATCGACCTACTGTAACAATATAAACTAAGTCAAAGTTATCGTTTACCTAGCGTTAAAAAGTTGATGTCAGGTTTCGAACTCTCAAACTCTGCTTGCTGAAGGAGACCTACCCCAAGCAAAGCAGTCTTCGAAGTTTATAGAAGTAGAAACCTACGTGTCTTAAATCTGTTAAATCCTTGTCACTCCAATCATCTGAAGAGGCCGACAGAAAATTAACAAGATTCGTAGTTATCTGACCTAAGTACCCGTTAACTGTCTATCCCACAGCTAAAGATTAATCAATTGTAAAATCAAATCAAATCGATTCAATTGATTGAAAAATCACTACATAGTATAAAACAAAGTCGCTTTCTCTGTCCCTATGTCCCTTTGTATGCTTAAATCTTTGAAACTACGCAACGGATTTTGATACGGTTTTTTTTAATAGATAGAGTGATTCAAGAGGAAGGTTTATATGTATAATAATGTTTCCGTGCGAAGCCGGGGCGGGTCGCTAGTATATAATAAAAATATCGTGTGTTGCGTTCGACTTCTTCCGGGTGAATGATAGTGCTGTTAAAAGAACGGGGGGAAATAAAATGAAACCGACCAGAAAAGGTGGATGTTTACATCCAAATCAAATCAAATCGATTCAATTGATTGAAAAATTAAAACTGCTAAAATGTCTAGGTACCTACCCATAGCCCTTTTTAAAAAAAAAGGACTATGGGTTGATTTGATTTGGATGTAAACATCCACCTTTTCTGGTCGGTTTCATTTTATTTCCCCCCGTTCTTTTAACAGCACTATCATTCACCCGGAAGAAGTCGAACGCAACACACGATAACACGACCAATGCCTACTATTTTGTGCAAGTATCATCTTGCAATCCTATTAATATTTCTAACCTTTTGGCTCAATTACGTTTTACTAAACCGGTTTCTCCGTTATTTTTATAAAGAGCATATTTTCAGTCCTAGTTCGATCCGCTTGTCGCTAACAGTTAGGTATTGAGTTTTTCCTTTGGGAAATTCTCTGTAGTAGGTCGTGTTCTAGATTGATAGGCTCACTCCATACCTATTACATGTATTAAATATTGGTGTAATATGGGAGTATGCAGCCGGTCGATTCTGTATAATCTCACCGTGAAAACTTAGGTGAAGTGAGATTTTTTTTGCTAGAAATTGACACTATTGACAGCTCACTCCATGCTCACTTCACCTAAATTTACACGGTGAGATTTTTACAGAATAGCACCGCTGTAAATAAACTTCGGTCGAACCCATAAGGAGAATTGTTGATGATTTTATTTATTTTTTTATTTTTAATTACAGGGGTGTGCCTGGTGAATGCGGAGAGTTCAAGACGGACCAATGTAGTTGGTGGCCCTAACTCAGATGGGTCCCACGACTACGGACTATTTCAAATAAACGACCGTTACTGGTGCAGCTCTACCGACAAACCCGGCAAGGGCTGCAACGTACGATGCAAAGGTAAATTATTATTATAAAACTACTAAGTTTGCTTGTCTGGTAGGTATGATTAAAATAGTCTAGATGACTGCCTCGTTAGTCTAGAGTGGTCGCAACTGCGACTACTGAGCGTGGTGTTCTGAGTTAGATTCCTAAGCTGAGCAAAGTGTTATTTGGTGTTTCCATCGGGAATTTCTCAGTAGCCCGTAGTCTGTATTTGTACCCAGTTACTGGCGAAAGACTCGCCCGTAATACTAGGTGGTAAGGTCGGTAATGCTGGCGAACGCAGGTGCACTATAAACCCTGCTTACCCCTTTGCTAAACTTCGACCTCAGCGGTTGACTGCCAAAAGCATTCAACTGCTGGACAACTGTCTAGCAATTGCTGCCTATCGATTAGCCAACTGGGTATACGACAGACGGTAAATTAGTAAACAGCTCACGTTAATAGCTGCGAACCAGTTTTGTAACTAATGTAGCTATTTACGTACGCAACCAATTTGTAAAATGTGTTTTTTTTCCAATATAGAAAAAAGATTATTATTAAACACAGAACCAGCTCATTATTTTAATTTTTATTGTTTCCGTGTTGTTACTTACCTACCCTGTTTCACGCAAACGCGCAACGTGAGCATGAGGTTCTGGGTTCAAATCCCAGGACCGCAGTGTTATTGGGTTTTTCCAACTAGAATTTCTCAGTAGCAGTCCCGAGTCTGGATTTGTGCCCGGATGATGGCAATAGTTTCGCGCCCTATTACATGGGACTCAAATAAAACTGGCGAAATGTGGGTACCTACCCTATAGTAGGTGTAGGTACCTACCCTGTTTTTTACATTTCAGAAATGTAAAAAACAGGGTACACCTTTACCTAACCTTTTGGAGATTACAAGCGTGATGTTATGTTCATCAAGTCTACGGGTTTGTATGAAAGTGCTGTCTTTGTCGCGTTGCTACATCATGCGCGCACTTTCATACAAACGTAGACTTGATGTGAGTGACAAATTAGCTCGTGGGCGCCTTCCCTAACTCGATTCGCAGCTTCTCTCATCCATGAATTCCTACATTTCTTACTTACTAATTACGTTTGTCTGTTTATTATAGATCTCCTGCTGGATGACATCTCAAAGGCATCCCAGTGCACTAAGACCATATACGGTGTCCATGGCTTCGAAGCATGGTACGGATGGGTGAACAAATGCAAGGGGCGTCCGCTACCAGACATTCACTGTTAATTTTGCATGACCCATTCTTCCATTTTCTCTTAGATTTTAAGTTGGAGATTGTTTTCAGTTTACCAATTGGTTTTTATGCGCACTTTTCACGAGTTCTACTTACCTACCTAGCCTACTTATTTTCAACGAGTAAAACTGTATAATGTAAGAATGTTGAAATGCATTTATAATTTAACCAAATGGTTTACCCTAAGTTTATAATGATATTTTTATAGTTAGATAGTAAAACATGTAAAATTGTTTGGAATGCTAGTAAAATACAATTCATGTTCATTGGTTCAATCTACTACCTACCATTATAAAAAATGCTTTTCTATGTATCCCAGTAAATTAATATAATTTTTGTTTAAATCCATTTTTTAAATAAAATTCTTATAATATTCTTTGGTCTATATTTTTTTACTTTAAGTAAACATGATAAAAAAGCGGCCAAGAGCAGGTCGGACTTGCGCACCGAGGGTTCCGTACCATCATAATATGTTTTTAAATTTTCATCAGCGAGGCCTATATTCGTCCTGCGGTATAGAATATTGCAGTTTTAGGTCAGCGCCATCTCTGGACCGATAGTGAAACTAATGTAATTTTAGCTGATGATTTCTGAAAAAGTGTGCTATTTAGAGACATCGTTTTATTTTTCCTGTAATCTTTACATAAACTTCTATCACACAGAAATATTTCAGATTTTTCTCTTTACAAATTTCGGAGATAAGGGAGGGGAAACGATATTTTTTTTACATTATTCATCAGTCGAAAACAATGCGCCCTAAAAAAAAGAAAAGATGTTTGAGAATATACAAACTGCGCTCTTTCATATGATACCCCATGCTCTAGTAGCCCCACTTTGAAGTACCTTTTACTTACTTTTTTCATTTTACTGACCCTCAGAACTCTTGAACGGGCATATATGGGTACGCGCTGATAGCGTAGAATTATAGCCAACAAGCCAAAGAATAAGAATAAAGTAGTTTTAAAGCAAGATCTGTCAAGATTTGGCCAAATTTTAGCGGTTTCTGTTTCATTCCATACAACAAAAATTTTAAATATTTTTCCGGGCAAACTATCAGTTTTAGAGAAAAACGTTTCATAACAATTATTCATCAGACTGTCAGATCTTTCGATAGGTATTCTTTCTAAATGGAATTTGTAAAAAATATCCCTATATCCCTCATATAGTAGTTTCGAACCACTGTGTGCCGATTTCAAAATAAATGTTGGTACCTACAGTCAGTTATAGCAATTAGCTGACCTTTGCATAAACGGTTGAGATTTTTTGAATACGAATCGATAGAATTTTATAATTATGTTATATTTTATTTACTTTGCTCAAATAACAGTTTAACAGTCTCAGTTCAGTTGCTTTGTTCAGTGTCGTCAGGAAAACCGCAGCATTTCTCAAATATAATTTATCGCCGTATTATGAATAGAACAAGAAAACGAAGTAGGAATACAGAAAAACCCAAACTAAAATAAAACAAGCTCATTTTTGATAAAGCCTTTATTAAAAGTAAGTTAGTTTACTACACAATCGTATTGGAATCTACATACATTGTGCTAATACCTAAATTAATACAAGCTTTGCAAAGTCACGGTCAGACAAAACATCGAGATTTCTTTAATAAATTTATTTTTAATATTAATGTATTTATTATACACATAAATTAATAAATAAATAGTCTATATGATGGTGAAAACCACATCAAAATAATTTACCATCATTTAGAGAATTTGAGCTTAGTTTAAAAGAACAACGGTTACACAGCCAGACACGAAAAGCGACATTAATTTATAATACGTACAGATTGTAGGTAATAAAGCTACTATATTATTCAGTTGCAGTTTTGCTAACTCCGATGTGTAGCTAACGTTAGTTGACATTCATGAACTATAAAATAATATAACTATACTTCACTTGTATCCATGAGAATAACTTAGTATTCCAGGATAAGGGTTATCGGAGATACGTCAGCAAAATGATCGAGCTTGAACTTTTGCCACTGGGAATCAAATCTTGCGTAATATTTTGGAGTCTTTTTAGGAAAAATAAGGTTCATTATAAAGGAGAAAGCAAGGGCTCCATAGTTTTCTGGGCCCAGGTGTTAACTCAATCAAACTAGCCTTATTTGTAAGAGGATATAATAGCAAGGCCTCACTGAAGATTTGGTGAAATTTGGCTATCCAGTAATCAAGTTATATGAACTATAGTAAAAGTGAGGTTATATTATAACATTGTACTTTTATGATGTTATTTGCGAAATATTTTAGAATGGCTTCGGTTGTCTAATGGTTTTATGCATGGAGTGCAAGTAGAGAGTCTCCATGTGTGACGTGTCGAAGATCTGACACGTTTGGCACGCCCTGGACAGTCGCTACAGTCGAACACAAGCAGGTACAAGCATAAGTCTCTACATTCAATATTCTGCACTTGAAGCAGTAGCAGGTACCTTTTGAAAAAGGGTGAAGAGGAAGTAAAATAAAACACCAATATATGTATAAAATATTTATTATTCATCTTCAATAATTATGAGAATAAGCATTGAATAGCACAGCAGAATATCAATAAGAATTGTGCAGGAGGTACGATATTTTCTTGGTATCTTGCCCAACTGAGATACCATATTATGCACATTACATGGGCACAGCGGCCTACAGTCCTTCTACCTACAATACAATTACAATAATAGCCAATGTGGTTGCACTGAGGGTACTAGTACATTGTCACTTTGATTTTGTTCTGGTTGAACGGAAACATTTGCGGGTTCTTGCAAATTGTTGATATGATCTCTATCCAATTGCCCAACAGACAATTGAGTTGGTGGTGGGTTGCTCTGCGAGGAAGTCGAGGGACCAGTTCTCATGTGAACAGCAGCTCTGTCTGCTAATATCCAGCAAGAGTGGCATATACGATCCGACTCACCCACCTATAACAAAGTAAAATTAAATCCACAATTAAAATATCTATTAAATATACTAATTATATTATAATATTTTATGTAACTACTAATCAGATCAGATAATTACTTTTATTTATATGTATTCTTTATTGTACACACTAATAATGAAAATGTTCACAAAAAAAAAATTGTAAAATCATCTTAGTTTTGCAAATAAATCTTTTTATTATACTAATACAGAAGTAAATTAAGATATATTACTGAAGTAACTTACTTTTTGTGGCAGTATCCACTCTCTGATCACGTTATATATCGCAGATTCACGAGCAGAATCACTGCGAAGAAGGTGGTTGTACCTCTGTGCTAACAGTGACCGAACGCAGCGGACACAAACACTGGAATGGCCCACATGGGTTGGTGTTTCAATTGGACGTCTCCCACGAACCACATCTTGGGCCAAGTTCCAGCATGCTTGGCATACATAGTTCTCACCAGTTACCTGAAATAAGTTATCTATTTAAATCATGTTCCACCATAAACAAGTTTCATTACATACATGTTCAACCAAATCGCTACTACCCGTCCGAGACCGAAATGGTCCCAATAACTGTCAATAGGTACCTCAAAGCACTAAAGCCTGGCACGGACTTAGACCCATCAGGTCTTGACGGTATCCTACACCTTTTTTATGATTGAAACGTCAAATGGTACACTTCATAGTTTCGTGTGGTTAATTAATAAACTAATTAGCTAATAAGTATTGTTTTAATATATGCTATCCAACAAAAAGACAGCCGACAGACATGACGCCGGAGACAGTAAAATGGTTTTGTTCGCTTGATAGGTTAAAAGCTCGATTTGAATAAGTACTTACAGGCTGAGATGCACGCCACTGCTGAATAACTGATAAAATCGCCTCATCATCCAAGACTCTTCTGCCAATAGTTACTGCGACCAGTCGCAATGGTACAGTTCACACAGCGATCCATGTCGAATATCCGATCGATAAGCGTAATCAGTTGTCAAAAATAGAGAAAGCCAGGTAGTTCAAAGTAGAAAGATCCGTCGAATAGTCCTTTATAATATGCAAAGCCGAGGTCGTGGGGTTAAACAATAAAACGGAAAATACGTGCGCACTCAGAACGAAAGAAAACGAACGAGTGCCGGCTTTATCCTGTCACTGTCAGTAGTGTCAGTCGGTGTGGTGTTGCTAGCTGAACAAAAAGTGAAGGAACTCGATTCGCCATGAATCGATTCCACAAAACAATTGATAAACATTTGTCACTTGATTTTCATACATTTTAGCGATTTATTCAGAATCGATTATTAAGAATTCAGTTGTGTTTAATCGATTATTTAGTTTCATGACTTAATTTAACTTTTCTCGCTTCCAAGATAGAAACATGGTACTATATTTAGTGATTTACCTTAGAAAAAAATAACGGTTTTTTTGATACACATTTCAACTAGTTAACTGCTGGGCCCAGAAGTTGCCTTCTCCTTTATCGATGAAAACATGCTCGAGCTGCTCTATCTGTGCTAGCCCTAAAAAGCAATACACAATAATGTCGAACATTGTTGTAAAAGAGAGAACGAAAAATATCAGCGATCTGTACCTACTAATGGAGTTTGGGTTATGAACAGTGATTTATTTATTGTACCTATTTGTTTCTACGATGTTAAATTTCACGAACGCGCTTCAACGATTTCAATTTAATTTTACTCTTTTGAATGATTACTCTTTTTTGTGCCTGAAGATGAACGGCCCAGAAAGCGGTTGCGGGGTGACCTGGACGCGTACCTTGAGGGCTAGTTTGAGGTGGCGCGAGAAAAGGGTTTCTGAAAGGACTTGGGGAAGGTGTTTAGGCCTCCCAGTAGGACAGTGTAAGCCAAGTAAAAATAAATAAAAAATACTCATTATGTAATTTTTAGTCACATCTCGCGGGCTCATGGATTGCATTATCTATCTATACCATTCAATAAAATGAGTATTATCCAATGGATTTTAATTCATCCTGAATCCCAGCTCGTAAAATTATTAAACATTAAAAATAAAATAATAATACATACTTACAAATACTCATTAGGGTTTCTTATATACTTATCTATAAACAAGTTTACTCAGATCTAATTCAGATTTATACATGGTATATCACAAACAGAGAATACACGTGAAGCCTTATGGCATAAGGTAATGCTGAAGTAATACTTATAAAAATAATAACAAATCAAGTCCACCCGAAGTATGCACAGTGTGCAACTTTCCACAATAAAAAATATAATACAAGAAAAACTAATATTACAGGTTATAACATAACATTATACTGAGCGATCTTTAATTTTAATTCCAAAACAATTTGAAACTGGATAACTCAAAAGAAAATAACCATTCCCTTCCATTGAACCCTCCAAATAGTTATCTCGAATTATTTAGACTTCGTTACTCGTAGGTACAAAATGCCTATGATTTTTCAAGCAGTTCCCTTGGAAGTCGAGTTAGCCAGTTTCCACATTTCAGTAACAAAGCCGAACAGCTTATTATAGTTTCTTCACAATTTCATAAATAATATAAATTACAAATATCACAAAAATATATTGAGCTTCAACAAAATTGGTATACTTAGTGTAAATGTTCAGCGAGTATTGAATTGAGATTCATTTTAGTGAATTTGGTTACAAGTATTCCTAAACACATTACAGACACAGACATTACCAGATTCAGATTAAGTACTTACTTCTTTCCAAGCTCCTTATTTCTGATGGTTGACGCTTCCACTGCGTTGATCAATGTCGCCCTATAACAAAAACGATTTAAATTAAACATTTTTCTATTAGTGTGCATACACACAAGCGTTGTAGTTTTATGTCAGCGCCATCTTTTGACCGATAGTGGAACTAATATAACTTTTGTTGATGATTTCTGAAAAAGTGTGTTTATAGGAGACTTCGTTTTATTTTTCCGGTAATCTTTACATAAACTTCTATCACATAGAATTATTTCAGATTTTTCTCTTTGCAAACGTCGGAGATGAGGGGGAGGGGAACGGTATTTTTTTTTTAATTTTTCATCTAAAGTCAAAAACTATGCGGCCTAAAAAATAAAAATAAAATGTTTGAAAATGTATCCTAATAGGATTAGACCCTATTTCAGTAACTCCAGCAATAAAAATAAAAAAATTGTCTTTCTTATTTGCAAAATATTTAGGCAAACGTCATCTAAAACTATTAAAAATTTCAAGTTGATAGCATTAGTAGTTCTTGAGATATCCAGCTGTGACAGACAGACCGAGTCTCACTATAAGGGTTCCGCTTTACCATTTTGGTACGGAACCCTAATATATTACAATTTAGGCAATAATATGTGATTTGATGATTCATAGATTAATATCGACGAATTAATGAATGAATCATAAAATCAGATATTTTTACTTGTGACTATTCTATTTAACAGAAAGTATTCTCAAAATTGTGCAATTATTTATTTTGCTAAATTCCTTACAGCTCACCTTATTTTACCATTCTCAAGTTCTGTAATACCACAGATAGTGGAGCCTCCAGGAGAACAAACTTCATCCTTCAGCAACCCAGGGTGTTTCCCTGACTGCAGCACCATTTGTCCACTGCCGACCACCATTTGTGCCGCGTGACGCATCGCCATCGCTCTTGGCACACCTTGCTTCACGGCCCCATCAGCTAATGCTTCAATGATCACGTACATCTGTAATTTTTAAATACTGTTATTAGCTTTGGACATTGCGGCGACGCTTGACCCCAGTTATCACTAGAAAGCGATCAATGTTCGAACATTTTAGCGTCTCAATATTGGTGGGATTTGAAAAGTGTAGCATATCCACTGCTGACACAGGCCTCCTCTATGAGTTACTTGAATAACTCATTTTCTTGTATGAAATAAGTAGTCCTTTTTTTATCTAGTTCTCTAACTAAAAGTAGTTACTTTTCTAAGAAACAATGAAGTTTTTTAGATAAAAACCATAAAAGCTTTTTAATAATATATCTGTTTACACGCTAGTAAAATTATATACATATCTACTATTCTTAAACTAGTCCTAATCTAATCTAATCTAGATACCTATGCAAGTTGGTATCAATTTAAAAAAAAAAACTTACATAAGCTGGTCCACAAGCTGTCAGTGCGCCCAAGGAATCCATAAGATCTTCAGGAACTTTCTCACAAAGCGCGGAATTGCTTACAAGCTTTTCCAATATTAAACATTTATTTTGCGTGACTGTAGAGTCTGGTGTGTATAAACAAATGCCCGCTCCCACTGTCATTGGAGTGCTGGGCATTATCCGGATCACGCTTGCATTAACATCGCATAAATGCGATTTTATGGTCTGTAAAAAAGAATAAGCAGCAAATAACATTTATTATATGGGACCGTTAAACAAAACATGTTTGTCAGTACATTTTGGCAATAATACTGTTATTCTTGTGCCAAATTATTTTTTCTGTGTGCATAATATGTATAACCTCAGAGACACAAGAGGTGGCTCAAAATCACCAAGGTGGAAAATTTTAAGACTGGTTTTATGACGATTTTTTTTAAAGTAACAGTCGTAATCACACTAATATTATAAAGGCGGAAGTTTGTGAGTGTGTTTGTAGGTTTGTTACTATTTCACGCACAAACTACTGAATGGATTTTGATGAAACTTTACAGTATTATAGCCTATACATCAGAATAGCACATAAGATATTTTTTATCCCGATATTCCCACGGGATCGACATTTACGCGGGTAAAACCGCGGGGCGCAGCTAGTAGATACATAAACAAAAGGACACTTAGGCGTCGCAGCACTCGTCCACATCGGTGGTAGATTCATTGATTTATTTGCTGGAGAAGCAAATTTTCCACCTTGGTGATTTTGAGCCTGGTGTTAAAACAATGGTGTTTACATAGGCTGTTCGCTGTCAGGACACTATCGCTCGCATTCACCAAACCTCCGCAAACTTGGCGCTTGGTTCCGGAAATGAAGAATCGATGTTAACTGTGATAAGAGTCAGGCGGTTGCGAAAACATATTACTGTTATAATTTAATTGACAGAGATCAAATCGGGATAAATACAATAGGCATAACATTATTGTTGCACTTGTATAGCTGGGCTACGATGGACAGCGGGAAGCTGTGCACACGTCACATCTATAATATGGTACATGTTTTCGCAGGGCATGAACCGTTCAGTCCTCCAGCAACGTTTTTAAATGATGTTATTGTTGACTTAAGTGACTGCTTGTCAATTCACTTTTGTTTACCAACATTATGATTGTTTGTTGATGTTTTACTCTAATAAATGTGGCTGTAACTTTTTTCCCACAATGAATTGAGACTGACCGCCATAATAATAAGTGAAAGATACAAAAAGAGCTTTTCAACAACATATGTATGTCTGGTTATTATTGGTTGCTGGGGACGTGTCCCATACACTTTTGGCCATCCTCCTTTATAATGAATACCTGTTACAATTTTATTTTCTTTAGGAACAAAACTAAGTGTTATGCAATTTCTGACTTGTAAAGGACACTTTTTTTTAACTGTTTACCATACAAGTATGAAAGTTCTAAATTAATTTAGGTAATTTTTTTTCTCAAATAGTCCAATATCACAAGCAACAAACTATCTTGTCCTTAAAGCAATTAAAAAATTGTAATGTATATTCATTCAAAGTATACATTTTTTGTTTATTTTCGGCTAGTCTGTCCATCATAAAAAATGTAAGTTTTAACTTCGTCTTTCATACCAAAAGTAAAGAAAAAGTTTTTTGTTATTTCTGGCATTTCTAGTAGGTACTTAAAACTCAGTTTAGCCCAAGGGTTTTTTATCCTTACAAGAAACAGGAAAAAACAAAAAATAATAATTTATTTTCAAAGTCTCAAAAAGTTAACTTGTACACTAAGATCGTTTTTCTGTAGCTACAATGGTTAAGGTCCTACCTTTACTGCCCCATCTTAATATTCCATCCTGTATATTCTTTGCTGTCACTATGTGGACTTTAAAAAAATACTTTTATCAATGCCAACTATAAATAGCAAGTTGGATAAAACTTAATACACACCTTCTGAAGTTCTTTTATTTGAATCCCAGCTAACATAGAGACAAACAACACTTCTTTTTCTGTGGTCTTCGCAGTCAATTTGATACCTTGGATAGCTTCCTGCAGTTTATTGACCTTCACTCCCAAGAATATCATATCACAGTTATCAAATACTACTCCATTTTCGGAAGTAACATTAGCGCCCATAACACTCCAATGTATGAGATTCTCTATGTGGGGACCTGCTACCCAAATCTTTGATGCTGTATGGACACCTGAAACATTACCATAGATTTTTACTGTAGTTCCTCAGTTTATTTATTTAAAGGTACACCAACAGCTTCAATACAGGGTGACAGGGACATTGACGCGCAAACTGTAACCATGAATTCAGAGCATGATTATAGACCTGTATAGAAATTTTTAGATTGTTATCAAAAAAATCTGCTGTTTACCACTTGCTGTAGTGTTTGCTGTTTTTGTGCATTATCTATGCAGTCAAAATGTATCGAACAGCTAAGCTTCTTTTTATATCCAATGAAAAATTTCAACGCAGCATTGTTGTATAGTTTGGCAGGAGGGGGATGGGCGGGGGAGTGAGTGAGGTGGGTGCCCCCTCTCCCCTGGCACCACTTCCATGAAAGGTAACAAATTATTGTAACCTAGGCTCAAAACACTTTAACATTGCTTAGAGGCGTAGTTGGAGCCCTGATTCGCAGGGCTCAATAGTTTAAATAAAATTAACCACAAGGTGGATGACAGGGTCTGAGTTCACTCACTATGCTCTCTCACTAGACCCCCAACCATCCCCGTGGAACCTAACCTGTCCATGTCAGGGTGACCCAAGTCCCGAGCTCGCTTCACTGGCTCTTGCATCCTAAGTATTCCTAGTAACAGTAGTAACATTGCCTTTTGTACGCACATACGATCAGTTGGGGTACACTAACTTTCACTGAGCAGAATTTCTAGGTTGTTATAAAAACAAATAAAACATTCATAAATTTTTGGTCAGTGGGTGGTCCTATGGGCGTTTTTTTTTTGTTTCTTTTTATCGATTTTGCACGACGTTTTACACCACGGACAATATACTCCGACAGATTTGGTTGTCAATCGCCCATTTTCGCTTTAAAGCTGATTTAAGGGGAAGATTTATTTTAAATTATTTTCTCGAAAAATATCCATAACCATACGAGTGGTAGCGTTATATTCGGGGACCCAAACCCTCCCTACCAGCTTTAACCCGTTTTACCCTCCAACTTCTGCCAAACGATACTAGATCCAAGCCGATTGCTAAATAATAAATTATAAAATATACAGACTTACCACTTTTAAGGATTCCTTTTACAATTGCTGTAGACATATTACCACCCCCGATAAATCCCAAATTGAATTCCATGGTGTTTGATAAAAATTGTTGTTTCTTCCTTTCTGGGCAAAAAATAATTTAATATAATTGGAGATACGACGATACTGGAAACAAGGAAAATAAACAGCGGTCCACTAGGAATTTGATAAGTTATTAGTAGAAAGAAAACGAAAATGCGAATATTATATTATCAAGAATTTTCAATAAATCTTTATATCACTAGAAAGAACCTACAATGCTGGATTAAACGGTCGCGTTTACAGGCGTCCGAAAATTTAATTTCTTTTTTTTTTTTTTTTTTTTTTTTTTTTAATGGCAATTTGCCGAAAACTACGGCAATTTCTGCCAAAGACGCATATTTAGTGATTTGATTACTCATGGGTATTTAATTTAAATATATTTATTATTAAAAAAAAAAAACTTTTTGTGGTGAACTTTTGAGGTCTGGAACAAACACAAAACATAGAGATGTTAATAATTGTTAGTAAAATAATATAAATATGATTATTAAACATTTAATATAATACTACATAAACTTTAGACTTTAGGAATATTAACTACTTGTTAAAGTTTTATTTTGTTAGTGGAAATAAATTTAATAAAAGCACAGATAATTTGAGGGTTAGGGAAGAATGAAAGAAGGTGGCGGACATTGACAGGTTTTTGAATTTTTAATTTTGCAATAACATGGTCGAAAGTAAAAGCATTGTTCAAACTGCAATTGAGGAAGATATGGTCTAGCGTACCTTCGTCTAGACCACATTCGCAAAGCGAATTATCTCTGACTCTAATTTTGTTCAAGAAAACCGGGTTACAACAGTGGCCAATACGTATCCTGCATATTACGGATGTGACAGTCTTAGAGGCTTTTTTAAATTTATAAAACCAGGGTTTAGGAGGAATAGAGGGTTGGATTGAAGCAAACAAACCACCCTTTACTTTGGAGGATTCAGACCAGTTTGTTTGCCAGGACTGGTAAAGGTCTATTTTAGCCTTATGGATAAGGTCATAAATTTGGACGGAGTAATGTTTTTTGTCAGCCAGACTACTACTGATAGCACCCTTGGCTGCTACATCCGCAAGCTCATTACCCCTAATACCTACATGGCTAGGAATCCATACCAACACAACCTCAACGCTCCTTATAGAGCAAGAAAGTAATACTGATTTGATTTCTATAATAATTGGGCTACGGAGGTTATCTTTAAATGAATTTTTAACTATAGCCTCCAGGGCGCTTCTGGAGTCTGTGAAGATGACTGCTTTTGTAATGGTAGTGTGAGAGGAAATAAATAAACATGCCTCGAGGATCCCAATGCACTCTCCGGTAAACACTGATGACTCAGGAGGGCATTGAAATTGGAGAAATATCTGAGAGTTGGAGTTATATACAGCTATACCAGTTTTACCATCAGTGGTTAGTTTTGAAGCATCTGTATAGAATTTATGGTGATCAGGCCACCTGTCATTAACAATGGCGAGAAAATGGTCATTAGCATTTATGGTGTCCTTATGCAAGCCAATATATGGGACAACACTTGGAACAAAATTTAAAATTTCATATGGACTTGCATACAATGGGAATTTATTTTGCTGTAAGATTTTAGAATTTTCTTCTACAGAATGGATTTTTCTAAATGAATTAAGGATTAAAGGGGGGTCTTTATGTCTCCAATACTCACTTTCCCTACATAAATTATCAAGGGTTGACAGCTTAGGCAGGATCATGTGGTTACTGAGGAAATATGACTTGAAAATGAATTTGTCAGCTAAATATTGTCTACGGAGAAGAAGAGGGGGGTCACCACTCTCAATTTGCAGGGCGTTTTTAGGGGTGGACCTCATACAACCTAGTATAATGCGGAGGGATTTTGATTGGATGGTCTCCAGTTTAGCTATTGCAACTTTACTGCAGGGTTCGAGCAGAAAGGAGCCATAATCTAACAAACTCCTTATTGTGGCATTATATATGAGTTTTAGGGTGAAGGGGTGAGCACCCCACCAAACACCCGCTAGAGCACGTAGCATATTAAGTTTCTTCTCGCATTTGTTGACAATATAACTGAGATGGTGGACACCAGATAGTTTAGAGTCCAAGATGACACCAAGAAATTTCACATTATCTTCAACTTTGATAGGAAATCCTTCAATTTCAAGGTCTACATTTGGGATAACACGTTTACGTGAGAAAATACCAATGGAGCTTTTAGGAGCAGACAAGTTAAGGCCGTGTGAAATTAACCACTGATTGAGGGAATTGAGGGATATCTGCATGGAGTCCCTAGCATGTACAATGGAAGAAGTAGGAATATATAAACACAGGTCATCCGCATACTGCAGAATCCGGCAATCGGAGTTGAGGGAGTCATGAAGGTCCGAGGTGTACAAGCTGTAAATTATGGGACTAAGCACCGACCCCTGAGGAAGCCCACGCCAAACAGTTCTGGAGTCAGAACCTTGGCCCGGGGTGTGAAGCTTGATCCTACGACCAGACAGCAGGTTACAAATGCAGTTCAGCATCCTTACCGGGATACTCAGCTGGCGTAATTTACTTCTGAGCACGGAAAGGAGGACATTATCGTAAGCCGCTGAGATGTCGAGGAAGACCGCTAAAACCGAATCATTTTTGCTAAAGGCAATTCGGGTGTCAGTTACTAAAATGCTAATGCTGTCCATAGTACTGGCTCCCTTTCGGAAGCCAAACTGAGACCTGGATAGGAGCCCTCGGCTCTCGACAAACCACTCCAGCCTGTTTTTTATAAGATGCTCAAGTAATTTACCTATAACTGGTGAAAGCGCAATCGGCCGAAAGTGGTCTACACAGTCCGGGGATTTACCGGGTTTCAATATGGGGATGACCAATTGTGTTTTCCAACTATCGGGGATGTGTGAAAATTTAAAGCAGGTATTCATAACAGACAATAAGTATCGGCGGCCATTGCCACCCAGCTTCTTAAAAAAAGAGTAAGGATGACCGTCAATACCAGGAGCAGAGTCATGGACATGCTTGAGAACTGCCTCCAGTTCGCTCAACAAAAAGGGAGCATCTAAAGGGTCGTCAGAGATTATCTCATCAACAGGATAAGAAGGGCATTCACCCCTAAGAGGGGCGAAAGGGGGGGCTAATTTATTAAGAAAAGGTTCTGCTAAGTCCCTGGGTATAGAAGAAGAGTTTTGACCAGAGCAGCCACGTTTGAACCGTTTAAAATTTTGCCAAATAAGGGAAGAAGGGGTTAAAGGGGAAAGTGAGGAACAGAATTTCTTCCAACCTTCATATTTTTTTTTCCTCAAGATACGTCTGGATCTCGCAACAATCCGGTTATACTGCACCAGGTTTTCAACGGACATGTCAAGAATATAATTTTGTTCAGCTTCATTCCGGGATTTGATAATGTCTGTGCATTCCCTATCCCACCAGGGAGGAGATGACACTTTGCCAGAAGCTGAATTCTTAAGGGGAATGCTATCATCAGCGGCTGATGAAATGACATCGGAAAATTGCGAGATACAGGCGCACAGGTTATCTGTGGTAACTTGGGGCAAAGTGGGAATTATATCCTCAACAGTTTGAGTGTACAAGTCCCAATTCGCACCGGAAAGTCTATGCTTTAGGAGTGGGGGATTATCTCCATGGGGAAGGGATCTTGTAGTCAGAGTGGTACAAATTGGATAGTGGTCGCTACCGTAGGTGAGGTTCAGTCGTTTCCACTCCAACTGGCCGGTCAAGCTGGCAGAACACAGGGTGAGATCCACACAGCTTCTATTATGGCCAGGTCTAGGTAGGCGGGTGAAGGAACCATCGTTGACAACACATAAACCCAAGTCGTCCAACAGATCAACCAGTTCAGACCCTGCATTATCACAATGGTCAGATCCCCACAGAGGATGATGGCAATTAAAGTCGCCAAGAAATATTACTGGTATAAAGGAAGAACATAGAGTACGAATATACTGAAAACATGAGGAATTGGGAGAGGGAATATAAACAGATATAAAATTAATGCCACAGATATTTACGCCTACAGCATTAATTTCATCTCCGTGAGGAGGCAGGGATAGAGGAGAAAACGAAAGAACATTATTCACTAGTACAGCAGCTCCGCCATAACCGTCAGATCGGTCATCCCGGAGCGTGCTATAACCAGAAAAGTTAAAATTGAGATGTGGCTTTAGCCACGTCTCAGATAATGCAAATAGAGCAGGATTGTAACGGTTAATAATGTGGGCAATTTCATGTTTTTTGGGAAGGGAGCTCCTGGTGTTCCACTGCAGAAGATGGAATGTGACGGGATTGAATGGATTTGACTAGGTTATCGGCAACGTGGTTTGGTAAAGGGTAGGTGGAAAGTAAGGAGGAAAGTAAACGGATTATTGACTGAATGGTGTGTGTGTACTCATTCTGAGTTGGGGGGTGTTCACTTATAGCACAGCCATTAGGAGAAGGGGGGAAAGAGTAACTATTAATAATGTCCTGGTGGGCCTTACGGTCATAGCCAGGGTGAAGGGGAGCATGAGTTTTTGGGCGGGACACAGTGGTTTTTCTATAGGAGGTAGAGGTGGAAGGTTGGGAATGGGAAATGTAATTAGGAGGAGGGGGGCGTGGAGGGCGTGGCTCATGTATAAGGGCCTGGTGAATGGTCTGTAGAGGAGAAGCTGATGCCATGACATCTGCAAAGGAACGGTAGGAGGGAGCGTGGATTCTGGCTGCTTCAGAATACGAAATATTATCCTTTGCCATAGAGGCCTTGATATTCCTCTGTCGCATGTATTCCGGGCAATGTCGGCTATTTGCGGGGTGAGCACCCGTACAATAGAAGCACTTAGGCTCCTCTATGGAACAACCATCCCCAAAGTGATCCCCGCCACAACGGAAACATCGTGGCTTGGATCGGCAATGAGTCCGGGTATGTCCATATTTACAACACCCATAACACTGGACAGTGGGAAAGTTATAAGTCTCTACTGGAAGGGAGTTAAAGCAGCAAAAAACTCGTTCAGGAAGGACCTGACCATCAAAAGTGAGAACAACACTGGTTGTATGGACCCATTCTGCCTTACCTTCACTAACAACCCTACGGTTAAGTCTCCTCACCTTCAATATCTTACCAAGTGGGGACTTCAGGTTGTCCATGACCTCTAAATCGGTCCAATCACTTGGGATACCCTTCACTACACCCATCCTGGTGATATTGAAAGTGGGGATCAGAGTAGAGTACCCCCTGTCTTTAACGGATGAGTTGTCAATAAAGGCATTGGCATCCTCAGGACCCTTAAATTCAAGGGAAACCCTATTTCTACCTATTCTCTTAATACCTCCCAGTTTTATGTTTTTAATATTTAGGCTCTGCATCAATTTACCAAAAATAATAGGATTGAGGGTAGTACCCGAAGTTGGACAAGACTCGATAAGTGACGCATAAACTAAATACGGTTCCTTATCTAAATTGGAGTACTTGGATCGTGAAATCAACGATGGGGCTGTGACACGATCGCGTTTGGATGCAGAAGCATTCACGTCCATGACGCCTGCGGAGTCGTTTGAGTCGCTGTTTGGTTGTGAACGCTTTCTTTTTTGGGATGCAACTTCCGTTTCCATTGTCTCAAATTGAGACAATGGAGCGGTTAAAACCGGTGAGTGTTCAAAGAAATCCAATGATTGCAGGTGGTTCGTATGCGAGGGATCTGGAGGGCGGCCCGGAGGCCGATCTTCATCCTCCATTATCACTCGGCATACGCCGCGGGAAAATATTAAAAAAAAACTTACCTAATGCAACTTAGGATACAACAAACACAAAAATAAATACGAAACAAGCACAAACACGTAAAAGACACACAAAAACTACCAAAAAAAGCCCTAAGGTAGCCAAAAAGCTATATTAAAAACAACTCCACATGTGTTCACCACCAACCTCCAATTCTCCGACCGACATAGACGTTCCTATCCAAAAGTGAATTTCAGAATTTGACTGAAATTTTGAAATGTCTGTCTGTCAGTCTTCCTTCACGTTTGACATTTAACTATTTCCGGTTGGTGAAAACCAAGAGTAAATACCAAGCACATAGAATTTAGTTGGCTTTATTATTTTGACACCAATACAGAATAGAAAAATCTCGAATTTGGACATAAGTTCTTTCTTGACCTTATGCATTTCTCTTGTATTGTTATAAATGATTAGAATTTCATCAACATAAAATGCAAATATTATTATAACATTCTCGATTCGCCTGGTGTAGACACATGGTTCATTCTTGCAACGGTGGAAATTCATACTTTTGGCTCGTGTGGGTTTATTTCTCTCAAACGCTTGCCGCGTTTGTTTTCCCATTAGACAAGCGACACAGTTTAATTTATCGTTATTTTCAAACTTTACCCCAGTTGCAATTTTATCTCTCACAATAGTGTCAAATTCCGTATACCCAAATGTGCCATTGTCTTATGCCATAGCTCCATTGATGCTGTAGTCGCCATTGCACAGACCTGCTGAGAAGGAGGTTTAATTTTATACACTCCTTTAGCAAGCAAACCCTTCACACATGGTTGTCCTGTCGACGTATACTCACACTCATTGAATATCTCGCAACCTCTGTTGGTAAAAACAACGACTTTATCTTTTTTAATAATACTACTAACACTCAGTACGTTCGATGTCAGTCCTGGTACGTACAACACATTCTCATGTTCAGATGCTCATCTGTTACATTACCATATCCCTCTCCATATATCTTACCTCCATTTGCACAAAACACTTCTACCTTACGACCTGCCTCCGCAAATTTACTCATCCAGTCTTTTCTGCTACTCATATGCATCGACGCTCCTGAATCAATAACCCATGCATCATCTGCTTGCTTCTCTTGACTTCATGTATCAAGCGCTATCGCCGTCGCCGTTGCTGTCTCCGTCGCCGTCGTAGTTGGTGTTGCAGTTACCATATTAACCGCCTTCGCCTTCCGCTTCGGATTATCCGGACAATTACGAGCTTTATGCGATCCATCGCAAATGAAACATCTTATTTTCTTTTCTTTGTCTTTATTCCTCTGAACAAACTTTTTCTGATTCTGATTGATCTTCGCTGTAAGTGCAGCACTCGTCGAATTACTGGAACTTGCACAAGATGTACCTTGATCCAATTCCAACAGTTTAGTTTTAACATAGTCTGTTGTCAGCTCAATATTGGTGTTCTCCAACGCCAATCTCATCAGATTATACTCCTCCGGTCGCCCTTGCAACATCAGCGCCGCTAACACCTCATCGTCAACTTTTTCCGATATCCCTTAGCTGCTGTGCTTCTGACATTAGCGCAGTTTCATAATCTCTCATAAATGTGAACTGCTAAATTTAGGCTTACTAGCTTTGATAAAATTCTGCATCGGTTATGTAGTCCTTTATCCTCAATAGCTGACCTCAAAAACTCCCACGCCTCCTTTGCTGTTTTCGCATGTCTCACGTGAATCAGGCAATGCGGTTGTATCATCATCATACATATCCTGGCTCTCGCTTTTTGGTCTCTCTTTATTAATTCTCTGGTGTCTTCTGAGTATACTCCCACAGGTCATCATGGTTTAAATACAACTCTACCATAAACTTCCATGTATGACATACTATAATTCGAGTTTCCATCAAGTTTCTCTATTGACATTAAACCCATACCCGTATCTCGTACCGGCTGCGATCTTTATAGTCCCGGCGCCCGTAGTCGTGTTTACAACATCTTTCGTTTCCATATTATCTACTCTCTCTCTCTACTACGTGGCTGGACCCTTAACCTGGTGAAAACCAAGAGTAAATAATAAGCACATAGAATTTAGTTAGCTTTATTATTTTTCAGCGACTCGCCTTTTGTCCCGAGCCGCCATAATGTTCAGGCTGTAAGACCGCAGTGCGGCCGGGTCTCGCAATAATGCTAGATGCACACGCAGCGACTTCCGACGTAAGTGACTTGCTCGCAACTTCAAAATCTCACGTCCACACAGATTTTGAAATCGCCGGCGACTAAAGTGTAGTATGTACATACATACACTTTAATACACTGATCTCTATTTTGTATAATACAGCTGTAATCTTATTATGAAGCAAAGAAGGCTTGTCTAATCTTTTTGCTATAATGGTAACATTTTATGGACCAAAAACTCGGTGAGTTTTTATTAAAATTGTTTTTTTTTACAGCTTTACGGAAGAGTGTCTAACTCTAATATTTGACTTGTAAAAAACATTTATTTGGCAAATGGTAAATTCGTTGAACTAATTTGGCATTTCGATTAGACAGGATGTCATTGTATCGAACAGCTTTCAATGACGCTGCCAGAAAAAAAAATGGATTTATAATGAGACAAGAGTTATGGTATGGCAACTCTGACAGTTTGTGGCTTCATTTTGTAGGGTGAGGTGTAAGTTGTGTTTTTTGGATTATTTTGATATCGTTATCAATTTTACAATGCTAAAATAGTGTTACATTCTTGAAAGTGCTCAAATATGTGTCGTTGTAGTGATTCATTCAATTATAGTTTGTATGAAGTGTAGTGTCCAACATGTTTCGATGTATACCTTTGTTCAAATGTAATCGCCAAGTGGAATGTGTAGACAAGCGGCATTGCTCGTTGCCAACAATACCAGAAGACATTTTACGATATTCAAGGAGTTTAGAGGAACTCTTTTTGGATGCAAACCATATAAGAGATCTGCCGAAGGTGAGTGGATTTTGTAACCTTTAAAAGAGGATTCGTTTCACTCGTGGGCGTTTACCTTATCACTGATTAAATGTAAATAATATCAATGCGTCTTATGTTGTTATTGGTGCTCATGAGTATGAATTCTTCAACCCAATTCTCACGATTTTAAATCATTAGTTTGTTACTGCTATGAGTATTTTATAAGATTAATTTCTTTTAAATATATCTTTTTGTAAATAGGTAGACATACAGTCATGTCCCTGAATAAATAACTTCATATGTTTGAGTTTTACATATTCATAAACATTCCATTGAGCTCCATATGTTACAAAATGCTATCTCATGGGATTTACAAATTCCTATAACTATGTTTATTTAGTTTGATGGACAGATGTAATTATTTCAGACTCAACTTGCGTTCTCCCAAATAATACCGAATACAAAAAGCGTCATAATAAGTCAGATCTAAAGACTGGCAGGGTCGTAATTCAAAATCTTGTAACACATTACCACAAGATAAAAAAAAATTGAAGATTCCATGCACTATCATGTCAATAATTTAATACCTAATCAATTAGGTATTAAATTATTGACAGGCATAAGGCAGACATAAATATTATTATTATATTATTTAATATAATAACATTTATTTAGTTTCAAGTATTTAGTTTTTATTTTGAATTGCATTGTTTCATATTTTTAGAATGTTATGTCCTTATTCAGTATGCCAGTGTTTATGTAGAGTATTATTCATCTGCATCCAGTTAGACTGGAAGCCATCCCACACGTATGTAGTTAGGAAAAGGCTACGCAGATGATGATAGTATGCCAATGATACCTACCTGAGTATCATTTTCTGCATAACAAAGGTTTTTCAGTAAATTATATGATGATTAGGGGACTCCCTTTTCCGCACTTAGACTCCCATTCGGTCCGTTGTGCGTTCAGTAAATTATAATAAACAATAACTTTATCACAATACTATTTCCACTGCTGAAGCCTCTACTGTAAGTAATAGGGTCCCGTTTTTACCCTTGGGGTATGGAACCATAACAATCTCACACAAACACCCCTTTGATAAAGGCTAAAAAGCCTACCAAAGATAAAAGGAGGACACAAAGAAAACCTTTTTGAGGCAGTGTGCTTTACATTTCAAGTTCACTTCGCTCTCTCTTATATCATACATTCTCCTAGTTGTCAAACTTTTTGGCATACCTGGGCCTATCCAGGTATGGTATAAACTAAGTAGGGGCCCCCACTTAGTTTTGCTACCCCAGGTCCCACCAGGCTTAGTCCGCCACTAGCCTCACCTCACTTATTACTTATATTCTCTTTACTTTATTCATTATTTTGTTGGTCTGATTGTCAAGCTATAATAAAGCTAGTCCGAAGTAGCTTGAGGCAAAAAAGCAAAGAGGGGGTGGTTAAAAAATCTCTCATTGGCAGTTATGCACAACAGTAAATTTTCTGAACTTGCACTGATGATTCAATATTGCTTCTAATAATAAAGCTTCATAGAAAACAGTGTGGTCTTTATTTCAGTTTACTCATCAAATGTTAGAAATAAATATTCAAATTGATCAAAACTAAAACACCACCTGTGTCAGCGGGATTGTCCGAAAGGGTTACCGCTGGCCCGGAACATAAAGGGCGAAGGAAGAAACACGGGTGGGTTTTAGTCAGTAAGAGTCTGACACTCCCTTCCGCTCAACCCAGAGCGGGAGGAGTCATTTGGTGATTTCCCTTGCTGAAAAAAAAAAAAAACACCTGTGTTGGCCTTAAAACTCAATACGCCCAACCAGGTTTTATTTTACCATATTCAAACAGTTTAAAAAACTACCAAAAGACAAACAACACGCTACTTAGTTTTTTTTTTCCAAATAATTCTCTCTTTACGACTCCTGGCACTTTGATCTTATGTACTGTATGTTTTTGTTACAGAATTTCTTCAGACTTCATAGACTAAGAAGATTAGGTCTCAGTGATAATGAAATCCACAAACTTCCATCGGACATACAGAATTTTGAAAATCTAGTAGAGCTAGATGTATCTCGAAATGGTAAGTTTTATATTAAATTATTTTTAAAGTAATTACAATTGTTTACCTACTTGGAATTATTGCTACGAATTTAATTTTTCTTAGATCTATTCTTTATCCGTTTTTATTTTTTTGTCGAATGTTCTTATCATGTCCTAAGAGAACTACTTAGCACATAAAAGTACTTAAACATTTTGCAAGCGAACTAACCGTAAACGATAAAAAAAAAACAAAATTGTATAATATTTTTGTACAAAATTAAAAAATTCCAATCGATTACACTTTCGTCGTTCAAAAGAAGTTTAAAACTTTTTGCACCAGATTACGTCACGTTCTTGATCATAAGATTGTTCAATTTGCCTTTGAGAGAAAGTTTGAATGTTGGAAACATTTGAGAGGCTACTTACTTATTTTGTTAACCTCGTTCTTTGTTTTCTTTTGATAAATTCCTGAAAATCATAACGGTCGGTTCGCTGAAATTACGAAATCACAGAACATAATCGGGTGTAAAATTCGGTGTAAAGTACCTACTTAATAAAACTTTCTCAAATATTTGTGGCCAAAATAAACTGGCTGAAATCTTTTAAGGCTGTCGGTACGGTCAGCAACATAAGTCGATTAACACTTCAGTTTTTTTAATCTCAGTTATTGAGCAAAATATTTGTTAAAAATTGCAGCAGAAGTACAATGCAATTTTGAACAAATATTTTGCTCAATCATCATCATCATCAGCCTATAATGTTCCCACTGCTGGGATACAGGCCTCCTCTCAGTGAGAGGGAGTGGGCCGTAATCCACCACGCGGGCCCAGTGCGGGTTGGTAGATGTCACATGTCTTCGAATTTTTGGTTCTAGGACATGCCGGTTTCCTCACGATGTTTTCCTTCACCGTTTTGTGAGCAGTGGTGATGAAATAATTTACACAAAGTAAAGCGCCTGTCTGGGTTCGAACCTACGACCTACAACTCGTAAGTCGCGGCCGTTACCACTTGGCCACCACTGCTCTCTTTTGCTCAATAACTGAGATTAAAAAAACTGAAGTGTTTATATTTTGCTCAATAACTGAGTTTTAAAATACTGAAGTGTTAATCAACTTTTGCTGCTGACTGTACTTAATGTAGGAACCTCCCGTTATCAGTATGCACGTTGCGTCCTTTCTATCAAGCGCATAACTTCACGTACGAAGCAGGTGCGAAATACTCGTGAATGAAATATCATGTGACAAAAAACAATTCGTCTGACTATATTCTAGTAGCAACAAATCTGTGTGAAACGGATGGACTTCCTTAACAAGTTATTAGAAAAGACCATGTGGCTGATGGGATTTCCTATCGCCAAAAATACGAACTTCCATACTTACAAGCTTTAAGCCACTATGAAATCCCTTTAGGGGATGAATTTTCTAAAATCCTTTGGATATCTAAGGAACTCTTGTGCAAAATTTCATGCTTCTAGACCCAGCGGCTAGGCTATGTTTTTTCTGTCAGTGAATTTAGATTCTGATTTTTCAGTCGACAGATAATTTTTATTCGTGGGCTGATTTTTCCAAAGCCGGATAATTTTATCCGAGGAATAATTTAGAATTTTTGTCGGTTTTTCCATACAATAACTGTCAGACGTGAATCAAAATTATCGGTCGATTGAAAAATCAGCCCTAAGTAGACTAAAGTAGAAGGTACTCTAGGTAACTAAAGATTTCAAAACCGGATGACAACGCTGTGAAATGTTTTAAATGATACCTATTAGCGAAATAATCTTTCGATACTTAATTTGAGGCCACTATCGAAACTATCATGGTTATGGTCTATCAAAAATAATAGCAGCAATAAAGGTCTTGTTTAGCTAACATTAAGTTAATGCGCGATGATTCAGAGTTCATTAAGTTTAGTAGCTTTATTGAATGTTGTCGTATAAATTGCACATTCTTTTTAGGTTCAATTACTTCACCCGATTTCTGAATTGCTGATCTACACTAAACTTAGCTGGTTTAACAAACTGCCAACTTATGATAACAGCTGTGATTGCCTGACTGAAATAGCTATACAAATCACTTGACGTGAGTTTTACGTCTTTAAAAACTGATTAGCTAATCAGCTTTTCAGAAACCCAATCAATCAGTAGACTATGCCAGCCTTTTTTTCAACTATGTTGGGGTCGGCTTCCAGTCTAATCGAATGCAGCTGAATACCAAAGTTTTACATAGAGGGACTGCCTATCTAACCTCCACGACCCAGTTACTGGTTAACACGATACCCCTTGGCAAGACTGGTTGTCAGATTGTCAGGCTTCTGACAACCCATAACGACTGTCAAAGATCTACGAATGACAGCCGGGACCAACGACTTGACGTGCTTTTTGAGTCACGGAGGGGTCTCGATATGTAATGGATGCTCACCCATCCACGAATCGACCGGTGCCTTAATAAATGCTACCCAAAAGTCGCAAACCAAAAACAATACAGAATCAAAAACTCTTATAAAAAACACATTGTTCTGTTAAGTTTTATAGCTAAACGAGGCTTGAATCACAGCACCAACTTGATAACAACATAAATAATAGCGATTTACGTCGACTTACTCACATGAGGTTTCCATGACCTCGCCTTGCACAAATGCCACGCGCGGCTGCAAATCTCCACTAAGCGTCTTTCCCTATTGTGTATTCAATGGGAAAATATTTTATTCTTGTCTAGTACTGTATCAGGTGGGAATTTCTACCTTTAGTCGTAACCTATTTGCAACGAAGGTCGTAAGGCACGAATAAATTGTAAACTTTATGCGACTGTCTCCGGCTGAGGTTAAATTAATCGTGTCTCATGTCAAACGTTCTAGCTACGATACCACGAATAAAAATGTTCCAACATTGTGGCTTATGTTCTTTACCGATTTTCAAATCACCTTTAATGCAAAATGTATTTCTGGAATGCATACTTAGTTGTTTTACTTTGCTTAATAAGTAAACCTGGTACATAATTATTAATTACACTGTGCCAGATCAATGTTAATGAATTTGCGTCACCAATGTAAAATAATAGAACAACATTTGAACAACTTGGTTGTAGTTTCAGCTGTACATAATCTTTTATGAATTCTGTATATCGTAACCGAGCACACTCGCGTTCCTAATTATTCGCATGGTAAATGGTAATGCATAGCGTATCGACAATACTGCCACTAACAACGTGACACCATTTAGTAATGACGGACGTGGGTACATAATATAATAGGTCACCACCTCACTACCGTAAGCCCTAGTACTGTATCTGCATGACTAATCATTCCACTTGATAACATTACACCATACCGTATTCCCCAGAAAGGCAGACAGAGTAGTACTCATAGTTCACCACATTTCGCCAGTTTAGTCCTAATAGCTGTGAATGCTGTGATTGAACTTAATGCCATAAATTCCACCGCGACGGTCGATAGTCCTCTCGTACATTAATAACTGTTTGTTCCTGAAAGTTTATAATTTGTAATAGGCACGGCAATAAACCATCGCCTAAAATACAGTCCACTCTTTGATGCTCCCCGCGCTAACATTGGTGCTGCCAGGGTGGTACTGAGAAATTCCATACCAATAAAATAACCCATTAACAGAATACGTCCTGGGGATCGAAACCCATGCTTAGCAGTCTCCATTGCCGCCTAACGACAAGACCTTTTATAGGTCTAGTCGTCAGGCGGCAATGCTTATGAATTTGGAAATGCTTATTAATTTGCATTGATTATCATCTAAGCATCATCTTCCTGCACTTGTCATAATTAATTTGAGATCGGCGCAGCTTGTCTTCTTTTTCCACCATCTCTATCTATCAGCAATCATCTCAGTAGTGACCGTCTTTCCAGCCATAATTATTTATAATTATGGCTGGAAAGACGGTCAAATTAATTATGACAAGTGCAGGAAGATGATGCTTAGATGATAATCAATGCAAATTAATAAGCATTTCCAAATTAATAAGCATTGCCGCCTGACGACTAGACCTAAAAAAGGTCTTGTCGTTAGGCGGCAATGGAGACTGCTAAGCATGGGTTTCGATCCCCAGGACGTATTCTGTTAACGGGTTATTTTATTGGTATGGAATTTCTCAGTACCACCCTGGCAGCACCAATGTTAGCGCGGGGAGCATCAAAGAGTGGACTGTATTTTAGGCAATGGTTTATTGCCGTGCCTATTACAAATTATAAACTTTCAGGAACAAACAGTTATTAATTAAATTACGAGAGGAGTATCGACCGAATTATCACCTTTCACACAATCCCTCCATCGCTTCTTTGCGTCTTTCTCTTCATTACCTATTCATTTTTACCGATGTAAGATGGAAATAATTATCTCATCACAAATAGCCTCTTAATATATTGACCTATAAAGAAATCGCGTATGCGATGCACAACAAGAACGTGTACATCTTCAACCTCTATTTTTAATTTTCTCACTAAGCAACTAAGTTCTGTTTCACATTTGCATCAAATTGACACCAATCTCGTTTAACTTAAGGCGATGCGTTAAATTGAAGCTGTTCTATTATAAAATGTTTACTTACGGTATACCGTTTCAATGCTGACGGCGGCAAGGTCTCTCGAACGGCGCTGGTCTAAGTAATGAATAATGTGCAATTTTACTTAGTTCAAATGTGATTATAAAGCACTTCCGCGCTCACATTTTATTATACCAAAAATGTTTTACAAACTGGTAGAAATTTGAAAAGTAAAGTGCTATGTTGGGAAAATTCGTCAGAAAAACTGAGCGTTTGTGTTAACTTGGAATTATCAGTATTCATTTATTAATGTGGAGTCATTGTAATAGGTAACATTTGACAATTCATCAAATATTCAACAACGTAACCTTGTAACGGCGGGCATAAAATAACATATTTTTTCGTTTTGTTAGAACTGCACAATTGCTTACCTTTTTTCAATTACGATTACATATTTATTGTAATAATGACCGATACGAGTAATTTTACGATTTGCTTTCATTAATAAACCATTCTAAACATAATAAACAATTTCTGATCTAAAGAACTGAACGTCGTTACAAGGTTACGTCAGTTAACCATTTTTCTTTTTAAACACTAGGGATGTTACTCTAAAAATCGAAAGCTGATAAGTAGAATCGAATGCAATGATGACTTGTGAAGAAATATCACCATACATTAATAACCACGTTGTGATTATAATAAAACATTTATTTATTATTCTTTTAACTAACTAGGTATAAAAATACAAAAAATAATGAAATAGAAAAATCATTGATGTTAGGTACAATTTAGGTGGTATGTTGCTGGCAACACCAGTGCCTGTCGATGACGCCATGTCATGTCGCCATTACATGACGCAGTCTTTTGTCGTTGTGCGAAGTGACTGTGCGTTTTTGGTGTGCTCTCTGTTATTTTCTTCTGACCCGGCTTTTTTATTGGACTGATCTTACTGACTACGTTTACCTGGCTATAAATTGGACTCCGATTGCTTAACGATTAGTAAACAAGAACAACATTACAGTCTTACCATGTCGAAACGGGGGAAAACGCTAAACAGTCAATCTCGCGAACTAGTGGTGAAATTGTACAATTATTTTGAACGGGAATCAATTAACGATGGGCCTCTTTTACCATTGACACAACCGAGAGAACGCGTTGCCGAAGCATTGGGAATAGGGAAGAGGACAGTAACTCAAATTCTGAAAGAGAAATACGGACCATCAGGCTCAGAAGATAATACTTTACGTACACCGAAAAAAAGAAAGAGGGACAAGAAAATTGTTGGCATTGATAATTTTGATGCTGCTGCAATTCGCAACCACATTTATGGATATTACTCGAGAAAAGAATATCCTACACGGGAAAAGCTAATAAGTTCGTTAAAAGACGCAGGCTTATTTTTTGGCGGTAAATCGTCTCTATCAAAGGTTTTGAAATCGATTGGCTTTAGTTTTAAAAAATCTGACAAGCGGAAAATCCTGCTAGAACGCTACGATATTATTTTGAAGAGAGTAACATTCTTACGTCAAGTAAATAAAATTACAGATTGGGACAATGTCGTGTTTATTGACGAAACATGGTTGAATGTGAACCATACGGTTTCGCGGACATGGACCGATGATACAGCGGCGTCCACTTCAAAAGTTCCACCGGGAAAAGGAGCCCGACTTATTATATGTCACGCGGGATCAGCTTCTCAAGGTTTTATTCCAGACTGCCTCCTCGCATTCGCCTCTAAAACTACAAGTGATTACCATGAGGAAATGAACTTTGAGGTTTTTAAAGAGTGGTTTGAGAAGCTGCTAGTCAGCTTAGAAAACCCATCGAAAATTATAATGGACAATGCACCGTATCATTCTGTACAAGTTGATAAACCACCAACTCAAGCAAATAAAAAGCAAGAAATTGTCTCGTGGCTGGTAAGAAATGGTGTGGATGCAAGTCCAACTTTATTAAAAGTTGAGTTGTTAAATCTAGTAAAAGCAACTAAGCCGTCCAAGCTCCGCTATGTAATCGATGAACTAGCCCTAGAGCATGGACACGAAGTTATTCGATTGCCTCCCTACCATTGCCAGTATAACGCCATCGAGCTTATTTGGGCACAAATAAAGGGTTATGCAGCGCGGAACAATACTGAACCACCCTTCAGTACTGCTAAAATGATGTCTCTGCTAAAAACTGCGTGTGCAGAAGTCACTACAGAAGACTGGAAAAAAGTCGTAGAGAAAACAAAGAAAATAATTTTACAAGATTTTGAACGAGATGTGAGAATAGACAATATTATTGAAAATGAATTAATAATATCTCTGAGTGCTGACAGCAGTGATGAAGATGACAATACTTTTAACAGTTCTGATAGTTCAACTGAATAAATGCAATTTTTTTGTTAAATTGTGTACTTGTCTTATTTTGCTCCTTAAATTTACGAAAAAAATAATAATAATGGGACAGGGATTCGCCTGATGATTTTTAAAATTCGCATATGTTTCAAGTCCGTATCGATTCATTCACTTTAATCGATGTTTATAAGCAGGTCACCTCACTATGAGGATAAAACTGACAGACGTCAAATGTTACCTATTAAAATGACTCCACTGTAAGTCTAGAAATAATTTTTTTTGATTGTGAGTATTGTGACTGAATAAGAAACCTAGTAAGTAAGTGCCTAATTTTTCAGTAATTTACCTGACAACGATGGGTATTACTTATAATAAAATTTTGTTATTATACATCGATATTGACTTCTTCCGCATTTATCTGTTACATAAATAGAAAAGTCGAATGTAGCACAAATGATCACGGTAAATAATATTGAGACCTCTTTGTAAATCGTTTACTTACCTGCTTTATTGAAACTGCAAAGTTTCCCTGTTATGTTTTCCTTGTAGTCTATTAGAGCGGCTAATAATAATTGTTTGTATTGTATTATAAGTTTGAGAACCAACTGCTCGGCAAACATGACCCCTTAATTCAAAAATACTGAGACGCCTGAAAACCCTCCTCTTTAACCAATGTGTCTTGCCTAAAGCAGATACCAATGACAAAACAAGAAGCACACTAAATAAACTGATATCCCACCAAAAACATTTTTATATAAAATGTTGCCAAGACGAGACCATATGGCTTGGTTGTAGTAACGAAAGGGCCAAGTATCATATTTTGACTAAGGTGTAGAGTTTGTAAAGTTAGGGCTAGTACAGTTAGAGCGTGTTAGTAGAGTTAGAAGCTTGGGTCTACATGAGATCTGATAACTTTTTGACAGTGCGAGCCATATGGTCTCGCCTTGGCAACATTTTACATGAAAATGTTTTTGGTGGAATTTCACTTCTTTTGGAAGTTGCCAAAAAAAGGAAAATTTTTTTTTTGGTGATTTACTAAAAATCCTAAAATATGTATTTTATTATTTATAAGAAGGAGTCCCTTTATCAATTTTCAGACCACTAGCATAAAAATTTGCGCAAGTGTCATACAAATTTCCATCCCCTAGTTTAAGGGGTTAGTGGATAAACGTTCCAAGTTTTAGATTTTTTTTTGTTTGTACTAATACTAGCTTACATACCAAATTTCAGCTATATATAGACTTCAGGAAATACCCTAAGAGTTTTGATGATCATCAGTCAGTGACCAAAATCGGGGTTATTTAAAAATCAATAAAAATCTAAAGTTAAGTAACTGTTTCCATTTGGGTAGGTAGTTAAATACAATGGTACAAAAAGGTGCTCATTCTAATTTCTGTAAAAGAGTTGTTTTAAAAAGTGATGGAAGTTGTGAGCTATGCAATTGAAACTTTATATCTTTAATAATGTTGCGCGCCAAAAATAATGCTTGATACATCGCCATGTATCGCCATTAGTTACCACTAGCGCCATCTTGTATCGGGTAGCAGAACTAATACCTTGGCCTTGGTACTAGGACATTGACCCTTCCTGTAGGTACTCGTAGTTCCGAGAACTATCGACGTCGAGTCGGTCGGGACCGCTATGTACTCGAACATACTAGATGTTTCTAAAGTAGCTCTGTGGGACTATATAAGGCGGGCGCGAGCCGCGAGACACATAGTTTTGAATAAGCTATACATGCGATAACATCGAAAGCGATATTCGAGTGCGACTAAGAGTGATCAGTAAGTGACATTGTGTTTCTAATTAGTGTTTGAATTGTAATTAGTGTTGGTGAGTAAATTGTCATTTTTTTGGTTATTAAATCGGCAGTTTTATTGTAACGAACCCCAAGCTCGTAACAATTGGTGTCAGAAGCGAGGTTTAAAATGCCGATTTTACCGAAAGACGACATGGAGGGTATCCGTACCCGGAGTCAACGCCAGCAAGAGACGGACCAGAGGCGATTCGGTGGAACAACGCCACAGAGGTCGGAAGGCCAGATACCGACCACGGAGGCGGGCCCATCCACAGCTGCTCCAGCATCATCAGCACCAGATTTTGCTGCTCTGATGATGATGCTACAGGAGCAGGCTCGCCGACAGGAGGAACAGGCTCGTCGACAGGAGGAACAGGCTCGTCGGTTGGAGGAACAGCTCCAGCGGGACAAGGAAGAGCAGGCCCGCCGACAGGAGGAGCAGGTCCGCCGACAGGAGGAGCAGGCCCGCCGACAGGAGGAGCAGGCCCTCCGACAGGAGGAACAGGCTCGTCGGTTGGAGGAACAGCTCCAGCGGGATAAGGAGGAACAGGCTCGCCGACAGGAGGAACAGGCACGTCGGTTGGAGGAACAGCTCCAGCGGGATAAAGAGGAGCAGGTGCGCCGCCAGGAAGAGCAGATGCTCCTCATGAAGGATCTTCACGCAACCTTGGGGAAAGAGATGAAGGAGGTGAAGGAGAAGGTTGCCCAGCATGACAACCGCCTGTCAGATGCTGAAACTCAGATCAGCAAGTTTAATGACGTCATTGCGAATGTGAAGCAAGAGTTGGGTAACCTTAAACTTGGGGATGGAATCGCAGCTCCCGTAGCTATAACACCTTCGCTACGTGGATTCAAAGTGCCACCGTTCGACGGAACTTCTTCCTGGTCGGCCTACAAAATCCAGTTTGAGGCTGTCATGAAGGCGAACGGGTGGAATAAAAGTCAGGCCATGACTGCCCTCACCCTGGGCCTGCGTGACCAGGCCTTAACTGTCCTGGAAGCTCTCGGTAAGGAAGTGACTTACGTGGAACACGTGTTTCGGGCGCAGCTCAAGGATCGCGTGCAACGCAGTAACGAAAACCTGCAGCAGTGGGCCCTTGAAGTGGAGAAGCTGGTTCGTAAAGCTTACCAGTCCGTACCTGCGCTTATTGATGGGAACCTGGTGCAGGCATTCATCGACGGCATCCGCGACCTTGAAGTTAGAGCTGCTGTGAGGCTCGGTCACCACGGGACGCTTAAGGACGCCTTGGCCCATGCATTAGAGGTGGAAGCGGTGCGGCAGGATCATCGTTCCCATCGCGTCAGGGAGGTTGCAGCGGCTACAGTTCGCGACCGCAATAAAGGATACAGCCCTAGGTGCTACGGCTGTGGGGAAAGGGGCCACCTTCGATCCAGTTGCCCTAAGCGAACTGCAGAAAGAGAAGACGGCCGATCTCCAGAGGGCAGTGCGGTTAACAGCACCGCCCAACACCAGCAGCAGGAAAACGAGTAATAGCCAGGACTGCGGGGCGGGTGCTGGCTGATGTTCAAGGAGCCCCAAGGATTTCGATCACACAAACCCATGATGGGAATAGCCTAATCATCAAGGGCGAGGTCAACGGAACGCCGTGTAAGCTGACCATAGATACTGGAGCCTCTCGTACGGTCGTCAGTTCCCAACTTATAAGTCGGTTCCTTGGGGACTCCACACACAACCGAGAACACATTAATTTGGTAACAGCTACCGGTCAGCGCATACCCGTCCGTGGAGAGAAGAAAATGGAGTTGAAGCTAGGCAACAGAATCTACCTGCATAATGTCATCGTGGCTGATATAATGGACGATTGCATCCTGGGCCTTGACTTTATGAGGAAGAATTGTTGCGAAATTGACGTCAAGCAAGGTGTTTTGAAATGTGGACAAGAGGAACTTTTCGTGGAAGGGGCGTTACCAGGAAATGTATACAGCCTTAAGAAGATTGTTCTTCCGCCGAGATCGGAAACGATTGTACCGGTTAGTCTTCCACGGAATCCTGAGCGAACTCCTCGTTGTGTACTCGTGGAAAGGGTAGACAATGACCTTCCATGGAAAGTGGCACGAACTCTGGTCAGAGCCACCGACATCTCAGGGGTACGTGTGCTGAACCTTTGTGATCAGGAACACATTATAGAAAAAGGCACACTACTTGGTACTTGCGAGGAAGTGGATTGGTTGCGTCGATGCCAATATCTATCGACTGGGACCCTCAGCAAGGATGCACAAACGAGAGTGACCACCCTTTTAGAAGACTGCCGCAGCGCTCTGTCCCAAAATGAAATGGTCAAAGCGAAGAAGATGTTACTCAGGTACGCCAATGTTTTCTCGGCAAACGATGCTGACATCGGGAGGACTGGCTTAGTTCAACACAAAATAAACACAGGAGAGGAATTGCCTATCCGTCAGCGACCAAGGAGATTGCCGGTAGCACGTGAAAAGGAAGTGGAAACCATGATTGAGGGAATGGTGAAGGATGGTGTGATTGAACCTTCATCTAGTCCATGGTGTTCACCTGTAGTGCTGGTAAGAAAGAAGGACGGCAGCATGCGGTTTTGTGTTGACTATCGTCGTCTGAACGACGTTACGAAGAAGGACAGCTATCCTTTGCCAAGAATTGATGACACGCTGGACATGCTTACTGGAGTAAAGTGGTTTAGCACGCTGGACCTGAAAAGTGGCTACTGGCAAGTTGAAATTGATCCCAAGGACAAGGAGAAAACTGCATTCTCGACAGGAAAGGGTCTGTGGCAATTTAAAGTTATGCCGTTTGGATTGTGCAATGCTCCGGCAACGTTCGAAAGGTTGATGGAACTTGTACTTACCGGGTTAATTGGCGATGCCTGCCTGGTCTACTTGGATGACATCATCATCGTAGGCCGCACGTTTGAAGAACATCTTCAAAACCTGGAACGCGTGCTCATGAAGATCCAGAGTGCTAACCTCAAGTTAAGCCCGAAGAAGTGTTCACTATTCAAACGACAAGTTAGCTTTTTGGGATATGTCGTGTCTGAAGAAGGTATCCGCACGGATCCAGAGAAAATTGCAGCTGTCAAGGATTGGCCAGTTCCAAAAGACAAGACGCAGGTCAGAGCATTTTTGGGTTTGTGCTCCTATTATCGCCGATTTGTCAAGAACTTTGCAGATATAGCCAAACCCCTGCATAAGCTCACCGAGGAGAAGCGACATTTTTGCTGGGATAATAGTTGCGACATCGCATTCCAGGAGCTAAAGGACCGTCTGTGCAAAACACCTATTTTGGGTTACCCTGATGCGGGCAAGGAATTTATAGTTGACACAGACGCAAGTGACATAGGACTTGGCGGTGTGTTGTCCCAACGGAATGGTGATCAAGAGGTTGTGATAGCGTACTTCAGCAAGTCGTTGTCAAAACCGGAAAGGAACTATTGTGTTACGAGACGGGAACTGCTTGCGGTGGTAAAGTCATTGCAGTATTTTAGCAAATATCTTCTGGGTCGGAAATTCCACTTACGTACTGACCATGCTGCACTGAAATGGCTATTGCAGTTCAAAAATCCAGAAGGTCAAGTTGCGAGATGGATTGAACTACTGCAGGAATACGACTTCGTGGTCGAACATCGCAGCGGAAAATCTCATGGCAACGCAGATGCATTGTCAAGAAGACCTTGTCCTGAAGACTGCAAGCATTGTACTAGACAAGAGAGTAAGGAAGTGGTACCTGTGAGGATGCTCAAGACAGACCTCAACAACGAGTGGAAGGAAAGTCTACAACGTGCACAGCAGGAAGATTCGGACATCAAGCCAATTCTGGAGTGGATGAAGGCCAGAGCTCCTAAGCCCAGTTGGAGTGACGTCTCAGCGATGAGTTCTGTCACAAAAAGCTATTGGGCCCAATGGGACAGCTTGGTGGTTCAGGATGGAGTCCTGTGCCGTAAATGGGAAAATGCTCGGGGAGACAGCTGTCATGTGCAAATGGTTGTCCCTAAAGCTCAAGTACCGGATGTTCTACAGCTGTACCATAATGGTTGTTCAGGAGGTCATTTGGGAGTAAAACGGACTCTACTGAAGATACGAGAACGGTTTTACTGGATCCACTGTCGGGACGATGTCGAGGATTGGTGTCGCAAATGTACAAGTTGTGCAGCTGTAAAGGGACCTCAGACTCGTAGTAGAGGTGCATTGAAATTGTACAATGTTGGTGCACCGTGGGAGAGGATAGCCCTCGACGTTGCGGGGCCGTTTCCGGAGAGTGAAAGTGGTAACAAGTATTTCATGGTTGTGATGGATTACTTCACGAAGTGGCCGGAAGTCTTCGCAATTCCAAATCAAGAAGCTTCGACAGTTGCGGATAAATTAGTTCATGAAGTCTTCTGTCGTTTTGGAGTACCTTTGGAGATTCACAGTGATCAAGGAAGGAATTTTGAGTCACAAATATTCCAGGAAACTTGTCGAGTTATGGGTACTCATAAAACAAGAACGACTTCTTACCACCCACAATCGGATGGAATGGTGGAACGATTTAACCAGACACTGGAGAGGTACCTAGCAAAAGTTGTGGAAAATCGGCAACGAGATTGGGACAAGCACATACAGCCGTTTTTGTTGTCATATCGAAGCGCGGTTCACGAGAGTACATCGGTGACGCCAGCTTTTGCAAACTTCGGAAGAGAACTACGGCTACCTGCAGACCTGATCACCGGAATACCACCTAATGCCCCACGCAGTGTAACTGATTATGCGAATGATTTGCGGAACAAAATGAACGACATTTATGAGCACGTCAGACAATCGGGCCAGCAAATGTCCGAAAAGATGAAAACCCGTTATGACCGCAAAATGAACAACAAAGAGTTCGACGAAGGTTCACTCGTGTGGTTGCACAATCCAGTCCGCAGCAAAGGGAAATCTCCTAAGCTCCAAGCTAAATGGGACGGACCGTACCGGATTGTGACTAAGATCAATGACGTAACCTATCGGATACGGAAAGGTGCAAGAGGTACTCCTAAGATCGTCCATGTGGATCGACTGGCGCGTTATTACGGGGCCGATAATGCTCGGGACGAGCATGTCTTAGGAGGGGGCAGTGTTGCGCGCCAAAAATAATGCTTGATACATCGCCATGTATCGCCATTAGTTACCACTAGCGCCATCTTGTATCGGGTAGCAGAACTAATACCTTGGCCTTGGTACTAGGACATTGACCCTTCCTGTAGGTACTCGTAGTTCCGAGAACTATCGACGTCGAGTCGGTCGGGACCGCTATGTACTCGAACATACTAGATGTTTCTAAAGTAGCTCTGTGGGACTATATAAGGCGGGCGCGAGCCGCGAGACACATAGTTTTGAATAAGCTATACATGCGATAACATCGAAAGCGATATTCGAGTGCGACTAAGAGTGATCAGTAAGTGACATTGTGTTTCTAATTAGTGTTTGAATTGTAATTAGTGTTGGTGAGTAAATTGTCATTTTTTTGGTTATTAAATCGGCAGTTTTATTGTAACGAACCCCAAGCTCGTAACAATAAGTTCACTATTGACATCATATCTCGAAAATTTTGTTTATCTGGTATAATCCAAACCCAAGTTATGAAGGGTTAAAAAAAAAACGATGAAGCGCTTCGAGAAAAGGTACGTAGTGCCCTTGCGCTTTGCTTGGCTCATCTTGGCGGGGGCACTCCCGTGCCCCCAGATCAAAATATGAGAGTTCCAAAACAGGCTTTTACATTGAACGATCGATCGGTTCGAAAATGCCTACGGTTTACCAAAAATGGCAAAGTGGACGTCGACCAATATGCGAGCTTAAACTATGCTCGAGTGGAAAAAACTTGGCTAGATGGTGATAGCAAGAGGAGTGAGGAGTAGATTCCTGTCGGAATGGAACCCGAGTGGTGGTTTAACAAGTGTAGGAAGACCGATGCCAAGATGTGTAATACATTCCTAAACTATGGATAAAATTGGTATAAAATAGAGAAGCTTGCATAACTATCGAACATCAATGAATGTTATCATTGGAGTCTTCTAAACGTTGTTCACAAGTCCGAATTTTTTTTGTCAGTTTAAATCAAATAGGCGACCACTATTCTTCCGATAGCTGTTTGCTGTGGGGGCAAAGCAAACCAGGTTATCGAAATGTGCCATTTTCGATAGCCTGTCGGATGGTTGTGAATAGCTATGCTGGCGTAAAAGGGAAGAGGATTCTATGAAAGAGGCTTATTAAGATGTAGTGGAATACAGATGACGATGATAAGGATGCAAACCAGACACATATCCATACCCCTGGACATCTGGCAATTAAGTAAATCGTAAAAATCGTTTAACAGCAAGAGTGCTGATTGATGATTTAAAATAAGTACCTTTACATAATTTACCATCTACAATCGACCTTGTCCGCTTAACGTTACAATTTAAACCGCACCACTACATATTATTTTTACCGTTAACCTGACGTCACCAAGTATTGAGCCTTTGTTATTAAACAAAGCGTTCCCACATTAGACGAACACCAAGAATTTGCCATTTGCGAACTAGTTCAGCAACAAACTACATGTAATCTTTGCACGCCATGTTGCTTTTGATATAGTTTCTGTTGGCAATTTTCTTTTTTAGGTCGCTAATCATTTTTCTATCATCGATATCATCTTTGGTTTGGTAAAGATAACCTTAATGTTGTATCGGTTGATTTTAAATTCACCTGTAATCTGGGCTTAATGGGTTACTTGCATTGAATGAATTATGAGACGAACAGCATAAGGTTTACTTTTAAAATTCTGAATGAAGCGTAATTTCAAGCCTTTAACAGCTCTCATACTCACACGCAGGGGTGGCGAACCTTTATGGATCAACGTGCCATTTTTTGTAAAAAAATGTTTGATGAGGTCATAGATGTGCCATTTTTTTGTGATTACAGGGAAAATTATAAAACAATACTATCGATTCCGCGCTTCCCGCCTGCTGCTCCTTACACCGCGCCTACTCACTCCGTAAAGTAGGCTCAAACGCGTTCGTTTGTTAAATTTCGGTGTATTACGTAGGTACTTTTTCGATCGAAGGCGTGCGCAAAATAATTTGTCGCGTGCCATCAATGGCACGCGTGCCACTGGTTCGCCATCCCTGCTCACACGGGTCAAAATGAAAATCTGATCTATTGAAACGTTTTGACCGTTGTCAGCCAAAACCGCTACTTTGTTACCGTTCTTATCCACGCAGAAAGCTTTTTCTTGTTGTTTGTGTAGTGTAGACACTAGACAGAGCTTTTGCAAATATAAGAATTATATAAATAACGGTAACTGTTGGCATATTGCAGACAAGATTTAACGACATGAACAATCGGAGCAAAAAAAAATTGATCTAGATTATCAATTTTTTTTTCTCTGTATCATATTTCGCAGTATTCCTTGGACTAGGGAGAAATAAGGCAGAAAAATAAGTGTTGCACAGACCTCAAATGAATTTGGATATAGGCAGGAAGTGTTTCCTAAGACTTGGATCAAGCGAACTCAACCCTGGATCTTTAAGAGCGTTATTACAAAACCGAAGTGCCCAGTTTTAGGTAAATTCGACGGCGCGCGGCAGCAGATGCGCACGTGTGCGTCTAGGGCAGAACGCTATGCACACATACAAACCGCTATGCGTCGGACGCCAGGATCAAACCAACAAGAGCCTTTGTTTTCGAAATAAATTAAATTACTGTTATTATAGTTCATGAAATATTATTTGTACCGATGAGTGTTACCTACAACGGTTTGAGTTACAATAGGGTCATACAAATTTACTTCACTTTTAATTTTTATTTTATACCACTAAAGTGACAAACTAGCATACGGCCCGCTTGATGGTGTGTAGTTACCGCAGCCTAAAGCAGTGTTGCCAGTGACAGATAGTCAAATATAACATGAGAGAGCTCAAAAAGAGAGAGAAAAGTAACATTACCTTATTTTTTGTGGAAAACGACTAATAATAACATGGCACTTTATTACATAAAAAAAGCTGTCCCCTTAGTAGGCTTCGAAAGAATCGTAATAACAAACTGAACTGAACCAACACGGATGCCACTACTAGGCCGTCGCTCACTCGCCTAAGTAAGCGGGATGGGTCATTTAGAAATTCACGCGAGTGAGTGAATATGAATATGCGATACGACAAACGAAGTGAAAGATTTTCGCGCTGTCGTCGCGTCAGAATTTGGTCACAAAATCAAGACAATCAAGTGCGCCAACATGACGAACGAAACCTTTCTTGTATGCGTTCCGTTTCATGTTTATTTTTTGTTTTCTGAGAAATATTTTTAACATTTTGAGGCGTGTAACATGGAGGTAACATGAGAGGGTCAAAAGTAACGTAAAATGTTACAAAAGTAACATTCTGGCAACGCTGGCCTAAAGACGCTTGCATTGCCAGAAGCTGCATTACTTGCGCGTTGCCAGCCTCTAACATTACTTACAAATACATACTTTTTTGCTACTTTTATAAATACTTTTTGTACCTACTTTTTTACGAAGTTTAATATATTATGTAATTTATTTAGCAGGTAGGAAGACATTTTAGTACTTATTTATAGAAATAAATGCAATGTGATGTTGTTTCTACAGTTTGGATAAAAATCGGTTGTCTGTAAAGTCGGTTTACGGACGATAGTTTAACGTGACAACGTCATAACAAAACATTAATGAAATTGCCGAACGCGGAGGCCGATTCGGCAGCGTTTGACATCATCTGTCTCTCATCGCTCGTTCCGCGCTCTCGCTTGCACTTCAAGCCGCCATGGCGTACAACGCTACAGCAGAGCAAGGCCGCGAGGTAACGCTACATGAGTCATGTTTTTTTCGTGTGTGCAGCCAGCTTCATCGATTTATTAGACGTTGTCACGTCAAAAAAGTCAAAAGAAAATAAAAAAGACAAATCAAAAGTCGTTTTATTAAAATTAAAAATTACAACTGTGAACTTGTAACGGTTCATGAGACACTAGCAGACAGACGGACGGTCGGACATCGGAGCCTTAGTAATAGGGTCCCGTTGGCACCCTTAAGGTACGGAACCATAAAAAACCAGTATAATAATTGTAAAATAATTAAAATAATATTCTCCGAAGCGGCATAGACCGTGCTTTCGTCGAATCTATGATTTCAGGAAGCACGCACTCCTCATAAAATTCTTACCGCTGAGCTTCTCTTGCGCGTTTCAAATTATCGGCCAAAACTTTTTTTTTTATTTTGACAGCACCAAAAGTTCTATTTTTTTCTATTTTGCCCATTATTGTGAACTATTGTCTGAAAATAATTAATTAAATTAAAGTTGGAGATGACAATAAATAAAAAAGTCAGAAAAATTAAAAACAACAACTATATTTACGTATGTTTTTTTTCTATAATTATATTCGCGTTGGAATATCATAGGAAAATAATTATATTATATACATTACAATCAGAACATAACTAATTAAAAAAAAAACTCACTTGTATCAAGAAGTGTTGGTCGCTTTTTATTCGTGGCGAATTGTCGAACGAGATCACGTGACGGCAGCAGCGAGTGAGCGGCACGTCCTCCCTCTGAAAGCGCTCGGCGCGGACTAAAGCTAAGACCGTGCATCCCGAGATTTATATTGATAAAAAAGCATTGCATAAAACAATTGCTTAAAAATATTATTTTACTTCAAAATAGAGTATTTTTTTTTTTCAAGCAAGGTGACAAAGTAACCTTAGTTATTAAACACTTTTTGTTTGAATTTCTATTAAATATTCAGAGATAAAAAATATCATTTCGGCTGAAAAAATATCATTAACTCTCTGTTTTACGGAATTATTTTTGGTGTATTACTGTATTAAACATAATAAATTGATGTATGCATACCAAAGTAGAAGATACAGTTGTACCGTGGACATTTTTATAAATTATTAAACTATTATATCTTCGATGTAACAGAGCATCGCGAGATGCCCGAAAGTAAATTTTTATGAAACAGCCTTTGCAGGAACAAGTTTTTTACTGATTTATGTAAATAAACTGAAATATTTATTGAATGCGCTCCCAAAAGAAGGAATTAAACTTTCTCGGGCATGTATTTTTTTTACTATTGTGACTTTAGTTAAACCATAATCACAAATCAAAACTCGAGTCAAACACTCTAAACAAGAAAAAATCGTCATAGCGCTCTTAAGAACGTAATCGAAAATAAAGTTGACAGGTTACTCCAATGTGTGAATATTCACTAGAGAAAATCTGTGTCCAAATTTTGACCCGGTATCGTGTATCTAGTGTAATGTTAGCCTTTAGTGTTTCACTTCATTAACTAATTTGACGAGGGTACCAAGCGCAATTCTTTGTTGTTCAAAATATCGGAAGTTTAGCTTGCTTAGTCAACATCTGCAATTTTGGTTTTTGTGTCGAATGTTGATGTAAATCAAGTACTTTCTAGTTTACAGTTTTTAAGCTTTTACGGTTACATACTGCCTCAGATTACGTACATCATGATACGTATGGGTATACATATGTATAGTATTTTACCAACGTGTACCTACATAGATGGCAAGTTCGCGGTGGGTGATTCGAGTACGTTTCCAACGACCCGTGTAGATGAACTAGATTTCCTGCTAAACTCGCCATCAAGCGGTTAGTGCTATGTTATGTTGCTATGCTAACCTCTGTGTGTTATTCACAGTTAACTGCATCGCTCTCAATTTTAAAACAATACAACGAGCTTATTGCAATTTTATGCTGAAGCCATATCACACCAAACAGTGTAGTTTCAGCTTGGCAAATAATTTGGGCGCAAAACGTTCTTAATAGGCTCTAATTAGCAATTTGTTTATTATTGCAAAGAGACCAGTCTGTTGATGACATATGTAGTGAATCTGGGTATATAATTCCTGACAGCTGTAATTAAATTAGCTTTGTAGTAATAACATTACTTCAGACCAGCAATTATTTTAGCGAGGTGCTTAATGTAGAGTTTAATAATAAACCTGATGTTTCACATTTTGTCTGTGTAAATATTCAGCGAAATTTCGTTTAAACGTTCTCTCGAGACTCGAGATGTTTGATATGCTTTGAATTTCAGAACAAGCTACTTAAGTACTACATAGATTTAGTGTTTGAAAAAAAATCATTTGATAAGTAATATATTTCCAAAGTAAACTAGATTCTTTTCCACTGGACTCCATTCCACTGTATCTGCGACACCCATCGTTACAAACGAAAAGAGAGGTCATTGCTAGTAATATAACCGAACCGAAAATAACAGTGCCTTGCAGGATACCATGAGACATATTCATCACAGCATCTACCTAATAGAAGAGATTCTAAAAACTAATTCAATTTGACTTTATTGACGCAAGATGCAAATCTGTTTGAGTTATTTCTTCAAGTCTAGTCTAGTTTGCATAAGATATGCCTTCCTTGTTGCCACGGTTCCCCGCTTGCGCTATCTTTATTCAATCTTAGCATGACCTACCAACTACGTGACGTAGATGCTTTACTGAAAGAACTTAGTAAGCTTTCTAGTGGAACGAGATAAAAGCTTAATCTAGAATTCTTGGAAACTCCTGCCTGACTACCGTGTTGGAATTCTCTGTGGTGCACTAGCAAAGTAATTTTTTTTTGACGACATGATTATAATGTTAGTTATAGACATTTATTTGTATGAAATAATTATTATCAACAATGATAAACACGATAATTGGTGGATTGGAACCACTTGAATCTGACTGCCACAAATTACACTTATAACATCAAATAACAGTCTGTGACATGGAGGAGGAAATTAAACCGTCCCAAAATTTTAAATTAAGCCTTTTAAGGGACCCCTTTTGTATAAGTCTAACACCAGCTCCGTATCTATTTCCAAGAAATATTGCCATGGTTATAGTATACAGCGTGGCGCTACAATGGTGACATTAATTTAACACACGTGTAGGGCTAGTGCCCTTTAATCATATTAATTTTAGTAGGTTAAAATAACTAGTAAATTGAAAAAAAAAATTTTTCAAACAAACTAAATGATAAAAATGTAACTAAAATTGGGATCACCCTTGCAAAAAATCATTCATGAAATTACTTACCTACGTTACGCTGGCTTACGTTAACTCGGAGCGGCAACGCGTCGCTTCACGCGCTGCCACTTTTCGCGCTTTAATATCGTTTGGACGGTACTGTGATGAACTTGAAAATGCCTAGCGCTCTGGCGGAGGCTAGTTTTGGGTTGGTTTTGGAAATATTGTAGCACATTTTCAGTTAACTGGATTGGGTTTTGTCGTGTAGGTGGTCGATCAGGGCGTTGAGACCTAGGATCCAGTGGCCGGTTTTCGCGGATGCGCTGAAGAGCTCCTACAATAGTGCGAGGATTAGTAGGGCATTGTCTTGAACCGCCATATCTCTCGCGATATGTCCTTATAGCAAGAGCGGCATTTTCACGACATTCTCCGTAAATTAGGATCATGTCCGCATATTCAGCTGCTGTGTAGTTCGGATGTGTATTTGCCATCACGATCACAAGTTTACACAAGCACTAATAACACAAATAAAAGCGCCCGTATCGCAAGAGATGTCAACGTACCTACTAAATTAGAAAACAAAACAAAGCGTCTTTATCGCAGTACCATAATCTAATTACTCATTAGTTCATTACACAAAAATAAATAAATAAAACAATAGGTAAGCGTCTTTTTCGCGGAAACATTCACAAAATTAGTCGACGTAATTATGTGCACTACTGTGAAGAAGTGTGTCAAGGGCACGAGTTAGGCTAGCACTAGAAATGCAAAAAAAAGAATTGGATTTCGCTGCGACGCGACGGGGCGGGGGGGGGGGGGGGCACGTGTCGCCTGCGCCGCCCGCTCGCCGACAAAGGGATATCACGTTACTTTAAAGTATTGTTTATTTATTTTAATTTCATTGATGCGATGTTATGATCCGTGACCCGGCAAATGACCGCTACGCGACAGTTCTTTAAGTACAGGTTGCTCCAAAATGCTATTTTAGAAAACTTTAAATAAATCCGCAAATAATAACGTTTAATGGAAACATAATTTCTTCATGAAACGAAAATGTGAAAACGTATATGTGTGTTAAATTAATGTCACCATTGTACCGCCACGCTGTATGTAGCAACTGTAACTGAAAGAACTGCCGTAATTAGATTATATACATATTATATTTTAATACCTTTACGAGGATATTGTCATAGTTTAATGTTATCAGTTCAAGGGTAGTTGCATTACCCTTCACAATAAAATACAATTCTGATTCTCAAGGGGTTCATTATCGTTGCTCGCATTAATCCGATTATGTTGTACTTAGAAATAATGAGAATTCCATTTAAATTGCCAATTACTTAGATTTTGGTTGGAGGTCAAAACTTCAACAGTATGTTGAGGATGATAAATTATGTTGTGAAATTAATCCAAATTGATAGCAATCTTCTTCATTTTCCAATCTAACCACAATGGAATTCATCATATCATCTTTATTGATATGGCTAATGCATTCTAAGAAAAAGTTTCGTTCTTCTCAGCTGATGATAGTGGTGAGATTCGCTTGCAAAATTTTAATCACGAGCTGTCTAGACGTTCTATTTGTTTTTTGGTGAGAGGTCAGAGGTGGAGCGAGTGTTTCAATGACTGCTCATGGGGCTGTTGAACTAACGGAGCGTGCTGCCAAACATCGTATTGTCCTCTATACTCCCACGCGTTTGCACCGCTCACGCTTCTCGCTTGTCTGCCGCATATAGTCGTTATTACAAATAACACCGCTCTCCCATATCACAAATTCCTGTATGTAGTCTATATAAACACCATTTGAACCTTATTCTTCATTTATAAACCGAACATGTATGCTGCTTATCACACGAGGCGGGTTTTCGTTATACAAGTATTGGATCACAGCAGTGAGGTCACTTTTGAACCGGTTTGGTTACAATAAATCTGTAATATGTTATGGGCTGAGCATTTTATAAGATTTGTTGTCTTTATTGTGAAACAACTCACAGCGTCGGAATAAAAATGTAATTGCTGGAAGTAATTTAAGAATACCATTGGTAAAAGATATTTTCTCAAAGATACTACAGAAAAAATTTCAATCTCTTTTAAGTCCCACGACTTTATATCGCACTAGGTACTGCCGGCGATTTCGTCCGCGTGAAATTTCTTATTAACCCCCGACCCACCGCGTCACATCGCATCGCCCGTCTGCGCTATTACTTCGTTTTCGCTTAGCGTTCTCTTTCACTTTTTTTCTTTTTGTTTGTTTCCTAAGGGTCCTACTAGCGTAATGTTGTATAGCCTTCCTCAAGAAGTGGGCTTTCAAAGGCAAAAAAACCGACCGATAGTACCAGAGATTAGCGCGTTCATACAAACAAACTCTTCAGATTTATTATTAATACGGATATGCACAAAGGAGAGTATTATATTTCTTATAAGATTTTGGTCGATGATGTCGTTGTTTGATTCAACATAATTCAGGCCAAAATGAAATTCGCTGAAAACTGCGGCGTGCGGATCAAATCGTTTGCAATGTGGAACATCGTTTACGACCAATAAATTAACCTGTAACTTCTCAAAGTTGTAACTTCACATATTGTCGTTACATTAAATATTCAACTGTACAGTAATAAAATCAAAGCGTCAGGAAATATCCAAGTTGGGAGCAATGGCACATTTACTGTCGCAGGTGTGACTAATTCTTGCGTGCGAGCAAGTACTTAGAACAAGATGTTTAAAATAAAGATACGTTTGAAAAAATTGAATTATGAATATGTATGATGCAATATACGTAACATATTCATTCCCACGTTCGTATTTGTTGCGTTGTAGTAGGTAACAGCAAGCAGCGATGTGTTTCATATCAACGCTGTCAAAACAGTGACCGTTTGTTTGTAAGCCTTCTTTATTTGGACATTTTTATTCAACTCAATTTACATTTGTGGTCGTCCAAATCAAAAGGGACCTTATGGCGGTAACTAGTTTCCGAGATATTAATAAATTTGTAAAATACCTCAAAAAAATCGTTTTTTTATTAACTGTATTTTTAAAAAGATGATTGTATTTACTACATGTAGATGTGTTCAACTTTTCGAAAAGTCAATTTAAAAAAGTTTTGTATTCATCTAAAGTTTAGTAAAAAAGGAACCTTATCGCGGCAAGACCTAACAAATCGTTTTTCTTGTAATTCAAATCATATATTATATCGACATTTTAATATTGCAAAGTAGGTATAAACTAAACTATTCATCTTGTTCTGTTTTTTATCATAAAATATATTTTTAAAATAGGCTAAGGCTAATAGCAAAAGTAATTCATTATAACATCTGTTATTTCATTTTGTTTTATCTTGTAATGGCTATAAATTATTTAATAACATATTTGCTCGTAAAGGGTCTCTTATTTCACCAATTTCAATATCGTAATGTATCTCATTACGTACTTGTGCGGTAATGTAAAGTAAATCGCACGTTTATCAAGATGCTCCGTCAAAACGAACGGTACTTTTTAAATCTTAGCAGAGTTTTTATTTCAGAGAAGATGTCAATACTTTATGAATAAAATTAACTTCTGGAGATAAAATAAAATATAATAAATAAACATTTAATTCTTTAATTTAATTAATTTTGACAATAAATTAATTTTGATAATATCTGTAACAAAAACAAAAATATTAATTTACTTTTTAATAATACTGGCTGTTTTGTGCCTATGCCTGAAAAAAAAAGCGCGAACGCGCGCGCATCGCTTATCTGTTCAGAAGTAAAAATTATTCCGCGCGCTTTTTCTTTTCGCTGTACTTTTTTTTATTTGAAAATGTCAAGTAATGATGAATTTATTAATTCCACACCGCCAGAAGTCTCAGAGGCAGCGAAAAAGGCTACTCTAAGTCTCTTGCCCGAAAAATCGACCGATAGATACTTACAAGCGTATCAAAATTTCATCATATGGAAAACAAGCAAATATGCAAATTCAGTCAGAGTTTTATTTATTTCCTCGCAAATATGTTATAAAACGTCGTATGACATACGTGCGCTTTGATAATTACAGCCTCTGCTTTCTTTTAGCCCTCGCCTACGGCTCGGGCAAGCAATATCGCCGCGCCTGTAATTTTCAACTTACCGCACTTATATCATAATGTACTATTATAAATGTATTTTTCGACAAAAACGTAACAAGATTGTTTACCTTTATTTAAATACTTAAACTAATTAACTATACTAAGAGATAAGTGTCAGCAGACTGCAACGGACCGCCTTAAGGGCCCTTTTTTATGTATATACTTGTTACGAAAATTTTGTTAAATAAGTAACATTTTCATACCTTGTGATAATAAAAAAAAAATTGTTAAATAAGTAACATTTTCATACCTTGTGATAATAAAAAAAGAAAATATTGTTTAGTGCCTACCATTAGGGCCCTTTTTTAATTTGTTTGAAGAAATTGTTCAGTTCTCTATGTAACTTTACAAGATCATAACTAACAGTTATCATTGATCTCTTAGCTTTATTAGCATCTAAACCAACTATGTATAACCTATTTAGTGATTAAGTGTTGATTTTGTTACTGTCAGATCTCAAAGTTTATAAAAAATAAGAATTCTTGCTTGTAAATAAAAACAATTTTTTTTTAATTATGTGCTGTTTTTATTTACATCTAAGGCCTTTCGCAAATCTATGTAATTAGTAGCAATATAAAAACGATAAAAGTTTAGTGAGAAACAGGCGGTTTACTTATTTTTAATACTATTATCGATACTTTGCATCTCATTGATAATGCATTATGTTGGCGGGTCTAGTTCCCACAACAAATAAATTTATGCAAGGATTGTAAGAATTTCCATTAGTAATAATCATAGTCAATCAAAGTATACCATCAGTTACATAACTTCACACTAAAACATAACTTTTTTGTACGGCATACTTAAATTGCGATTTTCTCGAAACTAATAATTTCGATCAGTGAACTTCAAAAATTCGTAAAAAAATAACGGTAGTGGTTAGAAGGTTGGTTCTTGGGTCTATAGTTCGGTACATTTATGTAGTTTTCAGCTCTGTAGATAACTCATTTCCGCCATAAGGTCCCTTTTGATTTGGACGACCACATTTTTTTTTGTAGTTTGTTTCACCTTAGCTTTGTCAATAAAGAGATCATTAAATACATCTTCGTTATGAAATTACTTAACTGTGTAACAATGAACAGCAGCAACCACCATAGACAGCTTTATAGACCTACAAAACTATTTGAGCGTGAATTTCCGTCATTAGCAGTGATCGGACTAGGTAGATTGAACTGGGGTCATTGATCCGAAACGTATATATTACTATGGACATTCCTCCGGAATTGGTGGTAGTCAGAATTTCATTAGTTAGCCGAAATTTATATCTATCTATAAAAGATCTAGCCATAAAAGGCTGAAAATAAAAAATAAATATTAAAGCTTCGATCGGAATTCGATTGTTTTTATTATTCAACAGATAAATAATGAATTAATTTAGTTTTGATACCTTCCTTTAAATTTTGAATTGAGTAGTAATAATATCACTACCAACATTAACAATATTTAATTGAATCCGGAAATACCGGAATTACTTTCCGGAAAAATGGCTTATCCATGTTATTCTTTCTGTGTGCATTTATGATACAAGTACCAAAAATCAATCTACCTACTCCGATCAATGGTCATTAGTATCGTTCAGCTAGCTCGGAAACAAAATTCATACATCATATAGTTTGTTTACAGGGGATGAATGTTTAACATCTTTAGTTGACCCCGTTTCAAATGCTTCTCTCAGAAACTGCTTGGAAAACCTAGTTTACATGAAATATTGTAATGTTGAACTGCAAAATGTGTGTGCTAGGTTGTTCACGCATAACCGATTATTCAATCGTCTGTATATTTGTCTATGCAAACCGTTCAAAAGCGCGGCCAGTTTAGTCTTACTTAAGGGGAAACACTATGGCAGCCCGCGGAATTCAAATTTTCTTACGTTTTTTGTAATTTGCTGGTCAGTATTAAGTTGTATGTTGATTAAAATATGATTCGCGACCGTAACAAATATGTATTTACAGAATTATAATCATTAGAATCAGTAATACAACTTGTTAAGTAAAGTATAATCCTAAAATGTCAAGATTTCATGAAATAGTTATTCAGTAGGATTACTTGGTCTTAGAGAGTTGTGTTGATGACTTTAATGATTATAATTCTGGGAGCCTCCCTTAAATATTTATTTTATTCTGTTTTTAGTATTTGTTGTTATAGCGGCAACAGAAATACATCACTGAAAATTTCAACTGTCTAGCTATCACGGTTAATGAGATACTGCCTGGTGACAGACGGACAGACGGACAGTGGAGTCTTAGTAATAGGGTCCCGTTTTTACCCGGAACCCAAAAACCAAAAAAAAAAAAATTTCACGGGCTACACTGGCGCTTTCGCCTTAACCGATTACGAAGCCAAAATGATTATTATCTCTTGAATTTTTCGTCATATTATGTAATACGTATCTTTATGGATAAAAGAAGTGTACATAATACTGAAAATTACTCACAACTACATTATGTCTATATTTTCCTCATAACATTGTGAGCCATATTAATAACTGCCATACGTTTTACCTCAGTGGTCAACAGACTCGTTGGTGCGAGGCGCGCAAAACAAATAGGATTTTGCCCTCAGGGTGCTTATTGTGTCCCGCTGGTTGAATCGTTTTCGTTAACATCCATTATAGTGAGCGTTGGGTCGGTATATAGACTGCTCGTTCGTTGCTTTGTACAACGAACAACTCAATAACGTTCTAATGGGATTCCAGTGGTGGTAAGCCACGCGAGACCGCCACTCGACCAGCGACTATAACTGTTCGTTTATCGAACCTGCATTGTTTATCATTTATAAATGTAGAATTGTAGACTCGCGACCTATAAAACTTACACCGTATGTTTGTTTTACTTTTTGCTCGCCATAAAAGTAGGTAGGTACTGCGAGGTCAGCTGACATTATTGTAACACGCGAATCAAACATCTGCTAACCAAACTATCCGAGATGAGAAATGGGTGCGTCCGAGACCCAATGAAAATCTGTGGTTGTCTGCTGAACACTTGTTACATCATCTCTTAAAAATAAATTGGTTGCTTGTTCAATTAATAAACTGGATCTTTTGTGTATTTAACAGAAAGGTTAACGAGAGTAATTACGTTGATATTTTTGCTATCGACCAAATGTGCATTTGCTCAAGGAGGCCATTCGCTCAAGTATTTGAAACTCCCATTTCACTAATTATACTTTTTGAAACCGCTTGCTATAACTGATTACGATTAATGGAAGTACTTTCCTAATTAGCATTATGACGTAAGAAGTCCTGTAGTATCTCCACAACTGCAAACACAAAATATAAGTAAGCGCGACAGCAAAAAAAAAAACTGATTTATTAACTGTTTACACGCACATTTGAACCGTTTCGCGACTACATACACATACATGTTATCTTGAAAACAATGCGCAAATTAGAATTAAAAAAAATGAGTCTGATTCATTTACCTGCTTACTTTATATGACGAGACATGTTTTTGTTTATATCTATTCCTTTCAAACGGCTTTATCGAATTTGGCATATTGGAGTCGGTAATTCCATATTCCATCTCTTCGAAAAAAGCAATTCGCTTATCTAATACATTCCTACAATGAGCAATATGTGTTTAGTCTTGGATGCATCTATGCAAGCCTAGTTAATCTTCGTAGACGATAAGACAATTATAGTAATAGAGATTCCGCCGTAAGATGAAGATTAATTTCCTTCCAGATGCCGTTTCTAGGTCCCCCATTCGACTCACCGTTGGTTTGTTCTTTGCTACGCGATTGTGCGATATTACGTGATCCCGGTCTATATGTCACTTGTACTGTCAATCATCTTCGTTGTTTTGTAGCTTTGATTAGTCTTTCTGTTAGTAATAAATTACATTCATATTCTCCAAATTCTCAAAAAAAGTTTATTATAATAAGCAATGAAAAAAGTAGTTGGACAACCCTTGCTCAGAATGATTCTGCTGAAATTTATAGTACGTCACCACTTTGTTAATTGTTCGCTTGCTATACTTTCCATTTGACCTACTCTTAGAATAGTAGCTAATTTAAACGACTCTCGATCTAATTTAATGGAATGATATGAAAGCGGTCTTTAAGCATGCTGCATTTGATTGAAGTGAACTTCAAACTTATTGGGAGCACTGACATACGGAAACATTCAAGAGTTTGTAGTACTTACCACTTAAATAAACATCTTTAGAAAGGTTTTCGAATTACAACGGAAGTGCCATTACCGTGGACCTGAAGTGAACGTCCTCCCGCACCCGTCAGATAAAAAAAGCGGCATACTAAATCCGAGATCTATAAACGTTACTTAGCTCGTGCTTTGACTTAGACTTGTTCCCGTCTCTATCTTGCACTTGTAGTTTGACAGTCGTGAAACGGTGATAGGCAAACACTTAGCCAATGTATTAGTTAAGTAACGTTTCAAGATATCGATGTTGATTCTAAAATCAACATACCTTTCTTAAAATAGCTACACTCGCACTCAAAAAGAGCATTTCCCCTGCCTCCCTTTTAAAAATATGTTTTACTTAAACATTATTCAATGAATGATTTATCACGGTTTCGAACACCTGTTACATAAATTGATGATTTTCTTTTAGAACGTGGAAGAAGTTTCATACTGAAAATTTATTTATTTATTTAACACAACATTTCTATCATTACAGGATATCCCAAAGCGATAGGGTGGTACTTTGCTTATACTTATTTTACAAATGGTATGCAGTTATTCTTGCGAATTCATTCAATTAACAGGAAAAAATGTCAATCCTTTCAGCAGTTTTCAGCGACTTCATTGAGTGTACGTAATGTGCGAGTAACTGGCGCTTTTAAAAGCAAGTTAGTCCTGCCGCGCGGCACAGCCAGCAGCTAAAATACTTGAACAATATAATACGTTTATCGGCAAACAGTATTCTGTAGTATAGTGTGTGAGACGGATTTTACGCAGGCGTTTGAAGGAAAACTAGATCTCTCAACTTCCACTTATGGTTTATATAATAATTAATTAATTATATTAGCAATGCGCAGTTATTATAGGCATTGTTCAATTGCACCTTTATGAATGTTTTAACGTATTTTCTTTCTTCTTTTCTTTCTTTCTTTTAAAACATATTTTTTTTATTCGTTTTCTCGTCAAAATAATTATGTTTAAGCGATCTTATAGTATAATATCGCTTCATATTGTTATTTATCATACTGCTTTGACGGGCAAAACTAACGACGTGACCCAACCAGTATTAAAATTAAATTTCTGGTTAAAATATTACTGACCCGTGTTGTCGTTTGGGTTCATCCATGAAATAAGTACAGCTCATGGCTTGACAAATAATTGATGACGACACGCCCGTTGGAATGCCCGCCCGCGAACCGGAAACCGGAGCGCACTACCGTTAACATCGTGAAATTAGAAAACCAGTTTGGTAACTGCCTTCGTAATGGTGTGTTTATTTTGCTAAAATCTATTCAAACCTTGTTTGTTATCGATATGAAATAGTTTCTTGACTTCAATTGAATATACCTTTGGGGCCTTTGGCGTCACACGTAAAGTCGAGGGAGTAGGAGTTATAAGCCTCGTGACGTGACATGTATAGATCTAACTAAAGTACTAAAACTCGAAGCTTCAACTCTAACGCGAAACTTTAAAATATTTACAACTCTAATCATATTTAAATAAGGTTTAATTTTTATTGGAGAATTGTCGAAAATTTATGAAATTTATGTGACGTAATTTGTGTTTCAGGTTCATTCAGTAGCTCTTTAGAGAAAATGTTTTTCATTATACAATAGGACGATGCTGTAACAGAAATGCTGGAATGTAACAGTTTTGCTGTTATGACTCTTGATATGCATATAAGTTGTGCACGCCACTCGACCTACCTTGATATCCGTTGGTCGATTAACTACGGGTTACGGGACTGTTACGATTTACCTGCTCTAGTAAACACGTTTTGTAAAATTATGTAATTAATTTGACTATATTCATTACTCGATCTTCTATTGTCTTGATCATCTTTGCCTTTATTATGAAGTACTTAGTTTCTAATTTATGAAACGCATCGTCTCTCTGCCTAGCCTTTTCCCAACTATCTTGGTGTCGACATCCAGTCTAACCGGATGCAGCTGAGTACCAGTATTTTACATGGAGCGACTGCCTATGTGACCTCCACCACCCAGTTACTGGGTAATACGAAACCCCTTGGTAAGATTGGTTGAAAGACTTTCGGGCTTTCGAGCTTTTGAAGTACATAATTTATGAAACTATTTGTAGGAAAGACTATTTTGAGTGTTACAATAACATTTGAATTACTGAAGGTGCTTTCTTACAACTTACTAAGTCCTAAATTAAATGCGAAATTGTTAAGTAAATTAATGTTTCAATTAGGGATGCCTCGATACGCCTTTTTGCCGATACGATACCGATACCGATACTCTTATAAAAATATCGGCGATACTGATACCGTTACCGATACGCTTATTGAATTCAAAAAGGAAGGTAGAATAAATAAAACACAATTAATTAAGTAATAGTTTTAGTAATTAAAATTAACATTTATAAGATTTTTATTTAAAAAAACAAAGTATTCTTAAGTTTTGCAGGCAAAGGCGATATCGCAGTTACCGATATATCGGCAAACCTGAAGAATCGCCGATATATCGGTATCTATCGGATGCATCCCTAGTTTTTCAATCGTGTGAACCCGGCTATTCCAAGAATATTAGGCCAGTTTAATTATTTTGAGTTAAAATAAAAGCCCTTTGAAAACGAGACTACTTAATTGTTTTATCTTATAAACAGTGGTCGGAATAGTCTGACTATATCTACCTACACTTCGGAGAACAGAGACAGAAAGTGGAGAATTCCTTACGACGACGATATGTTTTTTTCCCTGAATTCGGGAAAAATCTTAAATAAGTTGAAAATAAGCTTTATTTAAGATGAGTGAAGGCTATTTTTAACTAAACTTGCAATTACCAAATTTTCGGGATTTACTTATTTAAGATTTTTTCCGAATTCCGGGAAAAAAATGTCGTAAGGAAGTCTCCACTTTCTGTCTCTGTACTCCGAAGTTTAGGTAAATATAGTCAGCCTATTCCATAAATATTTCTTAAATACAGAGCCCTGCTGAGCTCTGCAATGCTCATTAGCTAATAAACTTCTGCTAAGAATCAAGCGTTATGAATGAGCCAGCTCCTGCCCGCGAATCGTCCGCGTGAAATTTCTTGTTCCCCCGACCCACCCCGTCGTCGCATCGCATCGCCTACCCGCGCTATTACTGTGTTCTTTCGGACTTTTTTTGCTCGGCTCCGCTCCTAAGTGTCTTAGCGTGATTTTAAGTAGCCTTCCTCAAGAATTGGGCTATTAAGTTCAAAAAGATTTTTTCAAATTCGACTGGTAGTTCCAGTGATTAGCGCGATCAAACTAACAAACTCAGCTTTAATAATAGAAATAATAGATGTTTAATTTATCATCTTGGACAAATGATACAATTAATACAATCATTGTTTAATGAAAATATGAAGCGAATTATACTGGTATTCAGTGTCATCCACGTCATATTCTACTGTTAACATTAATTTATAATAAAACCGATAAATACTTAATAAAACACTTGAGTGACGCACGATTTGTCTAACAATTTTATTTTGTCTTCAATATATTGGTTTCAATTGAAGCCAATAGAACGTAATCAGTTCGACCAATTTTTTATCAATATCGGATCCAGATTTTGTCCTATATTTTTATGTCATCTCAGCCTTACTAGCTAGTAAGATTAAGCGCTACCTATGTGACAATCAGAAAGTGATAATGTCATCGATTAAATAATTAAAATTAAGTCAATAAATACAAATAGCCTCATGGACTAAAGAACCTCCAATTTGACAATCCAAATGAGATGAGTCTTGGAAATTGCGAAGGTGGATGAAGTACCGTATGATCCATACCGTGTATCCATACTCATCTAATGTAAGAACGGCTATATAATTTGCCGCTCCGTTGACCTTTGATGAGTCTAAAGAATTAAGGTCTGGAGGCTATTACTGAGAAGCAACAGTCTCTCAAAGATTCTCTCTCTGTTAGCGTGTCATGTTCAGATGTTACGTGCAAAGAAAGATTAAATTGAAAGTGAAATCTAACAATTACTTACCTACTATTACTCAACTTTGACGTTTGCGGTCATCGCCTTGCCCGATGATGCTATTGAAATAACGAACATTTCATATGCTTAAAAAACGAGTAATTTTTTAAAGATCATCGATCAAATTAAAAATGTTATTCGTATTCAGATTTTGGTTCGACCTTGTCTCGACGTCGTCGTTTACATTGTTTTGTTTAACGTCTGGAAACGTGGAACAATCGCAAATTATTTTGATGACCGCAATGTTTATGTCCATGTGCCGATTCATGTCGACCTTCGACGGCCCTTAGCTTCACTGAATGCGTACGATGCAATAGGTCCTTGTGTGGCGTTAACTGTGCCATATGCCGAAACTGCGATCTGTTACCAATGCCGTATTTGGATGCTGAATGTTGCAGTAACCTACATGAAGTGCTTTCTTGAAAGGTTACGAAAGTACACTACATATTTTCATTTATGGCACATATGCTTTGTTTAATATACCAATGCTATGAGACTTAATATTGTTGCATTTACAATTCTCACGCTTTAAGTTTTGTAATTTTATGAAACAAAACAATCTGCACAATGTGTGCTATTTCAATTCACAACAAAGTTATAATTATTTCAAAAGCAAACTAAATCGTGTGCCCTTTGTTAGTTTGATTTACACAAAGGTCAAGAATTTTTTTATTCAAGTTTGACAAGAAGAGCCGGTTTAATTTTTAAAGCGCCAACTTACGTTGACGCATGTAGCAACAGAACAACAACAGCTGTACACCGCACAACGATACGACCCAGCCACTTACGTAAACATCGGTATGTAAACTGTTAATTACAAAACGTATTTATTTTACAGACATTCCCGATATCCCGGAGGATATCAAGAAGCTGCGGGCGCTGCAGATCGCTGACTTCAGCAGCAACCCAATCCCGCGGCTGCCAGCTGGGTTCAGCCAGCTGCGGGCGCTCACCGTGCTCGGCCTCAATGATATGTCCCTTACCAGCCTGCCCAGCGACTTTGGCAGGTGAGACATACACATCGTGAAATACTGAACGAGTAACATTCTTTGTGGATGTTAAATTGGCATGTTGGCACAAAACTATTTACTGCTCAAGTGCTCAACATGGACCGTTCGACATAACCGTAGACGGCGTCGTCCTTTGTCCACCGGTCCACACTTAGTCTTCTGGATGGAGCAGTGTTGTTTTTGGAAATTACTTTCCACAAAACCCACAAAACCGATCATTTTAAATTTTTTTGCTTTTCCACTCATATCATATTTTGGTATTCACAAAATATATTAAATTAAAAGAACTGGAACGCAATATTTAACTACCGAGCGAGTCAATAATGTTCAAGGATGGTAATGAAAAATTCCGCAAAATTAATAGTTAATTATGCAACTGTTGTATAAAAGGGGTATTAAAACACGAAAGTGGGTTTATCACACGAAGCGAAGTCGCAAATCATATTTTGATCAAGATACAACCTGACACTGACCTGAAAATTGCAAAAAACGTAAGAAAATTTGAATTTTGCTGTCTACCACTGCGCATTCACCATATGGTAAATAAATATTAGTTCATTTTGGGACTAAGGACAATACAGACTATTAAAAAAAAGGTGAAATATGGCCATAGGATTTCTTTTGGCATGAAATCTCTTTGATAAGATTAAAAAAGCGCGTATCCTCGACTAGGGAATAGTTATCTGTGGCGTTATCGCACTAGTGAAATAACATAAAGTAAAAAGCACGCGTTTTTAATACACTGCATTATGGACCTAAAAGCGGTTCAATAAGAGCCACTTTACGAGCAAGTGTGTTGAAAAGCAATATTTGTTTCGAAAGCTCATTACCCCGGGCTAAATCCTGTTGTTAGCAATGAGGCTTTGCGAGACATGACTAAAGATTTATAAACTAACAATGAAAAATAGTCCTTTGTCACGACATGAAAACTGATTGTACACTTTTATTACGCGTTTTCATGTGACTTTTCGCTCTTTGTCATACCATGATAAGTAGAACATCGTCAAATTATTCATATAAAATTATTTTTGACGTAATGTCTGCTAAGTCGATAGATAAAACAGTAGAGTTTGTGATTGTAATGCAGTCAAAATATCGAGAGTGTATGCATTAGATAAGAATAAAAGAAATTCCTTTCGATCGTTATCTGTTAAGTTATCAAAGGAATGAGGTACAGGGTTATGATAATTGGTGTTTAAACGAATTCACATGATTTCGTCTGTCAAACCCTATAATAAACCTTGCAGTACCCCAGTCTTGCTATAAATTTTATCATATCTGTACTTTCTTAATATTTCTTTTCTACATATTTTGAATTGTTAGGCCTTGAAGAGTCTTTAGCCATATTATCACATAGGATCTATGTTAGCATACTAGTGCTACTAACCAAATCAATTTAATTAAGCCTAATAGGCAAGTTTGTGTGGTAAGACGGTTATTAACCGCTAAGTACTGTCAATGAAAGATTATTTTTCAAAACAGCTTACAGATAACATGATTACTTTGCTTTTGCTCGACTTGGTACTAATTTCCTGCGGGAAATTGATTTTAGTTCGTCATTGATCAGAAGCCTTTTGTGTTCAGATTCCATCTCCGAGCCATTCCTTTTTATAGTGATTGTTAATTGAAAATTATTACGAGTAATAATAGGCTAGGTTACAATTCTGTAATTAATATGTAAATCATTAAGTTTTGTGACACACAGCTCTAGTTTAACTATTACGTTGATAATTGGGTTGAGCTTGAGAGGCCTTTTAAAGACTAACTGTTTTTAAAACATTCATAAGGTAGGGAAAGGTCACCTTAAATTATTCAGCAGATTTTAGTAACCTGTGACTCCCTTTCCCTTCACAAAAAAGGACGAAATACGTTATTTATTATTACAAGTCAGTGACTCTTCGAAAATTCGAGTTACTGTTCGTCCACTAAATGCTACATCAGTTATTAGCCTATAATGTTCCCACTCCTGGGACATTGGTTTCCTCTCTTCGAAAGGGAGTAGGGGGACCCCAGTGCGGGTTTGTAGACGAATTTTTGGTTCTAGGACATGGATGCAAATAATCCAATAAAAAGTCAATAAGACTTAATTATATTTGCGTGTAGATCAAAGATTGTGTCTTCTAATTTATCAATTCAATTGTACATAGTCGTGAAATTTAATGAATAAATTAAAGAAGTCACGAGTCTATAGTTGCACAAACAAATTGTATGACCAAGCTTTGTTTGAGCGCAAGGCGAAAGCGAAAGTTGAACTGGAAAGCTATGGTCGGATCTCAGAGTAACCTCCTATTGACGTCTATACAAGTATACCTACAAACAAATAATACGTTTGTAAAACTTGTTTCACGTTCTTTTTGTCAGGAGTACATTCTTTCTGTTCTCTATAAGTACCCTCTATTGTGTAACGCTTAGGCCATTGTACGGGGATTACGAAGAGAAAAGCTTTACCGATTCTTCTTTTTATGTATCATGTGAAGTTGTTTGTCACTGATGCAAACAGAAAACTAGACAGCTATTCATGGTTCCGGAACACATATTGTGCTAAATATGAAGATACACATGTTACACAAAGATACACATGTTGCGCCGACCCCAAATAATTTGGCATAAGGCGGGAGAATGATGATGAGGAAGATATTATGTAGAAATTTTGATAAAATTTCTGTAAGTACGATAACTTAGATCGAACGAACGATCGAAGGTTTGCAACGTGAACTTCAACATTATACTAGTTTGCGAGAACCTATGTAAGTCGATAGTCCCTATTAGCAACAAGATTAATATGATCGTCATCGTCCAGTGACTGTACCGTACGGGTGATGTCGGTGACTAATGCCGTGTCTTGACAGTTTACTACATGTGTATGCAGTTACCATGATGTTTCAATTAAAACCCATCGGGTTACAAGTAACTTGCATTGATTGATTAATTGATATTCAATAACATCCATTTATATCCATTAGCATATATGCCGCGAACAGCTATTTATAAGTTGGTATTTTACATTAATTGCATCAAAATGTATTTTCTGCGACAAGAAAATTAGGTACTTTATCAAGGATCCAATTTTCAAGCGTTTGAGCTCAAATCATTTTATCGTTCGGTTTATTGAACATTTTCTGGACTTATTTGAATATCGATAGAATATTATGCATGTATAGATTGATATAGACTTCCCCTAGCTATTGTTAAAAAGTGTTTAGAAACATACTGTTTTTTGTGAGATGTTGTTTGGCCGACATAATAAAGGAATTTATAAAAAATCTACCGGATCTAAATCTGTTAAGTATCCGGCCGGATAGTAAAATAAGCCGGATAGTTGCCGGTAAGTTTTTCAACGAATGGTAAATATAATATTATTGTAATCAATAATAGTACTTATCTTTCGGGGCATGACTGAAAATATCTCATCAAGTGTTTTGACCTGTAAAAGTGTTTGTACAAACCTACTTACAGAAAATAAATAATTTATCAAGAATAGATTTTTATGTATGTTTATAAAGTGCATTGATGCATGAGGAACCTACTCATTGAGGAGTGGCTAGAGTGGCGTCACTGCGCCCTCACCTACCGCCTGACGCAGGTCCTCATCGGACACAGAAGTTTCGACAGATTTCTGCACATCATCAGGCGGGAGGAAACGCCCGGGTGTCACCATTGCCAGGATCGCCCAGAGGACACGGTGGAGGTCTGCCCCGCTTAGGCGGAGCACCGCCGTGTCTTCGTAGAGGCGATCGGCAGCGGCAGCGACCTCTCGCGTCCGGCCCTGTTTCCAGCCATGGTCAGGAGCGACAGGGAGTGGGAGGCAGTCACCTCCTTCTGCGGAGGCGCGGGCCTGCGGACGGAGAGTAAATGGGTAGCTCACCGTCCGTTCAGGACCAGGCCCGTGCTGGACGGCGCTTACGTGTTCCACGCGCGCCTCAAAGATATGTCAGCATCAAGAAAGGAGCCCTTTGGGCCGAAGCCTGCCGGGTCAGCGGGATTGTCCGAAAGGGGTACCGCTGGCCCGGAACATAAAGGGCTAAGGAAGGAACACGGGTGGGTTTTTAGTCAGTAAGTCTGACACTCCCTTCCGCTCCACCCAGAGCGGGAGGGGTCATTAGATGATTTCCCATCCTGAAAAAAAAAAGGAACCTACTCGTCATGGCCAAAATATTCAACACATTTATGTTATGACTAGCTGGATCCGGCGAACTTCATACCGCCTCAGAATTAAATAATGTCACAAAGTCCAATAACTAAAAATTTGCAGAAAACCAAAAATACGTTCAAATTTTCATGGTGATCGGTTGAACGGCGTTGGAGTGAAACAAAATATATAGGTATTTTTCATTCCAAGCCTATCCACTACATTTTCAGTCACTCTAAAACGCAATTCTGACATACCAATACGGCTATTATCATTATGGTGAATGCACAATGGTAGACCGCGAAATTCAAATTTTCTTACGTTTTTTGCAATTTGCAGGTCAGTGTCAGGTTGTAATCTTGATCAAAATATGATTCGCGACTATAATAGATATGTATTTACAGAATTATAGTCATTAGAATCATTAATGTCTCTTTAAGTTAGATTTGTTCCATAAGTACTTTGCATAAGAGATTTGGTCTTAAGGCCGCTCTCTCGAAAAAAGCTTGAAAAAAGCATGCAGATGAAGCCATTTTTTGTCGGCATTTACAGAGAAATTACATCTGAAAAAAATCCTTAGTAATCTTCATGATATAATACGTAATTTGGTTTAGCCATAATTTTTCTACCGGTATCACTTAATTTAAAAAAAAAAACACTGGCACTCCGGTAGTGCCGACAGAAGTGAAAACTTGAACAAAGTGACTGGTTTATTCTTCTCGTGAAAGGAATTTATTCAGATTTACAAATAAGCACACAGGATAGACTTCAGCAGTGCTATTCTCTAAAAGACAATTTCATGGCTGTAAGCTGCGACGAGCTCGTCGACGAGACAGCCTTGAGATCGACCGAGCGTACAGCGCTGATTCAAACCGTATTCACTAACGTGGTTGTGCTCGTCGTCGAACCCAAGGCTGTAACCTCCCGTCGCTGTTTCTCAGACGAACGTAGGGCTTGACACAAATTCTATAAATTATAATCGATCAATCTCGACTGAGAGTTTTATAGGTTTAAAATATATATTAAAGGTCTATCTTTAAGTATTATAAGGAATACAGTTAAACTATAACCAATATCATATTTAAAAGAGCTTATTTCATATTTCTTATTACATTTTAAGGCTGAATGACGATTCCTTTGCTCTATTCGTGCAACGCGACGCGACGATGAATTAAAAGTCAACATGACATAACAATAACAACCGATGACGCGACGCTAACAAAATCACTTGAATTTGTAGTTTTTAAACTTTTGGGTGCTTGATTCTTGTTCAAGCCTTGATTATTTGTATCAGCGAGTGCTTTTAACATAGGTAGTTCTGTGACTAAGAGGATAAATACAACTACCTAATGAAATGTGAGTATTATGATTTTTTCACTGATAGTATATGGCTATTATTACTATTGTCTCATCCACGAGTATTGTATGATACACGAGATATTAATAAAATTTAAGTAAATTACATGATTAGCTATTGTTTTACTATAATATGTACGTATAACTTTATTGTTGTAACGTAACATTGTGTGTTTTAGCATGCCAAGAAGTGCTATACTTTCATTACATAATATGAAAACTGTATAGGTACTTGGAAATTATAATTTTCATATTTAATTTTGTAGAGTCCTAAGCAACCCCTAAGACGACCTACTGACCAATTACTGCCTGTAGAACAATCTACTAGAGGCATGCTCCAGACCGAACAGTCCACACCTTCAATACCAGTAAGTTAATTCTAATAAAATATAATAATGTAATGTTATATTTGCAGGGCGAACGGACATACAACCAGGCCCATCTTTGTATAGGGACAATGTGCCAATGGAAAACCAGCCTAATACAGAACAAAAGGTGAAGTTTTAAATAAAAGTCTTACAATAATATGTTTTAACTTTATAATGGATATTTAGATAACTTTTTTTTGTATTACAGTTTGAGGCTAGATCACCACTTGCAGTCTTGCAATGCGTCATCATAGGAGTAATGCCCCAATTGCATCTTCATGTAAGGTTAACTTAATTATAATTTGGTTAATTATTGGTTTAGTGTAAAAAGCACTACATAGTAGTGGTCTCACTTTTGATTCCCGGGTTGGGCCAATTTGTTGGGATTTTCTGTAGGTTTTTTCAACAGCAGCCCTTATTCAATCAAGATCAAGATATAGGCTACATCTAATAGAATCAAGATATAGACTACATCTAATATGTATACTACATTGTAATATCTATTCCTTTAGAGGGAGAGTGATGTGATGTTGATGATACTTACATATTTGTTTTACCTCTGTATAGTAATTTGTTGCATTTTTATGTTCATAGCATCTCGTAGGCATCGAACGGCACACCGCCGTCTGATCCAGCACTCACCACCTTCTCAAAGGCAATCCAAATGGCGAGCCTGACTGAATGTTTTGTCGCCATTAAAGAGAGGTGTTTGGAAAATGAGAGACTTCTTATTGACAACCAGCAGAGGATGTTCGACTTTTAAGGAAATAAGTGAGTCATGGTCAAGGCAGACCCAGGCACTGCAGGATTTATGAGCATCCATCAGTCGAGGAAGTTGAATCTCCGAAACATGGATCTACTACTATGTTTAGATAATTTTAAGTTTATTTAAGATGGATGTTAAGAAGTTTAAGTATAAGAACTGTTTTTTTGTAGTAAATGTCAATGTTTGTTAGCGGGCATGCTCTTTATGCCTGCAGGCTTTTATTTAGGTACTTATTTAATTTTGTTTTGCTTGGGTAGTTTTCATTGTATATACTAAATTATTTAATTAAATGTCCTGTTTCTTGTAATGTTAATTACTTTGCATACCTACTATTGTATAGAATCAAGTTTTTCTAACTGAATATCAAAAGTCATTTTGAATAAATGATTTTTGATTTGATTGATTGTTTTTAATAGTAAATAAAAAAGAAAATAATGCAGTTATCTGTTTAATTTCTCATACCCCTGTATACACTCTTACCCATTTAAAAATATAGTACAAATAGGGACTAAGGTATAAATAGGCACATATTATTATAGGCTATTGATATTATACTAATCATATACACCTTAAACACCACACTTTAAATACACACCTTAAATGTTATGACAATTGTTGATTATAATAATATTTTTATTAATAATTTAAATACCTATTTATTGTATCTAATCAATAATGGTGAGTATATTCTATCTAAACACGTTAACCACATCTGTAAAGGAACGCATAAATTGTAGATACAACATGCTCGCCATAATTGATTAACTAAATCTCGCCTACTTATCAGCCTACTCTCTAAGTCATCATGTGTTGGAGCCTGATGTGTCAGGATTCCAAGTAACCTAGATTCTTCATCTAAGTCACATTGGTCTCATCATCATAGGAGCTGGTAGCCCGGCTCTATTACATATGTCGTTTAAAACACAGGAAGCCATCACAATTTCTCCCACTTTTATAGGATCATAGTACAATACCCTATGTACTAATAAACATCTGAACCGTCCTTTCAGGATTCCAATAGTCCTCTACACTGTTTCTTGCACTGCTGTGCAAATTGTTGTAATGGCTCTGGAGTCTCAGTTTCTGAATTACTAAAGGGAGTCATTAAATAAGGCCTTTGAGGATATCCTGAGTCACCTGAAATCAATGAATGAAGCTAGAATTAAGTGCAATCTTGACTTGTGTTTAAGTTATCATTGTATTGTAAATAATAACTTCGTGGATTGCCCTAGAGGCAGAAGACTGAGATATGTATGTGTCTACATTCTTCCCAATGATTTTTTGGTAACTTCCATTAGCCAAAAATGATAGTGTGCATAATATCTGAAACATCAGGAATTCAATAGGCTTTTGTTGGTGTGTGGTGAGGTATACCCATCATATCTCAAGAAACCTAGATGTAAACAAACCTTTAGCCTCTTGGTTAAACCACTGGAACGAAGTCGCGGACGCATATATATGGACTTAAGTCATCTTCCAATATATTAATTAAATCCTCAGAAAGCCTGTAAATATGGATAAAATCTGTATCACGGAATATTGTTTTAAACTTTCGTATTTGTTTCGCCTGTCGAGCTTTTTTCAAATTATCACTTTTCTTAGCTTCTTCTAATAAATGTAGCTTCAATTGTGTAGTAAAAGAATAGAAATATTTAAAAAATTAAGTACAGTTTATTATTTTTGTCAGTCTACGCCCGAATATTTAGAGCTTTTTGATTTGACAGTTAGAATTAGGAGTGGGCGATACAAATCGTATATAGATACAATATCTATATATCGGTACAATATCCAATACCTATATATCGGACAGTACTGTATCTATATTTCAGGTATCCGCGTACCTAGAACGAGACACTATAACGATATCGTATCACATGATCTATGATATTCGGTTCAAACTGATTCCGGTACAGTAGTAGTTATACGGTTGTAGGTACCGTATCCTTGCGATGCGCGCGGGCGGGAGTGATGTAGCTAGAGATGAACGAGCGAGAAAGCGCGTTAAGCTAACGTCTAATACTAATTTTAAACATTATATACAGGAGCATAGAGTTTAATACCGAATACATTATTTTGTAAACACTTGTAAACAGGTAACCATCAATAAACGTCAAAGGGTTTTAAATCGTACCTATGGCATTCTCAACAAAAAAAGTGAGCCGTCACGGGACGCCTGGCAGATGTGAAACATTGCGCATGGCGACGCGTCGCCACACAGTACACAAGACTGTGACTGTATATATACTTACACCATCATAAAGCGTGGTGACGCGTCGCCACGGCATGCGTCGCCACGCCAGAAATTTGTTTTACGTGCGGCTATAGATGTTTCACATCAAAAATTGTTTTAAAATCACTTTACGTGACCCTTGACCTTGATTGCACTTTGCTGTTTTCGTCAGTCTTCAGTTATTAGCTTCACTCATGACTGATGAATAGATACTTGACCTATTTAAATAATTGATAAAAATATAAATCTAGAAAACCGAAACGGCTGTACTAGTTTCATTTCAGAGTGCCATATTATCAACAATACATTCACTGATTTCGAATATACAGTTACAAATAAAATACAATGATGTAATGAATCGAACAAAACCGAAACCTAAATATCACAGTACCAATTTCGATTCCGAGTTCCACACTGATTCAGCCAAATAGATATTGAAATATATAGATACGATATCCGATATTCTAAACCGATACATAGATACGATTTGATATAGTGTAAAAGCGATTATTACCCATGCCTAGTTAGAATCGAGGCTGTGGGCGAGACGTCTGACGTTTTACGTCTTACGAATTTTCGATCAGGGTCACGTGACCTGACGCGAATTTAGAAGTTTTTACCCATTCCAAAAAAGTACATACACAGCGCCGCTAAAGAAGTTTTCACTTCAAAAATCACCAAATCACCTCCAAATCATTGAGATGAAACCGTTTTACTCCTTCATTTTTTATCAAAAGAGTCTAAAAAAATATATCTACATCTTCGCAATACAAAGGAGAATAATTTGGTTTTGTTACTTTTTTAAAATATGTATTATTTTTATGATAATAAATTAAAAAGGCCTCTGATAAAGGACTGCGTCTACATCACCCCCGCACTCGTCCATAAATTTAGTGCGGGGCGCATCGTGTTGCTAGGTGGACGTATGTCGCGTTGCGAGAACTCCGCACTACGAAATAAAATCGTAAAATATTACTGCAAAAACAAAAAGTGTACCTACCCAAGCGGGGTTTTATGAAACTTATGCGCTGTCCATTACTCTGTGTACATAGGTACTGTTTATAAAATACCTACCTCATTCAAACGAAAGTCGTAAGTACTAGTAGTGAATGATCACAGAAGGTCCACGTCCACGAAATGATTCAGCCAATATTATAAATTTTACTTTTCGGTGCCTAAGTAAAGTCTATTATTCTGATGCGTTGCGATTATTTGTGACATATTGTGACACAAAACTAAAAATGCTCCTAAAGTAGGTATTAATTATGATTATAGGTTACGTACTTGCTAATAATTTGTCAATTTATTGATTACCGGCGTAATTATTTTCAAATAAAAAAATCAAATCAAATCATTTATTTGCATAAAACAGGTTCAGTGGATGTTAAAAAAGGTCAAATGGTACACTGTTAATAACCATATAAGGTGTGCAAATATAAAACAAGAATGTTAACTGTTAATTTCACTATTCAATAAAGTACGGACGCCAAGCACATCAACCTATCCGAAACTGTCAAATTTTCGCAATCAACTTTGAACCTTATGCTTTAGTGATAAAGTTGAAAATCTATTAAAGAAATCTGACAGATTGTAGTAACTTGATGTGCTGGCGTCTGTACAATGTCATTGAAAATAAAATTATCGTAAATACAGATCAGTCAACAAAATAAGGAATTAAAAATAATAATGTCATACAATAGTAAAAAGTAGTAGTTCAATAATATATATGTATATACAGGCTGGATTTTTTTAACCTCACCTAGAGGGCAAGTACTCTAAACACTGGAGATAGCAAATTTTACTCAAAGGAAAATCCCTTCATTAAAAAAAAAACAAATCTGCAATCAAAGATGTTCGAAAATTCGCTTGCCGCTCTCGGGAATCGAACCGCCTAAAATCCGAAAAAATAATACCCTGTACTTTTATGGCATCAATCGATAGGGTCAATCATAAGGATCAAATCTCTCTATGGCAGATCGAAAGTCGAATACTTTTTACTCGACTTCTATCGTCGCGGGTGACATCAATCAATCAATTAAATCAGCCTATCGCAGACCGCGGGTGGCACAGACTACATAAAATTAGAAAATCAAATTGGTAGTCATGTTTTTTATTATAATTATCACTTATCATTACTATCCATGTGGGCTAAAGTGGGTCAATAATATTATTCAACTAATTAAATCAAATAAAAAAATCATTACCTATACGTAGTGAATCAATTAGTTCTACCAGAGAAGTTGAAGGTGATTCTGTTGATTTGGATGTGAATGTATTTTTTTTTACAAATTATGAACCTATATTTTTGTTTTACTTGTAAATATATGTATAACTGCATTCATTTTAGGAACAAGATGATTTGGGCATTCAAAAACTACGGTCTCTATTGGATGACATGGTGACTCACAAGCATCTTGTAAGGTCTGTCGAAGAACTTGAAGATTATTCAGCTGAATTTTAGTTATAATATATTTGTTTATAAAAAATATAACAAATAATATGACATACACTAGTGATAATTATACTACCTATACCTACCTACCTACCTACTTTACCTACCTACCTATCTACCCTACCTTCCTATCTGCCTTACCCTAACTACCTACCTACCCTACCAACCTACCTACCCTACATACCTACCTACCTATCTACGTACATGCCTACCTACCCTTCTTCTCTTCATAGAAACCTTCCTAAGACTTCAACGAATATTTAAAAAAAAACCGAATTGGTCCAGCCATTCTTGAGTTTTGCGCTTAGCAGCACATTTAGCCATTAATTTTAGTTAAAAAGATACATTAAGTTGTTTACCACATGGCAAGCCAGGCTGATTTATATTAAGGGTATAGCTTCTACTCACGGCCTCGAAAGCTTTTAACAATTTTATTCGTAACCATAGCCCGAAAAGTACATCCATATCAATAGATAATACCTAAATAAAACCAAAACTGGACCATTGTAAATACAGGGTGTCCCAGAACTCAACGTCAAGCCAAAACGGGGTGACAGGATTGATCATAACCATCACGAGAAAAATCTGAAAAAAAATCTATCCCATGCAGTTTGAAAATTATGGGCATTTTAAGAAAAACCTAGAATTTTGATCAAACTGTAACATTTTTCGGTTATTGTGGTTATTCTTTTTTATTTTTGTTCATTTGAACTTTGGAAACGTAATCCTAAATAACATTTCTAGAATCCCAATAAAAAATAATGACACAATTGCCTCAAGTTTCCGAGAATTGAGACTATTCGTTAAACTACGAATTTAAAATTTTCAAGATTCGTCGACTTTGATAGGCCCTCCTTTAAAAAAAATGTACTAGAGTGCCTTGGCAAGTGGCATTAAAAGTTGGTGCATTTAATCAGAATTCTAAAATGGTACAATACTTGTTAGTTCTATACAATAAAAAAAGAGTAAAAAAATTAAAACCTCAAGTAACCCGATTTTTGCTAAAAGTCAGATAGAGAAATGTTATTTCTCTATCTGACTTTTATTCCAACAAACCTAAATTAAACTAGATCAAGATTTTTCATTATTTTACTAACTTTTTTTCACTTTTTTCACTTTAATAAAAGTGGCGTCACTATCTGTCTCGCTCACTCATGGCAAACATACCCACTATCCATCTCTCTCATCATTTTGCCTTAAAATTAAGAACCTACCTAGAGCTTGTGCGAATCAAAAACATTTTAACTGAGATAGCAAAAATCGGGTTACTTGAGGTTTTAATTTTTTTACTCTTTTTTATTGTATGGAACTAACAAGTATTGTACCATTTTAGAATTCTGATTAAACGCGCCAACTTTTAATACCACTTGCCAAGGCACTCTAGTACATTTTTTTTTAAAGGAGGGCCAATCAAAGTAGACGAATCTTGAAAATTTTAAATTCGTAGTTTAACGAATAGTCTCAATTCTCGGAAACTTGAGGCAATCTTGTCATTATTTTTTATTGGGATTCTAGAAATATTATTTAGGATTACGTTTCCAAAGTTTAATTGAACAAAAATAAAAAAGAATAACCACAATAACCGAAAAATGGTACAGTTTGATCAAATTTCTAGGTTTTTCTTAAAATGCCCATAATTTTCAAACTGCATGGGATAGATTTTTTTTATATTTTTCTCGTGATGGTTATGATCAATCCTGTCACCCCGTTTCGGCTTGACGTTGAGTTCTGGGACATCCTGTATATGTGGTACACATAATTATTTAACTTTCACGATGACTTGACCTTCTGTGATTTCGATACTCTGTGACGAGACTAGGCGAGGCAAACCGTGGTGGCGGCGCACACAACCGCACATTTTCTGTTACATGCGGGTAGCGGAGTGGCGCGGAGAAGGGGTCGTTAGCTCCGCCCAAATGCTCAAGGTTATCGGCATTAATACAGGCCTTAAGGTACACATCTTACTTAGAAAGATGTACGTAGCTCGTCGCACATTTCATTGACACATTTCTACGACCTAAGCCAGGTCGTCTTCTCCTTGACATTGTATTTACACTAAACTACAAAAAATGGTAAATGCATTGACTTATGGCAGTACTTTCACAAAGTCACAAAGGAAAGAAATGATATATTTTTTGTTTGTTGTCTAATATTTATAGTGCGTTCTGAAATTTATTTTGTGACTCAACATAGAAGGATTTATCAAGCTACATAAAACAATGTCTGTCCTGATAATAAACTATAATAGAAATAAAATAAAAGAGTAAAGGACATACCAAACAATTGAATAAATCAAATTATACAATCTTATTACTTCCGTATTATTTAATTTCTGAACGCACCCTGTTTGACAGGTACGAACAGTTTGTATGGCATAATAAAATTGTTGCTTATACTATTTTCCTTACAACTTTATATTTTCTCACCTGCTAAACCGTCCTTGGACTTTACAAATATTTCAAAATCAAAATTAGCCAAATCGGTCCAGCCGTTCTCGAGTTTGACTAACAAACGTCATTTCATTTTATATGGTATAATATAGATTTTGTTGTCACACTGATAACTTGTTTCACTGAGGATATGACATGTCATTAAAACAATCAATAAACTTTGTGCGATCATCTTAGTTGTAGAGATCCGTTATAGAAGGCGTGTAACTTTACGTTGTACACGTCGTTGCTATAACCTGTTGCTTTACATCACACTGATTAATGTTTTCCTTTACGATTTAATTGAAACATTACTCCTCCTTCAAGCCCGAGCCGTTTTCAAGACGTCTTGCTTTTATTATTATAATAAACCTAATTTTCGGACATTAAAAAACTTTTTGTGATTGTTGCGGTTTAACATAGCATAATTAACAAGAATACAACTTTATCATCGTTCTATTCCTGGATTTAGGTCACGAACATCGAACCGTGCTTACTGGAACTCGTAATAGGTGATGTTTACTCCATATTCTAATTACTTGAGTTCATAAGCGGACTTAAAGTGAGTCAGAACACGCTGTAGTACAGGTACAAAACCATCGCTAAGTACTATGACATCGACTACGGAATGTGGCCTCAAGGCTCTAAACAAACATGGCGTGTACTCACGTACATATTATCAGTAAACAATAGGGCTTTTTCATAACGCGAACGCCATAACTTCAGACAGTTGCGTAATCTTTGCCAAGACTCGCAAATGAAGTGAATTAACGTTTAAAATACTTCTGACTTCCAGCACGTAATATCCAAATACAACTTAGGTACTTTTATATGACTGTTAATTTCCCGGAATGGTGTGTCGGCGCGATGCAACAGTTTTCTGGAAATCCACGACAGAGCAAGCAGAATACCAATGTTATCTCGTTCGTGTATGTACATTTTAATGTAGAAGGAAATATTAGCGGTGGCAAATGTGTCAATTATTCCACGTTTTTTCCAGAGTTGGGGTTTTATATTTCGCTTTAAGTATTTCATCACAAGAAATATGCACTTATTTGAATAAAAATATGGACCTTCGATACGAATAAGAGAAAAAAAAAATTCAGAACCTCCACTGTAAGCTAGTTAAACTGTAATGTTGCGCCAAACTGCGCTAAAAACAATTATACTATTTTTGAGATATCTTTGGCAGCTAATATTGAAACATATTATCATCACTTTTCGTTCATCTAAAAAAAAAGCATTCGCTCTTTGTTTACTAGTACGTTAAAGTTTACGTTGAAAATAAACGCGCCTTACTGGTGGATTGAAAGTAATTTAAAACCTGTTTCAAACTTTAATAACATGCCACTTCGCAAAAGGGTTTCTTCCACATTCCTAACAGGATAATTTTCTGCCAGTTGGAGGGACTTGAACTTAAAAATGTATGTGTTAAACGCTTTTATAAAACCGGCTAGACTTATCTATTTAACTCGTACTTGTCTAGTCAGCTACTCTGTCGTGGTTTTACGTGTCGCCTCCGATATGAATTCCTTTTCTTCGAGTATGTATCTTACGTCTACGTGCATGTTTAACTTGTTTTTGCAATCAGCCTCGTCTGATCGAGGCTAGAATCTGATATTATGCCACACACTTCTCCTATTATTTCTGTTGATGCAGAGAACTCCGTTATGTTGATGCGTTATCATTTTACTAACAACTTAAGACGATGGAAACGTAAGAAAACCTTGTTAAAGTGTCTTCTTCCTAGACCTCGATAAAATTTTCTTTTAAAATTTCATCTCGTCTGTATCGTGGAATATCTTCACATGCAGAAAAATAAAAACAACTAATCACGGACGCAACTGCGCACTGGCATGGTTACTGTTCAATATTTGACTCAACAATTAGCTGAAAAAAGGACTCTTAATAAATTCGTATTCCCAAGTTCTGACTCCGACAAGGATTTAGAGTCAGATTTCATTATCTTTTTATTACAATTGCGAGGATTTTTTTTTCTGCGAGACATTTTCCTGTGAAGTACGAACTCCTTGTACTTACGGACGGATATTACAGAATAATAATTACTTCCTTACTGTTATTTCATTTTGTTATGAAAATCATTCTAGTTTCCGACATAAAGTGAAATGAGTTGTTAGTTTTAACATTTCCGTATTTGTTTCTCACGATTCATTTATCAATTCTTTGAATAGGTTGCCATCTTTTGCAGTAATAAACTTAAATAAAATCAATGTTCAACAGAGCTACTTTATGTTTGTTTCCGGGTGTATTTCAGGAATTAATATAAAGAAATAGAACTGAAAAGTGCGAAATATCGTTATTGTTCAATCATAATATAGGCTCCCGGGTTTATATGGAGCGTGTATACCTACTCTGGAAATCACGTCTGAGTGATTTCTAAGGTGTTCTGTCTGAGATAAAAAGAAAATAATAGTGTTAAATTAACCTTGCAACGGTGCAGTGGGAATCGTTGAGACGTTGTTACCACGATTGTCGTTCTATTGTGTTTCCACCTCGCTGAACTGTCTCATCAAATTATTATGTCACAATTGTTGGGTAGCGAAGGTTACATACTATTAAATTAATGGTTTGCCTTTTATTTGCTCTCTATTGGCAATCGTTTTAATTGAAATATTGTATCTTTCCAGTTTGATCTCACTTCAGTCGCTCGAGCTGAGAGAAAATCTACTAAAGTCGCTGCCAGAGTCACTGAAAAATCTTACTAGATTACAAAGGCTGGATCTTGGTGACAATGACATTGAGGAACTGGTATGTTCTTTAACAATTCTGTTTGTTTTTTTTTATACAATTTGCCAATAAAAATAACCATACGGCGTTTTCAATTCCAGCCGGGTTTCATCGGAGAGTTGCCCGCTCTGGAAGAGTTATGGTTGGATCACAACAAACTCCAGTATTTGCCGCCAGAAATCGGCAATTTAAAGGCACTAATATGTCTAGATGTGAGTGAAAATAAACTAGAGAAAATTCCTGAAGAGATTGGAGGCCTGTGCTCCTTAACCGACTTACATCTCTCCCAAAACATGCTGGAAACTGTACCAAACGGTACCGGAGATTTATCCAAGTTAGCTATACTGAAGTTGGACCAAAATAGATTACATACATTAAACGAAAATGTAGGAAGGTTGGTATATCGCACTGTTTAACGTATATTTCATTTTGTTAGTTTATCTTGAGCTATTTATAACGCTAATGATTCCCTATTTCTCTTCTAGGTGTACAAATCTACAAGAGCTTATATTAACGGAGAATTTTTTAATGGAGCTGCCTAAGTCGATAGGGAATCTCAATGAGCTGACTGTACTGAATGTAGATAGGAATACCTTGGCTGAAATACCGTTAGAGATCGGGAATATGACTTTGCTTGGTGTGTTGTGCCTAAGAGATAACAAACTTACGAGATTACCGAACGAGCTGGGGAATTGTAAATCGTTGCATGTATTGGATGTGAGCGGAAATAGGTAAGTTTTATTACGAAGATAATATCATTGTTTATAATATTGATAAGCTATGAATAACTGTGATGCCTTTCGCTGAATAGCAACAACTGAACACGTTTAAATCACCCGGAGTTGATTTTTGTTGCTGATAATTGTGGCATTGAATTGCGTATTATCTTTAAGTTCTTAAATAATATGATTATGTTATGTATCCAGACAGATTATAATATATGATGTAAATTATAATCGGCACCTACTGCAGTGTTACATAAAATGTAACTTTACATTATTATCTTAAAGGAGATCTGGCTTAATTCTATATGATTTATCATGTAGTTGACAATGTAGATATGGGAAAATAATAGTATTATATTTAAAATATTTCAGGTTACAGTACTTACCCTATACATTAGTGAATTTGGAACTGAAAGCGGTGTGGTTATCGGAAAATCAGGCGCAACCATTGTTGACCTTCCAGACGGACAGGGATGAGACCACAGGGGAAAATGTTCTTACTTGCTTCTTACTACCACAGCTTAGTTATACCCAACAACCAGGTATGAATGTGCCCTTAAAAGATTATCACGGTGTCGCTTTTGGTGTCCTGCTCGTAGAAATACCATTATTATTCAATTGAATTCAGAAACTTAGAAAATTACATCAACAACCTACTTAACCATTATATATCCAAAGTCTGTTTTTGACTTCGGGCGAATTCAACCAAAGTTTACCTAGAATAAGCCTTAACCTGAGAATACATTTTGAATATTTGTCAGTTTTTCCATACAAAACTGTCGGACGTCAATTTTATTCCACGGACGAAAGATAACTGACTTTGGTAAAAATCAGCCCTTAGCAAATTAAAAAGGTATTCAATGGAATTCGAACTTAGTCTTCTATGACATAGAGTTTGATGTTCCAAAGCTTGATATTTATCTAAGATTCAGAATTCAAGTTTATAATTTTCATCTTTGCCTATCAACACTGGTTATTGTCAATTTCATTAGCTTGTGAATTATTTGATCTAATCTGCTGATAGTTAAAAAGTATTTACTTTGCATAATGCATATGTTTTGATTTTAGAATTCATAATATTTGATTTCAATTCATTTCCTTTTGTTATATAATATTTTGATTTGATTCTATACAGGGGCAGGGATATCGATGCGCAAACTGTAACCATTAATTCAGCACATGACACCCTCCAGCATACACTGTTTTCGTCGGTTAACAAGAAAAAAAATCATCTGTTTCACAGAAAAGACCTACGCGATCAAAACGTATGGAACAGCTTTTTTTTTAATGACCGATGTAAATTTTTGTCGTATGGGGGTTTAGAATCATTTACTGAATCCATGGTAACAGTTGCGCCTCGATGTCCCTGCCACTCATGTGAGTTGATAATGATAAGGAAATCGCATTGTCAAGCAATAATAATATTCCTATCAATATAGCATAGTACAGAATATTACAGCCATTGTACGTTTGCTTTTATGTGAGCATTTTGGTACGTAATTTATTTCGTCTTTGCCAATGCTTTTTGTGCTTTTATTTAATTATGCAAAATCAGGGACCGTTCACAGTACTGGTGTTATAATTTCGGCTTTGCTCTACCGAGATTTTCTTATCCCCTTGATACGAGACTTTCATTTGTTTTGTGGCGGCCATCTACATCGCCACATGCGAACTACGCATTGCACTGACGTCACGCAAAATCCTGCATCGCACATGCAGAGTTTACCGCACAACCAGCATACATACAACGTCCCGACATCCGACACGACACCCGGCTGGTCAGAGGATCCTCCCTTTTCTGTTGAGGAACGAATGAGTGAACTTTACACCCTGTTCCTCATACCTCTATACTGGGGACTCCGACGTGAAGGATAAGAATGTTTGGGTAACCTGCCCTGGAGTTCTTTGTACACAAGAGTAAATAGCGATGGTTATCATACACATAACCGTTTGTTTTGGGCGTCTCAATGTGTTTGAACATATTAAATGGGTGGACCATACCAAATACCAATGAATCGGTTTTCAACAAATATAATGGTCCATTGTAAACTAAATGTACATCCTTTTACGCAACACGAAAATATTTATTCGGACATCGAATTGCGAAATTATTGCATTCTTCGCCTTAATTGAATGATTCATGTTTGCATTTCCTGTTAAATCAACTTAGCGGTTCTTATGTACTGTGAACTGTCTCTGAGCTGTTCTTGTTTTGTTTTTGCTGTGTAAATATACTAAATGCACTTGTCACACACGAATAGAGCTGGAACACACGTCCGAGGTCGGCAGTGGACACTGGTACAGGGAACACAGATTTAATTCACAATCGCAAGAGCTAGATAGAAGAGGTAAGGTTCACAAAAGTATCAATACAATACAATTACCAATTGAGACCTTTTTGGGCTATAGTATTTGCTACGGATTTTTTTCCGCGTCCATTTGATTGTAAAATGTGAGTGCCTGGCGGGGAATTGCGTAACACACTAACAGTAGCGATGGCTTTTATGTAGACAGTTCAACAACATTCATTGCGCTATTCACGTTATTGAGCAGACACATTTTTTGAACATGTGAAGCAATGGATGAGCAGTATCCTTCAAAATTATTCTGATTGTCAGGGGCGGATCTACTTAAAGGCTTTTTGGACTGCAGCCCAGGGCCCCGTGGATACAGAGGGCTCCCAACCGAACTGAAAACAATAGACTATATTGTCAATAGTAAAAATTATCTAGAATTAAAAAAATCGGATCATATTAAAATGGCAATTGGTTGAGTAATTAGGTAGGGCCCCTAAGCAGTATTAGCCCAGGGCCCCCACAAATTCAAGATCCGCCCCTGCTGATTGTTTTGGAAAGTGTGTTACTCAATTAGGGCGCAGAAGGAACGGCATTCCCTTGCTGATATAACGCCCTATTGTGATTATCCCAATAAAATATAACATAGGTATGTTGATAAAAAGTACTAACCTAATGACTGTACATCAGTTTTATATTCAAACTAACTGGCGTCAAGTGATGTTATTGTACTGAACAAATAAAAAACCTCGCGCTAGTTTTTACTATCAGATGGACGCGCGACTTTATCAAGGTTGAAATGAAGATACTCTATTATTATGACAATTTCGCACTGTTATTATTTTTTACGACACAACGCGATTCACGGTCATCATGCTATAGCACTGCACTGAATAGAACTGTAGTGTTGTTTAGTACTTATTAACTGTTGTAACTATTTTATTTACCTACCTGAGGCCGTTTTATAGTGTAAAAGCTATGATGATTCTATTGAGGAAATGGGACAGTGCTATGCACCCTGCATAACTCCATCTCTCTTTAACACTGGAGTCATGATGAGTTTAGCACTTCATAATACGGCCCATGAATATTTAAACATTCTGCATCCTAATTCCAAACACATGGAATGGCAACCCCTTTAATTTTTAAGGTTCAATCATAGTTATTGCATGGTGTTGGCTGTCGAGCAGACTAATTTTGCCAATCTTAAAATCAATGAATTTTGTTGAATTTCACAAAGGGATTGCCATTACGACTTTAAGACTGTGTTACAAAAAATTGGGTGCGGGCTGGGTTCAGTATGATTAGAGAATTTACAACGGACACTTGTAATACAATCATCAATTAATTAATAATTACTGATATAATTTTACGCAACATAAGATAACGTTATATCATTTTGGCTTTCAATGTTTGTTTGGTTTGTGACGTAGCGCTGTGTTGTGATTGTCTATGGTTATTTATGTTTTAGTCTTACTGAATGGGAAATTATTTTTCATTTTAGACTATCAATTTTACAATCAAGCTGCCAGAGAATCCGTGGTATCGCTAGTGATATCGACATTTTATGAATTTTAGTTTTATCATTGAATTATTAAGTACTTGTGGACAAATCAGATAAGTATGCAGGCATCTAAATAACTACATTACATGTGCCTTTTTTAACACATTTCTTTGTTACCTTTTAACCGCGAAGTCTTTTTCATTGTCTGTCTGTCTTCGTGGACCACTGTAATAATGTCAGATACCTGCGCAGTGATTACATGATATTTGCTCGCCTGCATAATTATCTCATTAGTCGTGTGTACTTCAACAATTCAAGTACTTAAACATACTTTCCAACATTCTACTAACTGAATTGGCTCCACAGAATCGAGTACTCGCGACCGGGACTCGGACGACGAGAACTGGGAACAAAAGGAGAACTCACGCACGCATTCGGTTAAGTTCACCGAAGATATGCCCGAAGTCAAAGAGGTGAGCCTTTGTTGTTGTAGTAACTTATTCAACAATACTAAGGGATGGTATAAAAATAAACGACAAACGAACTTTAATACTAGGTACGCTCACAAACACTTCCAGTATAATGTATCTTCTTGCTTCCACCATGCTGGTGACACGCTTAGAGAGAGGTGGAGGGATGTAGGATCTTGGTTCAGAATTCATGTACGCGAAAATTTATCGAGGCACAGAGCTTATCTAGCACTGAGTACAATACTTGTAGCTTTAGAATAATATCAGTGAACAACATACTATTACATACTTGTAAAAATGTTATTAACGCTTCTATTTAGCACGATTTTGTAATTTGTTTAATACAAAAATTGCAATTCTCGACTTGTGTAAAGGTAGTACAGTTAGTTACAAAGGTTTGGTGATAAACAATCTGCATATTATTATTTTTAATTGGTTTCACAAAACTTCAGTATTATTTAGTATAAACTGAATACTAATATTTTTTATGTTTATTTATTTATGCAATAAACTTTAAGTTTCCATTATTTTTTTATCTTTTATTTGCATGTTTTATTTTGTTACACCTCTGTCAGATGTTTGATGTTAATAAGAATACTTTTTATTAGACAGAAATAATAAAACAGGGTGGCAGGAACAAGCCTAGGGGAATCGTATTACCCAGTAACTGGGTAGTGGAGGTCAGATAGGCAGTCGCTCCATGTAAAATACTGGTATTCAGCTGTAGCCAGTTAGACTAAAAGTCGACCCCAACATAGTTGGGAAAAGTCTAGGCAGATGATGACGAGACAAAGAATAAAACAGCAGGAACATCTACACGCACTGTAACCATAGATTCGTCACATGATCCTAGGTAACAGTTTGCGCGTCGATGCCACCTACCTTTCCAATTAAATGAGAAGCCGTTTTCTTGATTATTATTTTTAATTATCTGTTCTATTTATTTTTTTATTAATTTGTTACGGTCAACTTATTTAATAACACATAGGTATATATATCATCAACTGTCTAGACTAGACTTTCTAACATCATAGAGGATTCAGAAGCAAATTGCAACCGCCTCACCTGTTAATCTATAAAAAAGTAGGAAAAGTAAATGAACGCTACGCAAATGAATATTTTTATTGTATTGTCTAAAAATATATTTAATCATTTATTTATACATAGGTATGATGTAACATGAAGGAATATTTAATTGTACGTAGACCCTCATTGGTTGTGAACTGTTCCTGGAACAACAATTTTAATTTTAAGGTTACGACGATTCAGGAGGAGGGTGATGACGTGATGCCTTCTGACTCGTTCTTCGCACAACAGTCGATGCTTGCCTTCAGGCGGCCTATTAACGTAGTTCGCAAGCTAGTCACAACACAGCGGAGGAGTTCCCTGCAACGACTATCCTCCTCTATAACTAACCTCACGGAGGTATGCGGCAAAGCGTCTCGCGGGGTGCATTCACAAATAATTATACCAACTTACCACACAGTAAAAGTACCAATTAGGTATTTACTACACAGTCAACTTATTCGAATATAATTACTTGTTTATGATTCGACAATAATCTTTCATACATTACCTGCATTATCTCTTGAACGACGAATGAGCATAAAGAGATTTTTAAGGCGTTCGTCAATTTACTTTTACAACCCATTAATATTTTAGTCTAAAAAACATTTCTTTATCATAATGTGACTGTAAACACAGATATTAAATATCGTCTTGTTGAAACCCGCAGTGGAACCTGCAACAAAATACACTCGAAATAGTTACAAAATATTGTGAATGCACTACCATCGAGTTGGGTATGCGCTGTCCGCCAATAAGCCTCTTGCACTTTTAGTATTTAGATAATAGTTTGTTTTCTTTGGAAGTAGACTAATGCATAGACAAATTAGTGTTGTTTTGTGCAAAAGCATTTACTATTTTTTCTGCGAGTTGGAACTTACACACATATCAACAATGTAACTTTACGTAACACTAACCACTCATGACCTGGCACACAATGAAATGACACTTATCAAAGAAAAGTTTCGAATTCCCAGCCACTCCCTAAAAGTCTTCATTCGTATTCACACAGTATATTAAAAACCATACCACCTATTTTAAAATATTCCTCCAACTAATTCCACATTGCGCACAATATTTGAACTGCACTTAACCGTAGATTAGCTTTACACCAAGAGACGTCGTAGTGTCACGAAGGAGAGACTACGTGTGATATCATATCCTGTGAATCATTCTGTTCATCTCACACATTGCGACATTATGCGGTTAATAGGTTAAGTGACAATTATCATATTTCTGTACTTAAGTCCCTCTGAACATTACTGGGATAAACCATTGAGTTTCTACACGACATGGATTGATTCAAGTCATTTTTGTATTGAATTTTTTCGTCTCGTGATTTTTGTGTGATCACCACGATTGTAATACCGAAATGTGTCGCATTTCATTAGGTACCATTTATACTGGAGATCCTTTATCTTTAGTATAAATTAAAATAATATGATTACACACTCGCTTGCTTCGTAGACACTTATCTTTTATCTTTAACACACTAAATTAATAAATGCACAGCGTTGTTTTGAATGCTGCAATTTGGAATATATATTTTTATCATTCTGCAATTATATTTATAACGAACAATAAATTTATTTTCGCTAATATTTAAGTATTTGTAAAAAAAAACTATCTCTGCATACTTTTCTATTACAAATTAACTTTTATCTTTTGACTTCACTAAAAGCATTGGCACAAGCTTTTATATAATAAATACACTTATATTTAAAATACTAAGCATGGGCATGTTTATTTTCTCAATTCCAAACGCTGTGATGCAGTAAGTGATGCTCTCGTCTTATTAGCCTGTTACTCTGTCTAATATATTGTAATTTTCACAGACTCCATTTGTCCGACAAAATACACCTCACCCGAAGGATTTGAAGGCGAAAGCACAGAAGCTTCTCGCTGGGCGGTCGCCCGAAGCTGCGGCGCTGCTGGCGGCGAAACAACAACAGCCACCGACAACCAACGGGATTACTATGTCGCCACCCGAACACGTTGCAGCGCCAGTGGAAACTATTGAAGTAAGTAGATTACTTACGTCTTCATTTTGTTTTTTGATGAATAACATTCACCTCGCACCTTTGTACAGACGCCAGCAAATCAAGCTACTACAATCTGTCAAATTTCTTTAATAGATTTTCAATTTTATTGCCAAAGCATAAGTTAAAAGTTGATTGAGAAAATTTTACAGTTTCAGGTAGCTTGATGTGCTGGCGTCTGTACCTATTTTTAATGTGTGTATGTACATACGCCAGCACATCAAGCTACTACAATCTGTCAAATTTCTTCAATAGATTTTCAACTTTATCGCTAAAGCATTAGGTTCAAAGTTGATTGGGAAAATTTGACAGTTTCGGGTAGCTTGATGTGCTGGCGTCTGTACATAAATGGTAAAATAAAATAAATAAATAAACATTTTAAGGTTGTAGACACATACACAGTAGCAAGATAAGTTAATACAATTAGAAGAACTCGCAATTACCTTTCCTTGTGTCAGTTTGATGTCATTGAATCTGGAAATCAATGTCAAGGGTTTCATTGACAGTTCTGAAAGCCTATTCAATATTAAATCGTGTTGAATCCAACATTAGATGATAACAACAGATAATGAGATCTTTGACTTCAGAATACCTGTTCAGAGACTTGATCAGCCTTTAGGGAATTTGCCTTTAAAAGTAACACCTGCGTGGTGGTACTTGGATAACACACAACGCCTTTTATATTGACATGCATTCCGTTATTTACGTTGTTGATCAGCGAATTTTTCTGTTTTTTTTTTTTTAAATTCGTTTATTTTCAAACATGTGAATTTAAAAAAATATGGATTTTAAAGGAACTTACTAATCCTCGATGGATTTTCTTCGGATTGTGAAAGTGTGTTACGCAATTAGGGTGCAGGTTTCTGAAAGGCGGAACAAAAGTAAGCAGCGTGTTACTTCCTACTAATAACGGAGGTGGCCAGCTATTTCAGTTTATGATCGTACTTTTATTGCCCACTTGGAAACCACGAAGTAGGTAAATCCAATAGGAATATAATTTTCTAATATTACTTTCACATTTAAACTTTATGACCAGTGAGACTTAATGGTTTTTACTAAATAGCGATGAATATAAATAAGATCAAGTTATATTGCTTTCATTCCCGGAAAAATATAGCAGTTTCAATACAAGTAAAAACACCACCATCACCATCACCATCTGTTTTTGTTTCACGTGTAATGATATCTTAGTTAATATTTCATTTCCTTAGCTACGTCAATTTCAAAGTCTGACCCCAGTTATTAAAAAAAAAGTCACTATATTACTCTACTGTAAATTAAACTGTAACTTTAACTTTTTACGAGTTTTTAATCAAAAGGCCAATTCTCGTCGTACTCTCATCTCGGCGACAATCAATGTCAAAACCTATCAAAAACTTTACTAACTTAGAGAGAGATTATTATGCGAACCTTCTTCAAAATTGAGAAGGCAATTCCCGTATTTTAAATTAAGGGGCTTACATGATGTAAAGCGCGGTCACTGTCGGACTGCATAGAAAAGAAAGAGAAGCGCGATGACACAACGCTGATAAATTGATCGCAAAATATGAAGCAATTTTTTTTTAATCCATTGTTTGGACTAAAGAATTCAAACGCTAGTGTGAATATGTTGTATGTTGCTTGTAGAATAATCTGACAAAAAATCAGAATGCTTGTATGTACATTAGTATGGTTTTTATTGTAAGAAGAAAGTTTTTAGAGGTGTCTTCATGATTTTTTTCTATCGTATCAAATTACTTATTATGTTTTCAACACACTATCTACCTATCTTATTCTGCAGAATATCATATATGTTTCTGATTTTGTTTACTGTAGTCGATCATATACTTTTATTGTTTCTAAAACTTGCATTTTTTGCACTTGGTCTTGTAAGACCCTTAAAGCACGTTCGAATTCTAATCTCAGTCTCAGGGATATCTGTAGTAATACCTGTATACTAAATAAAGTTCCATTTACAGCCGGTGCACACACCACAGCCTCTTCCCGAAATGACGAAAGAAGAAGAAAGCGACACCCAGACGGCAGCCGATCGAGAATCGTCTGAAGGTGAAAACGACGAGAATGATGATTCTGACGAACTTGAGGTAAGACTATTTAAAAGATATTGTGGTAATCTATAACTGCCTACACACTGCTCGTTTTTGGCGATTGCACGCATCTCTGATAGAAATCGAGCAGATTTGTAGACACCTTACTATGTAACTTTCTACAAGCTTTAAACCATATCGAAGTAATCTTCGCCACTGTAGGCTTGGTTTCCATGACAACGCAAGCTGAGGTGCCCGCCCCTGGAGATCGTTCTACAGCTACAACACAACTGTTCGTATATTCGCGCATTGGCGCATGCTTTAAAAACTGTAGGCGTTCACTTGCAGCGCACGCTAACGTGCGTTTACACGCGTAGTCGTGGTAGATTTTTGTCATGGAAACTAGACCTTATTTTTCAAAGTTAATTAAGGCTTGTAAAAAGGGACTGAATTAGATTAAAGATATTCGGGACATTGACTAATTTTTGAATATTCTAAATTCGCTTGGGAATAATATGTTGCCCAAATAATACAAGTAAACCTCCCTTAGTTTTGCTTGTTATAGAAGTACTTGACTTTCTAATGTCTAGAATTGCAATTAACATAGGAAGGAAACTATTTATTAACATTATTTTTTAATAACAAATTAACTTCTTGGAATCTGGTAGCTATGTTATTGATTTTAAAACCACTTTTATATGATCAGACTAACGTGAAATTATGAAAATATGCCAATGAAAACTTATTTACAATATTTCATTATATTTTAGATCAACATTTTCATAGGCATATTCTATCATATGACATTTACACTGGAAAAAGGATTTAAATTAGCAGTCATACCTCGAATGCGAAAATCAAATACACTAAAGAACTTTTTATTTTCTGCTTTTATTAAAATCAGGGTAAAGGGAACAGAAGAGATAGGGTTCATCTGATGGTTCGAATATCACCGATGTCGATCGAGAAAAATGTGCCTATTCAAAAAACCCCTATTTATCGCCATTGTTATGGGTAATTTTTGTATTCTTTTTTTTTTGGTACCTATTTTATAAGATATCGACACAGAGGTGCTTATTATATCGACATCGATTGATATATCGGTGATCGTTTAGCAATCAATAACTGTTGCCCACCTTAACCATAAAATCATGACTTCATGTCACTTGGTAAGCTTTGTTCGGGGTATGACTGTTCATTGGTATCACGGGTGTTCCCCGGTGGTGGTGCGGGTAGCGTCCCCGGCGGGTAGCGTGGCGTGCGACGGTGGAGGAGCGCGGCGCGCCCGTGCAGGCCGGCCGACTGCACCGCCGCGACACTCCCCACCACCTCAAGAACAAACGCGTCAATCAGATCGACGCTCGGCGTGCGCGAGACCTTATTGCGCAGGTGCTGCTACCGTCTTCCTAATGTATTGTGTTTTATGTGTACTTACTTACAGCCTGTTAACTCTGGTTATAGTCTTGCTTGCTCGAATGGTGCTAGGTACATTCATACTGAGGGTCTTAATCATAGCTGTCAGCATAAATCAACAAACTTACTGACAACCCATATTTTAGCATGAAGCTGCGTAGCTACTCATCCTCGAGCGTTTTAGTAATAGTAGAGCCCCGTGCCATAAAACTAAATAATTTTGCCGTAAAACGGCCGGCATGGAGGTCGGTGTAATAACAGGCACATGAGACATTTCTACTTCGTGTCTGGAATGACAGCGCATCTGTGGTGCCTACTACAGGTGCCATATAAAACTAAAAAAAGAACTCGGGGGCAAGTGCATACGCAGCTTCTAATTTTAATGAGCAACTTGTTGATTGATGCAGATAGACCTGAAAAGACCTTATTGGACTTTAAACTTTGCAATTGAAATTGGATCCATATTTTATTATCTTAGAATAATTAAATCTCATATTTAAGACTTCATTACACATCTTCCGAACTAGTTTTTTTCACCATTTTCAATTACAAAGTTTGAAGTTCCGTTTTCCTTGCATCATAGTGGTAATTTCTATGTGTAATCTTTAACTATCTTTGTATAATTGAAACTCTCTGTTTGCATGTTTATACCTACATATTTTTCATTAACTTGTGGTTTTTTGGGGTTCATATTTTAATTGAATTTTTTTAACATAATATTGTGTATGTATTGTGTATTTTTAATTAGACCACTTCTTGTTTCGACGAACCATTATAAGGTCTAGTCCGCACGACGACACATTGCGACACGTGTTGCGCAACTTGTGTTAGGTACAGGTATCTGAAACAAAAATTGTGCCATACATTCCTTATATCAATTCAAGTAGAAATCCTATGGCACAAGATTTTTTCAACAATGCTCTTGCTCTGTGCGGACAAGACTTTAACAGTTTATTGTACTGTGTCCTTCATGTGTACTGTTGTCAATATCAGAACCTTGCTTCGTTTTGTAGTATTTGTGTCGATGTTTGGTCATCTCCGACCTTCGTTTTAATTAGATTCATAAAGCAGTGTAAAATCATTCATTAATGCATGATGTACTGTTGTGATGTTCAGTATCAGTATAAAACCATATTCGTGAATGTTGTATTTCATTTTGTTAGTTTACCTATTACGTCCCTCGTGTACTTGGACCATTCCAAGTACATCTATAAAGTATATAATATCTCCATAGATATGATCTTTTCGGAGAAGGTTAAGATGACCAAAACCGAACCTTGCCAGAAATAGAGAAAGAGGTCAAATCTCACGATTCCTTTTATTTATTTCTCATCGGTTGTGGCTATACATTCTCATTTCCAAAATTACTTTCTTTACTATTCTCAGTGTTTTTAAAGGTCGTCCAAATAAGGCAGTATTGTTTCGATGAAGTCTACCATAAAGTTACTTTTAACTTGAAAAGCGTTCAGCGTGGCCTCCCCTTTACGTCTTCTTCATTTTAATCATAATACTGAAACGCAAAACCAATTTATAATAGAAAATGCCTACCCTTACTGAGCAAGCTTCATTTTAAACAACTATAAATAAGTAATTATTAATAATGAATTTAACTTAAAAACCTCATGTTTTAAGCAACGATTGATCTTTTACGACATGTAAGTACAAGATATTTTCGGAAACCACGAATATTTCATTGGGATTTGGCCTTTCAGAATTATCAATTTTATTTTATCAGACAAACGTGTCGAATGATAATAACTTGAAAGAGGAATGTAAGTGAAAGCCTTGATAACTAAAATAGTTTGAGCAAAAATATTATGGATGAAAAATGCTTGGCTGATTGTTATGCTTGTCTACATTTACCATGATTCTATTAGCGAGTGATTTTTTGTAGACTGTATCTTATACATGATCGTTCATCAATTAAATACACTACTATCGTGCAATCGTGCTGCGCATCACAATGGCATCTAAATTGCGGACTATACAATAACGCGAAAGGGTAAAAGCTGACGCACGGTCCGCGTCGAAATTTCTTGTTCACCAGAGAATAGCAGAAACAATAGCGTCGTGAGATCTCTTTCGCATCCCACCTGTACTCTGTGAACATATTACCATAAAACGATCATCGGGCCGAGTATTCACACTTCACATATTATCCAGCTCTAAAATAATTTCCAAATACCAGTTGAAAATCTAGTTTGGAATCTAAGTGAAGAATCTGGTAACATCGCAATGAGTGTGTAACTAAGTAATAAATCTCTTGGCGAATCGCTCCGTTTCTGTAAGCACGACCCAACCGTGGGTAATTGTTGGAATACCGCGGCTGTTACGGGCTGATGCGCGCGGGCCCTCGACCACAACGCTCTCGGTAGACCCTCCGCGAGGCTCGCAGAAATGAGTGCCTTCCACCGCGCCGCGACTAACAATGCTTCGTGTTCCGCGATTAATCGATAAGTGAAGTGCCGCTTTCTCAATACAAGTGTAGTGTTAAATAAATCACCAACAAACAACGGGCAATTTCCAAAGTGCTCTTTATCGGTATATATTAAAATGAGGTGCTTGAAAGCGGCAGGAGGATGGCTCGCCCGGGTGAGATGCGTATGCAAGATAGAAAGACATTTAGCGAAAGATTTCAATTTAGATTCGACTGCATTTTGTTTGGCTTGCTTCGCTTGTGTATTGTCGTGTCACGATCATACCATTTCACTGGCATGTAGTGTAATGCGACATTTAAGTTACTTCCCTACTAGCTGTAATCAGTGTGGCTTATGTCTTTTGTTTTTGCCTATTTACCTTCTCCCGTGATTAACTGTGGTGATTTTTTTCTGTAGTATAAAGCATATTTTCCTTTGCAGGCAATTAAAAAACGAGAGCAAGCTGAGGAACCGAAGACTGATGACGAAGAGCCCGTTGAAGACGTCCACGACGGTGAGTTGCATTTAAAATACGTTTTATATGTATCAGTAAATTAAGCCGTTCATTAGTTGTTATTACGGTGCACAACTTAGGTGGTGCACGATGTTCCCCTGAGATATTCGATAGTTGCGACATTATTTCACACGTTCGTGACCATAGTCTGTCGTCTTGCGATCACGAACGTGAACCGAGCGGAGCCCGTCTGTCACTCTCGCGTCACACACAAACGCATCGTCTCGCCTTTATTTTTATGTGGGAAACATCTAACTATGGCTAATACTTTCCCTGCTTGAAATCGTGTGCTCGTTAATTGTCATATCGCTCTTTAACTAGAGATCATGCGAATATGCAGACTAAGAAATTGTCCGTATAACTAGGACTTTGATTGGGTCTAGGGATATACATAACTTAGTTTATACGTGCTCTTCCCAAAGTACAATGAATGAAGCAACATACCTGTAATACGCAATGTTAGCGTTGTATAAAATCGGTATCGCTTCGTTATCAGCTTATCTCCTACACTCGGCGTGCCATTTCGTTCCGTTGAACGAAGCCCCGCAGTGTTTCGCTTGCCTGTGCCGAGTCTGCCGCTAATTCCACCTCCTTCTTCAGTGAAAATTATTAATAACAGTGCGTTCTAGTCGCGTGACATACTTCAAACTAAACGATACAGAAATTCGTGATCTGTGCCGAATCCGTGTGATACCTGCGTTAGGTATTGTATGAGTCAGAATCACAAGCTGATCACATTCGACTCATAAAACGGTTTGCGTTGACGCAATCCCCCTACTTATCCCAGTTCCTTAATATGTGTTTATTAAGTTGTCAAAATATTCAGTGCTGGAATTAGTGTTTTAGTGATAACCTAATTTAATAACAGTGTTCCTTGATGACTTAACATGATAGATTTATTGATTCGATCATGAGTAAATATCATTATCTATTGTTCAGCACAGTATGTATGATATTCTAGAAACTAGTGTGTTCAAGCCATGTATGAAGGTCAAGCTCGGTTATTGTTACATCGTTACATATGTATAAACGCGTCATTTACTCATGTTTCTCTGTTTTTGTTTCGAAAACATCTCAATGTTCTACGGAACTTCGCGGTAATACGCTTTGCTCCATTTACTTTAAAATAGCGGGTTATATACCCTGCCATTACGTGCACAGTTGCACACGTACCCACTTTCCCTGTGTCATACCAGAGCAAGCAAACCGCTTCTTTGTTGCTTCACCACCTAATGGGTAACATATTTAAAATGTTTCCACAGTAACTGATTCCTTAATTTTGGTAGTCCTAAGTAAACAATTAACAAGTTGTTGTATTACGGTCCGCACCGCGTCGGCACACAGTTTATAATAGTGGTCTGTTTGATTTACAAACAAAACACAAACTTGTTTCTTAACACTTCGCGACCTGTGGCGTTTTGTAACATTTACATTACACGCTGATCTACTACGCGACACGCCGAATATATGTATTTTAGGGAGTTTTTTTTCTATATTAATCTCAATTTACTTCGCCTAAGTAAAGCTTTCACTTTGAAACTAAATTCTGACTCGTTTTATAAATACATATTTTGCACTAAGTGAATATATTCCACAAACAAGCTGCATTTTCTCGTAGAAGAAGTAATTATAAAATCGGTGCCAACAGTATTTTAACTGGCTTCAAATCAAAACTATTTTTCGGTTGTACCCAAAACAATGCATAGAGAGCACCTGTAACCTTGACCCAGTTTCCATTTAAGTACTCAAGGCATAACATTTTCCTGCTTCAAGTATTAGTAAGTGTACTTCACATGATTCACGTGGCCGGCATACGAAGTTGATAAAAATACGTTTTACATTAGCAAACAATAACTTGGCTAAGGTTGCATAGAAGGCGTTATGTGCGTCTAGGCCCCTAGGGAGTTAATGTTCAAGTTTGTTGATACGAGTTATTGAACTGACGGCATTATCTTATCAGCTATAACAATAAATTATTATTCGATCGAAACTCATTGTCAGTCGTTGTTGAACATTGCACTCAAGAAGAGCGAAGTCGTTCATTAAATTGTGATAATATAATAATATCAATATTAGTTTCTTCAACATCGAATCAGTTCAAATAGTTTGCCAGACAGTCATCTCTGTTAATTGGTTACGTTTCGTTAGTGCCTTATCGTGAAATACAAATGTTTTCTTGGAAATTTTATTAAAACGGATCTACTCCGTCTGCGAGGATATTGCATGTCAAGCAGTTGTTCATCAAGCAACATCGTTGTTCGTATATCTAATTTAGCAATTATTTATATTTCCAATCGGGTTCTTCTATTTGGATATTGATTTTGTTTTGACTATCTATTTGGAGTAAACGTGTTCACGAATTCGTGTAAAGTGCTCGAACAAAATTAAGATGCGACTATTGCATTAATTATCCTGAAATTTTAAAACACCGTAGTGTATAATTTTTGATAAAAGAAAAACATCCATCTAGATAGCAGAACCATAGGTCGCTGTGATTGATAGAGTAATAGTTAACTAATCGTTAAACGGATCTATGAATTTTCTCTTTGCAAGTTTTTATTGTTCCTCTCTGTCTATACGTCAAATTGCCTGCCACGGAATTGACAGTACCTTTGTCCGAAAGTCGTGTCGATGTTTCGTTCAAACTATTTTAACCTCAATTAACTTCAACAACGGAGGTCTTGTTCTCGCGCTAGTGGTCATTTACTTATACATCGACGATCATCATTACTCATCGTTCATGATGTACACGTCGCTGTAGATGCAATTTACTTTCTTCAGCGTGATATGTTGCTTCGTTGAATAGCACCGTAAACTATAATTAATCCGTTATTTAGTCTGACAACGTTTCTAATACGAACACATTAAGTAACAAATGGTGATAGCAAGGGGGTTCTCACGAAAGTGTAAAAAGAGGACATTATGAAAGACAAAAAGAGACTGGAAGTGACTTTAAGTGTTCGTGGTGACGGTTCACTGAGTCGAAACAACCTTAGGAGTAGTAACAGGAGTAACCGCAGTAATACAAGCAACAATAGCAGCATACTGCCTGTGAGCGAGATATTCGCCATCGATCGTTTCTCCGCACCTCACAACAGATCCTTTGATATACTCAACAAGTACCGCAGGCAACCGAATCAATATGGATATCCAGCACAAAGCTTGCAAGCATTAAATCATTACCAACAATCAGAAAATAATGGATACGGTATAAGGGATAGAAACAACCCGTATATTGATTACACAGACCCGTCGAAGCCATATTACTACCAGCAAGAGTCACAACAGACGCATAATGTGGGTCAACAACAGTATCAGCCTGTCTATAATGATCCTTCGATCCTGCAAGGGACGTTGCCACGATCTGTCAGTCGCCAAGACCAACAAATGGGCAATCCTGTGTATGATGATGAGTCCTTTCGTTCAACATTGCCTCGATCAGCGGGTCGCCAAGATCAGCAACGAGACAATCCGTATTATGGTAATCAGACAATGCATGGCTCGTTGCCACGGTCAATAAGCCGTAATGAACAACAAAGAAACAATCCTGTTTATAATGAGGAGCCCTTTCGTTCAACGTTGCCACGGTCAGTGAGTCGCCAAGATCAGCAAAGGGACCATTTCAATTATAATGACGGGTCAATGCAGGGATCTTTGCCACGGTCAATAAACCGTAATGATCAACGAAGAAATAATCCCATTCATAACGAAGAGTCTACTAGACTACATGGGTCAATGCCACGACTAAACCGTATTGATGACAAAAGAGGAAATCCTAGTTACAATGACCCCTCAGCTCGATTGCACGGCACTTTACCTCGATCAATGAGCCGTCAGGATCAGCAAAGGGGTACTCCAATTTATCCCAATACCCACTACACGTTGCCTGCTAAGTACGGACCGAGACGAGTACGCATAAGCGAACTGGAGCCAATCGTATACGGATATAATGGTAAGTAACATTTTATGATGTATCTATTACGGCTAAAAGGTAAAATACGGTTGCACGGAAGTTAGATCTTAGGTATATGTATGTTAGGAATAGGATCCCGAAGAGCGCCCGCAGCTATGTATATGTAGCCGGTTGGAACTCGGTAACAAAGCGAACATCCTGAAATGCATAACAATGGTTTTGATGTCGGTTGACGGGACTTGCTATCTAATATTAGTCTCCTGTTAGTTGCTCCTGAGAGAGGTCTGTCTTCCGAACACTAGGTGAGCTGGCTAGCTCACCTAGTCGTTTTTCAGTTTTCACCCAGTGCAAATCAACTAAGACTGACGGTCGGATCCTGTGAATGTTGGAGAAGTGACATCTGATGATAAAAACTTTTAATATACTGATTTTTTTTTAAATAAAGTTGTGTTCGTATTCCTATATTTTTAAATGTATAATTTCAAGAAATGTTTTATTGGTAAGTAATATACATTTTGTACAGTGAAGTCGGGAGAGAAATCCACGATAGAAAGTCGTTTTGAATAGAAACTAATCTAGTCGTTAACCTGCAATATATCACGTTGTATCAAGTATAACTACCATAAAATATTCTGCTTTCAGCTCAACCACCATAGTGTTTCGAATACTTAGTATCGATATTCTAACTACCCATTAAGCTCACCGGGAACCTGTTTAACTTAACTAGTTCGCGACAATTAAATTTAGCGAGTTTATTTATAACTCGATACAGATTTCTAGCGATCGATTAAAATTTACAGTGCATATACCTGGCTATTCCTAATTGCTTAAGATTTTTATTGTTGTAATATAAAATAATATTTTGCCGTCACTTCTTCTATATATAAACAAAAGGTTTATTATGCGTGTGAGCGTAAATAGGACGACATCTGGGCCAACCCTCCCTCGGGACGGACAACAATAGCTGCAGCAGGGCACTCTCCCCACGTTTACTGGTGCGCTCTAATGAGCCAGCCAGATCGTTGTGTGAGCTCTCAGTACTTCATATGCCTCTACCATAAGTACCCATATTTTGAAATTCAGTGGTGTAATTATTTTTCGAAAGAAAAGCTTTGTGATGGCCGTCACAAAGTCAGCGGTTCGTGGGATTATGTGTTCCCTCATGGAGTTTACGTTTAAAGCAAGTAAGACATCCGAGTTGATTGAATTTGATTGAACGTTGATTAGCCGGATTTATTGAAAGTTAATTATCTCTAAGATAAATTAAACTGACCCAGTGTTTTTAATACTCAATAGATTCTACCCACAAAATTAAATTTATCCGGAGATTCGTTATGTTAAATGTTGTTTTTCGGATTTATTTTAATCTTGATCACGTCGATAGAATAACAGTCGATGCCGTTATAATCGGTACGTTTTGATATTCGCGTGTCACCGTTTTAGCATTTGCACAAAAGGAGTCCTGGTTCAGTTAGAAGGTCGACGGCTATTTATTGTCTTTTATGTTTACTAAAGTTATACCAAATACAGCCGTGAAGACGCGTTTCTAATTTTTATTCCATATAAAAAGAAGATATAAAGAATATGATTAGTCGCCATGTTATCTTCTCATTATACATCGTATGACTCACAAAGCTTCTTTTATGTTTTCAAGTTTATGTAGGATAGCCTTATTTGAAAGTTTGCGCTCCATTCCAATCTTTGAGTTCGTTTTGTGCAGTGTAGTTAGATACGGGGTTTATGTAATGGACTGTTACGGTATAAAATCTAATAACAAATGGTTCGTAAACCATAATCTGTATCTCACAGTTGTGTAATAGTTGGCGATATCGGATAGAAAGTACTATACAGGCAGTGTATAAAGTTGGAGGTTATTTGACCCTAACAAATAATAACGGATGAGCTTTCGTTGCGAGTACGGTGGAGAAGGCGGTGTGGTACCAGACAGGGTGCGCGTGCCTGAGCCGAGTTCGTGCACCGATGCCTGATAGAAAAGGAGACGAGCACGATTGACACTCGTGAACTCATAGCTTCACTCAAATAGCATCGCATTTCGATTTTACTAGACCGCACCATACTATTAGATTTGACTTACAAATTAAAACACACAACAACAAAACCGTATTTAATTAATTGCTTAATCTTTTATGATGTTTATTATCAATCATGAACCTTGGATCAGAAACGAAGGAAATACCGGCACGAAGAATAACACCGGATGTGAATAAACCATGTAAACAGTGACCAAGTTTGGAATGTTAAGATAATTTGGATATGAATTCACATTCCTAGAATGTGATTGGATAACAACGAAAATTCAAAATCTATTATTAACTGTTACTTAGCTAGGGATCTATCAGTCACGTCACGAACGTAAATTACGGTGTTTTACTTTCGAATCTTAATAAATAAATGTCATAGATTGTAATTTGGTACATGTTATTATAATGTTGGATACAAAACACCTTTCTCTGTAGCAGTAATTACTATAGTAGTGCACTCATGTTTTTCTTTTGCATTATCAATCTTCGTGCGTCCGCGTCTTATTCAACGCCGTGAAAGTCCTTGTTATTGTGTATTCTGGCCCCGTGAACTTATTAATTATTATTGCTGTTACAATGGCGTTTAGCTGAGATACGTAACCTTTTCTGATTTCTCTGACTATTAATCTCGTGCATGAAAAGAGCGCGTTTGCGCTCGCCACTTGACGTTGGAATTTTATCGGAGTAGGTACTGGCTCAATCTTATCTTTTCGTTTGTATTATAAGGACGTTTATTCCAATGGATGGCACGTGAATATAGTATTATTTTATACCTCTCTTAGTTTCTCTAATATCGTATTTGACCGCAGTGTGTCAGATCTAAGATACCTGCTGGCTATAGTCGTATAGAATCTGCAATGTGCACAGGAAACCGTGCGTTGCGGTTAACATCCGTGCTGCGGGCAGATCTCGAAAGTGAACCTGTGAAATGAGTTATTGAAGCGCATCAATAACATGATACCCTGAGAACATGAGCCCCTATCATTAATTGTATTCACTTTTGCTACACTGCTTTTCGCTAGCATTTGAGATGTTGTTCATCAGTCTAATACACAATTTGGTTTGTATGTTACCAACAATCAGGGTAAAAATCCATAAAAGTAGGAAGAGTGTCTTGAGTTAGTTGTATTACAAATGAATGCATAACAGGAATCAATAACATTTTACTAACATAATTATGCTTAATCCAAGATACAACAAAATTGAACGGATTTAAGGAGAGGTCGCTGCAAATGCAATCTTTTCACGAATTAACATGTTTATAGCAAACTCCACCTACGGAGAAACAGTAACAAATTCTTACAGAGCTATGTCACCATGACCGTTACTCGAAATGTAGACGTATAAACGTTCGGTGAGAAAAGTGTCCTTTCGAGAACAAGTTTGTTAGTGCAAAGTTAAGTAGGTCTGAACGTCCATTACTTCTGTGACGCGTGCCGTATCTAATTGGCATCCTTGCATACATTAATCACCCTGCAAGGTGTGCATTGCATGTATGTAGATCACCGGTTGGACTGCTTTTCGAAAGCTGAAGTCCTGTTCAATAATCTACGGTTAACTGAAAGCCATATCCCGGCTGCTGCGCGATTTCTAATTTTCTCCGATAGCGGGTAATATTATATGGTTTCGTAGTGTAATTAACTGTCATCTTAACATATTTTATGTAATTAGGTAAATTAATATTGGCATTCAGCAGCAGTTTATGCCTACAGTTCATTTAGAGTGCTTTGTTATGCATGTTTAATTCCTCATTATGTAGATTGCATTCTTCACCTTGATTTTGCAATTCAAAGTCGTATTGATTGGCCGATTACGGTGTTTGGTATTTTTTTACAATAAAGTAAACACAAGTATTTATTTTACCGGTGTATGTAAAATAAAGCTTAGAAATAAGCTTTTTTTTTTACATGTTTGTTATCAGCTACGTGTAATTCGTCCGGTTCTCAATTATTTTTCAGTCAGTATTTTGGTGAAGCGGGTAGGTAGGCTGTACTCTGTAGGTATATAATATAACATAATACATATATTTTTATGGTTCCAATATCAATTCAATAACGACAGATCTCCAACCAGATAGAAATCCTTCACTTCATGTATAAAAATATACATGAAGTGAAGGATTGCTATCTACGTGAAAAACAAACTTTTTTACCCGAAGGAAAAAGGAGAGTTAACCAATTTGTTTCGTTTCGACTTATAGCGTGTATAATTTCTAAGTTTGAATTATTCACAGACAATAGAATGAACAATACAGTAGTGATAAAACCAATAATAACTGGGTATACAATTGATCACATCGATACGTACTCATAAATAATCGAAAGTGTCGGTAACGAGATCGGATGTAGATGCGATCAATCGGTACAGATAATGGGTAGGTAACGCTAGGGTAAAAATAAAGGAATCGGTATGCGCCAGGTTGAGACTTTCTATTTTTAATCGGGCGGAGAGGTCGCGGGCGCGGGCGCCGGCGCCACAGCCTCCGCCAGATCTTGTGGTGGTTGCGCGCGCATTCCGTCACCGCATGCGCCCCGGGCTGCGCGCACTATACGCGTTGTTATAAGTACCCAGTTTGGTGTTCACGACTTGTTTGTTTTGATTTGCCGTACCAAATCCGAAGCCGGTTACACTTATTGCATCTATAAACGACATAAAAATTTGATAAGCATTTAAGATAAACTTAACAGCTTATAAAATTATGGACAATTCATTTTATCATCAAATTGGACAATGACCTAGTCGGAATGCATTAGGGCGAATAGCCGGCCGGTGCTTCGGTTTGATTGACGTACGATACTAACCAGATAGTATCGTAACGAGAGCCGGTAAATCAACCTCCGCCTACGGACATAGCTGCCCCTATTCAGGAAGTAATCCGGGACTAGTTTTAGACGAGGAAATGGGTGTGATCAGGAGAAAAAAGCGTAAGTTTACTTTCTCTTTGATTAGATAACTAACCAGGAGGAAACGCTATAAGAGTATCTTCCTATGTTGTTTTAATTAGTTCCTAATTCGTATCCATATGTAAATTACCTATGTGATAATATTTTGTTTTTTTTGTTGTAACTTTGCATGCACGATTTCGATTAGACAGTAACCTGTGTGTGACACACACAATACCTATATTTTGTTTGCGAAATCTCTGATGCAATCCACCCAAATTAACATTTCGTATTGTCAAATTTAATGTTTTGGACAAAATAAACAGCATGCTACAAACTTCTATGGGTTGTTAACTTTGTTATGGTTATGGAAATACTGCCGGGGAACGGATATCGTGCTCTACAACTCTATAATATTCTGCAACTAGCGAGTCAAGGTTCATTATTGTTTTTTATATAGAAAATAACATTCACATTCTATGGGAACTTTTTCATACAATTTCTTATTTTGTAGTTAATTAAGTTTTGTATTCTTTTTATGAAGTGGGAAGTACTAACTAGATAAATATTTTATGTGGCAGATACTTTGACGCCTTTTTATTATTTCTCTGGCGTGATATAATTTAAATTTCCTTAATTAGGTGCTTCTTGTTCTCTTGTAAGATATTACTTGTATCAGCTATAAAAGTTATGTTAAACTGATCGTAAAGTCAACTAACCCTACTTATAAGAGTGCAGCCGTATAAGGACTCGCCATATGTGTTGAATTCATGTTCATCCAGTTCATCTAACTAACCGGTATCGAGTATCGACATAACGCATCCCCGATTCTGTTTGTTTACCACAAACATTACGCTAATTGTTTAGCGTAATGTTTGTGCTTATTTTACGAACAAACGTGAAATAGAACGTATCTAAAATATTGTTACATGTACATATATTAGATTTTAATTAAGATCTGACACGGCAAGTAATTGGATAGTAACTCAATACGAATTCCATGCGTAACAAAAAGAAAAACAATGTTTTATAACACAATGTTAGCAGTCAAATTTTACGGCGTTTCTTTAAAATTTATACCTATTTTGTATTCTGTTGATTTGTTGATTTCTAAAGTTGGGCCCGTGGCTAAATAATAAATAACAGCCGCGCAGGTCGATCGATCAGGTTAAGCTACGCTTGCTACAGTTGGTCTGTGGATGGGTGACCATCCTTACATACCTACTGTGATCCCTCCGTGCCTCGGAAAGCACGTTAAGCCACTGGTCCCGGCTGTCATTCGTGGATCTTTGACAGTCGTTACAGGTAGTCTGAAGCCCGAAAGTCTGACAACCAGTCTTACCAAGGGGTATCGTCTTACCCAGTTACTGAGTTGTGGAGGTCAGATAGGCAGTCGCTATGTCAAATACTGGTATTCAGCTGCATCCGGTTAGACAGAAAGCCGACCCCAACATAGTTGGGAAAAGGCTAGGCAGATGATTCTGTTGATTTTTAATGTTTTCATTCTCATACGATATCTTTATTTCCGAATTCCGATATGAATAGGTCATCGTTATTAAAAAAAAAATCAATAAAATGGCATTGATCGCTAAATATTTAACAAGAATCTGCGCAAAATGACCATCTTCACTTTATAATTGCGTACACAAATGAACATAATCCTTGCCGATAGAAACCGCAAAACAATGCGTATAATATTACCGTTCTATAGGTTACATACAGCGCAGGCGCACTTGCACTCAATAACATTTATCGTCAACCGCTTCTGTTCAATAGTCCATACGTAACATATTTTACGTGCTTTGTAAATACCCTAGTGTGAAGGTGAAACAGTAATGGTTACGTTATGCGGTCATCGCTTAGCTCATGTATTCGGGTGGGTCCCTCTAAGTTACACTGGCCATGGTACTTACCTACTTGTGTTGCGTAAGTGCGTAGTTATATGTACCTTTAAAAGTAGCTGCTAAGTTGTTTTGATCGTTATTGACAGAGTATCTCTTGTCATTGGGTTATTTTTGAATAGGTTGCCCTTTTAATATTGACCTTTAACTTTGTCATCTTCTAAAATAGATTTTTTAATAAAAACAAATTGTGTGTCGTTTACTACTTGCTACTACTGGCCAGTACCTACTGCTTTGTAATTCCATAATTCATCTATGAAACATTTTCTGTACTCCTGAAAGGCAGGCTTACACCATAATTATAAAGCTTTTACACCATAATTACGTGTTTTTCGTGTAAATTGCTAGCCTCCGTTGGAATTATCTTTCATGACTGTAATTAGTGCTTGCAGCGCGTACTCGGACGTGCAAAGAGTACCGTATAGTCTGCAGTCTGTAACACTAAACACCTTTCAAAACCAGATCACCCTGTACCGTCCATTCCCTTCTCTGATTTTTTAATACAAGGAATCAACTTTCATGTGTTCAGTATTTTACAGAAGCTCGGAATCAGACGATCAAAACTTTTAATTTTGTTTATATCACCTATTTTCAAATTCTGCGTTAGCATAAGTATTTGCAAAAAGAAAAAGTTAGCCTTTCTAGCCAAGAGACTACAGAGAGAGAGATACTTTGCTAAGGTTTATTTTATGCCAGGAATTGTCATTTGCATCCACTGTATGTATATTTAAATTTATGGGCACTGTGTGGTGGAAAAATTCAAATAAAATGTTATTGCTTCTCGAAAGTATCTTTGCGAAAACTAAACTTTTGTCATAAAATCCAAAATATGTATAGAGCAGTGGTGGCCAAGTGGTAACGGCCGCGACTTACGAGTTGTAGGTCGTAGGTTCGAACTAGGGCTTTCAAATACCGGATTTTTTCAATACCGGTATCAATACCGGTATTGGAAAAGTCAATACCGTGATCCCGGTATCAATACCGGTTTCCGGTATTGAACGCAAGTTCAATTAGGACATTAATAAAACCAATAAAATACGCCTTTTTGTATTTTCAAATCAGTATTGTTCTTATTATTTTATTGAAAATACTAAAATAAATACGTTATACATGCTTTCTTAATTCTTTTATAATAATTTGGTATTGGTTGATTATTTAGGTAGGACTAGGAATTAGGAACAAAATGAAAACTTAAACTGAATCTACTCTTTTTGCAGGAAGGCATTTCACATAGACTTTGTTTGAACAATATAAAAAAATATATATTTCTTATTTTTACCTAAATGTCATCATGTCTCATGTAAAATTCAATATAGGTATCATTATTTGTAGAAATGTAAGTAAGTAAAGTATACCTTAACTAGCTAGTAGCAATCATTTGGTAATCATTTTTGTAACATTCTTAATAATTAAGTTATAAAAAAACAATCAAAAAATCTAAAACTAAACAAGTAAGAAAATAAATCAAGAATCAACATAGGTATCATTATTTGTGGAAATGCAAGTAAGTTAAGTATAGCTTAACTAGCTAAGTAGCTTGCAATCATTTTAGTAACATTATTAATAATTATGTAATAAAAAAACAATCAAAATCTAAAACTAAACAAGTACCTAACAAAATAAATCAAGCGTTAATAACAATTTCTGAAAAACAGTAAAAAAAATTAAAAGTAATTATAAACGCGTTATCCCGTCGTCGCCTTTGCGAAAATGACTGACAATAGTGACAATAACAAAAACGACACATAAACAGCTCGATTTCAGGCATTGTCTCAGGCGGGGTGCGGGAGGGTGAGCTTAAGATAACAGCGGGACGCTTGCGCTGAAGAAAACAAGTGTGAGAATAAGATCACATAATTTTCAGATCTAATGTTTGTAATACCGTAATCACGGTATTGGGGCGTCAATACCGGTATTGTAAAAGGCCAGAATAAAATCCGTGATCACGGTATTACGGGATCCCGGAATACCGGTATTGAAAGCCCTAGTTTGAACCCAGACAGGCGCTTTACTTTGTGTAAATTATTTCATCACCACTGCTCACAAAACGGTGAAGGAAAACATCGTGAGGAAACCGGCTTGTCCTAGAACCAAAAATTCGAAGACATGTGACATCTACCAACCCGCACTGGGCCCGCGTGATGGATTACGGCCCACTCCCTCTCACTGAGAGGAGGCGTGTGTCCCAGCAGTGGGAACATTATAGGATGATGATGATGATGATGTATATGCACGCTTTATACATATTTATATTACTTACTGATAAATGGAGGTAAACATAAAATGGGAAATTTTATTTATCAGCACAAATGTATAATACTGCTATAAAATATAAGAAAGTGTTAGTACAGCGAATATGGATAAAGTTCATGAATATACTTAACATAATGGTGCCATACCGTTGTAAATGATGAATGTCTGAAGTCATACGTTTAGTATATTTACGGCGCAATGTTCTCGAGGCCGGCCGCAGCGGTGGCGCAGGCAGCAAACACAGGCATTTACGTGTTTACACCCGTTACTACAAAGTGTACATAGCCCAGTACAGCCATTACATCAAATTGCCACTCTTAATTTGACATTAACGGACCGCTATCAAGCTCAGGATTTATTCCTGTCATCAGAGCTGCAATTTCTTACATTGCTTCTATGTTTTTACCGTGCTTAAGCGCCGTCGCCAACAAAAACTGCATTCGCTACATACTCGATGAAAATTGCTTCACTGCTCTTACTTAAATTACTTTCATAAAGTACCTGCAGCAATTATTTATTAGTTACATGCTTTTTCGTTAAATTACTCACTGAATCATTTCACAACATTGACTTTCACCTGTCCGTTACATTTAGATTGGAACTAAATTACCATCATTCCTAGAAAAGAGCATTTTCCAATAAGACTACTGTAAAATGAGAGTCACGAATCCCTCTGTAAACTATCACGACTTGTTCTGGGGTACAATAGTTGTGTAGTTATTCTATTAAGCTTATCCGGGGGTGAAAGTATCGCAATTGATTGGCTATTGTAATGCACAAGACAGGACGCGAGCCCGACGATTCGGGATCATGATTTCACCGTGGTCCATTCATTCGTCTCGACATGTTGATTGTCGTGCGAACGTTACAGAATGACGCGCGATCATTTGTTATTCAATTCCGTACTGTTTGCATTGAAGATCTGTGGAATTAGAAATCCCGTTGCGTAGAAACGTATCATCAATAATTGTCGCAGAGCATCGTTTGTCATTGGTCTTTGGAACAAAGCATTTCTCTTAGCGATAGCGGTCGCAGGCTTAACATTTAGCAACTGATAGTTCACAATCGTGACGACCGCAAGCGCAGGTGATACGTTACACAGTCATAATGTCTATATCGTGATGGTTTATTTTTGAGCTCATGATCGTTTGAGCGGCGACCTTGCAAACATATGCACCACGTTGCATACAGCGCATTGTTCCTATTCACAGGAGGGTCAATAATTAGTTCAGTGACGGCGGCACTTTTAAACGCCCACTATCCTGTTAACTCAAAGAAGACCTTGTTCAGATCAGGATAATTTGTTTACTTGCTTATAGGGAAGTCTGGTACTCATCTTTAATTATGTATGTAACCTGACAAGTGGGTTAATTGGTCTATCTATGCATGTAACGTATTATTCTCACGAATATCCATTTTCATATTACTGCTTGACCTTACACTTGCTGACAATAGATACATGAGCATTGCGCAAGTGGCGGAACTCAGTAGTCCGAAACAATACGCATTACATAATGAATGGTTCAGATAACACATAATTATGTAATTAGCCAGTATGGATTAATTAATCTGTACAAATAAATATAATTGAAGTGTCTGTTTGTAATGTCAAAATAACGGCTTTGTACTGAATGAATGTAAAATTGAAAGTAAAATAGCAAAAAATATTTTTTTTTCTGTCTGTTGTTCCGGCTAATCTCCGAAAGAGCTGGATCGATTTTGATGAAATTCGGTACATTGAACCCTGGGGAAGACAGTTTACACTTTTTATTGACATACCATGTAGGCGAAGCCGCGGGCGGAAGCTAGTATTAAATAATACGTGTCATTGAGCTGAATATTCTATATTAGCTTATCAATATTCAATTCTAAATTCAGCAATGACTTATAATTGCCGATAAAATAAAGTAAAGGGTTTTACAATGATAAGAATGTTGATGGATGACATAATGAATACAATTCTAGTAACATTTAGCAACGATATTTTGTAAACATTATCGACTGAAAGCATTATCTTTATAACCTTGGTATGACCAAGGGAATAGGGTGCGGTTAGAGAGAGTGATAACTGACAGTAGCATCTGCGCTCCGTTAATAAAATACCACATTGGGTTTATAGGGCAAGCACATGAGCATTTATGGTAAAAGTATTAGCTTGCAGGCCTCACCGGTTTAGTTGTCGCTAGCGCTTCTACTGAGCATGAGGTCCTGGGTTCAATTGCCAGGTCGGCCAGTGTTATTGGATTTATCCGTCAGAAATTTCTTAGTAGCAGCCCAAAGTCTGGATTTATGCCCAATAGGCTATTACATAGGGCTTTTTTTTGAGGATGGGAAATCATCAAATGACCCCTTTCGCTTTGGTGGAGCGGAAAGGAGTGTAAGACTTACTGACTAAAACCCAACCGTGTTCCTTCCTTAGCCTTTTATTTTCGGGCCAGCGGTAACCCTTTTGGACAATCCCGCTAACCGTATTACATAGGGCTTAAACGTATCTGGCGAAACGTAGCTGTATCCTAGATACACCTTTGTCTAACAAGCTTTTGTGTTATCACAGGTGAATCCGTATCCGAACGAGCGGAGAGTGAAGCCCGCGTGGTCAACGACCAGCGATGTATCGAGGTCCGTATAGCGCGCACTGCTGGTGGCCTGGGGCTCAGCATAGCCGGTGGACGAGGCTCCACACCTTATGTCGGCGATGATGACGGCATCTTCATCTCTCGAGTCACATCAAATGGACCCGCTTATATGTCTGGACTTAGGGTGAGTCCCCTACATTTCTATATTTGAATTAATTATCAAGTTATGGAACAACAAACTGAATGTCATTCTCGACAAAGTCCAAATTCCATTGCAACCAAAAATTTATTAGGACCTTTTTGTTACAAATGGTCACTCAAAAATTAACTTAGAATATATTTCACTAAAATAGATAACTGATTAAGTGGCTATGGAATATAAATTTTCTGAGATTATGAACACAGTTATATGTTTAGAGAGCAGGCAGCCCACTCGATTGGTAATGGTTACCGCCGCCAATGGAAATCTACAATACCAAAGACATGGCGGGTGCACTGCCATCCGATATCGAAGCTAAAACAATGTCATATGTGCCTCTAATTATACCAGCACATTTTAAATTTTTTTTAAACAGTCCGCACTGTTGTTAGAAAAACGTGTGGTTATAGTTCTTCCCCGAACAAGACCCTTATAGAATAATGTGCTGGTGTAGTACTATAATAATATATCACAACTACAACCTAAAAGGCGTTAAAACATTTAAAAATGCTAGATAGTGTTGATTTCCGTTTCTAATCATATGAATCACATCTGGAAGTATTAATATCGTCGTTAAATTGTTATTGTATCCGCTGAATTACTTTCTTCTATTTTGTTTTATTTGAGTACTGACATTAACGACGTAGCCCGAAGCAGTCTTCCCATTTTCGAAAATGCATGAAAGATCATTTTATGTGGTACATGCAGCATTAAGTCGATTAACACTGTTACTTTTACATATCATCTAAATTTATATCAAAGGGTCGATACATTGTTTTCTCACCGCTCCGGTATGCGGTGCTGCGGTTTTTAACTTTGACTGTAGACCGTACGGAGATGCGGTTTCAGTGTGTTATACCGGGTTTGTGTGTAGCGGGTTTTTGTATACAAATCAAGATTCTATAGTAAAATTTAAAAACGCAGCACTGCACACCGGAGTGGTTGGTGTCTGGTGCAATGTAATAGCCGCCAAAAGTTAGTCAATATTTTTATATCAGTACAAATATTTTACTCAATGACAAAGATTTAAAAAAAAAGTGTATAACCTCCTTTGTGATATACAATAGTAAGTATGCAAGTTGCAATAAAAACGTTTATATTGTTTCAGGTTGGCGACAAGGTGCTCTCAGTAAACGGTACATCTGTCGTAGAAGTCGATCATTACTATGCAGTGGAAGTACTTAAAGCAAGCGGGCCCACGCTCACACTTGTCGTGACCAGAGATTCACCCAATTCGACCAGGTAAGCACCGTTTGTTCCTTATCTTAATGTTTCATCACCACTGTTGCAATACAGATTGCGACAACCTAAATTATTTAGAACAGATCATGAAAGTTTGAGTGCAGTTATTTTAATGTTTTTGTGCAATATTTGCAGTGAGTTAGTATGAGTAATATATTACATCATCATTGATTCAATTTATGGGAATGTTAAATCTAGGATAGATTTTCAGGTGAAATAGTTTCGGTACGTATTTGGAATCTGTAAATTGGCGCACCTTTTCAACATTTATGTACAATACGGGCATAATTAATAATAAATCATTAAATTCAGAACTCACAGCCGAGCGCCAAGCGGAGCGAGCCATCATTCCATATCAAGCACTACCGACACAGTATCAACCCTAGAAAATGGACAGGTAATCATCTCATTAAATATTCACGCCGCAATGTATGTATTATGTAAATCACAACACATGCAACACAGTTCTTAATGTTTTATTGCAACAACTGTATCGATAAACACGCGAGTCATTCTTCGAACAGGTTCCGACGGGTCGCGGTATACCGACTAAACCGCTTATCATCAGCAACCAGTATGCGCAAGAGTTCGAGCCGGAGTATAAGGAGCAAGTGATGAATCAAACGGGACCGACGGTGGTGACCACTGTGACGAACTATAGCCCGTCCCCCACGGGACAGGTTACGACGGATACCCACCAACGAATATCAGCGTCGCCGCCGCCTCCGGTGACAGAGCCATACATACCGCCCGGTAAGTTTAAAACATTAAAAAAATATATAATAACTTGTTATAAGTGTACACTTCCCTTATGTCGAGTGAAGAAAGTGAGCCAAAGTGCCTAGTTATCCACCTTCCGCAGCCCGCCTGGCGCTTTGCTAAATAGCTTCCGTGAAAACAAACAAACTAAAGCCGGTTTGATGAATAAACTTTATTTATTTACAAACAGATACCTTTCAGCGCGTCAGGCACGTTAATCTGCCAGTCTCGAACATCGTAAATTATTCTATGAAAGTCGTCACAGGCAATCGAAACGCTCAATAAAACCTGAATACCCGTCTAACCTTTAGATACAGGTATTTCCACAGCCGGGTTGTGGAGGTCAGACGTCAGTTCACCGTCTAAAATACAAATAGTGTACGCATCTGGTTGGACTGGAAGCCGAACTCATGCTCGTGGGAAAAGGGCAGGCTTGCGCATTTACCCAAGAGATGAAATTAAGTAAATTAAGATCATTAATAGTGGTATCGGTAGACACCTTTGAACTTAAATCTTAACTATCACTTTAAGTTAGCATCTTAATGGAATTTTGACCCACTATTGAACTTTAACAAACAATGCGACTGCGACTCATCAATAAAATGTCACATCTAGTGAATGAGAGAATGATCAATGAATTAATTCTATACAACGTCTGCCGAAACATAATGGACATAAATTGCCATTCACGTAAACGTCCATTTCTTCCACCGGACGATCGGACCGTGTTTTTCACTTCGTATGAGTTGGACAGCGGTCCGGTGCATATGACTTCCATTCTAACCTTAACACAACCGCAATTTCGGTGAAAGAAAAAAAACGATGCTTATCCGTTGAAAAAATGCAAGTAGTGCAAGTCGCCCAAGTAACATTTTAGGTTTTAGAAAGGTTTTGAAAAGGTTCTAGAACTTTTGTATGGAAATCTGTTCGTAAGTCTTAATAGACTTAATAACCTTATATTAAGCTTATATTAACCTCCTGAGTGCAAAAAGGGCCCAAGTTTTAGAACCTTTCTGAGAGCTACAGCAAAACGTATAGCTCAAATTCAAAACCTTTCAAACCACTTACACAGAACCCAAATATAACCTTCACAACCTTAATTTAACGTTAATATGGCCTAACAAGGCAGCTTTTAAGTTCTAAATTAGTCATGGATGTAACTCAATGACAACTTAAAACCTTCTTGATGGACATGAATTAATGCCTTTCCAGGACTCTCAGGTTTTAAAATGTTTCTGTGTAAGATTTATTTTACACAGAAACACCAATCATGGATTTAAATACTTATTTATAATGGCGCCATTCCCTGTCATTATACCAAGTTTCAAAATGGCTAGATGTAAGTGTTATTATATTCATAAAAAATAATAAGTTGCTTGCTGAAGTCAGGAAAAATCAAAAAAATAGTGCGACTGGCACTTTATCGTGAAACTTTAGGATAATAGTGTTGTATACGAGACGGGCCTTTCGTAAGTAAAAAATTTAGAAGATATTTTAATGAAATAAAAATTATAAAATTAGGTGGTTGGTAGTAAGTTGCATTAGAAATAAAACTTCTATTCATATAAAAATCATATATTTTAAATCACATAGCACACGTTACTTAATTTTGCCATGATGACTTAAAATATTGCTTTTTGTTTAGATTTTTTTTCATTTCAGTAAAAAAATATGGCTGGCGTTAGGAAATTACTAGAAAGCATTAAAATTAACCTTTTCAGAACTGTAACAGCTAAAAGCTCTTAATGTTTGCCAAAATAAGAGCTACAGATCATCTCGCGGAGCTACTTAAAACTACAAGGCTGTTTTCGCAGCTTTAAGGTTATCGCCAGAGCCTCTACCATGAGTTGCTATCGAAAACAATCATTATTGTACTACAGTCGATAGCGAATAAACGCGCTGCGAGTAGTTTTCGACTAAACTCGTACCATGAGTCACATAGACGTTTACTGTACTCGCTAGCGTTTACTCGATAGTATGTGTAGTTTTCGTTACGTTACGGAGTGACTTGCCTAACTTCACACCAAACGGGGCTGTCTCTTTCTAACTATGCCAAAAAGACTGAGTAAGAAAGATATTGGGCAAAAAACAAGTATCCAATCCTTCAAATTAAAAATACAGCAGTAACCCTCCTAATTTAAAACGTCGTCGTAAAACAAGAGTCATTATGTAAAATGAGATTCTTGAATTTGTGTAGGTTATTTTGCTCGTTTCAATGTCAACACTTCATAGTTTGTGTTTGTTTACTTTAGCTTTACTTGTTTGGTGCGTCCGTCGGTTTGTTTGGAGGCTGAGCTTTAGTTGCAACTTCTTATTGGTTTTAATTTTTATTAGTGAAAAATGCGAACCAGTCCTACGCAATTTCAGTTACTCGTCGAGTATATGGAAAGTTATGTAATAGCGATTTTAATAACATTAATTTGGCAGTATACCTTTTATGATGAAATAATATTTTGTTTCAAGTGGTTAGATGAAGTTGAGGATTGTGGTTTAAGTGCCTTTTTTGTGTGTTAACAGAAATGGTGACCTTAGTAAGCCCACTGAAGGACCCTATATTCTTTAATAAAATTATTTTCACTTATGTTTCTAAGTGGATTATTTAATACATATACTCCTCATATCGGCTTGAAATTTTCCTTGTTCTCTTTTTTCATCTTCATATGCAGCCTTCGCTAACATATCCCACGCAAAATAATACCTTGACGACATTTTTTTAGCTAAGAATCGAAATAATTTATTACATAATAAAAGGGTTTCACGCTGAACTTTGGTAGTGAAAAAGTTAACTACAGTCGATACAGTATTATTCGATGACATCTGTCAAATTTGTAACTCATGGTACAGATTTTCTACGGCAACAGCTACAAAACGTTAGTCGCTAGCGTCACAGCTAGCGTATAGATTTCGATAGGTGATTTACCGTTCGACTCATACTAGCGTTCTACAGTTTTATAAGTGACCGCCAGAGGCGCTGTACAATTCTCCATAGAAACTTGTTTACGCCCTCGCTAGCGAGTACGGTTACGTAAAGTTATGCCAACTCATGGTAAGGGTACAGGAGTAGTTCAAGACTTGCGAGTCGCGAAAACAACCTCTGCGCATAATTAGTTGCTTTTAAGTTTTGGTTGTAGGAGGACGTGCGTTCGACGGTTTGACAAGAGTGCTGAACAAACAGCTACAGGCAGCTCTTAAAGTTTTTTTTTTTTTCTTATGTGTACCTGTACTTACTGTTTTGCTATAGCTTTTAATTTTGTTTTATGTTTTTAATTTTCGTATATTGTATGGTGATTTATGTCAAACTTGTTGTACCCACCTAGATGTTAAGTGAATGATGTGGTCGCCTGTAATTGGAAGCGCACACTTGTATTTGTCCCTATTCATGTTAACATGTAAGTAACTGTGTAGCCTCTGTTGGCGATCCAATAAATAAATAAATAAAAAAAGTAAGTTTCTATTTTTTTTTCAATTATGTTTTAGGTAGGTACTTACTTACCTAATTTATTTATTAGGGGAGGCCAGGGCTGAAAGTTCCGATTTTCAAATAGCATGAAAATTTATGATGAAAATGACAAGATTTCAATATTGATATTAGATTTTATTAAAAAGTCTTAATCGGTCTCTGTAATAGTACAGTCATTTCTGCTAGTTTCTCTATATTTTTTAAAGTACAGGCATATTTTTGCAAAATTTCGGAAGGGAACATTCAACCCCACTTTGGGGCGAGTTGTTCCATGTATGGGGCAAATTGTGCCACTTAGATAATTATTAATAAAGTATAAAGATAATGTATGGTTTCTCTGGTTAAATAAAACAATAAATAATTTCTATAGTTAGGTTCATTTATTTAGTTGTTATGCAATCCTATAAACTTAAAAAAACAACGAAAAAACATTACTAGCTACAACTAGATTCAAATTTTGTATTGGTTTACAAAAATTGAGATCTATTAGCTTATAAATCTTACTACCTAGATACTTAAGGATACAAAAAATCGTACTGGAAAGGATACTCAAGATAAACACTTTTCATAACTAAAAAATATTGGCAATTCCATAACAGAACTTAAAAAAAGACAACAAAATATAACTGGAAATCTTTAGATAAATGTTTCTTTTTTTAATTCAACTATGATAGAGATTTATCAAGTTGAAAACCTTATCACAAACATAACTGCACTTATTTTAACTACATAACACAACAGGTTGCCTTCATGCACACGTTTCATTAATAAATTTAATGATAAATGAGATCAAAACATACAATTATAATTAAATACCAAAATGAAACTGCTAACGTTAATACCTATTATTTATCATAAAAACTTACCGATGTATTAATTATTCCTAAGAAATTTTTACGCACTTTACGTTTAAAACTTCCACTCCATTTTTTTGATAACACCCTTTGTCGGTTCATCTTGCAATACAACGGAATGCTTTGAAGTCGCGGACATAACTAACATTATTTGAGGATGCCTCTAAAGCTTTAAAATATTCCTGTAGGACTTTAAGCATGCCTTCAGCTCATAAAAATAGCTTATTGGTTTAGGTTTTCACCACGCAGTCCTAATTTGTTTACTTAGACAACTATAACACTGCCTATAAGTTTTAAGTAGGTTTTAGAAATTACTTATAAGCAATTTCAACATTCCATAACTTTATGGTTATATCAAAGTTAAAAATTAAACCTTTAGATCTCACTTTAGCATAATGCTAGCCTTTCCAGAACTTAATCAAGAGTCTACGACAACTATAAGTTCCTAGGACTATATGCTCTTGAAACACAAGTCAAAATAACGTTAATTTAAACTCTTGTCAGCGGCTCCAAGGTTGTAATAATAAACAATTAGTTTTAGGACTTATTAATCATTCTCAAGTACTTAATATGACTAGATAGCAAAGCATTAACCTTTTTACGACCCTTAGAAAACCTAAAGGCATTTTCTACAACCTAGGCCCGAATGAAATGTTACTTGGGCGGCTAAGACTGCCACAGTTACACATACCGCCTTATAAACCACAAACCGGACTAATATTTTTTCCTATTATTTCTAGTATATCAACAAAAGGTGCTAGTCCATACGACTCTAATCCGCGACGGCGCAGGCCTCGGGTTCAGCATAGCCGGCGGGAAGGGCTCCCCTCCTTACCGAGACGACAGTGACGCCATCTACATCTCCCGTATCTCGCCTCAAGGTGCTGCCGCTAAGGATGGCAAGATGCTGGTCGGCGATAAAGTTGTCTCTGTAAGTTGTGCTTCTTGCTTGTATTATGACAACACCACCAACTACTGTTCTTAGGATGAACAGTGTAACGATTATAGGTAGACAAATAAATGACAACATTGGTGGTGCACGCATTGTGTGCGCTTACTTGTTATTATATTAGGATCGGGCTATACCAAACGAGCGAGTGTGCATTCTATCCCAACTGTACCAATTTTCGTGTAAATAGGGACATTATTTGATCTATCCTTTGAACATGACAAGAATATAAAAAAAGAATATTCTTCCGGTTGTATATTCGTTTGGTCTAAACCCACCTTTAAACGATGCAAATTGCGATGTTATACACGAGTGACAAATTGACAAGTGACGAGTCAAAGTACAAAAGCGAGCAATGTTTTTCGTATGAGGATTGTACAAGTTCAACTCGCATTGAATACTGATTTAATCTTGACATCATAGGAAAAAACAGTAAAGCAGTGTTTTCAGAAGAAAACATGCTTTTGCTTTTAAGATAAGCAAATATGGCTAGGTGACTCCGCACATTAGTTAGAATTTATATTGAAATTTATTATTTGGCCTAACTCAAGATAATGTAGCTAGAAGCTGTTTTACATGACAAAGGAATTTGTTGACATTAATTATATTAATGTCTTAAACATTTAAGGGGCAAGCGCTAAGGTAGCCCGCGAAATTCAAATTTTCTTACGGTTTTTGCAATTTGCTGGTCAGTATTAAGTTGTACGTTGCTTAAAATATGATTAGCGACCGTAACAAAAATGTATTTACAGAATTATAATCATTAGAATCAGTAATACAATAGCAAAAAACGGAAAAAAATAAATAATTTCGCGGGCTTTCACCTTAAGTACGAAAGCCAGCTAACGCAAAAACTTAATATAGATTTATTTCCTTAGATAAACGGCGTAGATATGGAGAGCGCTCCTCACGAAACCGCCGTTTCCCTGCTCACCGGACACGAAAGATTTGTAAGGCTGGTTCTACAACGGACAATTACAACGGAACAGGGTAAATAAACTTCTTAATTTACTTGCTTCTATGTAGGGTATTTCGAAAGCTTGCCAGATCAATTGCTTTTGTATTAACATTATATTTCGCAACAAAAATTACGCTACTAAATTAATTGATGAATATTTTATACTGTAATAATGGGTCAGATCGTAGCATAGAAACCGCTTGGCTTAATTCTCGTCCATTAAAATATTTTTTTTTCCTCGTTTAGGCGAGTTGATGCAGCGAAAATCGACATCAGACGAAGTGAGAGAACACAAAACCAGCCTGCAGAATGTGAACGTCATTCCGACACAGAAACCCACCATGAATCACATAAGCACACCTATCGGAAATCACACTCACAACGCACCGGCTGCACAGCCCGCACCGACACACGCGCCCGCACCGACACACGCGCCCGCACCGACATACACGCCCGCACCGACACACGCGCCGGTACCGACGCCGCAGCCGTCTGCGCCGGTACACAAACAAGCAACTTTCGCTCCCACCGTAGCACCGCAACCCGCACCGCGAAAACTGAGTCAACCGAACGGACAGGTGAGGCTTAGTGATCGCTTTCTATGGATTTCTCGGTTTAGATTTAATTTTGGGACCGTAGCATTAATATAGACGTTAATTAGTCTAATTGACTTCCATTTTTGCACATTAGTTTTACAAAAATAACATTTAGATTTGAAAATGCTGTTGTTGTAGTTGGACTAATAACTATTGTGTTTTTAATTAGAAAATATCAAAGATGCTTAAGAATTCTAGCCAATAATATGCTTTAAGTGCACACTAGCGACGCAAATAAATTCAAAATTAAACCTCGTTCACTCCAGGCCAAACCGACAACTAACAGTACGAGCACACCCCTAACTCCCGGCGCCAATAACGTGCACGGATCTAGCGACGATGTCTTCGACGATGTTCAGGTAAGATTCACTTACTCATATATTAACTTACCCCGATTCGCAGGTGATGGTATTGGTTTAACACGTTCACATCCGAGCTTTTACGTCATAGCTTTACCACAATTGTGTGCGGCGCCATATCTGTTTCACTTCACTATGTAGATTAGTTGAAAGTCGGCTATAGCATTTAACCTCCAATAGCTGCGAATGGTATTACGTTCGATGCATTCCGAAATATAGAGCTCATATTTCGTGATGTTCGGATTTGATATCGGTCACAACTATTAATTTTCGGTTAAATGCGATCTCCGTACTTTATTTGCATTTATCTGCTTCACTATCATATAAAACATTCAATTTCAGACATTTGTTACTGATAATAAAATCTCATAGGTTAAAGTATAAATCATATTTATTAAAACCTGGTTCGAATTATTGTAAGTAAACAAAAAAAAACATGCTAAAGTATCATTACATTTATTCTAAAGTTGTACGGTGTATTATTGTCATTATGTATTTTAGTAATTATTCACATTTTATTGTATTCACTAGTTAAAGCATAATTTAAAGCTTCAGCTTGACCTTGTATAATACATTGCACTATCGCCAATAAACATTGTCAACGCTACATTGTTTATAACTTTGCCATATTACACGATTATTAACTATTTATTGTTATCATATAAAATATAATAAATTATTATACAAATATGTATGTAAAAAAGTATGTTTATTATGTATGTAGGATTCCACAGCTACATACAGATGTATGTATTGCTAAAAATGGAACCAACTAAATGAAAAATATCTTTAGTCACAATTATTAGTTGAGTAACCAACGAGTTATGGTAGCATGTAGATTTCTCGTAACATCTATAAAAGCACTATTTTTAATTTTTCAGATATTTAAAGCTGGAAAGCTACGGGGCTTATCAAATTAAATAAAGAAAATGTAAAATTTTTTATTTGAATTTCTTTATGCATCGAATAGTTAGGTTTGTCAAAGAACTACAAGCCTCTTCTTATAAGACCATAATATTTAACTGGTGTTAAAAAATATCAATAGAAGAACATACAGGGTGGCAGATACATCGACACAAACTGTAACCATGGATTCAGTACAAGATTATTTTTTATGGTTCCGTACATCAAAAGGAAAAACGGAACTTGTGTATGTCACGCACTGTTCGGGCGAAGCCATTGAGAAACACGGTGAAGCACTTGCTGTATCGGTTGATATCTCGAAGGCCTTTGACAGGGTCTGGCACGCCGGTCTACTCAGCAAGCTTACTGCTTATGGCATCCCAGCTGATTTTTGTAGCTGGATATCAGACTTCCTTAGTGAGCGGTCGATCAGAGTAGTAGTTGACGGCTGCTCCTCTGACCTTATGGCTATTGATGCCGGAGTTCCTCAGGGGTCTGTTCTCTCTGCAACTCTTTTCCCGCTACACATCAATGACCTACTTCAGCCTGGTATTGTTGGGTACGCAGATGACAGTACTATTTCAGAGAGATACATGTCCAGCGCAAAAGCCAGCGGGGCGAAGTTCGTTTCTTGAGATAGGCCATGGTAGAGCGGATAGATTTGACCTTAAGCCTTGTCTTCCAGTGGGGTGATGGCAATCTGGTCTCTTTTAACGCCACTAAAACACAGGCGTGTCTTTTTACCGCCAAAAGGAGTCGTTTCGACCAGACTTCTACTCTTTTCGGGGTACATCTGTTCCTGTAACATCGGCTCGAGCTCCTAGGCATGGAGTTGACATCTAGTCTCAACTTCTGCGCCACCATCGAGTACAAAGCCCAAACTGCGGCCAAGAAGCAGGGCATCCTAAATAGGGTGAAGCGATACTTTACGCCTGGGCAGCTTTTAACCCTTTACAAAGCGCAAGTCCGATCCTGCATGGAGTATTGCAGCCACCTTTGGAATGGCTCAGCGAAATACCAACTTGCCGCGCTTGACTCGGCGGAACGCAGAGCTAAGAGGCTCATTGGCAACGTAGAACTGGTGGTTCCAAGCTTCACAGGCTGGCTCATCGCCGCAAGGTTGCCAGCTTGTCGGTCTTCTACAGATTGTACTTCGGTGAGTGTGCCCAAGAACTCCACGACCTCATTCCACCGGCCCCCTTCTACCTTTGGACATTCAGACGCACTGCAAGTTACCATCCCTGCCTAGTTGCTATTCCACTAATTCGCACTAAGCGTGTTCAAATGTCCTTTATAATGCGCACAGCAAAAGAGTGGAACTCTCTACCTGCGTCTGTTTCCGGGCGTATACAACCCGAATCTCTTCAAAGTAAGAGTGAACAGGCTTCTTCTGGGTAAGCTCACTCCATCGTCGACTTTGTCTCTGTGACCTCTGACCTAGACTAGAGTCAAGATCAAACCCATTAAAAAAAAAAGGAACCCTTATAATATCACTTCGTTGACCGTCTGTCTGTCCATCAGTCAAAACCCTTTTTCTCAGGAACGAGTGGAGTTATTAAGTTTAAATTAATATCAAATATTCAGAGCTGCAATCCCTTGAAGCAGTGAAAAAAAATCAAATTTCCTAGTAACGCAATCAAAAGATACGGGCGTATATGTTCCGAAATCAACCACCCATACCCATAGGGAACTTCCCGTTGACCTAGAATCATGAAATTTGGCAAGAAGCAATGTCATGTAGCACAAGTAAAGAAAAAATCCGAAAACCGTGAAATAGTAGTTACAACAAAAAACCCACAAATTTGTACGGAGCGTACTTGACCGGTTTTATTACTAGCCGACGAAAACTTTCAACACCTGTGCCAAATTTTTTCTTTGGTAATAAAAAAACCGGCACTCCGGGAGTGCTGATAGAAGTGAAAACAAAACAAAAAATACTTTGCCATCACTCACTGACATATCGGGATATACATTAAAACCGAGTACATCCCGAGGACAGCCGAACACATCCGGAGCGGGTATTTTATGAATCGTCTTATAAACAAAACACGCGCGGTGTCGCTTACGGTAATAGTGGCGCGAGTTCAATGGTTTTTCCCATCTCAAAAAATGTCCAACGCGCCTAAAAAGGTTTTCAGTTCAAAAAATGCTCTTCCAAAATTTCTACGCTAGCGGGTCTAGAATCAAGTACTAAATTCGTGGTTACAGTTTCCTCGTCGATGTACCTGCAACCCTGTATAATATGTGTTAGATCACAGAAAGGATAAACATAAACTGATGGTAAAATATCAATATTTGAATAGGGGTACCTAGATAGGTGCAAACGTTTTCGCATAAAACACCAGAGGATATTCAAATAGACAGTTTTCCTTGGTTTTTTTTCTCGTAAAATTCTTGAAGGTAGTTGCAATGGGCCTGATTCTATTATGCAACAACAACCCCAAACTCAACAAGGGAGACATGAAAGTAAACAACAAAATATGAAAACACCTGAATCTCTATAAAAAAATTAAGGCCCCCTTGGACCGTTCTGTAAATATTGTTGTTTTTGTCAATCGTTTGGAGATAGTAGAATTATGTTTGACGCTAAATTCAATTAGTGATTTTCTCCGAAATAAAAATTAGGAGGCCGAAGGCTTCACGTTTACCTACTCCTTCAGCAGTTGTTTATCGCCAATACATTTGGCTGGAATTGAAAAATTAAGAAATTGAAGATGTATGATCCGGATATGTGCAAGGCTTTCACATTAATTATGACTTATTTTTTTTTTCACTTCAAAGCGAGGCTTGTAGTACTTTGCTTACGTATAAATTCTTTTCAAAACTTTTTAGACTTCTGGCAATTTTTGGGGGTAAAAATTATACGCTACCATGGCCGAATCTACTCTCCTTTCCCTGCACTAATATATTTAGACTGATTCGATGTGAACGTGTTAAACGCGCAGCCGTCGCGGCCGATTACCAACGAGGACTTCCAAGCGATGATCCCGGCGCACTTCCTGGGCGGCGCGCGCGCGCGGCCGGCGCAGTCGCCGCCCGAGCGCGGCGTGCGCGTCACGGTGGAGCGCGCGCCCGCCGTCGTGCTGCCGCCGCCGCCCGCCGCGCTCGGCCGCGTCACCGAGACCATCACCAAGTCCACCTTCACCGAGACAACCGTCACCCGCATCACCGACAACCAACTCGTGGAACCACTCATCATCGAAGTAAGAACGCTGAACGACGACAACAACTTACAAGTTACAACTCGTTCATAAATATGAGGCCACGGTTTCGCAATGGCAATTTTTAATCTCGAGGATTTACGAAGTCCCTGCTCTCTACAGAAGTGGTAGAAGCACCATCACTTTTTCATTATAAGACTCAAGTATTTTTAGAAACAGGTGAAAGGTAATATGCACGTTTTCTGGTATGAAATGGATTAAGCCTAGTTTTCTTTTAATTGAAAATTAAGTAATCTCGGAGGTAGCGTTGCCCATTTTTCGATCTTAATCTTCTACAACAAAATAAAAATTAACACGATTGTCAGTTTTATTTACATGTACTTTTTCGTGTAAGTATTAAATTAATGTATTACATTAATGTGCCGAATTAACCAAAATTCTTTATTAATCCATTCCGCCTAATTTCGGATATAATTCAACTTGTGAAAGGGAAAATACGCATGTTGTATTTTTGACATCTTTTGCTCATGCACTTAAAAGCTATAACAGAAGACTGGGGCATCGATGTTTAAAGCAACTCATCGTTAGAGTACGCTCAGTTGAAAGAAAGAAAAATATTTTATTTGGGACACGCACCGAAAATACAAACAGTAAAAGGAGCATTTAAAACTAACAAAATTATGTTAAAAAGGACCAAAAAAATAAACAAGAAAAAAACCTGTGCGAGGCCAAAAGGCTATCCCAGCATAATGCTGCGATTATTTAAAAAATAAGTACCACATCGCTGAGTTCAGTTTGCATTTTAAGTAAATTACCTACCATACAATAGTGAAATGCCCTTGGGTATTTTTATATTTGTATGAATAAAAAAGAGCCACATACACTGATTCGGAGACAACACAAAATAAAAACAGAACTTGTCCCAAATGTGTTAAATTGTAATATCCACATGATCTTACCATTATACAGCAGTAATGCTGTAAGATATGGTAACGATGATAAATATTATTTGATAGTTTTTATTATCCTTTATTTATTATTTTATATCACCATCTAGATAAAATCAAATAATTAACGATAGTAAATCTGACCATCAAATGCTTCTATCGATAAGTTTGATCTAAAATACATACTAAAGACCTGTCGACACCATGTCCGGCTTTGGACCTCCCGGTATCAGGCTGGTATCTATAAACGTTACTGAGCACGTGCTTTGGCTTAGACATGTTCCCGTCTCTATCTTGCACTTGTAGTTTAGCAGTTGCGCGAAAGTGACGGGAATAACGCATTGCCGAAGTACGTGCTGAGTAACGTTTCTATATCTCGGCCTGAGACCACGTATGACCTGGAGCCCGGACATGACATATTTTGAAAAATTCATACAAAATAAATACAAGCAATCCGTGATGATGTGTGGATAAAATACGTTTAATGTTTTTGTATGAAAGAAGAATAGAAAAGGTGAGTGAATTCCGAAACTAAAATGAGTGAGTCTCTTACTAAAACTTAGTAGTTTGACCTACAGAATAGGTATAGATATTCCGAATACTTAACTTTGTCACTTTGACATTTTGCCTGTGACCTGTGAAAACAGAAATAAGAAGAAAGAAGTGTTGTATTACATGCGTATTTCCCTTTTACCGCGGAAAGTAAACAGCAAAATCATTATCCTAAACTGTGCATTCAAAATTGGGCAAACACTGTATGATATCATTGCATACCACCTTTCAATCTTCGTAGTTAGCTTGCAGTATGAGTGCAGTATTTTCATGTTATGATTTGATGTTCGGAAAGGGGATGTGGGTAGAGAAGAGGTAATTCACATTTCTTCTTATTGATATCAGCTACATCTTAAACTATACAGGGCGACTAAGAGTGAGTTTTGGGTCATTCATGAATTACTCGTGTTCTCGGGTTTGCTCATGATACATTGTGCCCAAATTGTTGACCTTACACCTACATGGATTAGTGAAGTACCGTTCCTGGGAATATTACAAACAATGGGATTTTGTCTACTGAAATGACAATGAAAACACTTGGTGGCATTCACGTAACCCGTGTGCAAATACGCATCATGACTCTTAAAACCATCCGAAAACAGCAATAATACAATATTCCTATATAATTAGTAATCAACAAACATAATTTCTCGGATAGAGAGCTACTATCCGGCGAAGTTATTTTGTAATAGAAACATATTATGTCATCGCAAGGTTTGGAATGTTACCTCAACAAGTGGTCTACAAAAGCCGGTTATAAAATGAAACAGAACATTAATGCGACTAAACGGAAATATTAAAAGTTGTTTCCTTTTTGTTACAGGAAGTCATCTTAGTCAAAGAAGGAGGTTCTCTTGGATTCAGTATTATCGGTGGAACCGATCACTCTTGTGTGCCCTTCGGTGGAAAGGAACCCGGAATATTTATATCGCATGTAAGTGTTGTTGAAACCTACTTTTCTTATTATTCACAACATGCAATTTGCGTTCGCAATTTAGTATCCAAACATGTAAACAAATATGAGCTTTTGGAAAAACAACTTTTAAGACCTACCCATAAAGTTTAGTTTGCGCTACAACTTCAACGTTGTTTTATGACTTTTCTTGACTGTACTAGTAATTGAGACCCTAGGTTTGAAGTTGTACCATAATTGTTATTTGGGAGATCAACCTCGCCTTGGCAACATAATGTACCTAAACCCTCCTTCATGCAATGAGAGGCGAGAATATCGATGCAAAAAAAGAGGCCAAAAGCTCTCCTCGTGTAAAACAAAAGATTGATCAAAGCCTCTGATGACCATAAACAGGTGGTGCCTGGTGGAGTGGCCGCACGTTCAGGCAAGTTGCGCATGGGCGACCGTCTACTGAAAGTCAATGGTGTAGAACTGCCGGGCGCAACGCATCGCGACGCCGTGCAACTGTTGCTGCAACCGGGCGCAACACTCACGCTCACCGTGCGACACGACCCGCTGCCGAATGGATTCCAGGTTTGTGACGTCATAACACTGTACACAAAGCACCGTGACACGGGATTGAATATTTTCTTTATTAATTTATTGTAATTTTGAAAAGTATTACAACTGCCAAATATAACTTTTATTACATATGCTATTATTATAAGCAGTTTAAATGGTTTATTCCCGGTCGTCCCCACCTTGTCGTCCCCAGTGGGAACGAATGGGAAAAAAAAGTTTCGTTCGTCCCCAGTGGGGACGATTGGAACTTTTTATTTCCCACTCGTTCCGTAATAGACCGAGAGTCAAAATGCAGTAATGGAGATTTCAATAACAGATTTCACGGATTGTTAAAATGTTTCAATTACGGCTTTCTGAGCAAGAGTGAACAACGTTTTTGATTAAAAATATTTTAAAAAGACTGAATCACAGGTAATCAACGTATTTACAATAATTCTCTCAAAATTATGCATCACAGATAATCAACTTAATACACAAATGCGTACAGTTTTAAGGTGCGCATCACAGATAATCAACTTATTTACATAAATTCTAACAGTTTTAATGTGCGTATCTCAGATAATCAACTTATTTACATAAATTCTTACAGTTTTAAGGTGCGTATTACAGTTAATCATTTATTTACAATTATTATTATTAAGTTCTTATTAAATAAGAATTGCATTACGCTGATAGTCTACTTATAATTATCAATAATAAGCATGTAAATCAGTAAGTACAAATAAAGTTTCTATAAAAGATTTTGAAATTTCGAATTTATACAAGATTCGCAAAATGAATTAATAAAAGGTGTCGGGCATTTTCTTGACATTTCAAGAAAATGCCCGACACCTTTTATCCTTTTTTTTTTTCTTTTTTCCTTTTTTCCTTTTAACCGTACCATTGTACGGTTTTAACTTGTTTAGTTATGTAGCTGAGACCTTTTAAATGTCTGTTTTTTTAATCATTCAAATGTGATAACTTTGTGATTAGCCGAGATTTTTATACAGAACTGATTAGAAATTTCAAAATCTTTTATAGAAACTTTACTTGTACTAATTTACATGCTTAGTGTTGATAATTATAAGTAGACTATCAGCGTAATGCAATTCTTATTCAATAAGAAAAAAAAAATAAGAACTTAATAATAATAATTGTAAATAAATGATCATCTGTGATACGCACCTGAAAACTGTAAGAATTTATGTAAATAAGTTGATTATCTGTGATTCAGTCTTTTTAAATTATTTTTAATCAAAAACGTTGTTCACTCTTGCTCAGAAAGACGTAATTAAAACATTTTAACAATCCGTGAAATCTGTTATTGAAATCCCCATTACTGCATTTTGACTCTCGGTCTATAACGGAACGAGTGGGAAATAAAAAGTTCCAATCGTCCCCACTGGGGACGAACGAAACTTTTTTTTCCCATTCGTTCCCACTGGGGACGACAAGGTGGGGACGACCGGGAATAAACCGTTTAAATTTGTTCTTTTTAAAAATAAATAATATTTCGTTAATCAAAGATGGTAAATCTTTGATTAACGAAATATTATAATCTATGTAATTTATTAATACTGATTTTTAATACTGAGTAATTTTGTCAAAGTATCTAAAATAAGAGAGTAACATGATTTTAAAAATCCTGTATGAACATAAAATGATTGACCACAATCGACCATTTGTCAATAGTTTTTGTACAATCCTGTGTCACACAATATCCGAAATGAAATACAATAAATTGAAGAAACATTTTACTGTGTGACAAATACTCTTAACTTTACAAAACACGGTCCCCACTATTGGGTATGTCTTGTTATGAATATTCGTAATCTGTGTGTACATACAAACACATACGTAAGCGCGCAATGTTTTGCATGTTATGCAAGTAACCGAATTTGTGGATATAATGGTGAGAAGTTGAAAGCATAATGTGAATTCACGAGTAGAATGATTTGAGTATTGTCGCTTACAGTAGACATTTGGCGGTATACAATAATAAAAAGTATGCATAACGCTTATGCATTGATGCACATGATTGTTCAACATTTATACTGACAAAAGCATCTAGTATGTCTTTGCTAAAAATTCTGTCGCTTATTTACTAGCGTGTTTCTTGTTCAGCGACGCAACCTTTTGAGTCTTGAACAGTACATTGATACGAGTTTTATTTTGTCGTTATAAAACGCAAACAATTGTTTTGTTCCACACGTTCGCAACGCGGCCACCGCCACACGTTCAGGGTCTCATACAAGTTGAGATTGTTGACGCAACTGTAAGTGTGAACGTCGCTCGGCGATCTCGAACTTATGTGTGTTACTTTACCAAATATATATGTCAGTCTCCAACCCCTCATCCAGTCAGTCCGTGTGCCCAGCTATCGTCGTATTCGGAATGGTTATTTCGTAATACAGCTTTTCCTTATTAGATCGCGTCTTTTCATCTTAAGTATGAAACCTTTTTGCTTATAGCTCTTTCTACTGTCATGCCAATTACACTGAAACTTACACCCTTTACAATTTTGTCTGTCATGTGCTAGGTTTTATTATTATCTAGAATGTTTTTGTAAATATTTAGTATGAAAGCTTCTGTTACTTTGAGTGCATGAGGTAATGTGTTGTGGCTTTGCATGATACAAGTGTTTGTGAATGTAGTTATGTAAGTTATCCGATTGAAATAGCAAACTTTCTAATCAGATCAATTTTTGCCTTTAATATTTTGAATCAATGCCTATAGATTTTTTATTATTTGTTTTTCCGCGATTTCAACTTTGTTTACTCTCCAGGACCTAACCATAGTCAAACAAGAAGGTGAGAAGCTAGGAATGCACATAAAGGGTGGTTTGAACGGTCAGCGTGGCAACCCTAATGACCCTAATGATGAGGGGGTCTTCATATCGAAGATAAATAGCGGTGGAGCCGCCAGGAGAGACGGTAGACTGAAGGTGGGTACAACTACGTCAAACTTATTTTTTGTAGTGCCGCCATACTTTGATACACATGTAAACATAGAATACTGATTTGATCCCCATTTATTATTTAGACAGCCCATAATGTCACCCCTTGTAAAATTTCTACATTAATATATCTGTAATATTTCTGGTATAGATAATAAAGTGTATTCTATTCTTGATTTGGTTTTAAAGATACCGATTTTATTTATTTTTAGGACCCTACTTGTATAACCAGTTTAACAGAGTGCTAAAGATTTATAGTTTAAGTTATAATAGGTGTAATTTACTAGTACAGGAATATTTGGCAAAACTTAACTATGCAGACACGGAAAAACTACTAGAAATTTTAAAATAAAGTCTTATCTACCTACTCTAATATAAGTCTCTTCATTTACCTAATTAATAATAGTCTTCACTTTATCTACTTTAATATTATTCGTTAATTTATTTAAACATAATATTTCTTACATTTAATCTAGTTTTAAAATAATATATACCCAAATATTAACTATTTAAGACATTATGTTACATTTATTGTTTTCTTTTTTAAATGTTTGATGTAAATTGATGGCCTGAAACACAGGTTTGCCATAAACCTAGATCAGGCAGGTCTACATTAGAGTTAGAATTTAATTTTTTCCTCGATTGGAATTAATGTAAATCCTATTTTTACTTTACTTTTTTGAATAAAAATTTTATTATTATTATTTATTATTTATTATTATAAAGAACTCAAACTAAGTCCACATTTTATGCAAGGAGTACAAACTGAGAATGCGTAGTCATGAAACAAAATATTTTACTCGTGACAGGTTGGCATGCGTCTATTAGAAGTGAACGGTGTGTCGCTGCTCGGCGCGACGCACAACGAAGCCGTGAACGCACTACGATCTGCCACCAATGCGCCGCTACACCTCATCGTGTGCTACGGATACACCAGGCCGGAGAAGATCACTGTAAGCTCATTTTCTCTTTAAGCTCGGCGGAAATATTTGTGGTCTTCCCATAGCATAGTCACCAAGCCAACAGGCGTGCGAATGTCAATTTGTGACAGGGAAGCAGAGCATCGCCTAAAGGTTACAAACATTTCTGTCGAGTGATGTATATTTTTTGATTTCATTGGTTTTTTTATACTCACATAACTCAGTCAAAACGATTAAAGATTCATTTTGCAAAGATGAAAGCTTTTATAATGCTTCCAAAATTCACGCTTTTATATAATATAAACATATGGACTCAATTATTTTTTGACACTATTTTCATTTGGCACGCTCCCGAGTGTGTTTTGTCTTTCACAAACAAAATTTGTGAGTCCGTTTTGGCGAGCGCTTGTTAGAAAGAGATAGACGGAACGAATGTTTGCACAGACCGGTAGCGAAAGCGGGACGGCGGAAACGTGCGGCTCTCTGTCTCACTCAACGTCAAGCCTGGACAGAGATGATAGTACGTTGCACCACCAGCAACAGGTCAGTATAATAAGCGCTTCCTAATATTCCTTTTGTTGCATTCAAAATTTTTGCAAGGTTTTATTTTTTTATTATTTTGCTCTGCCCGAACACCTTACCCTGAGCTTTCAATTTCAAGAATATGATGGATGTTAAAGACTAATTTGTTCTCAATCATGTAATACAATTGTTGTTATTACTATCTACAGTTTCCATTCTATATTCCTTTCTCTTTCTTAATTCATGAGAGACTACTTCCCATGTCATGAGAGTGATTAGCAAAAGGTCTCGAATACCTTCTGTCATCACAAGTCTTTTTTCTAAACATAACAGTTATGTGATGAGGACTGACATGACTAAAACATGCAACTAATTAAAAAAGTAACACAGCAATGAATTTGGTTATCACAGGAGCAACAATTCCAACAGGACCTTGTTGAGTTTGAACACGAGAAACAAGTCGCAGAAATGAGGGAAAAGTCTACACCCGAAAAGGTTAGTTACCAATGAAATAATCGTAACGATATTTCCAGTAAATGAAACCTGTTATAAAAAGTCGTATACCAGTAACTGAGTTGTGGAAGCCAGACAGGCGGTATACAGCTGCACCCGTCACTTTTGATGAGAAAAGCTAGACAGAAATGATGACCCGTTCTCATCATCATTCTCATAAAATGAATAAACTAGGAGCACCATAATGTTTCGTGTCAACGTTTCAGGTGTTAGATATAGTTCACGCCGTAGAGAGCATGGCTCTCGAGCCCGCGCCACCGATATCCCCCGAACTGCAACACAAGACGACCACCGTCGTAATGTCCAAACACACACTCCAACCTCAGGTTAGTGTATAACTGTACATATTGACACAAAACTCTTTTGAATAGAAGCTAAACAGTTTTTTTTTTAATAAAAGCTATAATAATCTTAAGATTTGCTCAATCAAGAAATGCCAGAAAAATCAGATGGCTTCTTCTAGTTTTTGGAAAAAAGCTCCTAATAGGTCGAAAATGATTTAAAATTATTCTATATTATTAGTTGCATTGTTCTTAACGATCCCCTGAAGAAATCTAAAAACCGACAGATGGTCACAGAATAAAGCGATCATAGATTATGTTATTTTAATAAACTTTAATACAAATCCATAATATTATATGAAAATTTCTTATCTTCTTCTGTGTCCAACTGTAAATATTTTTAATTTGTATGCATGTAGTCTATTTGTATTTTCCAATTTGATATTAACAATTTATTTATTGAAATTTTAAGCTTTATATTTTGATAATTGGAACGTTTCTATTACAGCATGATATTTTTAAGATTTAGCTTTGTATTATACTATTATGAATAACTTTATCGTATAAAAAGGCCGAAACAACTCTGCTGTATAATTTTTTTGCACGGTTAGCATCTTCCTGACTCTGATTATGATAGCATGCACTATGTATATTTTGTAGTATAAATATTGCTTGCATGAAAATATTCGTAAATATCTGTATTGAGTACTTTAAGTATACTATACGTATGTTTAACTCCTTGTCTTCCAAAATAAATGTTGTTTAGTATATCTACATGAGCCTATAATATGTAGTTGGTTGTGATGAAATGGAAGGGTGGCACTTTACAGAAAACTTCAGTACACCTATCTCTTGACGGCGAACTTTCTGTCTATTGTCTGTAAACGTATTAACTATTACAGCATTGATATTGACTTTAAAGGACTGTTTTGCATGTATCCTCAATTTCTTTAAGTTCTCTCTGTTGGGACGTTTACGTAATAATTTATAGAAATGTAATAGAACTTCTAAGTGTACCCTAGTACTATTAGTATGAACCTTATAGCAAGACGACGTTGTTCAGTTCTTATTTTAATTTACTGTAGCTTAGCTCAATGTCGTCATGTGTTAGCTTGTAAACGGGTTCTGCCTAGAGGACTACCCTAACTGGTGCAGTTTATAATTAAATTAATGACAAAGCATATTACGTCCATTGCAGAATGCATCCATTGAGGAAAAGGAAGAAAACACATAGTACGGCAATGTTAACTTCTGTCCAAACACTTTGTAAATAAGTAATGTTCAATAAAGTTAACGGATACACGTAACATGTCCAGTAAACTTATTCATCTAATGTATTTATATTATATATTGAACGGAAAGTCTAAATGAAATATAATAATTACGCATTTATAATTTTGGTTAACCAATATAATGAGTGTTAAAATATAATAAATTAAATAAATGTTTTTTATTCAGTATAGCTTTATGTGCCAATGCAATGCTATTTATTTGCATTGATGATCTTTTATGTCCGTGCGTGTACAATTATATTTTTGGAATAGATATCCAAACATACTTTTTCTATATGTCGTGCTAGCTTCGCGCTATTTAACATTATGTAATCATGAAAATGTTCATTATGATAAATCATTTAATATAAAGTAGTAAATGTATATAATAGCAAAATTTATCATTGTATTTAGTAAGTAAGGAGAAGGGTATATGTAGTTAAGATAACATTATATGCGTGACAAACAATATTTTAGTTTGAACTACTGCATGTAGCATTTTTTTTTTTCAAATCGTATTTCAATATCCATCCAGGAAATATGAACAAGTCTATGCAACCTAACCTTATAATCGTCTGTGACATAACCCACCTATTGCCTTTGCATATTTAATATAATAATGTACAACCTACCTTACTATATTATCCAATCAAAATGTTTTCATAAAAAGGGTTTAGAATTTGATAAAATTTCGCATTTATTCCATTGATGTTATCAAACATTTTTTTGCATTAATATCAGTCCGATACGACCAATTTATATCATTATAAATACCTATGTAGTAAAATATTTAGCCTACAACTACATTCTATAACTTACACCTACATACGGATATATGTATATTTGTAACACTTTGTATTCTATGTAATCTTCAATCCAAAAGACCAATTTTATATACATGTTTGTCTAACTAGAACAATTCTATAAATATGATACATAAAACATTTATGGACACGACAAAGTAACGACGTAAGTAATAAAATTTTAAAATGTTTATATACTTCGCTTCCAAATTTTTGACAGTGTTGATGAATTTATTTTTTCTGATAAAACGGACCTTTGTTGAGTACCAGATATTTGTTAAAATATTCTCAATTAATTGATTTAAATTATGTAAGACTTATCGTTAAGGTTTTGGCCAAATTGCTATTCTCAACTGCCAATCTTTTACATTTGATAAAACTATTGTGCGTTTACTTTACTTTTTAATGTACAAAATTGTATTAATTGACGTTATGTTTAGTGTTACATTAAAATACATGATGTTTCAGATGACGTTTTCTTTTTGTTTTTATGTTAGCATGTTTTCAATGACATTTATTTTGGAAGATTTTTGTTCGTCGCTGAACTAGGCTTTTGGGTTTTATGCAGTTATAATGATACTGATTGGTTAATTATTCATGATTTTCGTATTCATATTTTCGTGCAAGTAGCTTCGCTATTGTTCGATGTATGAAATAAAATATAATTTTGTTTGGCTCAATTCGTGATTACGCTCGAGTATCTAGCATTTTGTTTTGGTCTTTCTTTTAGCCGTATGTAGCCAAAGTAATGAGTTGCGTAAGTACCGAGTGGTGCAGTATATTTTGTTGGTTTGGTTAGTCGTCTAGTTCTCAAGCGGCGCCCCCCTCGCCGCTCGCGGTGTTCGCGCCGAAGGCAAGGACGCCGCCCCCTTCCGCACCGCCCCCCCCGCCCTCGCCCGCCACACCCGGGTCCACGCCCGGCCCGCCCGCCACGCCCGCCACGCCCGGATCCACGCCCTGCCCGCCCGCCACGCCCGGACCCACGCCCTGCCCGCCCGGCCCGCCCGCGGACCCGCAGCGCCTGCAGCGCCCAGCCAGGCCGCCGCCCGCGCCTCCCGCCACCCCAGCATCTCCCGCCAAACATAAACCTCAAGTGCCTCGTAAACCACAAACGAAGCGAGTTAGTTTCACACAAGAACCGATGGATGAACCCGAACATTACCCCTTGTCGACGAACGATACGAACATATTTCGATACTCATTGCATGACGAGCATGATGACGAACGAACGGGGCCTACGATCATTGACACTAACGATGCATGCGAGGGGTTCAGCTCCTTACTAATCCGAAACCAAACGACTACCGAATTGGGAGTCACGAGACCGGTCCCTAAAGCGACTCGGGTGCTCCACGCCGACCTCATCATCCCGCCTCCGCCCTTGTTCGACACTTACGTTAGTGATAGTGAATTAATTGAAGATGAAGATATTGAGGCAAGTCTACCACCTATCGTCGTAATCCCTGAACGGATTTTGTTGCCTGAGCCTGCGGTGGCCGAAACATCCATGCAGTCCTCAAATTCCACAAATTCTCCTGAAACCGAAGGCCCTCCCCTAAATTACGACGCCTTTCCACATTTGGCTTCGGGGCCGGTCGTGTCTGAAGCACCAATTCGCTCGGTTATAGTATCAGCAGTGCCTTCAAGTCATGTCTTCCGTATACCAGAACCCAATGATGAATATTATAAAGAACTTTCTGTAAGTCCTAGTGGAGAACCCGACGCCCCTGCATTGCTACACGCACAATATAAAACCCTGCCTAGTGTGTCACACGTCCCTAACTCTCCATGTAGTTTACATCCAGATCAAACTTATATCGACCATCGAATAATGTATGTACCCGTGCACCGTTCATTACGTGATTTGAGGACAGATATTAGTACACCGGGTATGGTTCACTCTAACACGTACCCGCCAATCAACCCTTACCCATCTCTAACGACTGTAGCTGGAACATACAATCCATACACATGCACAGTCCCTGTATGTTCTTCCAATCAGGCTGGTTTCTTGAATCACAAAACACATACCGCTCTAGTCAGTACTTTAGGACAAGATATAAATGCAAACATCACTTCATCTGTCCCCACTAATAACGATGATGCGCCTAAAAGTGTTCAATCAGAGAGAAGAGTTCGTTTCGGTGAGGTGACGACAGTGGCCGAAACCGATAGAATGTCGAACAGTTCGGATCCCTTGAGGGAAGGGAGCCCTACGCCCGCATCTGCCTTGAAACCCGCATGGAGCAGCAAAATCAAATCCTTCGCCATCGGCGAGGTAAACATCAATGTACGGAATCTTATCCTCGCACACACACACTCAGCTTCTTTTGATTGTGTTCGTCGACAACCCAACCTGGATTTTTTACTAAAAACCACATAGTCTGTCATCCCTCCATATCCCATTTTGTTACTTACCCCCATTGAATTATTGTTTTTAACTTGCAATTACTTATATTTTGCATGTTTGATTTACTAACCGCAATAACCTTATTTTATTATTGTTTATTATTAAAACATTGACTGCATGGGTGTGAAGGCTGGAGAAGGGAATTTCAATGCTTGTAAATATCATAAGCTTTTTAACTCATTTTTTATTTATTCATTGTGCATGTCAAATTTATTTGTAAGTTTAGCTAATCAAACCGAATGTCCTCAGGCTTCCCCACCTCATTCTGGTAATTTTGTGAAAGCGTCTGTCAGCGATAAGAAGAAGTTCTTCGAAAATGCTATGGAAGAAAGTCACAAACCATCTCCCAAGCCAGGTAAGCATAGATAATTTAAAAAGTTTTTGGGGTTTTTTCACCAATTACTTTATAATAAATTGAACATAGAGTTCAATATTAATATAGTTCACTACACGCATTATGCTACTAACTGATTCGGTATGAGTATCGTAATTATTTAAGTGAAACTGCAGTCCATACTACATGCAGCTATTACTTGCAACTACTATTTTAGCACTATATTATAGATACAGAATCTGCAATCAACAGCCAGTGAAATGGAGAGAATGATCATCTATAAAATTGGGTATCTCTAATCTGTTACTGTACTACTGTTTTCAGAAAAAGTTTTCACATTCCTATCAGCGGATGAGGTGGAGAAATTGAAGCAAGAAGAGGAAAGGAAGATGGCATCTCTGTCGCGATCAGAGCTCGGCTCGTGGTCCCCAGGCGAGGACCGGCAGAGTGGATATAGCTCACATTCCGACGACGAACCTTATGAGAATGGCCATAGGTATGTACGCCAGTTTAATTATAATTATGGTATCAGGTATGAAAAAATACAGGGTTTACATAAAACTAAGTAACATTGAATTTTTTTTGTTGGGACTACTATTAATGATGGTTTATTCCCGGTCGTCCCCACCTTGTCGTCCCCAGTGGGAACGAATGGGAAAAAAAAGTTTCGTTCGTCCCCAGTGGGGACGATTGGAACTTTTTATTTCCCACTCGTTCCGTTATAGACCGAGAGTCAAAATGCAGTAATGGGGATTTCAATAACAGATTTCACGGATTGTTAAAATGTTTTAATTACGTCTTTCTGAGCAAGAGTGAACAACGTTTTTGATTAAAAATAATTTAAAAAGACTGAATCACAGATAATCAACTTATTTACATAAATTCTTACAGTTTTCAGGTGCGTATCACAGATGATCATTTATTTACAATTATTATTATTAAGTTCTTATTTTTTTTTTCTTATTGAATAAGAATTGCATTACGCTGATAGTCTACTTATAATTATCAACACTAAGCATGTAAATTAGTACAAGTAAAGTTTCTATAAAAGATTTTGAAATTTCTAATCAGTTCTGTATAAAAATCTCGGCTAATCACAAAGTTATCACATTTGAATGATTAAAAAAACAGACATTTAAAAGGTCTCAGCTACATAACTAAACAAGTTAAAACCGTACCATTTCAAGAAAATGCCCGACACCTTTTATTAATTCATTTTGCGAATCTTGTATAAATTCGAAATTTCAAAATCTTTTATAGAAACTTTATTTGTACTTACTAATTTACATGCTTATTATTGATAATTATAAGTAGACTATCAGCGTAATGCAATTCTTATTTAATAAGAACTTAATAATAATAATTGTAAATAAATGATTAACTGTGATACGCACCTTAAAACTGTAAGAATTTATGTAAATAAGTTGATTATCTGAGATACGCACATTAAAACTGTTAGAATTTATGTAAATAAGTTGATTATCTGTGATGCGCACCTTAAAACTGTACGCATTTGTGTATTAAGTTGATTATCTGTGATGCATAATTTTGAGAGAATTATTGTAAATACGTTGATTACCTGTGATTCAGTCTTTTTAAAATATTTTTAATCCAAAACGTTGTTCACTCTTGCTCAGAAAGACGTAATTGAAACATTTTAACAATCCGTGAAATCTGTTATTGAAATCTCCATTACTGCATTTTGACTCTCGGTCTATTACGGAACGAGTGGGAAATAAAAAGTTCCAATCGTCCCCACTGGGGACGAACGAAACTTTTTTTCCCATTCGTTCCCACTGGGGACGACAAGGTGGGGACGACCGGGAATAAACCTTAATGATGATAACATTTAAAACATGTTTTTCGAGAGTCATTTATATTACTGCCCGAGAAAGAAATTATTGAATTATTGATTTATTATTTGAAGAAATTATTGGCCGACGTGATGGCCGCGCCGTTATTAAATGCGAAATATAGACATCTATGTTCTATGTTAAGGGGTTGGTTTCCGCACTTAGTCCATCAAGTGGACGATTGTGCGTGCATAGACAGACACTAAAGCAGGTGAAAAGCAACTGAGTAGAAAAAATTTTGATTATTTTTTCATAATTTTTGCGTAGTGTGTCTGGAGGCGTGAGTCCGTCAGCGAAATCACAACGTAGACGTGCGGGACGGGACGGTGAGGTAGAGGACGCGGCCACGAGAGCCGCGCGGCGCGCCGCCTGGCGGGCCGCTAGACTGCGCTCGCTCGAACAGGTCAGTGGCCTTAAGGCTGAGCATTTCGAACTTTGGAAACGACGCCAATAGCTGGGAAATGCAATAATTAATATCGTAACTAAAGAATTGACTCTCATGATAATGACCAACGATAAAATTCGCAAATCCAAACCACTGTATCTTCTCAAAGAAAATTGATGACCTATTTAAAGGTTAATGTCATTTTGAAGCACGAAAAAAAAACTAAATGCTTAAGTGAGTAGAAGATTGATGACAAGTTGTGAGAAAAGTTGTGAGTATGAATGAGGATGTAAGAAGAAGAATGGTAATATTGTTTTCTAGCGTGAGCCCACTACTGAGACGGCAGATAGTCGTACACTTCCGACGGAGTCTTTTACCCCAAATAAATTGGGGTCAGGATTGGAGGATAGTTTTTGATGTGTCATTCAGTTATCATATTGCCAATATGTGATTTAACGTCTGTTTATTATATTTAGGAGGCTCTTGAATCACAGAAAGTGATAAAAAGTATGGTGGGGCCAGCGAGTGACATCTTAGAAGATCCACATAGAGAGAACTCTCCGAACGAGGTAATTACTCCAAATAACAGCTACTCCATGTGTTGATGAATCAGTTGAATGTTGTCCAAATTAAAATACTAAAGCAACCGATTCTGTAAATGGAAGAAAGATCATGATTTTCCAAAATCTACTATTTCACTAATTAATAGTTGCATTAAATATCACATCACATGTCATCGTCGCCTCTTATTCAAATATCCGACGTCATCTTTTTTCCATTTCGGATTTAGAATGATTCGTCATAATCCAATAATATTCCATGTATTAATTTGTTTGTCTGTAACTGTTAACATTGTGATTAACACTAATAGAATATTGTCTTTGTCCAGTAAGCAATGATAAAGTCTGTCCTAGTTCTGTCTATATTCAATTTGAATGTTTGAACTGATAGCTTCGATGTCTTGTTGCAAGTACCTGTAAAAGTACTCATGATTTAACTTGAACTAACACAAAGTGGTTAATATGTCTTATCATGGGCGGGGATCAATGTCGCTTGGCTGGCATATTATTGTACGTTCACATTGGGCTTCGAATGTCAAAATTGACTTTACAAATTATAGAAATGGCCCCTGCCACGTATCGCGTTACGTACCAAACCGGGCCAAATACTGGCCGTCAAGGAGAAAGAAAAATTGTTAGACGAGCGCATTACTCTCCGCACCGAGGAGTTCGTGTGCCCGGCAACCGGCGAGACTAAAGTGCGAACCGTCGAGTACATTGAGAAAGTCATTGAGAAAGAGGTACGCGTATAACGTCGCGATCTGTACATTGTGCTACGTAAGACGCTGTACACAAGCAATGCCGTATCGTTTGGTTTTTATTATCTTTTGTATATCTTTAAAACTACGCTTAGCTTTCAACGTGCAACTATTATGACAAACTAAAGAAGACTTTACTCGAGACTGACGAAACGAACGATTTTAAATCGATATTTGTGTCAAGACAATGAAATAGATCGACTGACAAAGATCAACTACGTGTACAAACACTAAAATTTTAACGGGGCCTTTTAGGTGCACATAACGAAATACACCATTTAGCACAACACAAACTTGAAACACCACAATTGCAGTAGATATGTTTTAGGAAAAATTACTAATCAGTTATGACATAATAATATATTTAACGTTATTGCACTAAATTCCACAAAAGCACGAAATGCTTACTTGATTTTTTACGCTATTCGACTAGCATAAAACATTAGGTGTCTGGCTAGTAAAAGCTGGAAGTCAATAAAAGAGAGTTGAAAAGATAGATTTCAATCACTTCTTTAGATATTTACAATGCGTGCCACGAAAGATGACACTTGACACACCACGTGGTTTGACTTGCGCAGTACACGATTTTAGGTATCTTTAGCGGTATGAGGTCTGAGTGCGGGACGGGACCGGACGTCATAGGGGCGGCGGAAAGAGCGGGGGAGGCGGGGTCAAGTCTCATCTTTCGTGGCGCGCATTGTACAGTACATTCATCCAGAATATCAAAGTTATTCAATAAATCAGCGGGGTAATTGCGTAACACACGAATAGTAGCAATGGCTTTAATTTTGACAGTTCAACAGCATTCATTGCGTTATATACACGTTGTGGAGCAGACATTTTTTTCGAATAAGTATATGAAGCAATGGATTAGCAATATCCTACTAAATGATTCAGATTGTGAATTGAAAGTGTGTTACCCCATTAAGAGCGTTTACTCAGTACGGCATTTCATACAAACTTTCAAGCTCTTATTTTTCGAAATGAATGAACCGATTTTAATTAAACTTCATACGCATAAGCAGGATACAACGGTCTAAAAAGTTAGTTAAGAACATTTTCGAAATGTCTTATTTAGAAAAAGATAACTGGAAATCTCTGTTTCTATGGAAAATTTAAAATCGGTCTAATTTGGCTGTAACACTATTTTTCGAAAATGTTCTTAACTAACTTTTTAGACCTTTGTATCCTGCTTATGCGTGTGAAGTTTCATTAAAATCGGTTCATTCATTTCGAAAAATAAGGCTTTGAAAGTTTGTATGAAATGCCGTAAGGCGTAAACGCTCTTAAGGTGCTGGTCTAGACAAACAGGGAATGCCGATGGCTACCAGCTTGTGGAATTTAAGAAAATAATGAAGAATATAATAAAATAACTGATTATGCAACTTTTCCATGAAAGATATGAATTGTAGATAATCACGTAGTACCTTATTACACTCACGTTAATGTAGAAGTAAAATCGACGTGGCAATAGCAAGACTTAAGTTATAGAATATCTATATTGTTTTAAATCCCATGTTATATACAATTTATTTGCCCCATTTGACAAAATCCCGATTCCCAAGTTTTCCCCTTTTATTTTCTTTTATTTCTTCTTATCTATTTAATGTTTTCGAGTGTTGCATGATATTTTGGCATGGCATGCTAACTTAATTTATTGTGTAATTTGTCAGACGATACCTGGATTCTAGACACGGCAAGCTTCAACGAAAACAATGGTTTGTTGCGTTTATTACTCTACAGAAATATTATACTAAAGCTTATTTCATTGCTTTAGCAGCAGAAGCAAGACTAACCCACTAACGCCTGTATATTAGAATATTAACAGTATTTAGTGCATGTCATTTTCCATAGGTAACCAACATCACATGTTTATCAAGAAGGTGCTCAAAATTGTGACATATTTGTTGTAATATGCTTTTGTGTTTGATGTTGTTTTAGTAATGTAATCACAATTTTGAACACATAGTTCGATCACATAATATTATATTAATTAACTTTATTTTGGTATTGAATAAAAAAAAAGTACTTTCTTAATTTCCCGTTCTGGAACAAAATACTAAAAGAACTTCATATATTTAAAGAATCTGATAACCTTCTAAAACCACTAGATTTCATAGCATTAATATCTCAAACATAATTGAAAGTCATAGCATTTCTCATTGTTTGGCGAAAAGGTATATAAAAGTCTAGAACTTTGGTTCTAATTCTTTTTATCTGTACAGGTGGAAACGACGCAAGAAAAAATAATTTCTCTGGAATTAACAACTAGCCCGAGTAACGAAACCGCGCCTACCAACCTTGGGGAGGCCGGTATTAGCTTGGGAGAGGGAGAGACAGAGGGGGGAGACTCGCTGCAGCCTGATATCGTGCAGGTCGTGAACCCTCTGCTGGACGGCGGCGCCGGCCGCGTCACGGCCATCCCCGTGGGTCCCACGCACCGCGTCACCGCCTACACAGAACAACCTCAGTAGACACACTCACTTAGATCTCTTTCCCAACACGCCTCAATCTCCGCTCCCTTACCCTACCTAAACAATCAACCCCATGACAACACATCGGCTATAACCACAGTTGTAATAGACACGACTCGACTACCGTCGAGAATCGAACTCGATTGTAGATTTCTTCAACGAAACGAACGTTCGTGAAACGAGTTTCCATCTTAATTTTGTATTGTAACTGTGATAATAAATTTAGATTCCACCGACTTGTTATGTTACTTAAAGGCGCTTGAAGAAATCCACTAGCGAGATACGTTTTGTGGCATTTTAATTTTGATCACAATTTTTATTTTTTATTTTAGTTTTGCGACGGAGATTTTAGAATAATGATAGGTGTTAATATATATTTTTGAAAATATTAATAGTTATTATTCTTTGAGTACTTTACGTATTTAATTTTAAATAATTTTCATTCCGTGCAACTCGTGCAAGTCTTTATTTTGACTGAATGTTGATGCTGAGGAATGTGACTGGTTGATCGACCAGAAAGTGAATGTAGGACGAGTGTAAGATGATATTAAAAGTGTACATACCATCAACAAGAATTGGAATGGGACGCAAGTGTACGAAAGTGGCATCACATTTGACGATATAATAATTATATCAACCTATGCTTGCAATATACAATTACTTATTTTATTTGCGCATTGTTGTTTCATTCAGTATTTTGTATTTGATGATGTATTAATATTTTAATTTAATGTAATATTAATTTAATTTTATATGTGGTGCCTTGATTTCTTGGAATCAATTTTATTATAATTATACGATTTTATTATTCAAACTTCATTATATTTTATTTTATTATTCTTGTAATTTTGATTCGGAAAATAATTTTACATTAAGTTATTATATAAAGATTGTAACCCTACAGAAGGTGATGAATTACGCATTTGCATCAGTATGACCGTAGTGTTTATTATTAAGATTTGCTGTAAATGTCCAGATGTAACAACAAAGTGTACATTTCCGACTGTATGAAATGTAATATTTAAGTTTGATAAAATATGTATTACGGTAAATAAATTGAAGTGTTGAATGGAAGAATGTGTGTCCTTTATACCTTTTTAGTGATATGTGTATTGTAAACTATTGAAAACATTGTATGTTTGTCCCAATTAAATGTTTTAATATATATTTTAATAAAATAATTTTGTGGTTTTATTAAAAAAATACAATTGCATTTATGCTAGTTTTATTTAATCTATATAATAATATATCTGAGGAACACAATTTAAATGTCTATAATCTAGTTAGAATAACAAAACATCTTATAAATAATTAATAATAACGAATAAAACACTTTTACTTCTTTGGTGCAATAATGCCTTCCAGTTGCGCCTGAAAGCAAATAATAGCAATTAGGAAGAACGCTCACAAATTTGCAATAAACAAGAGGCCGGTCAAAAATATGACGTCCGTGACTACCGCAGGACCACCAACGCCAATCGCTTCCATATTTGGTAAATAATTAATGCTCAATTGGTACTAATTAGTACTCGAACAACAGAATTGGTACCTTAGTAGTTTTCGAGAAAATCGGCTTTGAAGGTGGTCCTGCGGTAGTCACGCTCCTTTCAGCAGGACCACCATGAGCGCCGAAAAAGGGCCCACGCTACAGCTATTCTAAGTATACAAATATTAGTACCCATAAATGTGATATATTTCGTAAAAAAAAACAGAACTGTAATATTTGTATTTACCGATAAATCAACGATGTTAACTTTCTCGCAATTGTTCAGCAGGACCACGATTTTGAATGTTGATTCCAAGTTAGAGAAGCTTGTCGCTTTCCTCAAACCTACATAGAAAATTAGTACCCTGTAAGATAAAATTAGTACCCAAAATTCAAAATTAAAACTCCACTAGTTTACGAGATATACCATGCCAATGGTGGGGTGGCGGTAGTCACGGTGCCAAATTTTCATTTCAAGATTTCCCTATTAAAAACTCTGTGATTTCTTCCCAAATTTATACAAAAATTAGTACTCCTAAAGAAGTTAAAGCGACTGAAAATCCAGATTCCTAAGTGTTGTATTTTAAGAGAAATTAGCTTTCATTACTTTTCCATACTAAATCTCCGCGTATATCCCGACCAAATTAAGTTGTCAATTGTGCCATTTCCATTGTTCACAAACTAAACTAAATTTGAGTTCAGTGCATCTTTATCTTTCTGTTTCATTATGAAAAGGACAGACAATAAATTTTAGTTTAGTCCTATCAAATTAATCAGCGTCTAACGTAAATAGACGTAACTTTTAGTAGGCATGTAATCCAAATAATAACCTGCGCGCCATGCCACAAAAAAAGTTTTGGACCATAGACAAGATACATTTGAATCTCATTTATCTTGTCTATGGTCCAAAACTTTTTTTTGTGGCATGGCGCGCTGGTTATTATTTTACTACCGAAGTAAAGCAAGCGAAGCGTGTCGTGGTACAGATGCCAGCACATCAAGCTACCCGAAACTGTCAAATTTCCCCAATCAACTTTGAACCTTATGCTTTAGCGATAAAGTTGAAAATCTATTAAAGAAATTTGACAGATTGTAGTAACTTGACGTGCTGGCGTCTGTACATTGAGTTCTTTTTTTATTCGTTTATGGTTTCAAAATTGTATTTAGTTAGAGAAATAAATGTATACAATTTCAAAAAGGTCACGCGTCTCAATATTGAAAGGTTTCAGAAAATGATATAATTAATAATGATTTCCTGAAGAACTATAATTTTTTTTTTTAAAGTTTCTTTTTAGGGCCAATTAGATCGAAATTTACAGAAATATTTCGATGTTAACGATATTAAAAGTTGATTTAGTAGGTATTTTAAATTTATGTGCGTAATAGGTACATAATTAGTATACTTTTCATATCAATATGAAAACACAAAAATACGCGTGATGTGCCCTTTGCAATGCATATTATTCAAATATAAAGGTACAGACGCCAGCACATCAAGTTACTACAATCTGTCAGATTTCTTTAATAGATTTTCAAATTTATCTCTAAAGCATAAAGTTCAAAGTTGATTGCGAAAATTTGACAGTTTCCGGTAGGTTGATGTACTGGCGTCCGTACCTATTACTTACTTTTAGGTTTGTAATCCTTTTATACTTACGTTATTAGCAACATGGTAAATTAGGTTTTTAATACCGAGGTTGGTACTTACTGCTTGCAGCAATGGTAAATTAGTAGGAAAGAAATAAATACGAAATGCCTATCGCTCGTTAATGATATTCATTTACAAAAATACAGAAGGTAGGTACCTACTTACAAAACCTACAGAAAAATAATTATTCGAGTACTTACCTACCTGCCCACGTCAATAACAAAGGTATGACAGGCCATGGGTAGCGATAGGTTATTTTTTTTCTTAATATGTACCTAAATACACAGTTTGTATAAAAATTTAGATATTGAACTGTTGTTAATACTATTCCGACATCGATAAATTTATGTGCACGAGTGGACATCTCTTAAACAGCTCAATACCACCATTGTTGCCGATTCCCTTGTTCACAAACTAAACTAAATTTAAGTTCAGTGCATCTTTTTCTTTTTATTTCATTAAGAAAAGGACAAAAGATAAGTTTTAGTTTAGTCCTATCGAATTAATCAGCGTCTGACGTAAATAGACGTTACTTTAGTAGGCATGTTTTTAATCACGTCTAAACTTGTATTGAGTAGTGTCAGGCGCTGATTACTTTGACAGGACTAAACTAAAATTTATTGTCTGTCCTTTTCATAATGAAACAGAAAGATAAAGATGCACTGAACTCAAATTTAGTTTAGTTTGTGAACAAGGGAATTGGCACCATTGACAACTTAATTTGGTCGGGTTATACGCGGAGATTTAGTATGGAAAAGTAATGAAAGCTAATTTCTTTTAAAATACAATACTTAGGAATCTAGATTTTTAGTCGCTTTAACTTCTTTAGGAGTACTAATTTTTGTATAAATTTGGGAAGAAATCACAGAGTTTTTAATAGGGAAATCTTGAAATGAAAATTTGGCACCGTGACTACCGCCACCCCACCATTGGCATGGTATATCTCGTAAACTACTGGAGTTTTAAGTTTGAATTTTGGGTACTAATTTTATCTTACAGGGTACTAATTTTCTATGTAGGTTTGAGGAAAGCGACAAGCTTCTCTAACTTGGAATCAACATTCAAAATCGTGGTCCTGCTGAACAATTGCGAGAAAGTTAACATCGTTGATTTCTCGGTAAATACAAATATTACAGTTCTGTTTTTTTTACGAAATATATCACATTTATGGGTACTAATTATTTGTATACTTAGAATAGCTGTAGCGTGGGCCCTTTTTCGGCGCTCATGGTGGTCCTGCTGAAAGGAGCGTGACTACCGCAGGACCACCTTCAAAGTCGATTTTCTCGAAAACTACTAAGGTACCAATTCTGTTGTTCGAGTACTAATTAGTACCAATTGAGCACTAATTATTTACCAAATATGGAAGCGATTGGCGTTGGTGGTCCTGCGGTAGTCACGGACATAAAATATGACATAATATCTTGTTTTAGAAAAAAGGTTTTAAAGTGCGTCGTCTCTGTCACTCATAGCTGAGTGGAAGACTGACACCGTGTTCTAACCGACAGCGACCGTCGCGCGAGTAAGCGATCGACGCGATCGTTTGTATACATTATGACATTTATGCGGGTTGCAGACCAAGAGCTAAGCTAAGTTAGTCTAGCTTAGCTTAGCTCTTGGTCTTCAACACGCATTATGGCGTAAACGCGAGTTGATTGATTGCGCGAGTACCGTCATATTCAATTATAAGAGCACGACGATCGCTTTCGTTTAGGACACGGCCTGAAGCTCTATGTGTCTAACGCCCGGGCAATATTTAAAGTTCAATTCTGATTCTCAGATGGTCACACAATAATCGACTTAGACTACATAACGGAAAAGTTGATAATTGATTAAGTGAGAATGAATATGAAATTCTGAAATACAAGTGAAAAAGCTGTCCTCACCTTGAGTTGAGCGTTGGTCTTCTTCAAAGCGAGTAGCTCTTCTTGGTGACGTTTCTCCTCAGCGGCTCGTAGTTCAGCCGCGCGCCGCTCCAGTTGCTCAGTCTTTTGTTTCAACTCCATACATTGTTTCTCCAAGGCGGAACGTTCAGCTTCCAGCTTTGCTACTTGATCCATTAAGTCTGATTTCCCTTGCTCTGACTAGGACAAACAATAATAATTAGTACCTAATGGTTCTCCGAAAAATCCAATAACACTGCTCGTCTTGGCCAATCGAACCCAGGGCACCACAAACAGCAGTCACGTTTGGGGCAGCTAAACCAACAAGGCAGGCCAAATCAAAAACTGAAATATGTTGTAATTACAAACCTGTAAAGCTTTCCTCATACCGAAAGCAATGGAACTACAGTAGAGCGTTTGGTATGCTTCCATCGTGATTTTCGCTTCATCGCGCACTCTCAGTAATAAGAGGCCTCTTTCGCCACAGTTTATTGTTACCTGAAAGGATTGTGGTGTTGAATACTTTGTTTCTAAAATAAATTTATAATGCAGCTAGACAAGCGGTATAAGACGATAAGCTGTTGTCACACGGAGATGCATCACGCACGTCACGCGACTTTATAGTCTCTCGACGTACCTACTAGGTTAAACAATACCATGACCAAGCCAACTTCGGAAGGCAGAGAGACGTGGAAAACCCAATTTATCAGGACCATAATTATAACAACTAGGCATAAATCTAGTCGTGTAGGTTATCTAGAGTACCACATCACTATGTTGCATCTTTTTGGGGAGATTGGGCAGTAGGTAAACCTACATTTGTAAGGTATGTGTTATCCAATCATAACGTTTTTTTATGATCAATCTTAAGTGTGAACCTGTCGTATAAGCTCGTCGAAGCACTGCGTGTACAGCTGCCTGCGCACAGGACAAATGCCTGTTTCTCTGGCTTGCCTCTGTTGCAGGCGCGTGTCGAGCATCTCTTGTAGGTTTATCACATCCAGACGAGTCGCAGGAGTCGACGAAATCTAAGTAAACACATCAAATCACAAATCTTTCCAAATACGGTAGGTACCTATCATCGGAAACCGTTTTTAGGTTTAAGCACTTCGTCGCGTGTTCAAGCACGGTTATTACAAGCAAAAATAGTTTGTTTCTTACAACATTATCATAAAACGCATCTTTATGTCTGTCGGTGCTTATAATAAAATAATTACCGGCCTGACGGAGAATTGAACTTTTGGCCTATCTGAAAAAGGCTGACTTGCATACACCAAAGATGGCACTAAATCCTAATAAGATTGAGGACAACGAAACGAAATTAAGACAAACTTCTAACTGATTAACATCCCAAATCATGGCTACTCCAAGGACTGAACCAGTCAATGGCATAAGACGACACTACAGCACCTTTTGAGTCCATATTTGGCCGTCTTCTTCCCATTCCTTTGGTGGCAAAATGGCATTTAGAATCTCTTCTGTTTCCTTTTTGGCTTCTGTTGGCACACATGGCTGTACGGAAGATCCAGCGAGAGCTGGTACCTGTAATAAGAAATGAATAATTAACACGCACCTCTTGATTCTGCCTGACAAATCAAACTATTTAAAATAATATTTGATATAGCTTACGACTTTTTCTGCCCGTTTAGTAACTAATACAGGATTGTCATAGCGAACTAAAGTTTCTTCTGCGGAGACGGGGGCTCGCTCAGTCATTTCTAAAACTATATATTAAAATTAGATTATTAATGTGACTAGAATTGTCAATGTTGAACAACGATACGTCATGTAGGTCTTGTAAACAAAGTTTCGTCTCCATGGTGACAGCCTGTTGCATAGCAATGTTTTCTGTGCACTAGTTCATCAGTAACGCTAGGGTACCTATCTTGAGTCCAATCTTGTTCGTTGCCGGCTGCAAGAATCCCTAAACGATAAGGAACACATTGGTGGTAGTGTCAACGTGCTGATTCATGCATACTGCATAAATAGTCTGCAGGGCCTGACCCTTACTTAATAATAGTAATAGAACAGACAATACTATAGTAGTTCTAAATCAAAATAATTTATTTCACATAAACCTACATGGGCACTTATGAAATGTGAGAAGCTAGCTGCACGGTCCCAATTGGTTTCCTATATGGAAGTAACTCCACAGATATTTATGTCAATGCTCCACAGTTACTCTTCTAAAAATAATTGGCTTTTATAATATTTTCAAATTACTGTGTCAATACTGCCGCACATACAGGAAAATGAGCCTTAATGGAACAAAAAGGCACCATCCATTAAGGCTTATTTTCCTCTATTCCATTTCCTCAGATGCGCCCTTTTTACTTAAGGCGGCAGAATAGGAATGCAAGGACAGCGTAGGCCGGTCAACAAGTTTTAAATATGATTGCCCTTTTTGTTTTATGTGGTGTATAATAGTTTAATAAATAATTCTAACCCCAATATTAAACTGGTACGCCTCGCAAGATGCACGTGTGGCTTATCATTCACTTATGACTTTTAAACCCTATGACACTTTACAGTGATATAATATCAATAGAAACAAGAAATAGTCAACAAATAAAACAGTTGAGATAATGAAAAACTTGAGATAGTGGGTTTGAATACTACATTTATTTTATTTAATCATCAAATTATGTCTAAAACAATAGTACATAAATTACATTACAGATTATAAAAAACAGTCTTTTAATCTGATATTGCAGTATCCAACAAAAATCCATTCTTCACAGTCGTTTCCACATAGCTGTCTCTTCAACTTAAACCATCACATAATTATCATAATGTTTGATTGTGTTTCAAACACTTTTTCTTCCTCATTCATTGAGAATCACTGCTGGAACTTGAACTCGAGTCGGTGGACATAACTTCTACGTCTTCTTGGTTGGGTGCGTCCTTGCCGCGCCCGTCAATGGCGACGGAGTTCCCGCCTCCGACCGACATGTGGAGCTCGCCTGATGGATGCCACGTGAATTGGTTTGATGCAGATGCTGGCACTGTGAGCAAACAAAAACAAGATGTAATCAAACATGAATTACGATTCATTTTACTAATCTTTATATTCCATCAACTTTCATATTCTATTGCTGGGTAATGGGTAAGCCTTTTTCTATACAGGGTGGCATGGATTTCCCTGCAGGGTCCCTGCAACCTGCTACCATAGATTCAGTAGGGACATGATTCTGAACCCCCCAGTAATGAAATTTTTTTTGGCTATTAAAAGAATGATTTGTTGTACAATACGAGTACATTTAGACCGTATTGTCTAGCTCACGTACAATGGTCCACTTCAAGGACTAAGTGCGGAAACCTAAACCCCATGATAGATAGATAGACCGTATTGCACTTTTCTATAAAACAGCGGATTTTTCTTTTATAACTGACGAAAACTTTCTACTCTAGGGAGTCTAGAATTGTGTGTTGAATTCATGGTTACAGCTTTGTCATTACTCAGTACGTGCGTCGCGAACAATAGGCAACTTCGCCGTCCTCACCCCCCTTTTTTTTTTATTTATCGTGGAGAAATGCTCATGCATACTGCACTTCCACGGGGAGATAGTGCAGTTATGTGGGACTCTAACCCACTAAAACTCCACGGTGTTCTCCGCCTCTTACGGCGGGAACACGGGCACGCGTTAGCACTCATCCGTGAACCCGCCGCGGCTGTCCGTTACCGGACCCTCCTCTGGGGAGTACTGTCCATCACCGGCGCACCAGAACACAGCACCCCCCTCCCAACCCAAGTCGCGGCCAACTAGTTCCGCGCGGACAATAGATTTCATTCTGTATAATTATTATAAACCCCTCCTCAAACCTTGGGAAATAAAAGTGTGAATTATTGATGTTATAGGTATTTTTTATAACAGACCATACATATATTATATTAGAGGGGCCAGTGGCTAAATAATAACAGCCGCGCAGGTCGATCGATCAGGTTAAGCTACGCTTGCCGCGGTTGGTCTGTGGATGGGTGACCATCTTTACATACCGTGACCCCTCCGTGCCTCGGAAAGCACGTTAAGCAATTGGTCTAGGCTGTCATTCGTGGATCTTTGACAGTCGTTGCAGCTAGTCAGAAGCCCGAAAGTCTGACAACCATTCTTACCAAGGGGTATTGTATTACCCAGTAACTGGGTTGTGGAGGTCAAGCAGTCGCTCCATGTAAAATACTGTTATTCAGCTGCATCCGGTTAGACTGGAAGCCGACCCCAACATAGTTGGGAAAAGGCTAAGCAGATGATGACATAATTATATTAGCAATGTTTCATCCTACATGATTCAAGTAGTAACTTGATTGTAATTTATGACTACATGAGGAAATGCAAAACACCATACAATTCCACAAGCCATAAAGCTTATTTAAGCATGGAAATACCCATAATTGCTTTATAGAAACTTTTAGTGTACAAATGAGCTAAAATAAATTTCTTAGGAAATGAATGAATAATATTACTCACCTCCGCCTGTGGTCATTCTGTGTAGTTCGTTTAGAGTAGATGGTGTGTGGCCATTGAGTGGCAGATCGCAGAGCCGGCCGAGCATACCCAACCTCATCTCAAGATCTGTGGGGTATGGTCTGCGCGGGTCTCCAGGCTGCCATGAAAGAGGTGCGCTCACTGCATTTGAGGCACTGATTCTGTGAATTTATTATTTTTGCTACAAGGAACAGTAAGTCCATTTTTTTATAGTAACCAGTTAAATTTAGATTGAAAAACTACTATAAAACAAGAATACTTTAGTAAAATAGTAAAGTACATTATTAAAATCTTTTTGCCTTTATTTTATCAGAGATAGTAAAAAACTTAGGTACCTGTGTGCAAACTTGATCAAATCTTCTGATGGTACTGGCCGCTTTCTAGACTTGACTATTGATGCTAGCTTCTGTCTAGCTTGGTATAATGAAGTTGCAAGTATTTGCTCTGCATCTTTGAGTTGTCTTTGTAAGTGGAAGATGTCTTGATCCTACATAAACATACAAGAGTGTTAGTGTTTTTACAAACATATTTTTGGCATAATGAGTTAGAAATTAGAATGTATACAAAATATTATTCACCTTATTTTCCACTTCAGCCTTCAAATCGTTCATTTTCTGTTGGATCTTAGCTTGTTCATCAGCTAACTCCAACGTTTTCTTCAATTCTGAATCTTTTGAGAGCAACAAATCGGTTAGCTGTGCATGGTCTGCTGCAGAAAGTTTTTGAGGCTTCGGAGCTATTGATACTTCTATCATTTCTCTGTAATATGAGATTTACTATCAATAAAACAATTTCTTTTTTCATATTCTTTGGCGAAACAACTTTACTCACTTTGAAATTAACTCGATGTCGTCAATCAATGCCAATAGTCGGTCTTTAGTGCTCAAATGAGATGCCATAGTGTTCCACTTACTAGAGAGCTTTGTTTAACACAGAAAGTAGATTATTTACATAAAATCTAGTGCCTAAAACTCGGGATGCCCAAATTACCAAATTTGACAGCAATTAAATGACAGAAAAAAAGTTCTTTGACATTGACGTTTTTTTTTTTTTTTTTTTATAAAGTTTAGGCTTTGGATGCAAAGTCCTTAAGCCAAGTCCTTTTATTGTTTTTCACTTGTATGTAGTCTGTGGGTCTCTTCTTGAGTATTAATGTTCTGTGGGGTCACTGTGGTAATGGTTTTGTTTTTTTTCTTCAAATAACTTCAATCGTACTGCAAACATATTTATAAATTGCTGCAAATAATTTCTTGTTTGCTAACATATCTTGTAGGTGGCGGGGAACATCTGGCGTACTATCCATAATTTCAGCTATTAGTGCTAATCTTTGTAAACTAAAAGACGTTTAGAATGATTGGGTTGTCAAGTAATTTGGCTAAAGAAAAAAATCAAAAAAAAAAAAATAATAATAAATAAGTACCTATGTATTTGGCTAATTATATATATTTTTTGGATTATTGTTATGTTATTGATGTTTAATTATAAGAATAACAAAAGGATCTACATTAATTTGAATAATAATTCTTGAAAACTAAACAGAAATAAATTTAGCAACATGCATGATCTATTGCAATATTTTTTAGGCTTTTAGTCTAGCAACAATCAATGTAAAAAACATCACTTTATTTTTACTAAACACAAAACTACTAAAACTCCAAAAAACTATTGTTTGCTTTAGTAACCTAGGTAGCTAAATACTTGATTACATCTCTTTGTATCCAAAAATTTCATTACCGATACGGAATAGTAAGTTGTGACGCGCGAATTTCGAAATATGGTATGTTTTGAGACGGCTACTAGAAAACAAAAGTTAAAAGTAGGAAGTTACCAATAATTTCAATATTTTCTCATGAGACTTTTGTAGGCTTATTCTATAGGGTGCTTACCTACCGTTTAACGACATACTTTACTAAACTGAATCCAAATAGATTTGACTGATTTCGGAAATACAAAATATAATGGTGCCGATTCCCTTGTTTACAAACTAAACTAAATTTAGGTGCAGTCCATCTTTTTCTTTCTATTTCATTATGAAAAGGACAGAAAATAAATTTTAGTTTAGTCCTGTCAAATTAATCAGCGTCTGACAATCACTACTCCATACAAGTTTAGACGTGATGAAAAACTTGCTTAGTGCTTACTAAAATTACATCAATTATTTACGTCAGGCGCTGATTAATTTGATAGGTCTAAACTAAAATTTAGTCCTTTTCATAATGAAATGGAAAGAAAAATATGCACTGAACTTAAATTTAGTTTAGTTTGTGTATGCAGAATCGGCACCATTTACTACTATAAACTAAACACTTTCGTATACGACGTGTAGTGGTAGGCGGTAGGATTTGGCGGTCTTTATTTAAAGGCAGGTAGGTGTTTTAATAACTTGATCCTTTTGTACCTACTATGTAAATAAAACAATAATTGCATTCATATTGCTTACACAACGACAACGAGTCATATTCGTGTACGTGCAGTGAACGGACACGTATAGGTACCTACTGCGTACTCACCTACCTTGGTTTATGTTTGTATACCTACATAGTCATCTATTGTGCGATTTACGCGAACCGGTTTTTGTGCACGCTGTTGATGCGTGATCAGCTGATGGCGAGGGGAATGTGGACACTGAGGGGAAGCTGGTGAAGTATGAGGGGGGAGAGGGAAGACCACGCTGTGAACATGCGCACTCCACGTGCTTGTGAGACTTTACTACTGTGCTGTGCGTCACCTTAAATAAATTACACTTTCAATGCTTCTGTGGTTTTTCTTTGAAATTATTTTAATTAACATAAATACATCATTTGTATGATTCAGTAAGCATGTTAAGTAACTTTATAAACATGGTCACGTCTAGCATGCGGTTACTTAAATAAATTATTCAACAAAAATATATTAACTGTGGTCCGATTGGTAGTTCGTGTTAGCGAGTATCTAACATCTTTTTAAAGCTTTATATAGTGAAAAGAAGTAATTATTTTTTGGGTCCTAAAAATAAAAACCACGATTCTCCCATTCGCACACTAATAAAGGCAGTAATGCCACAGCCTAACTGAATCAGTTAGTTAAGACGATGTGTTTGATTAATAGGATGATTAACTTAGTTCTAAAAAATAATAAAAAGTAAACGAAAAAGCTGAATAGGTTTTTCGTTCCTCCTGTACTTTCAAACCATCCAAATGATTCATATTTACATCAACACCATTGAATTACTGCAAACAATTTTTTAGACTGTGGCGAAGGTTTCTTTTCTGACATCACACGTCGGGTGAGAGGGGGGGGGGTAAACATTGTTGATTCGATCGGACGCCCGTTCGCTTGCAGCAAAGTTTAACATTTCCAGTGCGAGCTCGGCAGTAGCGGTGAAATTGGCTTCTCTGCCAATCTAATGGAAAATCGCTCCTTTGAGAAAGTGTCATCTGCAATCGTGTTAAACAAATCAAACATTCGCCTAAGGCGTGACAATTGTCGTAAACAACAAATCCTGTTGCTACTATTATGTTGTTTAAACGGATCATTGAAGGAAAATCCGTGTTGAATGCGGATGCCAAGAATATTTCACCAGAGAAATGTTCTAGAAGGAGGTCGGAATGCGATGGATGTAGTGAACATTCCACGTAAGTCTGGATTCTGTACCTAAGTACTCCTATTTTGGCTATACTTAGTATAATTAAGTAGGTAGTTACTTGCTTAATTAACTTCTGGACCTGTAAGGCAATAGCGTTAGCTTTTTAAAAAGGAATAAAAACGAGACCAAGGCATGAACATGTTAGGCCGAGGGCCGAGGCCCGCGGCCCGAGTTATTTATTTTTAAAATGCCAGTTTACGTCAATGCCACCGATGTTCATTCTTGACCGACTTAAACAAACTGTTGGAGTTAAATGCGTAGCGGGTATTATCCTAATGTTTGTTTACATTAACCGGATAGAGGTCAAAAAAAAGGGTCTTTGTTGACCATAATGGGTTCGGAAAGGATCAATGATCTTGTCTGTTGTATGAGTAACTCCAATACTTCGTAGGTGCACTTACTATGCATCTGTTAAACTCGGTTAAACTTGTTATGTGTTATTAAAAACAAAATCAAATGACATTGCTTAAAACCGCGAATATGTTATGTAGCAGCGCATCACGCAGCTGGACGCAGATAACCTGCGCGCGTGATTTTTAGGGTCAAGTCACACCGAGACGCGATGCTGCGCGCACATTTCAATAGAGCTATTCAAAATCTAACTTTATTTACTACACGAAAAGATACACATTTGCACTATTGTTGCGTCACGTCGCGCCGCGTCGCGTCTCGGTGTGAGCTGACCCTTAATTTACATACAAATTCAACAAAAACGCGCCTCCGTGCGGGGAATTTGGCTCCGTTTCACGCACCCCGCTGCGTAACGCGGTGTAGTGTGTGAACAGCCTTATTTTTACATCTCTTGACATTTCTCGGGCGGGAACCTTGGGGACCCGGACCTATGGAAGGCGTACGAGCCGCAGCCAACTCGCAGACGCCCGTTAGACGTTTTTAATGAATGAGGCACCAACCGACGATTATCCCTATTCGCACTATGTAAGTGCACCCAAGGACAACCCCCGGTTGGTGTAGGACTATTGCAGGATATGGAAACAAAGATTGGGATGGCTAAAGTGAACTGAATTTACCAAATTATTATGATGCCGTTTTCTCCTGTGAATTAATGATGTAATCCATCATTAATTGTATTGTCTATTCAAATAAATTAGTTAGTTAATTGCTTTTTTTTTTGTTAACCGACTAAATTTTTACGCTACGCGGGGATTATGTCCTGAATTTATGGTTAACGTTTGCGCGTTGATGTCCCTGCACCCTGGAGCTTGTGACTTAAGGCTCCTACAAACAGGCGCGATACGCGATATAATCGCGCGCGACACAAAGGCACCGCTCGTTGCGCGACTTGCGGTGCCTTTGTGTCGCGTGTCGTGTCGCGCCTGTTTGTAGGAGCCTTTATCTATTAAAACCTACTTATTATCTTTTCTCTAAGAAAGTGGCATCCGTAAAATCTTATAAACAGATAGCGTGTTTGTGTAGACTAGGTAGTGTTTTTGTTTTGATAGTACTTATTAATAGTTATATAAGTGATTAATGTATCTAATGAATTATATAATGATTTAATTAGTAGTACTTACTTAGCGTTTATAGACATTAAAATTATAATTAACTCTCAAATCTAATCAGCTCAAAGCGGCCATATAATTGACATGTAAAAGTGTTTGTAGAAACCTACTTACACAAATAAAATCATTTACCATTTGTCATAGGTTTAGTCCCGAAGTACCTAATACCTCTACCTACTTTCCTTACATAAGCATTAAGCTTGCATGTAAGGGTAACCAGCGATAACCAATAAATAAACCTGAATAAGTACCTAGCTTATTATATCACCCCATGGACCCCATCAGTACAAACTTTGAGAGAGTCGCGTTACGTCCGCTAAGCGTAGCGTCCGTTTATGGCCCTATTGTATTCTTGAAGGTGATTTTTTCTCGGACCAGTCGCTTTACGGCCGTTCTACCTAAAAGTACACTCAACGCTTGAAGAGCTTGTTATTAGAAAAATAACATAGGTACACACCAAATAACATTTTGTGAAGCACGTAGGACATGTAGGTACTAGGCGAGCAGACTTGCCAGGAGATAATTTTTGTCACCCGCACACACATACGCGTATTTTTATAGGTGTCTGTATGTAGGTATGTTTATCCACGCATTTCTCCATAACTATTAATCGGATTGTGAACAAAACTATTGTGTCTTGGGATCTTTATTTTAGATTTTTTGCCACCGACTTCCGTAATTAAAGTTATTTCATAATTTTGAGTTAATTTCTTTTTGGAGTCGATTTTATGTTTTTTTATTTTTAAAATATGCTCGTAAAATGTTAATTTGATCCGTGTCGTTGATTTGAAACGATTCAAATTGAGAGTAAATAGTGTGTTACCTAAGCTACGTACGCAATTAGGGTGCGGGGCGTTGTCGTGAAGAAGCAACACATCGCCACATCGGTGGTGGCCAGTTTACCCCGTCTTTTTTCTTTAATTGCTTCCCATAAATTTCGTAAAGTGGATGCGTAGGATGCTGCGTTTATGTTTTCACCTATTTTTGTGTACCTACTCAATTATCAGAATTCCCTTTGAGTCCCAAAACCCTGTGGCCATGATTTTTCCGGCAGACGGAACGACTTTGAATTTCTTAGGGGGCGCAGTACCCTTCTTGTGCCACTGCATGGACTCTTGCTTACTTTCAGGGTCATAATGATGAGCCCACGTTTCATCTCCAATAACAGTTCGATCGAAAATACTTGATGGAACTTCACCACAGAGCTCTAAAAGCTCTCTACAGCACTCGATTCGCACTTACTTTTGAGGCGCTGCGCCGCGCGCCGTGAGCATTCGCCGTGAGTATCTATCTACCTTGCACTGACTTTTTATAGGAAAAGAAGGCCATGAAGAATAGTGTGCACGGAATCAACACAGAGCTGTGCATCCTCCAGTATAAGCTTCTCCACTTTTTTCACGTTTTCTTCTATAGAGGCAGTAACCGGGTCGCCCGAGCGAGTGTCGTCTTCGATACTTTCTCTGCCCCTTTAAATTCACTTGACCACTTTTGAACCGTAGATAACGAAGGTACAGAATCTTTGTAAACAGCCACCGTCTCTTCGTGAAAAGTTTTTTGATTTCTTCCTTGTTTGGTAAGGAATTTAATAACAGCGCGGTGCTCGATTTTCTTCAACATTGTCACGTTAGCAATTCTAGTAACTGTCGTTGACTATGGATAACGAGCAAACTAATGATCACAACTATATGCAATTTTACCTTAAAGTACCTATACCCTTAGATAATATCATTAGGTAAATAATTTATTAGACAAATTACCCACATCATTAGTAAATCACCCTGATACCGAGAATACATTGAACGCCCTAGAATAATATATCTATCAACACTTTCGTAATTCTATGACATAACACGAACCTAATTTCAACTGCAACCGCCACGCCACAACCACAACAACTCTGGGCGAGTCGAGCTTCTACAACATTCTAGAAGCTTCCTAGGAAAAACAGCCGACGCGCGCCTTTGTTTTTGTCCGTCAACTAGGCCGCGGACCGATAAAACGATTGTTTATGTAACTTTCATTTTCGCCTTGAAACCTAATGTTTTATATTACCTATATAGTTTGTGTTACTGGTAATAAACCCCTTGCAGTACTTAACTACTTAAGTGTGTGTTTTATCCAAATTAAAATTAAAATAAAAACATCGTTAAGTAACATATTATTATTTCTTATTTACGTATAGAAAATCAACTTAAACCTCAACAATACGGATGACACGCTTAATTTACTTACTTATCAGTAAAGTAATACTTACCTACCTAGGTACACTCTTCTCAGTATTCTGGTAGGTAACAAAAAAAATTAGGAACGTATCAATGAGAATTAAAAAAAAAGGAACACGCGATATAATCGCGCGCGACACAAATGCACCGCTCGTTGCGCGACTTGCGGTGCCTGTGTGTCGCGCGCTACTTTATCGCGTGTCGCGCCTGTTTGAAGGAGCCTTAACACGTTCCCTGTCCCAGAACAAAAATTAAAAAAATATTCGTACGTCCATCGATCATACGTACGTCCATTTTCTTTTATGTTGACAATAATTTTTAAAGGGTTTACATCTATACTAATATCAGTTAAAAAATTGTATATTTTTCAGACCAAAACTGAAAAATAAATTTATGACTCCACAAGGAGTCAAGGACGTGTGAACTAAAAATTGTGTGACTCCTTATGGAGTCATGGACGTACGAGTTTGGCACAAACGTGACTCTTTTGGAGTCATTGGACAGGGAACGTGTTAAGGAGTTCCCGGGAGTATATTTTATTATGATTGATGAGTTAAAACTAGATGAAGGCCCTCGGATATAAAATAATAATTAATTTTCATAAAATTTTGTTCAAAATCGGTACCTGTTTTGTATATATTGCAGATCCGTTCCGTTACTAATACCTATAAGGACTAACTTAACTCACAGTAGGTAAAATTCTACATCACTTTCCTTCAGGTGAAAGAATGACGTCAGACGCAAGTCATAACAAGGAAAAATAGCCGAAATTTTAACAAACATGCAGATATCAATGTTGAAATAATTAATTTGTATATGCAGAGCTGTCCAACAAGTAAAACACAAAAGCCAAGCACAAAAAGATAAAACCAAATTACATTTACACAAGAAGCGTAAAACAAAATTACATAAAACTTACAGATTATAAATAAATTATCAATAAAAACAAGTACGTAATGGCAATATGCAAATTCACAACTAACCCACCTCTTTCAAACTTCTCAGTTTCATGAATGTCAGATTTCAAGTGTTTTAGTAAACGAACAGCTGCAGCTGGTGTGAAATTAAATTTTAACTTCTTTACAAAAACAAACTTGTAAAAGGCTAACAAAGGAAATGAAATCTATTATTGAGCACCAAATTCTGCGTAGTAAGTTTGTGCGTGCTTATTTAAACTACGCAACGGATTTTAATGCAGTTTTCAGCAATAGATAGAGTGATTCAAGAGAAAGTTTATAATATGTATAATACATGCATATTATAGTAGAGAAAAGCCAAGAAATTTAAAGATTTGTAATGTGATGTCGTAACAAACATATTTTTGTGCGCTTACATTGCAAACGCTGGCTAAACCTTACGAGATAGATCAAAATAATGTATGTTCTACGGAAAATTGTATATCTTAAAAATATCGATAAAAAGTCCGGTATGGTATATATTTATCTCCTAAGGATAACCCACAGTAACCATTTTTATTTTTTACATATTACAAAATACATATGAGTTATTTACCAAGCTAGAAGTTCAGTAGGTACTGGTCAGCTAGTATCTAATAAAAGAAAAAACAATATTGTTTACGATCATTATTCGAGACCAAACATTGACTCGTCACTTATTATGTTTCTTAACACGGCAAGCTTGTAACAATTAATTATAATTAGGTGTGTATGTAACACTATTATAATTAAATCTATCTTTAGCCGGATCTGCTTGTTTTATCTTGTAGTTCAGGGGGCTCGGCTTCTTATCTTATAATAGCTTAAAATGGCGAGTAATTGTGTCGAAATATACATATGTCCCACCCCACACTATCAGCAGATACATTAAAAGGTTATCACAGGTCATGCCCCTTCTCGTGTAGGTCTCCATAAAACTGTTTATCCACCCGTTTGTTGATCAGTTGGACTCTAAACGTCTCAGATAAAAGAACGAAGTATGTTAATAGTTGAAATTGGTCATCGGTTGGTCTCTTGACATTTAAATAGTGTTATTATACGGTGACGCGGTGAATCATTGTGGGATCTTTTGTTGCAGTATTATATTGGAAGAAATGATGAAGATGGTGTTGCTTGGTGTGATGCTCTGGGTGGGGGTCACATTCGGGAGCCAGATTGCTCCGTACCCGCTTAATCTAATAATATCAACGGGTAAGTTCTTTATTTCATCCTCATCAAAAACGAGAAAAAAAAGTAAAAAGAAAAGAAAATCAATAAAGAGTATTTATCTTATCTCATCCAATAACTAAAGCTTATAGGGACTGGGTTCTAAACTACTACTTTTGCAGATTTCAGTCATCCACCGCCTATGTATGATTTTCCGTTCCCGAGTGCTGAAATGTTGAGGAGGTTACCACCTGTCACTACATTACACACGAACAGATCAATAAGGATTAGCAAGCTAGAAGTATCAATGTTGGAAAGATTGGAAATGAATTTGCAGTCTGCTGGGATCACTCCTAGAACTATCTCGCCTGCGCAGGGCCTTGCGATTGACGGTTCCGTCTCTGACAACGCCATGCAATATGAGAAGTCTTCGTTGACCATAACAAAAGCATCTCAGAATCTAGTTTATACAAGATGCCGAAGGTACGTGACTGAATTAATTTACTGTTATTTACATTAAGTCTTCGTGTCTATAGGTTTGGGTTTAATAGTTGTTTTGTTTGTCCACATTCAGATACGGTTTGCCAAATGAAGAGTGCGCGAGTTTCATTAGCACGTTGCATTTGCGCGACAGTGAGTTCGGTGGGGAATGTGCTGCTCTCGAACGCTTTGGGTGTCGTTCGAATAAGATGTCGTCTAAGTATCGATCTTTTGATGCTTCATGCAACAACAAAGTGCGTTCTTCCTGGGGACAAGCACTTACTGGCTACAAACGTCTCCTGCACCCCAGATACGCTGATGGCATTGAAGAGGTTGGTGTTTTATTAAATCTGTATTTTTCTCGTAAACTACTCATCAAGCTACTTAGATCTGTTAAAATGACCTTTAAGCTTGTCTGCTAGTAAACAATTGGATTGCTATTACGTTGGTATGGATTTTTTGTGATAACTTATCAATATTTATCGAGTCACAGTTTCGTTGATGAAACAAATATGCCTGTGTGGGATTAGTTGTGTAATTCTGTATTTTTCTTGCAGCCCCGTCGTGCTATAAGCCACAATGCTCTGCCTTCAGCTCGATTTGTCAGCACTAAACTTACCAACAACCTGGATGTGCCTAACAGTGGCAAGACCATGACTTTGGCCATCTGGAGTCAATTCATCTATCATGATCTGGTTCACACTCCTGTACGCAAAACTAGTAAGTCTGTTAAAATAATTGAAATATAAATTGTGCTGTAAATAATTGAAGAGAATCCTTGAGTCACTGCTGACTGATTGAAATTCATAACAACATGTTAAATTTGCAATTTAATTTTGGCACACAGCTCACGATGCCTACTGTCCACGTTTTATGGATCAATTTGGTTAACAAATGCAGTACCATTGATATCTACATACATATATTTATAAACCTACCTACTTTACTTCTTAGCGGCCAAAGCCATTCTCACCACTGTGTTTTATCACCAGTTCACACGCACCAGGCTATCCGGTGCTGCGGGAATGACGGCTTCCCCCTTACTCCGAGGTACATTCACCCAAACTGTATGCCTATCACCGTGCCCTACGACGACCCCTTCTACAAGGAGAAGTACGTCAGTTGCATGGAGTACACTCGCTCCGTCACTACCTATAGAGGAGACTGCACTTTTGGAGCTGCTGAACAGGTAAGACTGCCTCATTTCTTTTGTTTTCCTTCTCTGGTAATTAGCCAATTAGGCCCTTTGGACACACGTTTTTCTTGTCGTGAAAAACTACGGTTTATTCACCGTGTGTAGGCACGGTCGACAGTGTTGTATCGATCACTACTGGAAGCTTGTTTACGGACATGTTTTTTCTACGGCACGGTTTACAATTATGAAGTACCGTAACGAAACCGTGCCGAGTATGAAGGGTTGAGTTTAGGAAATGACAAACCATTGTCTTGGCTAGCTTGGATGCTTTTGAACTTACTTGCAGCAGGTTTTCTTAACAACCAGATCAGCAGTGACCAGTTCATTGCAACAGGTTATTCAAGTTTCTGTAGGACGTGCTTTCAAAGCAACGTCGTTTATTTGAGAAGGTTTTTACACTAACAAAATTGTTTTTTTTCTATTACCTGTGCTAAAGGATCTCGTGACTCGTTATTATTGATTAGTAGGCTTCTAAGTTTCAACAATATTATTTGAGCTTTTTAACTTTGTATCATCATCTACATAGATTTGTCTTACGAATATTCTTTTCGTTCCTTCAACTCTTGTGTAGTGAGTGAAACGCGCGTCATTCCGTACCAAGAAAGGCAAAACAATGTGATACATACGATCATGTTCAAAGACTTTGTCTGTATATACAGACGAGTCATCAGCGTCGATCATGCATCCATGTCGTGTTACTTAGTTTATATAATTCGGTGTCCTTGTATATTGTCAATAGATATCTGAGTATATTAGAATTAATTTAGGATGTTTTTTTTAGTTTTCAAATCACGTGTGGCTTTGACTGCTTCTCTGAGTCAGTAATGAAATATTTATTGCTATCTATACATATGTATATATAAAATTCAAAGTCTTTACTGACTGATATATTAACGCACAGCCTAAGCCGAGAGAACACACCCTCCAAATGTCTCTAGGTGGTCCTAGAGACATGAATTTTGGAGGGTGTGTTCTTTGTGAAGAGTAGGTATCCTCTAAGAAATGGTTTTTCGAAATTCCACCCCTAAGAGAGTGGATGGGGGGAGGGTAAAATTTTATGCGGACGAAGTCGCGAGCAGAAGCTAGTATCACATAGGTATCATCACGCCTTGTTTCCCCAAGGTGTTTTTTAAAGGTGTACAAATAAGTACACCCACGTTTCGCGACTTACGTTTCAGTCTCGTGTTATAGGAGGCGAGGCATAGGTCTTTCGGCACAAATCCAGACTCCGGGCAGCTACTAAGAAATTCCATATCGTCGTTGCGCGTGCAAAAGTCGCTATGTGTTTTTAGTGAACTTATTTGAGCTTTATGAATTATAACATTTAGCGTGTTTCATAACTTTCGATGTATGAATATCACATAGCTAAATTCCTTAGCTATTTAAATATTGTACTTATCACATAGCTGTTACAGTGTGTGTGTATTTAAATAACGATTAAAACTGCATAAAGAACCGAAAATAACTAAATAATACATAGCGGCTTTTGCACGCGGAACGACGATATGAAAAACCCAATAACACTGCCTGACCCGGAAAACGAATCCAGGTCTTCCCGTTATCAGTATATGTACTGATGAAAAGGATTTATTTCGAACCTCGATGATTTAAAACCTTTGTCTTCAAAAATATCTCATAAAATGTGCGTCTGGCTGCGAAATGCCAACAATACTGAATTACCGATTGCTAAGCAAAGCTTTAAGTAGACTATGAATTAAACTATTTAGATAAATAAGCAACAACATTATTGTTTTGTAATGAGGTAGGTAATCGACGGCGAAGTGCCAATACCTCCTAACTGATTTTTTTTTGAGAAATTTTCTATTTTTTCGTTTTGAATTTAAAGGCGTTATTCGCATGTTTTAGTGAAATCGCCTTAGTGTATTTTTAGATGCAACAGCATTAAATTCAAATATGGAAATATAAACCTCCCAACTAAAACAACGTGTCTATTTTTGAACGTTTTTTTCCAGTATGTGTAAAGGACATGTTATGAAATGGGCTTAAAATAATTATTTTTTTGAACAGCTGTCATGTATGGTTTTTCTGATAGGGACACTTATTCAGGATGGCCTGACAAAACAGAAAAAATATTAAAAGCACCATTATTGAGTAAATACATATTTTAAATTCAGATATTTTTGGTGTCGTAGGTAATATTATTTTTGCACATTGAAACAAAGAAAAAATGGTTAAATATAATTTTTTAAAGCAAATTATACACCTTATTGTTATTTAAAGTAATCTAAAATAATATTAGATGGCCTAAAATAAAACCAACTCCATGATTTGTATGTATGGCATTAATTCCTTTGCCTCCTAATGGAATCTATGAAAATATTACCTGTGCCAGTAAGGTTGTCATACTTGTCAGCTGTCAGTACACAGGTCAAAATTGAATTGAATTTGACACTTGATTGACCGAAAAGTGTTGCCAAAATCAATAATTACTGTGGGTTGCAATTTATTTTTTAAATATTGATTATAAAAATGTATAATTATTAAGAAAAGGGTGCTTTCAAAAAAAAATTAAAAAATATACAAAGTCTCCTTAATTTATGTACTTTCATAAAAATATGATCTCTTCCCTGTTCACAGCAGCTTCGAATAAAAGCCCAGCCTCCATACAAAAACCTAACATGTCCTTTTTGACTTTGTCAGTTAGGAGTTATTGGCACTTCGCCGTCGTAATGTAGTTATCCGTGTGTCAGCTTTAGGTTCTAATCGAGAGACGAATCTCGAAGGCTATTACACTAACGACTTTAAACCGACATCAGAACATTTTTCCGCCACAGTATAGTGCAATAATAATAATATTTTATTTAAAAGATTGATCGTGCTATTTATGGGTCCAAGAGTTCAAATATTTGCAATGCTAATAGATTCGCCTTATCGATTTGTACTTGTACTGAGTGGGTTCAATTGACGGCAAATAAAGACTAATAATGAACACGCGCCACATGTGCACACGGCTACATATCAAGCCATATAAAAATAATTGAATTTGTAACCCTAGCGATTATTTTCATTATTATCACTGTATTGTATCCTATCGTGAATCTGAGAACAGCGTTGTGAGCTTCAATATTGTCTATATTATTATGTTTTGTGTATTTGTTTGTTTCTATGTTTTATATTGTAGCTGTTTGTTGTTCCTCTTGAATAAAATAAAATACATTTCTAATTTTAGCTGAGCACGCATTGTTTAGGCTTCTCGTACAGACGCCAGCACATCAAGCTACTACAATCTGTCAAATTTCTTTAATAGATTTTCAACTTTATCGCTAAAGCATAAGGTTCAAAGTTGATTGGGAAAATTTGACAGTTTCGGGTAGCTTGATGTGCTGGCGTCTGTACAATAAGAAGTCCGTTTATACTGCGGGGTAATTGCATAATACACTATCAGTAGCAATGCTTTTCATTTTGACAGTTCTACAACAGTCATTGCATTATTTAAGTTGTTGAGCTGTAAAATTTTTCGAACATATAAAGTAATGGATTAACAATATCTTTCAAAATTATCTTGATGTGTAGCCGTGAGTAGTCACCAAAAGAGATAAGTAACTAAGGTCGTCGAGTATACTTGAAGTTTAGTAAAAAACCGATGGATGTTTTCAAATTAAATTAAATTTGATAAATGAACTGTTTGTTTTTATTAATTAAATGAATTTTATTCGAAAAAATCCATCGGTTTCTTACTGGACTTAAACTATATCCGACAACCTTGGATACTTATCACTTTGGGTGACCGATAGGTTCTTATAGCGGGACTAATAATAGACTAGTCTAGATGCTTCTATTGACAACGTACTCTTACATAAGCGGAATGGTAAGCTAATAGATATTATGTAACACGGTTCAATTCAGAAAGTCAGTTTAGTTTTCATTCGCCTTCAGGTGGTCAAGGCGAGCTTAATCGTTCAATTTCTGGTCCCTCGTTTACATTGTTTTGATTACTGCTCGATAAGCCTTTGAAATTCAGTTTCCAAACATGCAAACAAATAAACAACACGAATTTTTAGAAAAACAACTTTTATACCAACACACACAATTCAGTTTCCGCTAGAACTTCAAACATTTTTATGAATTTTCCAATCGCTTTAGACATTCTGAAATAAATTTAATTTACACTAACATAGAGCTGATATTATTCTAAGTGGAAATAACATCAATTGCAAACGGATTTGAATATTATGGTACACAATTTCCCTGTGGGAGTCCATACGTCACTTGACTCATAAAGGCACCGCAAGTCGCGCAACGAGCGGTGCATGCATTTGTGTCGCTCGCAGTTATATCGCGTGTCGCACCTGTTTGAAGGAGCCTTAATAGAGATATCCGGAGTAGTTCACAAACATGCAATTGATGACTGACAATGCTACCCGGACAAAAACATGTTTTTGTAAGACCTATAAAACACAATGGATGGATGTTATTATGATGGACGAACTTGATTGATTCATTGCAGTTCGTTTGTCTTGCAATGCGACCCTGATAACATTATTATAATTATGCAGTTTTCCTGATGATTGCGGTAAACTACATGAAACAATAAACACAGTATAGGCATGCACCTACTTTATATGCAGATTTACTTGAATTGTTATTGTAAACATTGCAAAATACTTTTTTGTTTATTACTTTTATGTTTTCGCAATGTGCGGTTTGCAGCCGTACGTACCTATTCGTGAATAATGAGTGAGATAAGTGACTTGAAACTTGTTTTGTTTTCTGTGAAAAACTTTGACCTAGTGGATGATAATAATTATGATTTATTCTTAGCTATAAGTTAATTTTCGGAATTCCTCATTACTTGCTTTCATTCACTTCCTTCTGTAAAGAAATAACATGCATATTGAATTACAAGTATTTAAGTCTGTAAGTAAGTGTACTAATTAGGTACCTATATTATTATTTGAACAAGAGTGAACAGCCATCCTCTGGGCATGCTCGTTCTATCATAGACCTCATCCATCGCTTTCCAACGCGTGATCGGGGTCAACAATTAGCAATAAAAAAAAATTGATTGAACGCGCTAATTTGGAAAATCCAGTCGGATTTGAAAAAAAATATTTTTAGTTTGACAGCCCAATTCTTAAGGAAGGTTACAAGCTGACATAAAAAGAAAAAAGTCAGAAATAAAGCTAACCGAAAACGAAGTAATAGCGCAGGCAGGCGATGGTAGATCGAGGGAAGAAGAATTTTCACGCGGACGAAGTCGCGACCTAGTGTTAGCATAAAGGCATGCATCAACTTACCGCAGAAATACTTACGTGATGAAATGTCACTTGTCAAGTTGTGATCGTAAGTTTATGGAAAAATCTGACCAAAGAAATTGTGAACGCATTGTTTTGTCAGTGTCCGCGTCGTGAAAATATACTGCCTTGGTACCTACTAAGGCAGTATATTTTCACGACGCGCGTTGTAAGGCAGTATATTTTCACGACGCGGACGTATCCAATTGTAAACATTTTTACATGCACTTATTTTAATTTCCCGGATGTTAATCAACTCGGGTGCGGTTTTACAGCCGTTGTTCAATGTTTTCAATGTGTATTTGTATAACAGTTATCTAACTAATTTTAAGTAAAATAACCATGAGTTTATTAGATTCTGGTAATCTTGACCTTCAGTAGGCCGGTTATCATTAAACTGGGTACCTAAGCATGCTACGTGACTTGATATTGTTTTCTTCGACATTTTTACACACTGTCATACAAAATGGTATTTTAGCACATGATATTTTATACATCCGTATCTAATTCTAGTACTAGTCATAATACATGGCTATCTCTAATCTTTATTAATTATTAATAACATTACTTAGTAACTTAGTAAGATAAACATTTCTAGTAAATAAGATCTCTGGAACTATAACTAATAACCAGTCATGGTCACTGCTTATATTTACATCAATAAACCACAAGGTTTCATATCAACCATAGACCAAAACAATAAAATTATACCTAATTAAAACTAGTGACGTATTTACGCTGTAGCCGTTAACAATTACCAAGAAATCTTTCATAATCAGACTACTTATGTATGTTTTTCTTTCCTCCCAGATGAACCAAGCGACTCATTTCCTAGATGGGTCCAACATCTACGGTGCCAACAGCTGGGATGCTGCCGCATTACGAGAGAGAACTGGTGGTCTGCTGAAGACCTCCACCATTGAGGAAGAGGAGCACCTGCCTTTGGCTGCCAATCCTTCTGAGAAGTGCCTTGTGGATAGCAGCTCTGCTATTTGCTTTAATGCGGGTAAGTTAATAAAAAAAAGATAAATAAAAATAATTGTAAAGTGGCATGTCGGACTACCAAAGGGCCAAACTCAGGACCCAATGGGTCCCTCTCAACGGGAGGCGACATCGCGGTAGGCCCAGACGGAGATGGCGGAATGAGCTGGACTTTTCCAACAATCCTTAGCACCTTTAAGTAGAGAGAAGAGGAAAAAGAGGAGAATTCTTTTAATTATATTAATTATAATTAAATTAATTAATTATATTAAATGAATTCTAGATGTAGTTGACAAGATTTTTTATTTGGCATAGCCGGCGATGTTGAGTTTGTGTCTCGTCATGGTTCATCGTCCTATGCGGTATGGAATTTACTAGTTTATTATCCATCACTACCTATTTACATATTGATGGAAAAACATGTAATTAAACATATTTTGACAAACACTGTAGGTAGGTATAGAGGGTCAACGTATTCAAAAGAAGACCTTATGAATACTATTGACTGAATCCTCGCCACATAGGTGTGTATATGATCTCATGGGAAAAACATAAGTATCGTTTATTTTATATTTTAAACACGTTCAACTTCTGGTAGCGAATTGATAAATCAACAAATTTTCTAGCTATTCAAGTTCCTAATAAGTTAAATGCAGCTCACACTTTAGAATTTAGGTGATAATACACTTAGGTACCCCTATACTTAGAAATTGCAAACATTAAAATAAAGTTCAAATAAACCCGAGAATTATAGATATTAAACCATTATTTACAAACTTTATCAGTGCCATGTGGCAATACAATGACACTGATAACAAGGTAGATAAAGAGATTATACTGTTAAGATAACAAATCCTTTAATGATTGTGTCATTAGATAAGATAAAATCTAGAAAACAACATTTGTGGGTAAATTCCACCACATCTTAGAATAGAATGTTCAGTTTTTATGTTTGTTACTCAATTACGCAAAAATGGCTGAACGGATTTGGATGAATTTTGGTTCACAGATAGTTTATAACCTGTATTAAGGCTCCTAAAAACAGGCGCGACACGCGATATAGTCGCGTGCGACACAAAGGCACCGCTCGTTGCGCGACTTGCGGTGCCTTTGTGACGCGCGCGATTATATCGCGTGTCGCGCCTGTTTGTAGGAGCCTTTAAGCTATTCGATACTTTTAATCTCGATGTTACGTTTTGGTGGCATATTTTCCGACATCCATGCGGGCAAAAAGCTAGTTTTGAATAAAATAAAGTGCACTAAAGGATTTAGAGAAAAGAAGAAAAACATACTAACAACATCATGTCATTTTAAACACAGCCAATCATTTTGATAAAGCATTTTCTGTCATCATCAATCAAGACTCCAATTGTCTTAATTATTAGGTTTATTACCTTATGCAGTTGTAGGTACACAGTACAGTAACCTAGAATCGATTTATCAAAGTTAACCTAGAGTCGGTTTATCATTCTAGGCGCGTTGCCCATTGAACACCCAAGATGTCACATTGGTCGAATGGTTTCGATTGATCGTGCTTGAAGATACATACCTACTTTCTAGTTTCATTGACCTCTCTACCGGATTAAAATAGATTCTTAAATTTAGTTTTGTTTTTCGTTTCGCTAAGGCGATGACTTGAACTTGTTATTTAATTATTCATCAAATTCGTCACTACTAAAACAGGTCTAACCTCTTTCTTTCTAGAACATTCATGAATTTTTGATACAGATTTTTTTTTTCATTATATAATACATAGGTTGTAATAAGACCCAAACTGGGTCAACTCATTAGTTAGGTAAAGATTGATTACCTACTGATTATAATGAAAACAAATGACTCTATACTTCTTTCTAGAACATTCATGAATTTTTGATACAGATTTTTTTTTTCATTTTATAATACGTAGGTATAAGACCCAAACTGGGTCAACTCATTAGTTAGGTAAAGATTGATTACCTACTGATAATAATGAAAACAAATGACTCTCGAAATGTTTTTTTTTAAAGAATCATAGCTAATATTATAAATGTGAAAGTAAGTTTGTTTGTTACCTATTCACGCCTTATCCACTGAACCGATCATCATGAAATTTTGCATATACGTTGTCAGGGGTAACGAAAAGGACATAGGGTACCTTCGATCCAGAAAAAAAAAAATACTATTCCCGAGGAAAAGAACAATAACTTTCGATGGTCACAATTGCTTTAGGACGCTAGATGGCGCTACGAGTTTTTCGAATCATGATTGAAATATGACCCGACTTTCTGAGCAGTAGTATTCCAACAAAAGTACTAGGCTTGCATGAATTCACAATAGTATTTCAATCATTGGTACATTATTATGCTTTTAATAGAATTTGGATGAAATTTTGCACGCAGATAGGTAAGTAGTTTATTATAACATGAATTAACACGAGATACTTGTTATCCCGATAATACGTTTCCCTGGAGGTAATTTCCGACTTCCACGCGGGCGACGCCGCGGGGCTAGTAATGCTATAAATGAGAAAGTCAGTTTGTTTGATACGCTTTCACGCTTAAACAGCTAAACGGGTTTGGATGAAATTTGGCAATTTGATAGACCATGACCTGAGGACATAGGCTCATCCTGGATCGCAAATGAAGTCGCCGGCAAAAGCTAGTATGTTAATAAATCGTAAAATAAAGACATGACTCAAAGACACTCATGACTCCTGAATAGACTCATGACTACTGAAGAGACTCATGACTAGCATATTCTATTCTATTCTCACATGACTGCCTGTCTTTTCAAAATTTCCAAGCCTCTACCAAATGTCCAAATTACTGATTGCATGTTTCTTTTTGTCTCCAGGTGATGCCCGTGCCAACACCCACCCCTGGTTGGCCAGTATGTACTCCGTTTGGGTGAGGGAACACAACCGCATCGCTCGCTCCCTGGCTACCCTCAACCCCGGCTGGAATTCCGATAGACTGTACCACGAAGCAAGAAGGATTGTCATCGCTGAAATCCAGCATATCACCTACAAGACCTGGCTACCTGCATTGACTGGTAAGGATTTTGCTTTAATTTTCTAACCATTATTTATTATTGCTTTAGTCTTTTTAGGGTTCCGTACCCAAAGGGTAAAAACGAGACCCTATTACTAAGAGTCCACTGTCCGTCTGTCTGTTACCAGGCTGTATCTCATGAACCGAGATAGCTAGACAGTTGACATTTTCACAGATGATGTATTTCTGTTGCCGCTATAACAAGAAATAATAACAATTAAATAAAGTTAAAATTTAAAGGGGTATAAGAGAAACGTTTTTTTTTCGGCGTTTCATGCCTTGTGGTATGGAACCCTTCGTGTGCGAGTCCGTTTTCAACACTATTTCCTCTCGGGAGGAGGAACTGGCTCTTCTAACACAGGTTAACAACCTAGCACAAGTGTCTTCACACAATTTGGAAAGAAAGAAAACAACTTTCTTATGTACAGTCAGCAACAAAAATCGATTAACACTTCAGTATTTTTAATCTTAGTTACTAAGCAAAATATTTGTTAAAAATTGCAGCAGAAGTACAATTTTTAAAATATAAACTCTTTGCTATTACGTGAAAAGATAAAAATCAGTTTATTGAAAAAATTGTAAGTATTTAGTCAATTTAATAACATGTAAAAATTACAGTGTTCATGGAGTTTTGTTGCTGAACGTACCTAGGCAATAAAGAGTATTTTTATAAAGCAAGAACTATGGCCTTATACACGAATGGATTTTTTTCTATAAAAACCTTGTTTTTTTTTTGTTTGAAAACAAAACATTTGATTACGTAAAAGCTAGTAGCCAACTAACAAAATGCATTGTAGCCTACATGAAACATGTTTTTCCATAAATCTTTTATGTTAGCTACACAAAGATTGCTTAGATTTACAGATTTTTTTTTATAGGCACAATAATTGTCATTATAAAATATTAGATAATAGTGAAAAAACAAACACAAAACAAATACACAAAAAACAAATACACCAAAAACAAAAAAACAAACAAATTCACACAAAAAAAAAAAACAAACAAAACAAATTCATTTGAAGTCACAATATATAATGTGAATTGTTATTTTCACAGGAAAAGCATTCGATGAGTTATATGAGAGCTACGACATCGGGTACAACCCAGACATTGACCCCACCATCACGAACTCCTTCGCCACAGCCGGTTTCCACTTCGTCAACAGTCTCTTGGACCAAGACATCGAGCTGGTTGATGAGAACGAAAAACTGGCGTCACACCGTCTCATGAACAATTACTTCAAACCTGAGCTGGTCTCACAGAAGGGAGGATTGGAAAAGATCTTGAGAGGAATGATCAGCCAGAAGAGCCAGGGATTGGACTTGAACTATGATGACGATGTAAGTTTTTTTTAGATTTCTGTTATAGGAAAAGGGAAGACTGAAATGTAGATACTTAGAATAAGAACTTTGAGGTGATAACCCAACGTCAAGGAATAGTCAGTTGAATTTCAGTTCCGGGTTGCAGTGTCCCGGATGATGAATGAATGACGAACAGATCTTCCTTATCTACCATAAGGAAGATTAACCTTTAAATGTCGAAGGTTTTAAGTGCGTAGTAGTGACGTAAGCAGACGTTAATCGATAGGCTGAAGATATAATGGGTCTGAGTCAATGTCAAATAACATATAAATGTCGTAATGTCAATGCTAAAGTAGGTAGATCGCATTGACTGGGATTTCCAGTAATGAGTCCATACGTATAATATGGTAAAGTTGTTATGTGAAGTACATACATACAATTAATTCGCACAGGTATGCTAACAAAACTCCTCGTAACGATCTGAGTGATCAAAATATTTACTTTTCCTAACCTCCCGTTGGAGATACTTCACCTTAGAAACATACCAGAGTATATTGACAAAGTACAGGCGCCAGTATATCAAATTACCCGAAACTGTCAAATTTTCCCAATCAACTTTAAACCTTATGCTTTTGCGACAAAGTTGAAAATCTATTAAAGAAATTTGACAGTTTGTTTGTGACATCTACCAACCCGCACTGGGCCCGCGTGGTGGATTACGGCCCACTCCCTCTCACTGAGAGGAGGCCTGTGTCCCAGCAGTGGGAACATTATAGGCTGATGATGATGATGATGATGACAGATTGCAGTAGCTTGATGTGCTGGCGTCTGTGCTTAAATTGTGTACGTAGGGTAAAAAAACGCTTTATGCTTTGCATACCTACACAGGTATGCAAAGCATAAAGCGTTTTTTATAATATACATATTCGAATGTTAAAAGAAATGATTTATGGTTTCTGAGTGCTGTAACTCACATACATATAACAAAAAATAAAAATCCAAAATAATGTTTGGAAATTCATTTCAAATGACTTCCCGAATATGAGTAAAGCGTAGCCGAAAAAAATAACAAAGCGAAGAGTTATATGTTATGAATTTTCATCCAACGTTTGTTCTCGCCTTGAACAATGGTTGAATGTCACATTGAACGTGTTTGCCTTAAGTAAATAATGTATAGTACTGCATAAACGCAGACACATATACATATATTTACATCATGTGATATGGTTGATGAGCATTGATAATGAATGGGTTAAGCAGTGTTATAGTCATTCTCTATCCAGATACGAATCAAATTAAGTATGTTATTAATTATCTAATAGTGCGCAATACTACTCTTGTTGTCATTATGGCTCAATAATACATATGTGTATGGGTCAAATTAAACTATCTAGCGAAACTCCGCAGACATGATGGAAGACATGACTAACAAAAAAAATTTCTTTTTTTAGTCAATGAAAGGTACTTAGTGAAATATCAGTTTATAATTTTTTTTTTATTTTTTTTAAATATCACAGATGTGATGTCAAAACAAAAAAAAAAACATATTTTCTTTAGCAGTGGTCGGTAGGTACCCTAAAAAAATATAATGAAATTATATTTTAAACTGATGCATTCCGATTTTCTCTTCTATTTCTCTAGCGAATAATTTAAGAGCAAAGTGGCCTCTATAAGCACTTTTGGGCGGCGACAGTGTCTTGTATGACTACTAACCACAGCAAAACATTCTGTTCAATTTGTTCTGTGGTAAGTAATTGCATTAACATTAATTGATTCTTTTGTGTTAACTTAACCACCTGAACATATAAGAAAACAAATCGCTTTGTCCATGAACTACTGAATGACCTAACAATACTTTGTAACATTGACAATGACTGCAGACTGTAGAGAATAAATTGCGCGTTTAGGTGATTACTTGAAAACCGAATTTAATATTGATTTAGAAATATACGTGGCTAGTATTAGCCTTATCATCAATAACGTGCTATTTGCGTTAGTTATCAGCACGAAACATGCAAGTAAAATCGATAGAACCAATAATAATTGCATATTGTTTATGCTTAGTATCGCTTTTCTCCGCATATTAACTTCATTAGCTATATCTAATTAATCCATCAAGTTCCTTTATGCCAATTAAAATATTTATATGGCAATTAAATTAATACTGCCGAATGTTATCGACTACATGAGAAACTCAATTTGCTCATTCAATTTGTAATTTATGGGCACACTAGCAGGGCCTTCGGTTTTACCCGCGTAAGTTTCGATCCCGTGGGAATCCATACTATTATTATAAATTCGAAAGTAACTCTGTCTGGCTTTGTGTATGTTACATTTTCACGCCTAAACCATTGAACAGATTTCGAAAAAAAATTGGCTGAGAGATAGATTGCATCACGGGGATAGGATAGTTTTTATCCCGATATTCCCACAGGATCCACACTTATGCGGGTGAAACCGCGGGGCGCTGCTAGTCCTATAATAACTAATATTATAAATGCGAAAGTAAGTTTCTTTGTTACATTTTTACGCCTAAACCACTGAAGCGATCATCGTGAAATTTTGCATATACGTTGTCAATATTAGTAGGATGAAGGATTCTCTTAATTTTAAGAACGTTCACAGTTTGATCTCAGTCTTAATCTGTCAAAAATACCCCTAATTTCCCTACATTTTTGACAAGCTTTTGACATTGATTGTTACTGAGATGAGACTACGGCTTGATTTTTTGATTTTGAACATTTTCATTCCGGGAATTGGCCTTCTGGTCAAGAGAGTTTATTTTATTTAACAGTTGCGTAGCAACAGATTGGCTCTCAGGTTCTCACCATACATCATAGTTTGATTGAGATGTAGGACTTCCAGTATCAACTTTATCCCTTTAACTTTATTTTATGTTTTATCACTCGATTTCTAAAGTCTAATTTCATTCAACAGCTGCGTCAACAATGGCTGGGTGGTCTTGATGTGTTAGCAGTGGATATTCAGCGTGGTCGTGACCATGGTCTGCCTGGATACACCCAGTATCGTACTCTCTGTGGATTGCCTGCTGCTACCGGCTTCCAACAACTTACTGATGTTATTCCGGAAGAGGTATGTGTATATTTCGAAATTGAACCCTCCCACATCAGTAGGTCAAAAATTTAAAAATTTTAACTCTAGGTTTACATCTAGCTCTTGGTGGCGCAAGATGACAATTATTTGGTTAACCCTGAATTAGTTGTTAACTCCGAGATATTTAGGACGACTCATAAACGCGCAAGTGGATCTTACTTACACAATGATTTGTTTTCGACATTCCCGAAGAAGCAGTTTTATTTTGCTCAAATCCTGTTAGACTTTGTGAGTTAAAGTCACAAGGGCGCGTCACGCACCCTTGTGCGAACTTGGAGAAGGAATTGCAATCGTAATATGACAGTAATGTCTATATAGCTCCAGGTTTCTACAAACCTATTCAATTTAAATAAAATCAAACTTGAACAGTTTCATTACGATATAAAGAATTTTACAAACAATTTTCTTTTATTCTCAGATGGTTGCGAAACTATCAAAACTGTACGAGCAGCCTGGCGACATCGACCTGGTGATCGGACTGATGGCTGAGACACCTGTTCCCGGATCATTGCTTGGACCCACAGCTATTTGTGTTATAAGTAAGTATCATGTGGTATATATCACCATTACCTATTATTTGAATTGAGAATTTGAGATTATTTTCAAATTACCGAACAACAAGATTACAAATGCCATTGCAATCAAATACTTATTTGACAAAGATACAACGTAGTAACGTACCTACCAGTAAAATTAATAAATTACTTTCTTCTAATCTTAAATACCTGGGCTGAAGATAATAAAAAATATCCTTATTGATTTAAATTAATGATTTTCTCTCGTTACCCACAGAGGAACAGCTATGGCGTACAAAAGCAGGCGACAGGTACTTCTACAGCCACCAAGACGAGTCTGGTAGATTCACAAAGAGGCAGCTCGCTGAAATAAGACGTACATCCCTCGCGAGAGTGCTGTGTGACAACACACCCTTCGACAGAATACAGAAGGATGTGTTCCAGCCAGCTTCTGAAAGGTAATTTATAATTTTACAGCATATTTATCATAATTTTAAGTACGACGGAAACAATTACCCCACAGTGGGGTAATTGCGTAACTCACTAACAATAGGAATTGTTATGATTTAATAGGAAATAAAGAGGATTTTACTATTATAGACCTTTTTATTATAACCAACACACAAAAGGTATATCTCTGACGCACGACACACTTTCAGGCGGGAACAACCATAGAGTTATAGAGTACAATAGAGATGATCATAGACATATATATCCAATATTTTATTACTATTTCAATAGGAATGGCTTTCATTTTGACAGTTCAGCAACATTCATTGCATTATTTACGTTGTTGAGCAGACAAATTTTTCTAACATATGAAGCAATGGATTCGCAATATCCTTCAAAATGTTTCGGATTCTGATTGATAGTGATTAGGGTGCTGCCGGTCGATTCTGTTAAAATCTCACCGTGAAAACTTAGGTGAAGTGAGTTTGTTTTTGCTAGGAATTGACACTATTGACAGCTCACTCCACGATCACTTCACCTAAGTTTTCACGGTGAGAAATCGCACCGCTGGACCCAATACTAAATGGTCGCTACAAATCTCGTAATGGACGAGATTCATAGACCACACACGTATCATAGACCACTGTCTCAAAATGTGCTGTTACTGAACACAATCAAGTCTTCATTAATTTGAACGATGATTTCCCGTATCTTTGTAGGACCCATGCTTGAACACATATAGATCAAAGAATGCCACAAGGTACACTCTTGAGCCATGGTTACACCACACGTATCATAGACCACTGTGTCAAAATGTGCTGTTACTGAACACAATCAAGTCTTCATTAATTTGAACGATGATTTCCCGTATCTTTGTAGGACCCATGCTTGAACACATATAGATCAAAGAATGCCACAAGGTACACTCTTGAGCCATGGTTACACCACACGTATCATAGACCACTGTCTCAAAATGTGCTGTTACAGAACACAATCAAGTCTTAATTAATTTGAAAGATGATTTCCCGTATCTTTGTAGGACCCATGCTTGAACACATATAGATCAAAGAATGCCACAAGGTACACTCTTGAGCCATGGTTACACACGTATCATAGACCACTGTCTCAAAATGTGCTGTTACAGAACACAATCAAGTCTTAATTAATTTGAAAGATGATTTCCCGTATCTTTGTAGGACCCATGCTTGAACACATATAAATCAAAGAATGCCACAAGGTACACTCTTGAGCCATGGTGGCATAATGTGAAGTGGAATGTAATTTTGGTGATTACAGTATGAAATTATTTTCGAACTAAAATATGCTTGACCATTGTTTACGGCAGTCACTGAAGGTTGTGGTTTTTGTAGTGGATGACAACATCGACATTTTAGTCTTCATGATTCAATTCCTGATCGAAAGTAGGATACAGATAGACGCAGAATCATTACAGACGATAAAGGTCTTTCTTGTGAGGCTTCCTGCTCCAGTTGTTTATTTGTAAATAATTTCATCATCACTTTATTGAAAGTGGTTTTCCTTCTTATTTTGACATTTGCCTTCATTATGGCATTTGCATTTAATATAATTGACTTAATATGTTTTGTTTTTGCAGCAATCCTATCATACCGTGCGAAGAAATCAAGAAGGTGAATTTGGAAGCGTGGCAAGTTTCAGCGCAACAGCCTGACATTCTGACCCGCACCAACAACTGGCTCAAAAATAAAGTCGGCAGCTTGGGAAACTCCACCAAGTAGAGCCTCGCCCTTAGCATAAGTATTTTCTGTTAATCTGCAGTGCAAGTTAGGCCCATGTAATTAGTTTTTAGTGTTAGCTTTTACGTTATTTTGGACCATCGAGTACTTAAAAAAAAACTTGATGTACGGAACTCACTTGTATTTACTATATCACGAAGTTCTAAGTATGAAACTGAACACCTACGTAGTTAAGTAATAGAGAATGTATTAAGACTGTTCCAGCTTGCATTGTAGCCGTTAAGTAAATAATTGTAGTCGAGAGATTCAGTATTTTGTTTGATTGTGACAGTGTGCTTATTTAGTTAGTCCTAGTTATAACCACGTTCCTCGATGCTTAAGCGAAAGTGAACTTTAAGTCGTACGACTTAAGTGTGTAGACCATTCGAGAGTCTTCTGAGAATTTGAGAGTTTTGATGAAGACAGGTTTGGTCGTATCTGCCTGTCGTGTGATTGTACCGTGTCGTACAGTGGCTGTGATATGTGGACGTTAAGTCCACTGCATAGAGAGAAAAGTCTCGAGTTCGGGACGTGAGTTAATGATTCTTGTGATCCATATGTTAAAAGATCCGAGGATTGTTTCTAAAAAAAAAAATCAAAAAAAAAAACATCTCATTATCTCGATGTATTAAGAGGAATTTGATAAAATGTTTAACGTACTTAGACTGCAAAGCCAGGGTATTTTCCAACGGAAGAAAAAATATAGAATATTATGTTAAAAAAAGTATCTAGCCTACCCTGGCAAAGGGTTGTTAGTGGGTTGTGGTTTTATAAAAGCAAATTGTTTTATCTGTAGACTGTTAGATTGTTCAAAACATCTTATGGATTGTCATGTACACTACGCTTTGAGGAAATACTCATGAGGGTGACAAGAGGTTTAGTTCGCGTGACGCACGTTGCGATCCGAATAAGGATTCTGGCTTTTGCTAACATAACGAGGCTAACCAGTTTTCACTGAAATTTATGATATCTTGAGCAACATGGTCATTATTTTGATCGTAATCGTGTGTAATATTTATGGTGCATCCAAGTGAGGACTGTCTAGATGTAGAAACTCAAATATATTGGTCCCAGTATTTTTTTGCATCTCAGCGCTTTCTTTTCATTGTTTCCTGTTGTTATCTCGACTTGTTTTCGAGTTCTTTCTTTTCTTATAGGAATTCTTTATAATAACAATAATAAGACATTTATTTCAGACATAGTCCATATATTGTTAATAACACAAAAAACCATATAAAGCCATTGTTAGTACATACAAAAACAAAGCCACAGAAAGAAATAAAATCACAAAGTGGCTCCGCACAGGAGTGCCAGTTTATGCCAAGGCCTGGACGCGACCACACATAGTGTTTAGTCGCATGCAGTGCCGCCACATCGGCGAGACCCACGCCCACGGCGTCCCAGGCCCACGAACACGTTCAGAAGGCTGTTCGAGCTAGCCCGCATACGCTTCATAAGAGACGCACAACGTTTCCGCATGATGGCATGAAAACCATCCACACTTTTCACCGCAAACATTGCTGAAGCGCTGCTTTGGCGCGGCAGCCCGAACAGCACCCTGAACGCGTTATTATACTGTACTTGCAGAGCGCTGCGTGTACTTAGTCCACAGGCTGCAGGTGTAAAAAAATTGACAGAAAGCCCTAAATAATGTCACGCTGACTTGCTCGGTACACCGTGCTAACCTGCGGGCCAGAATGTTATAGCGCACAGAACGCCCTGCGCTCCTTTTATGTTGATAGTGTTAAGTTTACGGGCGTGTATTGTTCTAAATAGGTATTTTTTTTTTCTTATTGACAACGAAATTTAGAAATGATGGCGAATATTAATGTCAAAGATTGGACAGCAACTGAAAGCGGCTAGCGATTTAAACGTTTTTGTTATTTTTTTTGTTAAAATTAAATCGACATTATCTAAATTATTAGGTACATAGATTGTGAAGCTAGTTCACTGACTACGATTTTATTACTTTTAAAAGTTTAGGAACCGTCAAGTATAATGCAAAAACTTGTCAATAAATTCTTTAATTATATTTTTTATATTAATACTTTTGTGTCTTGATTATTTCTCGAAAATATTCCCTATAATTGTGCTCCTTTTTTAAATTTATTTTCTGCTCAAAAAACATCATACAAGACCGAATCGATCGATCTTTTTGAATTTAACGAATATTTTTCGAAATATTTTATTGCACACTGATCTAGCACAAACTGTTTTGCTTTTAAAAAATATAGGTATTAGAATCAGCTGGATTTAACATGTTTTTGTCACAAAAAATATTGACATTTATAAAACTGCCAAAACAATAATTATCATAGCATGCCTGCCTTTTGGTATAAAATATGATGTTACTATGTTAAAGAATTTATTGCTAATTTAATTGACATCTGCGAACAAAATAAGTGTATTGAAATTAATTTAATTTTTAAATCCGAATGATTTATTCTTATCCTTAAGTTCTTTATATACGTCAATAAATCTATCTACTATGTATGTATGACTTTCATTTGATGATTTTTGGTCGATGCATCTTTTTGTAACATAGGTTCAGGGGTGACATGATACCTGAATTACGATTTACTAGCTTCAGGGTAGGTAGCGGATTCCATAAGGGGTGTTGTTAATCATAGTGAAACAAAAAGTATTAATATCTATACTCAACAAGAAATTGCATTTTATTTACATTAACCTTTTCACCGCCAACGCACACAACGTGATGCCTCGCCAAGGAGCCAAGCTATAATAATGTATAGCGAAATATAAACAATAGTGATGAGGGTATCGTCATATCGATGAATGAGATTTATACGCGTTAAGTTTTATTGATAATTTTACGAATATAAATAAAAACTGATTAAATATTTCCATATTTGTTTTATGTCAGTATCAAAGAAACAAACACAACTCAATTAGAGCTATAAGAAATGAGGTACATCTCTATTTCTTTTATGACGTCATTCTTTGACTTCAAGTCCTTGGCGTTCAGAGCACGTTAAATTCAACTGTGTTGAGTTAAGCTTGCTTTTGTACAGACGCCAGCACATCAAGCTACCCGAAACTCAAAATTTCCTAATCAACTTTGAACCTTATGCTTTAGCGATAAAGTTAAAAATCTATTAAATAAATTTAACAGATTGTAGCAGCTTGATGTGCTGGCGTCCGTACGTGCTCTCACAATTACTTAGGTATTGTGCGTATGTAAGTAACTACCTATTTATTTATTGAATATTTGCCCCTTTCATTTATAAACGTTAGAATAGAATAGAATAGAATAGAATACTCCAAAAAAAAAAGTACAAAAAAAAAAAAAAGTCCAAAGAATGATGATTTCATGAAACAGTTATTCTTGGGACTTACGTGGTCTTAGAGAGTTGTGTTGATGACTTTAATGATTATAATTCTGTAAACACATATTTCGTACGGCCGCGATTCATATATTAATCAACGTACAACTTAATACTGACCAGCAAATTCCAAAAAACCTAAAAAAAATTGAATTTCGCGGGCTACCCTGGCGCTTTCGCCTTAAAAAGAACCGGAAGGGCTATGTGCTGATGGTGATCACCGGGGTGGTTTTAGTGAGGTTATAGAGGTATGAGGAACACTCATACAGTACTCTACAGAAAAGGTAGGATCCTCCGACCAGACGGGTGTTGTGTCTGGCGGGTAACTGCCCGATGATTCATGTCGGGCCGTTGATATGTGCTAGTTGCGCGGTATGCTTGCGCGATGCAGGATTTTGCGTGACGTCAGTATGACGCGTTGTTCGCATGTGGGGTTGTGGATACCGCTACATCACTCCCCTCCGGAGACCGAAGGTCATACTGGGCTGAGTCTTGAATCTTGCGATGCTTGCCAGGCCAGCTGAGGTTCCAGTGAGTCGGAACCGGTTGTCGCATAGTTCACGGTGAGTCGGAACTGTCTGCGAAGATGCCTCAGTGAGTCGGGGTGGCGCTGCGTTATGCTCCAGTGCGTCAGATGTGGTACAGCGCCGGGTTGAGGCTGACTGCTGGCGTCGACCAGGAGAGGAATTAAGAGCTCTTCTTGTTGACCGGCCCAAAGTGCAGTGTGCTGTGCCGAGGTTGCTGAAGGTGATGACCAGGCATGCGCGGTTGCTGCATGCTGGTGGTTAGGATACCCGTTGAAGCCGTGGGTGCTGGATGGCTGGGTGACTCCCCGCTCTAAGCTTGCGGGAGTGACGATGACTTCACGCTGAAGTAGGTTCACGAAGGCTGCGCTGACGTTCATATTCGGGGTCACCAGTATAGAGGTATGAGGAACAGGGTGTAAAGTTCACTCATACTCTACAGAAAAGGGAGGATCTTCCGATCAGATGGGTGGTGTCTGGCGGGCAACTGCCCGATGAATCATTTCGGGCCGTTGTATATTTTGTTTGTATATTTGCTAGTTGCGCGGTAAACTTTACTTGCGCGATGCAGAATTTTGCGTGACGTCAGCATACTGACGTGCCGTGGTATCTACAAGATAAAAATCCCACACTCCCCGACCTCCCTCCCCAGAGGTCGGGTGCCTTTTGAAGGTTTAACACCGACAAAAAAAAGGTACATGGGAAGTAACGAGGTTTTGATTTATTTGCGAATATCAAATTATGTCGCATATAAGTGGCCGTATTTTTTTATTGCGTTGACTTATAAGTTTGTTATTTTTAGAACTCCAAGGGACAGTGGATTTGATATTAATTTCACCATGATACCTCCACGCGTTCTTGAGAAAAAGGGTCTTGAGAGATAGACGGACGGCAAACGAAATGATCCTATAAGGGTTCCGTTTTTTCCTTTTGAGATACGGAACCCTAATAAAAAGCGTTTACGCAGATAGTAATTCTTCAGTAATGTCAATTTTTTTAGGGTGGGCAAAGAAGTTTCTAGAGTGGGCATTGTCTACGTTTGCCCCCATAGCTACGCCCATGTCCGTCAGTCAGTGTAACCTATGTTGGAGCGTCCATCTACGTTTCGGCGGCATACTTACTTTACAGGTTAAACGTCAAAAATGATTACTTAACTTTAAGCACCGTTTATAAATAAACCCCTAAAGAATTAAGAATTTTAGTAGAAACAACAATGCCGTTTTAATATTCTTGAGAACAATACCTACACCCACTACGCTAACGTTTACCCGGGGGAGTTTACTACCGCTTTTTGTTCATTAGTTTATTTCTTGCAATGTTTCTTACCCAAAACACTTCACAATGTAGATTGTAAGTAGGTAGGTATCTGAGGGGCAATTATCGTAATTTTAAGATTGTTCACAGTCAGATCCTGAGATGAGATTCCGATTACATTTTGACAGTTTTTAATTAAGGGAAGTGGCCTTCTGAAAGGCAATTCCCGTATTTTTAAGAACTTATCTTTTAAAATAAAGAGACGTTGACATATTCGTCAGAAGTTGGCAGAAACATCCCAGCACTGTTTTGCTGGATTCGTTTCCTACTCTACCGATTGTTATTTCTCCTGATAAAGTTTATTTTGTTGATCTGTATGTAGGTATGTATCTATGTAATAATATTTATTCTTGTATTTTATTAAGGAACCCTTATGGTGCGACTCAGTCTGTCTGTCTGTCAGAGCTGGATATCTCAAGAACTACTAATGCTATCAACTTGACATTTGGAATAGTTCTAGATGACGTTGGCCCAACTATTTTGCAAATAAGAAAGAAATAAAAATATATGTATAGTTTTTGAAACGGGGACTGAAAGGGGGTCTGAAAATTCGAAGTGGGGCTACTAGAGCATGTGGGATATCATGTGAAAGATCGCAGTTTGCACATTCTCAAACATTTTTTCTTTTTTTTAAGCCGCATTGTTTTTTTACTTTTGATTAAAAATGTAAAAAAAAATACCTTCTCCCCCCTTATCTCCGAAGTTTGCAAAGAGAAAAATCTGAAATTATTCTATGTGATAGATATTTATGTAAAGATTACAGGAAAAATAAACAGATGTCTCTAAATAGCACACTTTTTCAGAAATCATCAACAATAATTACATTACCTAGTTCCACTATCGGTCAAGAGATGGCGCTGACCTAAAACTGCAATACTCTACACCGCAGCGTGCAGTGTTAAATTCTCTGACGAAAATAGGCCTCACTGATGAAAATTTTTTATGATGGTTCGGAACCCTCCTCGGTGCGCGAGTCCGAACTCTCCGACTTGCTCTTGACCGGTTTTTAATTACGGGAATTGGCCTTCTGACCATACATATTTATTGACAAGGACATAATGACCTTCATGTTGAGAGACAAATTAAATAAATTAAGTATCGTAATGTTTAATTTAAGTAAATGAATAATACATATTATGCCTATCATAATTGGGTGGACAGGATGTGCCTTATCAATTAATAAATCAAGCAACTTAAACTGCACATTTCCTATCACATCCTTAGATCACATCTTTACATCTTAAGTGTGGAACTGTGGACAGGTAATATTTTGTCTGTAAACAAGATCTGTCAGGAAAAGTTGTTTGTCTTTATTTTAGGAGTTGCTCACTATATTCGATAGAAAATTTAACCCCGCGCATTGCGGTGTAAAATATTGCAGTTTTATGTCAGCGTCATCTCTTGACCGATAGTGGAACTAGTCTAACTTTTGTTGATGATTACTGAAAGAGTGTGCTATTTAGAGACATCTTTTTATTTTTCTTGTAATCTTTACATAAACTTCTATCACATAGAATTATTTCAGATTTTAGTCTTTGCAAACTTCGGAGATAAGGGGAGGGACGGTATTTTTTTAAATTTTTCATCAAAAATCGAAAACTATGCGGCCTAAAAAAAAATGTTTAAGAATGTGCAAATAGCGCTCTTTCATATGAATTTTTCAGGCCCCCTTTCAGTCCCTGTTGCAAAATAAAAAAATATTTTTATTTCTTCTTCCTTATTTGAAAAATAAAATTGGTTAAACGTCATCTAAAACTATTCTAAATTTCAAGTTGATAGCATTAGAAGTTCTTAAGATATCCAGCTGTGACAGACAGACAGACAGACAGACTGAGTCCGGTTAATAAGGGTTCCGTTTTACCATTTTGGTACGGAACCCTAAAAAGAACTGGAAATATCTGTTTCTATGGAAAATTAAAAATCGGTCTAATTTGGCTGTAACACTATTTTTCGAAAATGTTCTCTACTAACTTTTTAGACCTTTGTATCCTGCATATACGTATGAAGTTTCATCAAAATCGGTTCATTCGCTTAGAAAAATAAGGGCTTGAAAGTTTGTATGAAATGCCGTACGGCGTAAACGCTCTTAAACCGAAACGTATCACCAATTCACCATACACGCGCGAGCATGGAAGTGGAAAGATTTTTGGTATGCAAAGACCAAAATGCTAATTCAATACATCTTTAACATAAAAGGAAGTGTCTGTCCTTTCAGCCGTTTCGTCGTCCTGGGTCCGTATATTATATCAAGATTTCACTTCTCGCTTTCATTAAATTCCTCAAGCTCGTTTTACAACGGCACCTACTTTACAATATTTTTTACTTTAAAGGCAAAAAAATTTTGCATAGACTTTGATGTTATTATCGTTGGATCTTTTGGAATTGGAATTTATTTATTTAGGTACCGACACTGTATTAAAGTACATATTTGACTCGGTCTCAAAGTTAAAATGAGCAATAGTGGTCGCGTTTTATCGAAAAACAGCTAGCCTTAGTTTATCGATAAAACGCGACCACTTATATGCTCATTTTAACTTAGGTAGGCACCTAAGTAGGCACCTAAACCCGATTTTTTGTGCCTAGGTAGGCACCTAGGCACAAAAAATCGGGTTTTCACTTACTTTTATCCTCAAAGGCGCAAAGATCAAGATATCCTAAAACACCAATGAATTATTAAACTTGGGACTTTCTCACGACTTCAAGTTACGAAATGAAATCTCGCAGTTTTGGTACGCCAACTTACGCACTTATACCAATAAATTGGTCAACTTACGCAACATAAGTAAGGTCGCCCCCGGGCCAATACACGATTTTGTTCAAGGCGAGATATTATGGCAAGACGAAACGAGGCGAAACAAAAGAATGTGTGCCTAACAATATAATGTAATGGCATGACTTCCGTTTCTATCGATTTATGATTGTTTTATTGAACTGATTTAATTGTTTCAATGTTTTCAAGGTTCAATGTTTCAATCAAGTCTAATTAAACCACTGTTGGTTCATAATATATCGTTGTACAGTAAACTTAACGTCCGTCGTAACACTTTGAACTGGTGCTGGCCTAGGGTAGGGTTGCCAACCGTCCTGTTTTCCCAGGACATGTCCTAGTTTTTGTAGTGTCCTGGGACGTCCTGAATAGTTTTTAAGCAGCGTCCTGGGTTTTTAAATTTTAAAATTCGCGCGCCTCTTCTCAAATTTTTACGTTACGAGCGGCCTCACGGTCGCAAGTAATTGCGTTGCCGCGCTGCCGTGCTGTTTCAAAACAAAGGCGCAACATGCCACTTGATGATATCTCTTTCGCTCTACTATGGTCGCGCAGTGCTTACTATTCCGTCCCTTTCTTGCATTAGACATACAGAGCTAGCTATCCAGTCAGATTATTATTTAGTTTTCAACTTTTATAATTTTATTCAAATATTTTTATTAAAAAATGTGATTATTTTAATTACTTGAATTTCATTTCACCTGTTTTCACTAGATATTTATTTAACTATTGCACTCTATTAATGCGTCCTGTTTTTAAACTGAATTGTCCTGGTTTTTCCAACTTCAAATCCTGGTTTTTTAAATTTGAGGTTGGCAACCCTAGCCTAGGGTAGTACGGAGTTTCAAAAGAAAGCGAGGCCAGCTTTCCTGAGGCCTTTGTGTGAGTTTTTTCGACTCACGTTCGATTGCGAGCGCGTTAGAATTTTGTATGGGAAATTAGGTTTCTCCTAGTGACCACAAGGTGGCGCTATAACTTTTTTCCATAAAAAATTCTAACGCGCTCGCAATAAAAGCGTGAGTGAAAAAACGACTCTGCGGTGCTATTCTGTAAAAGTCTCACAGTGAAAACTTAAGTGAAGTGAGCGTGAAGCGAGCTGTCAATAGTGTAATTTCCTAGCAAAAACAAACTCGCATCACCTCAGTTTTCACGGTGAGATTTTTACAGAATCAACCGGCTGGTTTTGTTCCCACAGACGTGCTGCCGCGGCGCTTACTGTGTTTACCTATTATGCTCGGTTCCTATAAACCAAATCGGCTAAGTGCGTGTCGGACCACGCACAATTAAGAGTTTCGTAGATGGGATGAATTGTTCATCAAACATGTTCTCCCATACGTTGGAATGTATGGGAGAACATGTTTTTCAACTACAATGTTAACTTTGTTCTTGGGATAAATGCAATAGTAAGTTTGTACGCTCAATATTGAAAGATTTACCATGTTATTTTAAGACCATAGACTTTTTCTAGGTTTTCCTGTAATCTGTAAGCAAATAACTAATTTCTGTATTTTTTTCAAAATGTTAGGCTCAATGGGCCAATGGGGCAATGGGGGGAATGGATAATTTTCATTGTACATATTTCCTTAAATAACTCACAACAAGCCCTTTCATTTGATATGTCACACAGAGTAGGTACAGTTCGCAAAACTTTTGTTTTTTTTTTCTAGTTTGCCCCCCAGAAGTGAACCCCATATTCAAAATTCATTTATTTACGTTACACGTTCGTGTTTGGATCACAGATATGTGTACCAAATTTTAACTTAATCAATCCAGTAGATTCGGAGCAAATTGCCTGTGACAGACGGACAGACATTAAACACACGAGGGTTCCGTTTTTTTTCCTTTTGAGGCACAGAACCCTAAAAACGAATCATTTTGCTTACCCAATGGTAGCATTTTTTAGTGCCAAACTGGGCATATAAAAAGTATCGTAAGCTAATTTTACCTGTCATAGCTACTTCCATATGGGAGGGCCTGCTGTGCAAAGCTGAGAGTTCTTTGCTTCATTATTGGTAAAGATACAAGGATCCTAATTTCAAACAATAACGGTTCGTAAATGATTAGGGTCGTTCATAGCGTATTAATCGAGCCAGTGTCGGTAATCTGGCCATGTCCCTCGAAGGGCACAATGCTCACGAGTGGTGACTCCAAATCAGTTCCTATTTTGTAGACCTTAAGTCGTGTAACTAACTAATCGACTAATCCGACTAGTCCGTCGTCGTCACTCGTCCGTCGTGTAGTAACTGACTTATAGAACAATCTATAATGTTCCTGCTGCTGTCAGCTGTGACAGGCCTCATTACGAGAGGGAGCCGGCTGTAATCTACCACGAGGGCGCAGTGAGTGTTGGTAGATGTCACATGTCTTCGTATTTTTGGTTCTAGGACATGCCGGTTTCCTCACGATGTTTTCCTTTACAGTTTTGAGAAATCCGGTTATGTTTGTATAAAATAACCTTTGGCTCTCTGTATGTTCTTATGTTATGACTTTTCACCTTGTACCTTAAGACTTTTCACCTTGAAGATCTGCATGGTTTCTTACACTTTCGATAAATCTCCTATAGGTACTTAGTTCATGTGTATATAGGCGTTACTCCTCGTGTAATTTTGCTTGACTCGTAAGACAAGCTAAATATACACAGCTGTTAGTTGAATACATAACATTTTAATATGCAACCAAAAACGGTAGATATTTTAACTAAAAATGGTGGAATTCGCAATCTTGGTATTTATCATCGTCTCGTAGCTAAGTAATAACAGTCTCACGGGTCCATCGATCAGGTTAAGATACGCTTGCGGCGGTCGGTCCGTGGATGGGTGATATAATCTTTACATAACGAGACCCCTCCGTGCCTCGGAAAGCGCGCTAAGCCGTTGGTTCCGGCTGTCATTCCTTAGATCTTTGACAATCGTTAAAGGTCATCAGAAGCCCGAAAGTCTGACAACCAGTCTTGCCATGGGGTATCGTATTACCTAGTAACTGGGTTGTGGAGGTAGGCAGATAGGCAGTCGCTCCGTGTAAAATACTGGTATTCAGCTGCATCCGGTTAGACTGGAAGCCGACCCCAACATAGTTGGGATGGTTAGGCAGATGATGGTGGTATATATCATCGTCTGCCTAAATTTCATTAGATTTAGAATATAATAGATTCAGATGAACTGATGCGATTTATTCTCAGCATTTAACATGGTATGAAACTGCAGCAGATGTTATAATATTGTGGAACAGTTTACTACGAAGACGTAGATGCTGCGGAGTTTTCCCTTAACTTCGTAGTCACAGCTGCAGCATGTAACCACATTAGGAAATCACAATGTTTGTAAATGGTAATTTCTAATGTTATGATTATTCATACATTTCAATTATATGAGTCATTTCAAGTTGGCACGTCTTTCTCTGGAAAAAACCTCTTCGAAGAGTAAAATATGCAATGCCTTTACTCTTTGAAAGAGGTTTAGTCACTAGGCTAGTCATGAGTGCATACGTCACAGGAACCTTCATTGGACCTGGCTCTTGAATTTCCTAACATCTACATAACGTCATAGTGTCGTCCGAGCTGCAAGGTTGACCGCTAGTAATGTCGTATATGTTTAGGGAAATTGGAATTTGTGCAATTTCTTCTTTTCCTTAGGCAATGCACCTTTCCAGAGAGATACCTAGAAAAATAAAAGCATTGCAGTTATAGCAGTAAAAACATCTCTGTAGAGCTTGATATTCAACATTCGGTTAGTACAAGGTTTGAAGAATTGCGTCTAAATGCAGAGCATCATGAGACTCTCTCTTAATTTGTCCAAAACGAGAAATTCCATGATTTGGACAAGTTTAAATCCAGATAACAACGCTTCTCATTTTGACAATTCAATAATATTCATTGCGTAGTTTGTGTTGTCAGCAGTCGAATTTTTCAAACATGTATAAAGCAGTGGATTAGGAATTTCCTTCAAAATCTTTCGGATAGAAAGTGTGTTACGTAGTTGGGTTGGGGTGCATTCCAAATTGCAGTAACTAATTAACAATGAAGATTTAGGTACTATCTCTAACATACAACTATTTATCTTCCTACAATGCAAACTGCTTAGACCAGACAAACAGTTACATAATAGCAGCCCTGTATAATGTCATGTTGCATTAGAACAATAATTGCGAGTAGATCATTACTCTTACACTACACGAGTATAAACGTTAGGAAGTACTTAATGTTAACAACGTATCTCTGCTTACGAGTTATTGTTGGCTGTGTAAGTGTGTAAAGGATATACGCTTTGGGACCGCATTGCCTCAGACATGACGCCATGTTGGCAGAAATTCGGATTGACGAGCTGCGATGGACTGTCGTTATCTAAAATAAGTTCTTGTAGAGCAGACGGTGATAACAATGACAGTAGCCTTCACATTATTCGGATCTCTGAATTTCTGACTTACGTCCACTTGTTCAAAAGTTGTACATACACACGAATAGATATTTAAAAAATTTCAAACTTCTCTCTCTCTCTTCCTTCTCTTCTTCTTCTTTTCTTCTCTTTCTTCTTCTTTTTCTTCTCTTTTCTTTTCTTTCTTTCTTTTTCCTTTCTTTCTTTATTTATTGATTTCTAAAATCCACCATTTTGATGGTACAAAAAAAACAGCATTATAGCCTTTTAATGCATGATGTTTCCGTCAATTAGCATGCAATATGCAGTTTGGATACTTCGAGGTTATAATTAATCCTACAAACAAAGGTACATAAAAACGCGTGTTAAACATAACCTTGTCTTTGTTGACGCGCGATCAGGTAAAAAGAAAAGCGTTTCCTCATTCTAAATGTTTGGTCCACGAGGAAATACCATATTGCTCGCAGTTCGTATCATTTTATTGTTAGAAATTAGTAGTATAATAAATTTAATATAAACAGGCATTACTGAACAGTTTTCCCTATAGGAATCTGAATAGATTAACCATTAGACCATAAGTGCTTTTTTTTTCAGGATGGTAAATCATCAAATGACCCCTCCCGCTCTGGGTGGAGCGGAACTCTTACTGACTAAAACCCACCCGTGTTCCTTCCTTAGCCCTTTATGTTCCGGGCCAGCGGTAACCCTTCCGGACAATCCCGCTGAAGACCATAAGTGATTATTACAATACTTTAGTGTTAGGTAAGGTGACTTCATACTGTGAAGTAAAAAAATATGATAGCGCTGTTTAGGAGTAATGCTGCAAAATCACCATGTAATATTCCCACTGCTGGGACACAGGCCTCCTCTCTGTGAGGAAGTGCGCCATTATCCACCATGCGGGGCCAGAGCGGGTTGGTAGATGTTACATGCCTTCTAGGACCTGCCGGTTTCCTCACGGTGTTTTCCTTCACCGTTTTAAGAGCAGTGGTGAAGAAATAGTTAACACAAAGTAAACCGCCTGTCAGGGCGAACCCTGTCGTACGTGAACGACCTACAAGTCTGGACCACCACTGGACACACCTATTAAAAGCTAAGTTATTTGACAAGAAACCACTAAGGGCTGATTTTCCCAACGCCAGATAATTTTATCCGAGGAATAATTTTGAATTTTTGACAGTTCTTCCATACAAAATCACGTCAATAATAATGTGAGACGTCAATTTTATTCCACGAACACAAATTATCTGTCGATTTTAATTTGTTTATTTTAAGATAAAATTTTAATTTATTAATTTTTTTGGCCTTTGAATAATAGATAATTTATTACTATACTCTGGGATATTTTTTGATATCAAAAGCATAGGCTTTTGATATCAAACAATATCCCAGAGTATATTTCAAATAATACTTATTACTCCTATTAAGTATACCAATAAAAGTCATAAATTTTGCTAATATGAGATGTTTGTAGTAAATAAAAGTAATATGATACATATACTTAGTTTTTTTAAGATGAGTAAAAATACGGACCTTTTTAAGGTCAACGCACACTTATAAGCACTGCACGGGATCAGCATCGTCTCAACTCGAGTTGTTTAGGATTCTTTCTATGAACCTCCAAACTGCAATCCACACATCTAAGCATCGAAACGGCTTCGTCACGGCTCGGGATCAGCCAGTAGGCAAAAGTCGCCCTGCTTACTGAGAGCCGTCGTCGCCTCGCTTGCATGGTCGCGGTCGTCGCCACCTGACAGCTTAGGTTTCTTAGGAAAGCGATTCCGTCATAATATAACGTCATTTTCACCAATATTTGACGCTAGCAGCGACTCGCGGTTGCAACCGCATAAGTGTCGATTCTTTGGGAATATCGAAAAAAATAGTAGGTATCCTATGCGTAAAAAGTATTATTCCTATCCTATCCTATTCTAGATATAACTGTAAAGTTTCATCAAAATCCGTTCGGTAGTTTTTACGTGAAAGAGTAACAAACATCCATCCATCCATCCTTACAAACTTTGACGTTTACAATATTAGTAGGAAGTATGTATAGGATTATGGTGTCAAAAAACGATCTGTATTTGGATAGCCGTTATTGTGTTACCGTGGACCGCAGTCGTAGGAAAACCGAGGTAAGCGAGGTGATGAAGACGACGGCGACGACTCGGAGGTGCGGAGCCGTTCCGGTTCCGTTCTTACGTTGGGTTGACGACGTTGCCGGTCGGGTTACGTTGGGTTGCTGTTTAACGGCGGTCGTCGCGAACACCTGACGACCGGCACCCCTACGCATCCAGCGTGGCACCCCGCTGCGGTCATCGCCACGCCGGCTAACAGGGCAGTACAGCGCTACCCACAGGGTGGACTCTGGCAATTGTGAACCGTAGACCTACCCACACCTTTTTTTTTATTTAAATATATTTTTATGTTGACTTGGATGCGTGGTCTTATTTATATATAACCTGCGCCACGCATACCCCTTTCGTCACATTGGCGTTGGGTTGACGACGTCGCCGACGAGGTGAGGTGACACCGATCCTGTGCAGTGCTTATACGTGTGCGTTGACCTTTAGTTTATTTTCATCCAGTCAGCAATTACTTAAAGCAAAGAGGTTCCTAGCTAAATTGTCTAGTGCACTGCTTTTACCTCGAATTGAGTTCACCTTTATGGTATTAAAGAACGATGGTAGTCAACTTGGTTTCTTGAAGTTTATTTATTTATTTGGGATAAACAAACAGTTACACATTGTGTCTTATCTAATAATGACATAAGAGTAACTTAAATGTGAAACTCCCACCGTTATCCACAGAATACAAGTTAATCTTGATTGCAGTATAATAGGGTGACCGGTAATTAGTGACCGATACATAAACAAATCATTGTACTCATCTAAAAATAACTTTCCCAAAGAAACGTTTTTTTTAATTAACCAAACGCATAGTCATGCGTTTGCTTTTTAATTTTAAAAGTTAATTAAAAAAAATACGTTTGAAAAAACGTTTGGGGTGAATAGAGTCCTATACACCCCAATAGAATATTGGGTACTAACAAGAATAATACAATCATGTGTTTAAGTATCGGTCACAATCACCCTATATTTCGTTGGAATCAAGGCATAATATCATACAGTGAATGTACTCAGCAATACTCAGCATGGCCTGAATGACTGCCAAATTGAATGCTCTTGATGGAAATTACCGTAATCAACGTGCTGTGTAGCCGAATTGAAGATCGCAGTTCATTTGTTATTTGAATGTGAAGAGATGGTGCTGCTCCCTGCCCCATACTTATGCAATTTTCTGTAGCCCAATCAAAGTCGCCTATTCATTAGGTACAAGAGAAAGAAAGGAAAGAAGAAAAATACATTTATTTGTCACATAAACACGTGCACACAAAAATATAATTAACTCTAATAATAAACAAAAATAAAAAACAAAATAAATCTATAATCACGAGCACAAAACAGAAGTAGTCGACAGCTGCACGTCACGGCTGTCAAAGCAAAAAAGCTTCCACTCAGTATGAAGCTGTGTTTACAGGGGGGACCCACAGCGCTGATTTTCAGTGGTTACCCGAAAAGGACGTAGGTACGAAATGCATGTCAGTCATGTTTAACAATAAATTTTGTTAATCACGAAAACGAGGTCCGGAGACAAAAGACAGGCGCAAACCTACAATTTAGGTAATACCAAATTAAAGGAAGCTTCACATGTTCACAATCCAGCATACAAAGATGGAAATTTTATTCCTTTAGGCAAGACGTAATTCCCTAGAAATGTAGAAACGATAAAACCCAATTTTCAAATCAGCACCTAGAAAACGAGTTTCTCCGTATCATTAAACGTAAAGTTTGTTACTTCCACGGAATTTGGTTTCCGTTTTGCTGATTTTTTTTTTCTTTTGTTTCCTTTGATTTGCCGGAATACGTTTCCATCGTGAAATCTTTATGGTTTCTGAGTGCGGTTCAGTGACTGTATTAGTCGTATCGACTAGTTTTTTTTTTCATTAAGTATGTGGATTTCAATTCAAACATATATTTTTTTAATATTATAAATGCGAAAGTAAGTTTGTTTGTCACCTTTTCACGCCTAAACCACTCTGCCGTACTTACAATAAGTGCAATAACTCGGATTTTGGACTTTAAAAAGTTACATACATATATGTATGTATAGTATGTGTGTTGTATGTATGTACGTATATGTATGTATGTACGTATATGTACGTATATGTATGTATGTAACTTTTTAAAGCCCAAAATCCGAGTTATTGCACTTATTGTAAGTACGGCAGCACTATACCGATCATCCTGAAATTTTGCATATACGTTGTCAGGTGTACAGAAACGGACATGGGTACCTTTCATCCCGAAAAAAAGTGCTGTTCCCGAGGAACAAAACAATAACCTTATTATTATAATGGATGGCGACGCATGCTACCATCCAGCTTATAATATGTTAGTACAGTGGCATGAGACCAAGGAGAAGGTACCTACTGTAGAGACTGTGTAGCTCTACCTTTAGCAGTAAATATAGGCTGGTTATAAATGCCGGTGTGTTCCATTCGAACGTTCAAGAAATTGTCAAATATTTTTAATATGGTTTTCTTGTTTAGTTGAAGCAGTGCTAGAACTAGCGTGATGGTGTAAAGTCGTGATTATATTTAATTCAAGTCTAAAATTTTTTCAATTATATCGCAACACACCCGTTCACACCATTATAGTACTTTCTTGTTTCATCCTTTTCAGTAGTCGGGTTTTAGTTTTTATACTTATTTTTTTTTCCATTCTTCTCTATTAGTCGTCATCTCGGTAGTCAACCACTTTCTAACCATATCATCATTCACACATTCCATCCATAGTTTCTTTGGTCTTCCCCTACTCTTATAGCCATCGACATTCATACGCAAATCTATCCTCACGCCACTTTCCTCATTCCTATCACATACTATGACAATCGATTTCCACACAACTGTCATTCTTTGAAAATTGCAAGAAATGGCTATAACACGCAAAAATTACGTAATACGTATATGTCAATTTGCTTAACAATACCTAACTGTACCATCCTAAAATATAGACTATTCCAATTTATTGAACACACTTTGTGAGCACGACATGATGTATATTTATGGGTAAGAATTAATATCATGTGGAATCCACTATATCTCACTTAGTGGTACCTACTTTTAGCTTACACCTTCGCAAAACGTTAAAGCCCGTCATATAATATTCTATAGTCGTTTCAGCTCACGAAAACCATACGTCTTCCACGAGCACCTTCGCAACATTTTCTCGATAATTTGTTCACAAGATAAGTGGTTGATATATTTAACGTTTAACCAATGTGACTTTTTTAATTCATGTAATTTCCGAGTTTATGTTGGACATAACTGACATCGGTGAAGACGCCTTTGCCCTGCACTGGAACAGTAATAGGCTGATATTGTTATACAGGGTGCAGTGCCTGATTTAGGGTACTGACAGACTTTTTTTTTTTAATGTGGAGAAATGCTCATGCATACTGCACTACCACGGGGAGATAGTGCAGTTATGTGGGACTCTAACCCACTAAAACTCCACGGTGTCCTCCTCTGCCGCTTACGGCGGCGGGAACACGGGCACGCGTTAGCACTCATCCGTGAACCCGCTGCGGCTGTCCGTTGCCGGACCCTCCTCTGGGGAGTACTCCCCTGACCGGCGCACCAGAACACATAACACGCCGCCGTGACCACCCCAGGGTTCTGACAGCCCTAGGCTAACTATGAATGTGCTCTCCCTGGGCCTGTCCTGCATAGGCCATGAATATACTTACTACCTTTTTATATTTTACTAGATTTACGACCTGCGGTTTTGCCCACATATTCCCGTGAAAATAAGGTACCTATATATATTTTCCCGCGGTTAAAGGTTTTCTTCAGGTTGCATGTTGTCATCAGCAGGGTGCAGGGATGTTGACGCGCAAACTATAGTTTGCGGGTTCACGTCCCTGTTAGGAAGAAAAACTAAAACATCTGTTAAATTATACGTAACTAGCTGCACCCCGCGGTTTTACCCGCGTAAATGTCGATCCCGTGGGAATATCGGGATAAAAAGTAGCCTATATATCCAGGGTGTCAGATACCTTTATACAATTTTTTATCAAAATAGGTCACTCCGTTTGAGCGTGAAGAAGTAACAAACATAAATACACACACTCACAAACTTTCGCCTTTATAATATTAGTGTGATATACAAGGTGGCAGAGATAGCGACGAGAAACCTGTTACCATGGATTCAGTAGGTACAGACGCCAGCACATCAAGCTACTACAATCTGTCAAATTTCTTTAATAGATTTCCAACTTTATCATTAAAGCATAGGTTCAAAGTTGATTGGAAAAATTTTACAGTTACGGGTAGCTTGATGTGCTGGCATCTGTACATGATTCTGAACCCATCTAGTGTAGAAAGTTTTCGTCGCTTATCAGAAAAAAAAAACCTGCCGTTTCATAGAAAAGTGCAAAATCTATGGACCAGCAATTTTTTTTTAAATAACTGACGAAAATTTTCTAAGCAGGCGGGTTCAAAATCCTGGTAATAGGTTGTTCGTGCCACCTTGTATATTAGGTATAATTCAACGGATATTTTAGTTTTCCTTCTCAACATTAAAATAAAGAAATCGACCCTTCAAAGGTTGTTTAAGCAATTTACTTAATGTTACTTTAACTTCACTAAGTTTGAGTTTATGGTACATACATAACTTATTTTATAATCTATTGGAAGTTTTGGATTCGAAATGTTTAATGCAAATTTGTTTGTGAGGTTGAAGATTTGTGGTTATTGTTTAATTTTTAGGTAACTAGCTCCGTTTGAAATAAGATTAGAATAGACATTTAAATAATCCTTTTTTTACAGTCCGTTCAACTGATTTTGACTTCTATTGCGTTGGTGGCATGACAAATGACAGCAGCAGTAAACAATTTGGTACCTACTGTAACCACTTTTTGCTTTTAATGCCAACCTTATGCTTACGAAATAGAAGTCAAAATCGGTTAAACGGACTGTTAAAACGGTTTATTTAAATGTCTAATCTTATTCCAAATGGAACATTTGTGCCCTTGTGTCTTTGACAACTTCAATTAATACCTGCCTTGCCACCCAACGTGGCAATGCTACCAGTCTTCTAGGCACGTTTCCAGCGATGCGGACGACGAGTACTTGGACGCCTAAGTGTCCTTTTTTGTATTTATTTGTTTAGTTAGTTTACGATTAAATTCGGGCCATGTCATCTGACAGCGATTGCCCCAAGCTGAGTCGCAAGTTTTGGTTTCATTCATTCAATTTTGTAGGTACTTGTTTGGTACCATGACGTTCTTATAGCAGCTCAACTGAAATGCTCAGCTGTCAATGTAAGCGATTCAATAAATGTTACTATATCTCTAACATAAACAGAATCGTTTGGTGAATTATTGACGAAAATAAAGTGTTTTAGTGAAATTTTACAAAAACCAATGTAAGTGTACTTTAATATTTCTTTTAAAGTCTAAAATATCTATTTTACATGCCTTTTTTAACCGCATTTGTTTTTCTTGGTACGTTCGAAACATAAACATAATATGTTTCATTATTTAGAAATAAAAAAGATCGTATTAGCTAAAGGTATCTAAATAAATATCTAAATTGACTAAGAATTATTTTAATAATAGTTACCGTATTAAGGTTCGTACACACAGGCGCCACGCGACACGCAACACAAAGGCACCGCTCGTTGCGCGACTTGCGGTGCCTTTGTGTCGCGTGTCGCGTCGTGCCTGTGTGTACGAGCCTTTAACCTGGAATCTTAAAACAATTGTTGAGTGTCTTTTTTTACTTTAAAGTAATGATACTGAGTTAAGAAAAAATAAAATGTTACTTGCTTCTGAACGAGTCTGACACTAAAATGTGCGCAAAACAAACTTATTTGATAATAATAGCGTTGTCTCTTTTTCACCAAAAACCTTTGAAACGCGGTTCAGCAACAAATTGCGATTTTTTATTCACTTTTAACGATCCAAATGCCGCTGAGAGTATTGGACGTCATGGTACGACTTTGATGCGATGCAGTTTAGGAACATAAACTGAAATGTCTTGCTTTTGAATCGTTTTTAATTAGATCATGGTAGGCCACCAGGCCTCCTCTCGAAAAGGAGCGGGTTATCCACCACGCGGGCTCATTGCGGGTTGTTAATAACATGAACCTAATAAAAATTAGAAAAATGTTATCCAGCTTAGAAATTGGATGATTTTTTTAAATTAAGAAAATCATTTGATATTTTAGTCGTTCTAAATAATTACTGCCGCATAAAGTGTATCTACTACAATAAAAACGCTATTTCCTGTCGTTGGCAACACAGATAAAAATCATGTACAGACGCCAGCCCATCAAGTTACTACAATCTGTCAAATTTCTTTAATAGATTTACAACTTTATCACTAAAGCATAAGGTTCAAAGTTGATTGGGAAAATCTGATTTCGGGTAGGTTGATGTGCTGGCGTCTGTACAATACATACCTCCTTGCACAGTTCAAAGACATAGTGAGCAAATGCACTTAATTACATCCTGTTACTCTAAATACCAAAGTCTTTGAAGAACGTTAATAATGATAATGATACCTACTATGTAATCTACTACAACCGTTACTGACTGGTCTATCAACGCACAGCTCAAAGCACTAAACGGATTGCGCTGAAATTTGGCACACATGTAGCTATTATGTTGTAGGCGTGCGCTAAGAAAAGATTTTCCAAAAGTAACCCCCTAAAGGGATGAAAAGGAGGGATTATTATTGTATGACCTCTGAGTTTGTTTCGGCCTTTCTTCTCAGAGTAGTCAGATAGGAAACGCCGACCTCATCTAGTTTAAAAAAATTATGATTGACGTGTAAAAGTGTTTGTGCAAACCTACTTACAGAAATAAATCATTTATCATTTATGAAAAATCTTATTCCTTGAGTTAATAAACTTGAAACATGCAACAAATACTTATCTAAGTAAACTATGAAGGTTGGTATTTCCCCTAAAGGGGGATTGGGGGTGTCAAATTTTGTATGGAAGAATTTTAACGCGCGGTCCGATCTAGGTCAGAGGTGGTATGAGGAATCTTGCGGTTAGGTGTGGTCTGGTAATCATGACAAAGGCACTAAATAATTTTGAATGATATTGTTAATCCATTGCTTCATAAGCTCGAAAAATTTGCCTGATCAACAACATAAATAACGCAATGAATGTTGTTGAACTGTCAAACTGAAAGACATTCCTACTGTTAGTGTGTTACGCAATTAAGGGCAGGACCAAGAATAAATAAAGGGATTCTGCCTGAAAATAATAATTTTAAGGGAACATTTTCCTTTGCATTTTTTTTACTGCCCCGTTGGTCTGGTCTCCGCAAACGCTACTGCTCCTGCGTATGAGGTCCTGAGTTCCCAAGTCAGGTAAATTGTTATTGGGTTTTTCCATTAGGAATTTCTCAGTAGCAGTCCGGAGAGCGGATTTGTTTTCTGAAATTTGGGTACCTACACTTCTGCCTAAATCTTCGGGGAAAACAGGCTTAACGTATGTTGTTAATGTGTTTGTGTTATTTTACAGTTTGTTCCGCCAGTTACTCAACTGAACCGAGCGGTCGGCGCATCCCGGACAATCACACCCAACACTTTATTTGACTGGCCAATTCTTCCCTTGCGGTGGTAGGGCCAAAGCCCGCCTGGTTTGCGACCACCCTCCCACCGGAGTCCAGCGTCAAGCATCCTATTATTGTTATATCCTATTAATTTTGCTGAGACGAAACATATACTAACTAATCTAACTTAGTAACTTCCACTTAGAAGTCCCTGAACCGGCTACGGACACAAGTGTGAAGATGTAACGCCAACCTGGTAAAGTGAGGCTACCTCGACGGAACGGCAGTAGGTGTGGTTGTGGTGATACGTCGCAAACCATGCTCCACCTCTTATCCTGCCCTCTGTGTCCCGAAACATGCAGTCAAAGTGACCTCTGCGCTGCCACCAATGACGCCGTGGCAGTGGCAAAGTTTTGGGTCCATAAGATCTAAAATATAGTCGTGCCAGCAGCGACACGAAGAAGCGGAAGACTTTAGTTAATATTACTTTCTACAGCAGGAAAGCCTAGACTCAGGCCTGAGCCTGGCCTGGGTTGGGGGGAGGGGGTGGGCTGGATATACTTAGGTATCTAAATCTGACAATAAATAAAATCCAATAATATTTCAGTCATATTCAATTAGTCAAGAATTTTCTAGAGGCCTCTATTTACATAAATATGTGCTTTGATAAAAACAAATTTGTTTTTATATCTATAAATAAACTCTTGGAAGGCGAAGAGATCAGCTATAAACATAAAAACCATTCCCATCGCTGGCAAGCCTGTAATGTCTAATAAAGTGTGAAAAACAGGAAGTTACGAGAAGAAACCTAACATGAAGCCCACGTTCGCACGGACGTAAAAATATCGCGGCGGGATTTTATCGCGTACTGGATTTTTAACCCTCGGTGTTGACCCGAGCGTTGATAATCCAGCAGAGCGCATCCCAGCGCGTCAAAAAACACACTGTTCGATTTTCAACTCTCGGCCCTAAGCAGTGCTTTGAAAATTCAGTGCGCGAAAAAAAATCGCCGCCGGAAAACACCCGTGCGTATCTGGGCTAAAGGAAGCAGAGCTTTGCGTAATGTTACCATTTTCATGTTTATGTATGTACAAGCATTATTACTACGCGAAGTTAGGGTGATTTTCTTGTCAATATGCGGTCTCCAATAAATTTATATTGGGCCATGAATAAAGTAAGATACTATCAGTTCACATCGTTTCAAATAAAGCGCGAATAACGTTCACCTTAGTAGTTAATTTTTTTTTTGCTGAATGTGTCCGCTCTTGACCACGATCACGCCTGATAGAAAGCGATGGATGAGGTCTGTGATGGGACGAGCGTGCCCAAAAGTTGCCAGTTATTAGTTATACATATTAAAACCAAGCTCTTATAACATAACTTTTTTTTTTCTTATTTTTGATGTTTGGGAAATCATCCATGGACCCCTCCCGCTCTGGGTGGAGTGGAAGGGAGTGTCAGACTCTTACTGACTAAAACCCACCCGTGTTCCTTCCTTAGCCCTTTATGTTCCGGGCCAGCGCTAACCCTTTCGGACAATCCCGCTGACCCGGCAGGCTTCGGCCCTAAGGGCCCCTTTCTTGATGCTGACATCTCTTTCCCCTTATCCCCCTTATGACCTCTATCATTTTATTTATCCACGTTGAATATAATTACAAGTCACCTCGAGTTTCATTCTTATCTCGGTGAAACGCACCGCGGGTAATGATTTTGTCAGGATATAAGACAGCTGGTCATCTGTAGAAACATAAACCATTTTAATCACATTTTTCTCAACCTGTTCTCTAGAAAAATGATACTTAATATCAATGTCTTTAGATCTTTTGTGACTAGTAGGATTGTTCGCGATGCTTATGCATCCATTATTATCCTCATAAATACAAATAGAATCTGGTATCTCAATGTCAATGCTTGTTACTAATGACTTTAACCACAGTTTCTTTTACTGCTTCATATAGAGCCATGTACTCTGCTTCAGAGGATGATGTTGCCACTGTATGCTGCCTTTTATTTGCCAGCATATTGTGCATATTTGATCAAATAATTTAAACAAATAACCCGTAGTACTTTTTCTATCTATTGTATTACTACCCCAGTCAGAATCAACAAAGCCGCTTAGAATATTTTTGTAATCATTTCGTGTAAATGTTAACTTGATCAATGAACTTTTCTTTAAACAAATACCGTTTGTCGCAATGGGATTTAGATTAGATTCATTACACCAATAAGGGTTCTAAATTACAAACCTTCGTTTCTTGAAGATAATTTTGAACTGAAAGAAAGCACTCATATACTTACTTTGTTCCAGAAACTACTCACGTTAAGAGGTAATAAAACATCCTCATATAATCTTTACGAAGAGCAATGTGCCTTAAAACTATATAGAATAGAATAGAATACTCTTTATTAAAACTATAAAACTAAAACTATAACTTAAAACTATATAGTTTTTGTGCATGTGTGAAGTCTGTGAAAACACCCACCCACCCTCAAAAAAGCACACCCTAATAAAAGTGAAGTGATCTTATTTTACCTAACGCTAGGAATCTAGGGGTTGACGGCTCACTTTAAACTCACTTTATCTAGGCTTTCATGATGATATTTTATTTATTTTGAAAAATAAACGGTACAAATTACAGTATTACACAAAACATGAGCTGCAGAAGTGCAGAGTGAGTAAATGTATGACCCACGACGTTTTCTACATAATATTATACAAGACAAGTTATAAAAGTAACGCGATGTGCGCTTACAAAATGATAGTTGCAATAAAATAGCATAATGTGCTAATGATAAAACTAAATAGACATGCAAAATAAAAAGAAAAGCAACAAATTATAAAGATACAGTCTAAGAGTTTAAGTATATTACGGAGCAATGTCCAAAATAGTTTCACGAACCAGGCGTCTAAATTTACCACTTGGAAAAGCGAAGGTGTCAATATTTTGAAAGAAATTATTATATTGACCAGTAAAATGCTTTCGCACGACTAGAAGATACTGTAAATAGAGGTCGTGCTTTCAGCCCACGGCTTATGGCTGTTATAAGTACTACATAGCTGATCTTATTAGTGATATCCATATAATCACAGGTGTTGTTACATAGATCTAGTAGAAACATTGTCTCTAAAATAAAACGTCTGGCCATAATAGTTTGTAGCTTATACCTATTCAGAAGCTCATTTAGATGCTTAGTTGCAAAAACAACCGAAATGCTTTCAAAAATTTACTTAAATTTTTAAATCGCATCTAAGTGTTTACTAAAGGATATTTTTACAGAGTAGCACTACTGAATAGGGTATTATTAAACGCCTTAAAATTCATCTGCAAAAGTATTTTTCTGTCTACTGCAGACAGAAAAATACTTTTGCAGATGAATTTTAAGGCGTTTTATATAGGCTCAATAGAAATGAGACTGAGAGTGCTTAGATCTATGTCGTGCTAGTTTAGAAAATAAAACTGCTCATCCGCATTTCCTGCCTTGTGAAATAATAAAACGCTAAGATAGTTTACCCAACCCTAAAAACAGCAATGAAGCAAAACCGAAAAACAAAAAGAACAAAAGCTAATAACCGGCAAACTTGCTCGGATCTTTTCAGGAACATTTTCCACCAAAAAAGGGCAATAAATATAATGAAACATTAAGTTTTAAATGTTACTTTTAGTAGAACTGAGGTACTTTACGTTTGTAAAGAATATTTTTTGGTGTAACTATAAACTTATAATAAAACATTAAGTTACAACATTAACTTATAATGGAACATTAAGTTTAAAATGTTACTTTTAGTAGAACTGAGATACTTTACGTTCTTAAGAATATTTTTGGTGTAACTATAAACTTATGAAGATTGATTAAATAATGGTTCCCCGTTACTCTTCCAAAAGAGCTTCACTTAAAAAGTTTCAACAAAACGTGAAAGAAATTCATGCATTAGATGTTATAGCCAGAAAACTTCGTTAATGATAATGGGTGTGGAGCAGATTTGCGTGAAACATGATTTAAAATTCTGAGAAGTCTCGAGTAGGTGCCTATTTTTGCAGTTACCGAAGTAAGTAACTTTAAAAGCATACCGAAGTTTCACTTTTTTGGTCTCGTAAAATAATATGTATTCATTGTACTTATATTATTTTTTATGGTTTTTATTTTTTTCTAAACTATTTTTATTGTGTTAATTTCTTATTTTTTAAATCCCCTAGTGGAATTTATAGTTGTCCGGTGCTGTCTGTGGCGTCACCGCGGGTTCTATCAGAATACCAACGCTGAGGTATTTAGTTTTTAAATTACGCAGCGCTATGCTGAGATAAGAGCCTTATTGGCCTCGCAAAGGTATTTTATACGGAAAATAAAAAATAGTATAAAATATTATTTTTACGATCTACAACGACAAACTTTAAAAAAATCTACGAATTTTTATGGATCAACCAATTCAGTCTTAGTCGCAGTCCACTGCTGGACAGAAGGGGGGGGGGCGTTGCACACTACGCTTGCCGATACGCGGTGTCCTCTCCAGGCCTCGTCAGCTCAACCGGCCATCGGTCATCAGTGTTTGTCGAATTTTTAATTGTCACAAATCAAGTATTTCTAAATTTTATCATTCATTCTAATACATAATTGACTAATTTAGGTACTCATAGCTGCGCCCCGCGGTTTCACCCGCGTAAATGTCGATACCATGGGAATATCGGGATAAAAAAGTGCCTATATGTTAATCCAGGGTGTCAGCTACCTCCATGCAAAATTTTATCAAAATTGCTCCAGCCGTTTGAGCGTGAAGAAGTAACAAACATACACACACACACACACACACACTCACAAACTTTCGCCTTTATAATATTAGTGTGATTAGTATAATGTAATCAGTAATTTTATTTTGAATCCATCTGAAACCGCTTTGGCACAAGTCAGTCAGTATTATGCTTTTTTTTATCCATATTGCAGCATGATGCATTTGTACTCCTTGTTCTTATTTTGAAGGGGGAATATGCAAAGTAAGTATGTTTTTAAGGTACAGGCGCCTCTCTGAAAGAATCTTCCAAATAACTAAGCACTTCATCTTCGCTCTTATGGTCTTTCACATCGCTTTCGGTGTCCTCACCAACAAACTGGGCATCACTTTCTAAAAGAGCAGATAAGTAAGTACAGACGCCAGCCAGCATATCAAGCTACCCGAAACTGTCAAATTTTCCCAATAAACTTTGAACCTTATGCTTTAGGGATAAAGTTGAAAATCTATTAAAGAAATTTGACAGATTGTAGTAGCTTGATGTGTTGGCGTCTGTACATAAATGATCTTCGTCGAAATTTCGGCTCCCTATGACTACTTTGTTGTGTAATTGACCCTATAAATTATATTGACCAGAGGGCTGGGTCGTTCTTTGGCCAAAGGTTTAGCATTGCCATTCAACGTGGCAATGCTGCCAGTCTTCGGGGCATGTTTCCGGATGACAGCGATGCGGACGAGTATTTCGACGCCTAAGTGTTCTTTGCTTTTGTATTTATTAGTATAGTAAGTTAGTTAAATTTTCTCTAAATAAAAAACCTGCGCTAAATAAAATTTGGTTAAGAAAATCGGTTGCCTGTAAAGTCGGTTTACTGACGATAGTTGAACGTGACAACGTCATAAGAAAAAAACTGATGGAATAGTTGCATTGCATTTGTTAATATTCGCTTGCACTTCAAGCCGCTTATGGAACGCTACAGAGCGAGGCCGCGAGGTAACGCTACATGAGTCATGTTTTATCGTGAGTGCAACCAGCTTCATCGATTTATTAGACGTTGTCACGTCAAAAATAAATACAATAAACCATACACACTTTCAACACAAACATAAAAAAAATAAGGGAAGACCCAAATCTTAAAAGTTACGTCAAAGATATGATATGATAAGATTGTCTCTCTTTTCCCTTTTTAATTCATCCAATTTAAAAGATCTCTCAGCGACAAGACCGCCCATTGTATCACCCTTTTTAAAATTTCTACAATTATATATCTGTAATTTATATTGTGTATTCTATTCCATTCTAAAGATAATCATGCGTTATTTTGACTCGGCTCGTAATATTTCAACATTGGTGAGACTTACCTTGGTGACAAAACATCTTGTTGGAGCTCCAGGTCACCACTCCTCCTATGCTCGGTTCCTATAAACAAAACGATGGTTTTGCTTACCAATAGTAAGCATTTTCTTGTTGCCAAACTGGGAATATAAATAGCTAATTGTACCTGTGATAGCTGCTTCCATAGTTATGGGTTTACTAGGGTCTACTATGCAAAGCTCTGAGGTCTTTGCTTCATTATTGGTAAAGATAAAAGAGTCTTAATTTTAACCTTTAACTGTCCGTATGTTATATAGGAATCGGCCACTAGACGTACTACGAGTGATTTGCAATATTTAGAATGATGGGCAATATTTCGCTAATGCGTGCGTCAATGCACACTATCGTTCTAGGGTTAAGCAATATAATTATAATAAAATCTATAGTCAAAGATGGAAACTTACATAATTTTTATGATGCAAAACTTAGAAATACGGAGAAATCATTAAGTGGGCTCAATTTATATAATAGGTGATAAATAAAACAAAAGTATCTAATAAAAAGTATCTATACGATTGCTTAGCGTTAGTCATAGTTTCTGAAACCGTAATAAAATACTTATTTTACGTCAGACTTTGTGCTAATACCACATAACGATATACCGTAAAATCAAGGATTTTGATGAGGTAGGTAATGGCGTAGTTATCTATGAAATAAATAAACTTAAACATAAAAATAAACCTAAAGGCTCCCTCAAACAGGCGCGACACGATACGCGACACAAAGGCACCGCAAGTCGCGCAACGAGCGGTGACTGAAAGTCGCGCGCGATTCGCGTCGCGCGTCGCGCCTCTTTGTAGAAGCCTTAAATCTATAGTAATAATTAAGCTGAAGAGTTTGTTTGTTTGAACGCGGTAATATCTGAAACTACCAGTCGGATTTGTAAAATTCTTTTTGCCTTTTGATAGTCCAATTCTTATTTATTCATTATTTGCCTGTATTGTCTTAGTGCAAGGCCCCTTTCCCTATTTACACTTAGGTATCCCGGCATTCTCCAGTTCTTAGTCAATCTATTACAAAGGAGTCCAGGGGGCCTAAAAAGGCCACTTTGGCGAATCATAAAAGGATAACATTATGAATCGTAATGGACAGTTAAGGCTCCTACAAACAGGCGCGACACGCGATAAAATCGCGCGCGACACAAAGTCACCGCAAGTCGCGCAACGAGCGGTGCCTTTATGTCGCGCGCGATTATATCGCGTGTCGCTCCTGTTTGTAGGAGCCTTTAACTGTTAAGTTAATCGAATCAAATCCCACCGATGAAGGATTTTTGAGTTATTTTTTTTTGTCTGTGCAGTTCAATCCAAATCCAATCCCTATCTCTTTGACTATACCTACGTAGTGCAGCGAAAAAAAGAAAAACACAGACTGTCTTCGCCATATTTTGATTCATAACGTTATCCTTTTATGATTCGCCAAAGTGGCCTTTCTATAGGCCCCTTGCTCACAAGGTCTCCATTGAGGAAAAATAAAGTTGTTTCATGATGACTAACACCAAACAGTAGAATAGAAGAACACGGTAATTATTCATTAGGTAGGTAAGTAGGTACTTTCATTACATAACGAATACTCAGAAAATAATGTCGTCTTTATTGTTAAAGCCTCTTTCTCGAGATTATGTTTGTGTTGTCATCGCCATCTTTAAAAACAACTGAGCTATGAGTCCGGGTATCCTGGTTATTCACAACTAGTTTCTGCCCGCAACTCCGTCCACGTGAAATTTCTTATTTTAACATAAAGGCGCAAACAGGCACGACACGCGATAAAATCGCGCGCGACATGAAGGCACCGCAAGTCGCGCAACGAGCGGTGCCTTTGCGTCGCGCGCGATTCGCCTGTTTGAAGGAGCCTTAAATCAATGCATATAATTATATCCTATAGCTATATTTTGTGAGTATAAAACAGTGTTCAAATTGCTTGTTGCTAAGTAATAACAGCCGCGCGGTCGATTGATCAGGTTAAACTACGCTTGCCGCCATGGCTTGCCGCGGTTAATCCGTGGATGGGTGACCATCTTTACCTATCAAGACCCCTCCGTGCCTCGGAAAGCACGTTAAACCCGGCTGTTATTCGTGGATCTTTGACAGTCGTTACGGGTCGTCAGAAGCCCGAAATTCTGACAACCAGCCTTACCAAGGGGTTTCGTATTACCCAGTAACTGAGTTGTGGACGTCAGATAGGCAGTCGGTAAAGTACTGGTACTCAGCTGCATCCGGTTAGACTGGAAGCCGACCCTAATATAGTTGGGAAAAGGCTAGGTAGATGAGATATACCTACCTGTGCCCCGTTACTTCGTTTTCACTTAGCGTTCTTTCTGTCTTTTTAGGGTTCCGTATGTACCTCGAAAGGAAAAAAATGGAACCCTTATAAGATCACTTTGTTATCCATCTGTCTGTCTGTCTGTCAAGACCCTTTATCTCGGGAACGCGTGGAGGTATCCAGTTGAAATTAAAACCATATACTCAGGTCTATAGTCCCTTGAAGCTGTGAAAATATCAAACTTCTAAGTTAAAGTAAAAAAAAAACAGCCGTTTATGCCACAAAAACGTATGTATATTTCAACACTCTCAAGGAATCAAAATTTATAGGGTACTTCCCGTTGAACTAGAATCATGAAATTTGGCAAGAAGCAAGGTCATTTGGCAAGAAGCAGTAGCACAAGTAAAGGAAAAAATCCAAAAACCGTAAATTTGTAGTTACATAAAAAAAATCCGTGATAAACCATTTACATACCTACAAATTTGTACGGAACCTTCGGTGCGCGAGTCCGTCTCGCACTTGACAGGTGTTTTTTTTTATTTTTGCTCGGCTCCTAAAGTTAGTAGCATGATTTCAAATACCTTAATATAACCTTCCCCAAGATTTTTTTACTGGTTTTTAATAACTTAATTTTTGTATAGGTATATAATAAAACCCAGCGAAACTGTCGCTTATTTTAATATCATGTTTTTCCTCATAGGAGTGAATAATAAAATTGTATTCTTTTTGAGCGAAATAAATTGTCTTAAACCGTAAGAATATTAATAGATACAAAAATATTTTTTCAAATCCGACTGATGTTTCCAGAGACTAGCGCTTCAAACAAACAAACTTTTCAGCTTTATTATGAATAGTATGTGTGGATTCTCCTTAACAAGCTGTTTCTTAATGAGGTGATAAACATTGATGATTTCATTCCCGGAACGTTTTATTTCTTGATTTATTTCTTCGTTTTTTTTGTTAGGTTTAATCGGTTTTTAATTGGGACAAAACAAAATGTTAAATAATATCATATACCATCATGCCCATAATCCTCAAAGGGTTAGATAGAGGTAGCTATGGTACAGATGCCAGCACATCAAGCTATTTCAATCTGTTGAATTTCTTTAATAGATTTTTAAGTTTATCGCCAAAGCATAAGGTACAAAGTAAGTACGGCCTACATCCAGCAGTGGACTGCTATAGGCTGATGATGATGATGATGATGATAAGGTACAAAGTTGATTGAGAAAATTTGACAGTTTCGGGTAGCTTGATGTGCTGGCGTCTGTACAACTATATTTCGTCAGTTATGTTTAAGTCCAATGTAGGGGGTGACCCTATTTATATCAACCGGGCACAAAAGACTCCGGACTGTTACTGAGAAATTCCTGAGAAAAACCCAATAACACTTTTAGCCTGACCTGGGAATTGAACCCGGGAACTCATGCTCAGCAGTAGCGCTAGCAACCACTATAACAACGAAGCAGTCCGTCTGAAAAAAAATGTTGGACAAAATCGAAACAAATACAAAAAAAATCGGTTGTCTGAAAAGTCGGTTTACTGACGATAGTTGAACGTGACAACGTCATAAGAAAATACTGATGGAATAGTTGCATTGCATTTGTTAATATTCGCTTGCACTTCAAGCCGCCATGGAACGCTACAGAGCAAGGCCGCGAGGTAACGCTACATGAGTCATGTTTTTTCGTGAGTGCAGCCAGCTTCATCGATTTATTAGACGTTGTCACGTCAAAAAAATAATAGAATACTAATAGAAACTGTAGCCGAATAATCATTGTCATTATGATGTCCACAAGGCCCCCAATAAGGCGAATATTGACTTAAAAAATTTTTTTTTTTGGAATTTTGATTTTTTTTATGTATACGCTGTGACAATGAGCAATCACTTCTCATTTCTTGAAAAACCTTTTTACATCACCCGGTCTAAATCATTATATACCATATCGTATTTTGTCGTGCTAATATTTTAATTGGATCTTGCACATAAACCGAAGCTTTTCAATACTTATTTTATGTAATTCTAATTTATATTTGCTTTTTATATCGTTTAACTGTTATCAATTGCTATTTTCACAATATTATTTGAATTACTGATCTAAATTCTCATGTTACCAAATAAGTGGCCAAAAATATTAAAAATAATTTAGTCAACAGTGAATTTGTTGCTCCTAATGTGAGAGTGCTTCTGGGTTGCCCTTAGACCCACTATTAAATTATAAAAATAGTTTTTGTGTCTGTGGAACTATAAAAATACTTTTTAAAAATTGGCTGTAGTTGTTTTTTATTGCTGTTATCATATTTTAATGAAATAGAAGAGTAGACGTATGTATGATGAGATACTTTTTTAAATGCTTATTTTAAACAATTAAGTATTCTATATTAATTATAATTATTTAGAATACTTATACAAACATAAAAAAAGACAAAAATAATCAAAAATATCGCGTCTCAATCGATTGAGAGAATCATGTTTAAAAAATAAAATTTTGTATATTGTTTTTGAAATATACAATTACAAATCTAATCTTATCAATCTAGTCGTTATTATCCCATTGCTGCGCTAAGATCTCCCTCTTTCTTATATTCATTTTATATAATTAAACCCAGAACATATACTTACATAATTATACTGAACATACCCTATATAAACTACAATAACTTAAAAACTAGAGCTGAATCTCAAAACTGATTCACTAAAGACATGTTCTTAAAATTGTGTGTATGTAATTACAAAATCCCGCAACAATAACGAAGGCAACGCGAAAAAAACTTGTTTGTTAGCATTGATGTATTAAACGAAAATATACACCTATCAATATTTGTTGACCTGTGAATATTAATGTAAATTTTTATTTATAAAGCTCAATCGTTGTTACTTTCTTACCTCCCCAAAGTGAGCAGCTATTTTTAAAGTAAACGTAGTACCTACTTTACAGATTTCAATACAATTTTAATATTGTATCCCCGCTTGTTGGCTGTATATATTTGCAAGTGCGCCCTTCCCGCGGCTTAGTTGTTTGAGGTTGGCTCATTGGCAGCACCGTCGACTGCCTGCGCTTGAGCACGCGCGGAAGAGTTTCACGTTCGGAAAGCTGTTACAATTAAATCGTACGTCAGTGTAAAGTGGAGTGTTTTGGAGATACGTTGATTTATGTGAACAGGTAAGTCTTTTGAATATTTTAATAAAATATTTGCGAAATTGGAAAATTTATAATTTTTGGTTTTTAAATTATTAAAAAAAAAAACGTTTAAATTTAACTAAACGGTTAGTAGGTACATAGGTAATTAATCATGCCCGAGGTACTAAACAATTAGGTAATAACTGCAGCCGTATGTAGGTACCTAGCTACCTACTAAGTATCATTTATAATAATTAAGAAAATAATTCAAGAGATAACTTTAATGAAATCTTAATTAATCTATTTAACCTAACAATTAGTGTGAAATAAGAAGTTATCGCTTACACATAAATATTGCTCGCTATAATTAATTCTTCAACAGTGTTGTCTGAGGTATTTATCCGAGTGTGGGAAAAATAACTAAATACCTCGTCAAGAGTGTAGGTATTAATTACACTTAGTTTGAAAAAGCAATTTTATCTCGCTTTGATTGATAAATTATTTCGGTTCATGATAAAATAATTGCTATAGAATCTTTTTTAATTATTAGATCAACAGTTATCAATTTGTTTGTATATTAATAGTATTAGTTGAGTTAGAATATCATTTTGGTATTTTTGTTAATTAATTAATTTAATATAATCTGTGTATCTGCTATGCCTGAAATAAAATGATTTATTATTATTATTAATTATTAGATCTATACGTTGAGATTAAATTACTATTAGGTACACATAAAAGATATCGTGTTTAAGTTATTATATCATATTTGGTCCATTTTCTTTCATGATAATCAGCTCCAATCACTGATTGTAAGACTATAATTTTAGCGTAGTACGAAACATAATAAGACTGGTCCTAACTGTACCGATTTCGGCATGAGCAATACGCATAGGTAATGCAACGCAATTACGTATTGCGTACGAAACAATAAAAGATCTTAATGTGATTATAATAGCACGCGAAGTAAATCAGTGAAACAATTAAAATGGTAGTTGTAAGTTGTTCAGTTTGTTCACTTACCGACAAAGACAATGTCAATAAGATACTTCTATTATTCGCCGGTTACAATGACTTATTATTTTTCTCTATCGCACGTTTTTCCTCGACGGCGGTTAGTTACGGTTAAAAACAACTGACTGTTGCGAAAGACTGTGTCTAGGTGCCGCCGATCTATCTTGTAAAAAAACCTCCGTGAAAAATTTGGTGAACTGAGCTGGCGACGAGATGGGCAGACAATACTGTTACCATCGTGGGTAGAATGGATGTGGCTGGCACAGGATCGTGGAGATTGGCACAAGACTGACATAATCAACAGCTCATCATCATGAGCTGTTCCCTAGCAACAGGTGGAATGACAGCTCACTTTAAAGAAGTTTTCATTGTGAGATATTTACAGAATAGTCCCGACGGAGGTATAATTTTCATGGATTCGATTTCATTATCGATTTAAATATACAAAGTATATTAATAAAAATCGATTAGTTCTGTTTAGGTAATCTGAGGATTTTCAGTTGAGGTTACGTAAAAAATGAAGGTGCGGTTTTTTGTACTCTTTGACCACTTTATTTTAATCTTGGTTTTAATTAACCGGTTAAGGTGAAGGACTTGAAAATGCCTTTTAAGGAAAAAAGAAACGAAAATATTAAAACACTGCTTGAATTTATATTAAATATTGTGTAAAGTGATTTAGTAGGTATGGCCTTAAATGGTAACTTTGTTGTTTGTCCCACATGGTACTTGCGTATCCTAAACAAAATGAAAGTAAACCAATCATTGTAGATGTCAAGTTTTTTTTTTATAATTCCGTGAAGTATCGAACTGTTACTAAAGGTGACATAGGCCAGAGTGTGACAAAATGCAAATTATACTGTTTCGAAATAGCATAAATCTAAAACTCGTCACTGAGATACACATAACACAACATAATTGTCATAAGACCTGTATTCAAAACCAGTATATTATTTGTCTTTTATTGTTTACTGATTAGCATTCAACTCAATAAATTATTATATTATTATATTGTTTATTTAACAACTGGGTACATATCACTGTCTATGAACTGTGAAGGGCAAGAATAGTCCTACAAAGAATTCAAATAACGGAAGGATTTCTTTAAGTTTTTATTGACTGAACGTCTTTACATATTCCCGACTAAACTAGCACTCTTTTTCCTAAACAAAAAAAACTGAATAAAATATTCGACACCCCGTTTAAACTTGCATGAATGTTCGAATGGAACCCGCGCTAAATTATAGCCAGCCTGCACTAAATAAGGTCGAATTTAGTAGTGTAATTTAGTGGTCGAATTAACCTTTACAATACGTACTTATTTCAGTGACTATAACAGAACTTAGCTTTATATTCCATTTTATTAATACAAAGGTGAATAACCACGTAGCTTACATAAACATTTAATATTATAACATTTTAGAATTGAGACATGTAATTAATGTTGGTCTGGTAGTCGCAATTGCAATTTCTGAGCATGAGCCCAGGAGGGTTCGTTTCTCAGGCCGGAAACTCAAACTCAAATCATGTATTTAAATAAACCATTTACAGGCATTTTTGAATTGTCAAGAAGTCGGTCAGTTAGAAAATGTGGAGCTGGTTGCCCATTCGAAAGCGTAGTACCTATGGAGAAGAACGAACAAGAAACTCCATGGACACTCTCTTAAATAATATTTTTCAAAAATATTACCTAGTTACATCACTAGTGTGGAATTTATATTTGACTTGACAAAGCGTTATTTGGATTTTTTCACTAGCAATTTCTCAGTACCTAGTAGCTCCGAGCCTAGATTTGTGTCCGATTGATGGCAATAGGCTCGCCCCCTTATTGCATGGGACTTAAAATGCCCCATTATTGCATGGGACTTAAAACGCCCCATTATTGCATGGGACTTAAAACGCCCCATTATTGCATGGGACTTAAAACGCCCCCTTATTGCATTGGACTTAAAAAAACATAACATAACTGCCGAAATGTGGGTGTCGGTGTACTATATAGACCACACCTCTGCCGACTCTGCCGAAACCTTTGGGGATCATGACTTACATAAACATTTAATATTACCTATAATATTCTAGAATACCCAAACATACAATTTAGACATGTGTAAGGAATAATATGTAGTTAGTCTGTAAGTAGTGACTGTTTAAGTTTCATACTTAACGTTAAGAAAGTTCCAAACATTATGGTCCAATGAAAGTGTAGTTAGAAGATGATAATCATTAAAATTATTTATTAGTAATATTATGACCTAATAATGTATAAAATTATACTGCTTTATTATTGTTTCCGCTTTTTTTTCGATGTAATATTAAATAATAAGCACCATTTATAAAGGGATAGTTATTACATAATAATAATATACATATATATTTATTAAATTTTTTTAAACAAAAAGAGGTAACGCAAAAAGAGTACAGTACCCGGCGATAAATATTGCACATCGACCTTTGGAAAGAAACAATCGGCTGATTTCGGCTTCGTAGAGCGTTATCTCTGTCGCACGAAATACAAACAGTCCGGTATCTATTAGGAGCTGTTAAAACAATTATGATTTGCTTCTTTTGATAATTATTTTTATTCTTTGTATAAAATCGATAGGATCGAATAGGTCGATGTGCAATATTTATCGCCGGGTACTGTATGTAAGTATCGTAGTAGGTCAGTAAGAGCCTGACACTCCCTTTCGTTCCACCCAGAGCGGGAGGGGTAATTTGATGATTACCCATCCTGAAAAAAAAAAAGAAGTAAGTATCGTAGTAGGTGGCGTTGTGTAGTTTTCGCCTAACCCCGGCCAAGGTGGAAGGCACAAACTACAGAACGCCTTAATATATAATAAACTCTTTTTATGGGGCCCCTTGGGGAGAGTTTATGTATGTGTATATAATAATATTTCTTTAGGAGATAGTTTCTTTGTAAAATTTACACTTTTCTTTACAACATTGTTATTTTCTACGTTTTTGCTGTAACCATGAAGATAAATAAAATAACGTTTTCTTCTTTCCTTAACTTGGAACATTTTTTCGCTTCAAGACCCGAATGATGGATGTGGTTGACATTCACAGGGATTCATTGTGAGCAAGTGAGTAAGTTACTGTTATCCCCGAAGATTTTATTTCGCAGAAACGGGGAGTTTATTTTTATACGTAGCAGGTATCTACGCAAAGTCGTATCCTTTCGTTTTCAATAGAAGTGGATAACTTTATACGAAGTTGAAAGTAAGTATTAACTTAGGTAGGTACCTAATATGACGCGTGTATCTCCCGAAGGACACGTCGAGGTATATCCGATGTTTCGCCAATTGTGTTTAACTCCCAAATCCTAACACGACGAGCCTCTTGCCGTCAAATTGGCATAAATCCAGGCGCTGGGCTGCTACTAAAAAAATCCTGTTGACAAAACCACCACCACCACCACCATTCACCACCACACCACCACCACCACCACCACCCACCACCACCACCACCATTCACCATTTTCGGATCTTGGGATCGAATCCAGGACCCCATGGTCTGCAGTCGCGCTTGTAATCACTAGACCAATGAGGCATTCGTTGCTAAATAAAATATCACGCAACACGCACGTTAGATATTTCTCACGATTTCGCACCCGATTGAGTTGGAGAACTCATTAATTAAATAAGACAGCCAGGGAGTAAAACTCTTTATGCAGATTATGTGAAAATTTGCAAGAAACCTCTTCTTTGTCGAGTCGTCTGCGAGAGAGAAATGAGAACCATGCGACAATTTTGATTGTATCTTTTTACGCAGATCTCTTTATTATTTTATTTTGTGTTAATGCTTTGGTTTTTCCTTTTTGTGTAGTCATAAACAAGTCTTGTAATGACTGTGAAGTTTATAAGTTACGTGTCAAGTGCACTTGTTGAGTCATGTTTAGTGTAAACGAAATAAAGAAGGTATGTGTACCTTGCTATTTTTATTATACTTTATTAAATGTAGTTTAAATAAATGGTTGATAAACTTACCCTAATTAGTGCTACAGGTAAAATTATTGGATTTTGCCATAGTTATAATTAATTTTAAAAATCCCAAATTAAATTTTTTCGCCTTTGTGAAACCTTTTTCGGTTGTCTGTACCTGTCACTCTCAATTTGCTCTTTTTGTACCAATTTAATTTAATTTCCTTATAGAAAGTAATTAAATTACCAGTAAGTAGTACCACACATATATAAAAAAACGAATTCGATCTCTCAGTTCACTGGTTCTTAGATTGATGTACAAATTATATACGGAATTAGACGCACGCGATATTATCAAACCGTGCATAACTTTTCCGGTTTTTTACGAGTAAAAAGGAAATTACTGCATGTATCTCCGGCTTTATAGCAGTCATTTTTGGTGGTGACCGTGACACCGACCGTTGAACACGGAGCACTTGCTTAACGGTAATCTTGCCTTTTTTATAAAACATTTCCTTTGAGGGCTACGAAATGTTTTTACCGTTTCTGAACAAGTAACTGGAACTCGACGATTCTCCACTTACAAAGGCTTGAAAAAGTATGATTTATACGTATTATGTAATTTGAAGGAACGGTTATAAAATATTCGAATCGAATGTTCGAATTTTAATATTGAAAATTAAAAAAATTCAACTGACAGCGAAGCCTTTATTTACTTTTTATAGACCGCTTTAAACGTTTTTAATTATTTTAAGTATTCGATAACTAGCACAGACTCATTGTGCCGAGCAACGAGGAAACTTTCACAGGTATACCGCTGACATACTCTGCTTCAATTAAAATATGTCGTGGCAGAGATAATCCCAGGATACCTTGATCGAACAAGCGTAAATATAAATAGGTATAAAATTGTCGATATGTCCATGAATGATTTAAAAACTGGGAAAGTGACTTTTATAAGCAGTGATGGCCCATTGGTAACGGCCGTCTTACACGTTTGTAGGTCGTAGGATTGAATCCAAACAGGCGCTTTACTTTGTGTAACGGAGAAGGAAAACGTGTGAAAACCGGCGTGTCCTAGAACCAAACATTCGAAGACATGTGACATCTACTAACCGCACTGGGCCTGTGTGGTGGATTACGGCCCACTCAGTGAGAGCAGCAGTGGGAGCATTTTAGGTACTGTTACTACATCAAGTACACATTTATTTTGATACATATTGCTGTCTTGTTGACATCAACAATAATCCAATTAGCCTTTCTTGTAATCCTCAATGCCCTTATTATCACTATTACATAACAATTAGGCTCCAGAGGCTTAAGTAATATGTCATTAAAATATTAGTACTTCGAGTCGAACAAGTGTATAATATAATAGTGTACCTTCATGTATCAGAAAGGTGTGGCCATATTTAATGGATCATCAAACTGAACAACTTTCTCCATGGGGTCGACTGTCCCATACAAAACTTAAATATCAACTCGACCCAAATAATATGGGACAGGTGATTATATCTTCGCGATTACGTTTGTCCCATGGAGAAAGTTGTTCAGTTTGAAGATCACTACCACACCCTCAAATATGAGCACACCTTTCTGATACATGCTGTATATGTTAATTTGACACAGCTAAATACGGCATGTATACAGGATGACTTGTAATTTGACGTACTTATTATCAGGGGCGGTACCTTCATAGAAGCCGAAAAGCCCGGCTTGCCCTAATAAAATCATAATTCACAACAACAAACTTAAACCTATCAATAAATAAATATATTAAAAAAATACCAATCAATGAACTCGAACACAAACATTAATAACTGAAAATCAGCTAATCCCTCAGTTGGGCGTTTTTTTATACGTTGAAAATCTGTGGGCTTGCCCTAATTTTGACCCCTAGGCACGCCACTGCTTATTATACGTGTATTTCTTCCAGGACGTGATAGTGAGATTACTTTTTTTTTAAGTATTTGGTACCCAATGCAATAGCAATGAAGGCCATTCAATTTCAGATTTTAGAGAAAAGAGTTATATTAATTAATTATGAAAAGAGTTATATTATAGGATTTTTTTAAAGAATACAACAAAGTTGGGTTTTCTCGTATCCTATGATTTTTCGCCAAGGCCTTATGGGGTGCTTAATTATTGCAAATGGGTCTCACCCACACGTCCAGGAAGGAATACATCAAATCACAAATCACCTGTATCTTTACATAGTATAAAACAAAGTCGCTCCCGCTGTCTGTAAGCTTAGATCTTTTAAACTACGCAACGGATTTTAATGCAGTTTTCAGCAATATATAGAGTGATTCAAGAGGAAGGTTTATTTGTATAATAGGTACATATTATAGAAGAGAAAAGCCGAGAAATTCAATGATTTTTAATATGATGTCGTAACAAAGATATTTTTGTGAGCTTACATTGCAAACGCTGGCTAAACCTTACGAGATAGATCAAATTAATGTAGTACAGAGTTGTATATCTTAAAAAGATCGATAACAAAGTTCGCAATAGTATATGTTTATCTGTTAAGGCAGGGATGGCGGACCTCTATACAACTACGTGCCATATTTTTCAAATAAATATTTCAGGCGGCCATGACGTGCCAACAAACAATAATGGCTCAGTGATTATTGGAAAAATATATGCTTTCGTATTATTATTATAATTTTGAATCTCTCTTGACATTTCCTGGGTCCCTGGGGTCCCGGACTGTCGGAAAGTGTACGATGGGCCGAAACCAACTCGCAGAGGCTGTTGATATGACACACTCACACAGACGATTTTAATTAAATGAGACACCAACCGACGCTGTTCGTGTTCTGTGCATCCAAGGACAACACCTGGGCTGTGAACGACATGCTCCCGGCGCGTTGAAGAGTGATCTTCAATGTTTTTTTTTTGTTTTTACGTCTGTGACTCTACTTATCCCTCCCAGGTATGAGACGTACGATGCGACCCAGTGGCCACATCAGTGGTGGTGTCTGTTGCTCCTTGAGTACCACCATGGCTCCTTCTTCAAGCACCCCATCGGAGTCCGCCCACTTGGTTCTCTGTTGGAGGGAAAAGATATACTCGTTAGACAATCTATTCCACAGAGCGTCTGGCGGGGGCCATAGAAATTTCATATATCTATGTGCGACGCAGTACGAAGTATGCCGAGTCAGGTAGTTGTACAGACGCCTGCACATCAAGCTACTACAATCTGTCAAATTTCTTTAATAGATTTTCAACTTTATGGCTAAAGCATAAGGTTCAAAGTTGATTGGGAAAATTTGACAGTTTCGGGTAGCTTGATGTGCTGGCGTCTGTACAATACAATACAATCAAGTTTCCGTAAACCACTATCGACCTTTAATCGTATCCGACGCGTGTCGCCTATATTGTGAATGTTACGCTTTTTTGGCACATTAGATACGCTTAAAAGCGTTATGCAATAGTATAAGCGTTACAACAAAGTATCGCAGTTGATCGTGAAACAAACTGCAGCGACAAATTGTATCTGTCATATGTGTCGCACCTTTCATTATTTATGTCTATCTCTATCGTAACCGGTCTATTTGATGGTTGGAAATCACGTATCTACATTACGTATTTTAAACATACATAATTAAAATAATTAACATTCTTGCCATGGGACCTTTTTCTTCGTTTGAGTATTTAACAACATTAAACTTAATTTGTGATTATTTGGTTACAATACAATAAAGTTTGTGTTGAATGATTCATACTAAGTCTATTGCCATATGAAGGGTGGTTTATTTGGTGCCAATTTTTAAGCTATTTATTTAAAAAAAATGCAGTTTTATATGTCTAGTATTTTTTTTTTTAACAGACTGTTAACAACTTATAATAACCGCTGTATTGTTTAATGTGATAACAATTGCAGCTCTGTATATCTCATACAAAAAATATATCTGCGTAGCCTTTTCCCAACTGTGTTGGCGTCGGCTTCCAGTTTAACAGGATGCAGCTGAATACCAGTATTTTACATGGAGTGATTGCCTATCTTACCTCCACTACCCAGTTAATGGGTAACACGATATCCGTTGGTTGTCCGACTTTCGGGTTTTTGACTACCCGTAATGACTGCCAACGATCTATGAATACCAGCCAGGGTTAGCTGGCAAGGGCTTAACGTGCTTTCCAAGGCACGAAGGGGTCTTGATATCTTATGAATATGTCACCCATCCACGGACCGACCTTGGCAAACGTAGCTTAACATTCGTTCGTCCCGTGCGGCTGTTATTATTTAGCCACGAGCCCGACTTTTTAACCGACTTCAAAAAAAGGAGGAGGTTCTCAATTCGGTTGTATTTTTTTTAATTTTTTTTATGTTGGTTGCCTCAGTACCTACGCTGTTATTTATAAACCGATTTGGACAATTCATCTTTTATTTAATAGGATATACTTCCACATTGGTCCCATTTTTATCAAAATCCAGTTCTGATGATGGGATCCATGAGGAATTGAGGGTACTCCTTGAATATTATAGGCACACCTATAGCGATTTGGGTATTTTTTATAGTAACTCGTGCATTTGCTCTCGAAAACCACCATTTGGTGAAGACTACAGATGGCCACCGGAACTACTCAATAATAAGTATTTCACGGAATGCGATTCGATTACTTTAATACGGTTGCTAAGCAATTTATGCTCATCACAATGCGAATGGTGAAATAGAGCTGACGGTGTAATACCAGGAGAATTCTTCAACAATTAACGTCCCTGCATCGGGAAAAGCAATATTTTGTAAAAGGCGATGGGCAAGTTGACATTAGACTATTGTAACTTATAAACAGACCCACTAAAAAGCTAGAAATAAAAACTTAAACAAAAAAAAAACCGACTTCCAAGAAAAACACAACAAAATGAAAAGTAGCTTTAATTTCGGAAGTCGGTGGCAAACATTAAAATACAAATTCAAAGACATCGACTTCGGAAATTAAAGTAATTTTTCAGTTTGAAGTGTTTTTTTTAAGTCAGTTTTTTCTTTGTTAAAAAGTTTTGGACTATAGTATTCCTTTATTTATATCTGTCTCTTTATTAACGGCCTATTTCATCATATATATATCTTATACTACGGTGTAATATTGACATATGGGTACTTTCTATTATTTATGTTACGAGAAATGTTTATAAATATATTTTTATGGCTATAAGATATTGTTGGCAGTTACGCTTTTGGTCAGATTCTGTTATGATTTACAATAGACATTTACGGAAATCCGTTTCGGACAAAAATATAATAGAAACAGCAGAGGTCCTTATAAAATACACAAAGAGAATAACCGATTTTTCAGAATAGTACTTATGAGGTATTATGAAAAACAAGAAGCTTTTATTATCCACTGGCTTCTGGCCGCGACTCCACCCCCGTAAACTTTATTGTTTCCCGACCCAACGCGTGATCTTAAATATTGAAATTGGGCTATCAAATCCAAAAAGATTTGTTCAAATGCGACCCTTAGTTCCAGAGATATGTAGTTACATACTCATTTCTTATGCTATCCATTTGCATAACACCAAAAGAAAAATCGTTGTTAAAAATTAAAGAAATCAGTAGTGCTTCAAATCAATCATTCGAGCTGTTTCTATATGTTTAGTTTCACAACCGCTTGAGCACTTTTTGTGGCAATTTATTTTTCATTATCTTTTTGTATGGGACATCATAATATATGAAGATTAATTGAATGAAAGACAAGGAGCGTTCTCACTGATGTCTTTCATTTTTAACCACGATCTTGCTTTTGGTGTTATGCAAATTTATAGCATAAGAAATGAGTACGTATCTACATAAGAGGAAGTCTGAAAGTGAAAAATTTTGTGAAAATAGGTTTGTCATGGTATGGGACATGTACTCGGAGAAATCAGGAAAATGTCGGGTGGACAATTTTGAGTGTAAATGTGGATGGCTATAAGAGAAGAAGAGGACTAAAGAAGAGATAGACGGACTGTGTGAAAGATGATACGGATAGAAAGGCTACTGAGATGACGACTAATTAGGAAGTATGGGGGATGCGGGCAGGAGAATGATGATCTTGAATGGATCGGATTTCGGCTTTAGTTTTCAAACTATGCATTCATTCTTGGGTACATTACCAGTCGACAGCGATACGGATGAATTTATCGACGCAATTTTTTAGTTTCTGTATAGTTTTAGTTAAGTTAGAATTTAATTTTGTTATTTTTGGTTTTTAATATGTAGGTATATAAACTATATGTATAGATATATTGTTATTATAATATTAATTTGTTTCTTAGAAAAATAAAATCATTTAGGATCCATTCTGTCTATTTATATTATGTGTTGGTCTCGAAAACATGGAAACAGGACATCACATCACAGTCGCAGTCACACAATCTATCGTACATTGCTATCAACTCGACTAGGGGCAACTAGCTTCAACTATCTGACTAACTGACAGACTATTTAAATTTTGACAATTCAAAAGTGCCTGTGCAAGGTTTAATTGAAATAAATGTTTTGAGTTTGACTAATCCTACCCTATTGCAAAGTACGCTAATGATAATTATGGGCGTGTTTACGGCTATAATTCTTCGAGGTTTTCCATTACTATGCTGTCTTTATTTAACAAAAATTTCAGATATGGGCGGGTTTAAGAGACTGTAAGATATGACTGAATAGATTATTATGATTTATTTTATAATCCAAATAATTCAGTTTGCATGCGAAACGTGGAATAAGAATTGAGTAGGAGGTTTGACGTCACATAAAATATCATTAAGGAGATACATTGAGAAAAATGTGGTTTTTCTTTTTCGTGTAACTTGTTAAGTATGTGGAATAGGGATTTAACATTTTGGTATATGTTTTTGACACTTTGGCAGACCAAAGAATCGAATTGAATCGTGTATTCTTTTTACATGATACCAGAATATCATGTTAAAAGAATACACGATTCAATAAATTTTTCTCGATACCAAAAAAAATCCAATGTTATATTCCAATGCTATATCTATTTTTTTTACTTTTTTCGACATCACGGCGTAACGCTTAAGAGTTATTCAAAGGAATTTATTTTAAAACAAAGAATTATCATATCAAAGTTTACTCAAAGTAGTTTTAAATTTCATTCATTTATTTTGTTAAAAAGGAGTAAATTCGTTTTGGCACATACGTCGTTTTATTCCGAGCGCACGCACATTATAGCCATCACTATTCTTTTGCGTTTCAAAGGTAATTGCATCACTTTCGCTCGCTTAGTATTTTTTCGAAGATAGTAAATCGATCCTATGTTATGTTGCCTGTAGGCTCTGTTCATCAACATAAACTGTTTATGGACAATAAACTCAAACGTTATTGTTTGGTATAGCTCCAAGCGTTAACTCGACCATCAGTTGGCAATATTATAACCACTAAAGCTCTTTCAGGGATTGGATTGTTTATTTTAATGGTTTGTTATGAAAATGATTTCTTCCTGGTTTAACAGAGTACACTGTAGATTATGGAAAACCATAGTCGAGTTTTTTTAATATATAATATTTTAATTAACTCATTAGGTACAGAATTACACTATACTAGGGTTGCCAACCGTCCTGTTTTCCCAGGACATGTCCTAGTTTTTGTAGTGTCCTGGGACGTCCTGAATAGTTTTTAAGCAGCGTCCTGGGTTTTTAAATTTTAAAATTCGCGCGCCTCTTCTCAAATTTTTACGTTACGAGCGGCCTCACGGTCGCAAGTAATTGCGTTGCCGCGCTGCCGTGCTGTTTCAAAACAAAGGCGCAACATGCCACTTGATGATATCTCTTTCGCTCTACTATGGTCGCGCAGTGCTTACTATTCCGTCCCTTTCTTGCATTAGACATACAGAGCTAGCTATCCAGTCAGATTATTATTTAGTTTTCAACTTTTATAATTTTATTCAAATATTTTTATTAAAAAATGTGATTATTTTAATTACTTGAATTTCATTTCACCTGTTTTCACTAGATATTTATTTAACTATTGCACTCTATTAATGCGTCCTGTTTTTAAACTGAATTGTCCTGGTTTTTCCAACTTCAAATCCTGGTTTTTTAAATTTGAGGTTGGCAACCCTACACTATACGGATCTATTGGCGCTCGGATGACGTTGACTAGTGGGCGCTGTAGGTAAATATTTGTGCAGTTATTGTTTTGTGAAAAGTTTTTGAAAACCATAGATGGCGGTGTTAGTTCCGAATTTGGCTACGCTCCAAAGGAAACATGTAGCGCTACGCTATATATTTATTTTAACATTATGAGCATTTTTTTGTATCGAATATGAAACGACAGTTTATACTTACATACGTTAAATAAAATATTTTTAATAGACACATTATACAATGAGTCTATTGAAAATATTTGAGTAAATTGAGTTAGCCCAAAATATACATGGAAGACTATAGATACAGTCTTCCAGGTATATTTTGGGTAACTCAATTTCTATTGATAAACACAGGGACTTGAAAATGAAATGAATTTCGTTCCGTTACCACTATTGTTATCATATAACGTTCCAAAATTTGTAACGATACTAAAACCTAAAAATGTTGATAACGTTACAAAAGAAAACGTTATAGAATATCATTTTTGTAGAACAATATCATAAGTAACGTTATAGGTTTCAGTAATATTACGCTTATACGCTTGTAATAACGTTACAGGAGAAACGGTATAGATTCATTTGTAACGTTATTCATCATACTTTTTCGTATTTTTCGTCATCTTATATGTTATGAAGCTGGCAAAGTTGAGTATCTAAATGAATAATGTTATTATATTGTTATACTTATAACGATATATTGATAATATTGTTAGTGAACAGTTTAAGATTTTGTTCCGTTTGTCAGTACCTATCGTTATAGCCAATGAATTAATTTTGTTACGATTCTGGTGGAACGGTACAAATTATCGTTACCGGAACTATGTATATGTAATAAATAATGTTTAAACTTTGTACTTTGTATTCTCGAATATCGTGTAGGTATGATATTAAAAACAATTAAAATAACTGCGCCACTCTATTTTGCAATTCGCTTTCAGAAATCAACAATTCTTGGAGCAGGCCAAGGTTTTTGTCGCAGACATGACAAAAACAAAAAATTATAATATTTCTGTTCCCGTCGGATTGACGAAATAAAGTCTTGTTACCGATTCAAGAGACGTTCGTCATTATAATTTTTTAGAAGACGTATTCAGCTGAAACAAATGTAATTCAGAATGTCAATTGGAGGATTCAAATTATCGTTCGAAACTTTCAAATGGGCACTTAAATATTCAAAGCGTCAGATATTTCAATTATTGGAGCATTTCGTTACATGAGAGAGAAGAAAGATATAACTCTTACTGTCTCTCACAGAAATCTCTCTTATTTTTTGTAGTTTAAGTTTTACTTCTATCACGTGTACGGTGCAGCACACGCAATATTTTTTGTAGAATTTATTTTCTTATGTATTCTAATAACCATTTCAAAATGATACGCAATCTAGATATGTTTAAATCATACACAAATTTCTGATCATAGCTTTTTTTATGATTCAATCAAGGTTTCTCGTAATTTCATTGAAAGGATAATGAAGTGTTCTTAGTATTAACTATTAATAGAAACTTATTACTGTGGAAATTAAATACGTGACTCTGATAAGTTAGAGGTACGCACCTTCAATGAAACCGTGTATTGCTTTTCTTACCTGATACCAGAATAATATTAATTTATTAATCTTATTTAGAATCAGCATTGCCATACAACGTGGCAATGCTGCCAGTCTTTTGGGCACGTTTCCTGTTGACAGCGATACGGATGAATTTTTTGATGCCCTTTGATTATTATTTTCCCTCCTTTTTATTTACCTGATACCTAAATAAATTTTCTTTTTAAATATGTCTGCGAAGATTTGAGGTCTTTAGCCCTAAGCAGAGACTGAGCATGGTGTGAAAATTAGGGAATCAATTAATAATCTAGGGTTAGAATTTAAAATTCCACAAAGCTGTGAGAAATATTTAGAACTATTTCTTTCTTTTTATGTGTACTATAAAACCTTCTTTATATGTACTACAATTCTTGGAGCAGGCCAAGGTTTTTGTCGCAGACATGACAAAAACAAAAAATTATAATATTTCTGTTCCCGTCGGATTGACGAAATAAAGTCTTGTTACCGATTCAAGAGACGTTCGTCATTATAATTTTTTAGAAGACGTATTCAGCTGAAACAAATGTAATTCAGAATGTCAATTGGAGGATTCAAATTATCGTTCGAAACTTTCAAATGGGCACTTAAATATTCAAAGCGTCAGATATTTCAATTATTGGAGCATTTCGTTACATGAGAGAGAAGAAAGATATAACTCTTACTGTCTCTCACAGAAATCTCTCTTATTTTTTGTAGTTTAAGTTTTACTTCTATCACGTGTACGGTGCAGCACACGCAATATTTTTTGTAGAATTTATTTTCTTATGTATTCTAATAACCATTTCAAAATGATACGCAATCTAGATATGTTTAAATCATACACAAATTTCTGATCATAGCTTTTTTTATGATTCAATCAAGGTTTCTCGTAATTTCATTGAAAGGATAATGAAGTGTTCTTAGTATTAACTATTAATAGAAACTTATTACTGTGGAAATTAAATACGTGACTCTGATAAGTTAGAGGTACGCACCTTCAATGAAACCGTGTATTGCTTTTCTTACCTGATACCAGAATAATATTAATTTATTAATCTTATTTAGAATCAGCATTGCCATACAACGTGGCAATGCTGCCAGTCTTTTGGGCACGTTTCCTGTTGACAGCGATACGGATGAATTTTTTGATGCCCTTTGATTATTATTTTCCCTCCTTTTTATTTACCTGATACCTAAATAAATTTTCTTTTTAAATATGTCTGCGAAGATTTGAGGTCTTTAGCCCTAAGCAGAGACTGAGCATGGTGTGAAAATTAGGGAATCAATTAATAATCTAGGGTTAGAATTTAAAATTCCACAAAGCTGTGAGAAATATTTAGAACTATTTCTTTCTTTTTATGTGTACTATAAAACCTTCTTTATATGTACTATGGTGGACCGATCACCTTGTGAAGGCCGCAGGAACCCGTTGGATGCGGGAAGCACAGAACCGATCGAAGTGGAGGTGCTTGAAGGAGGTCTATGTCCAGTAGTGGACGTCTTTCGGCTGAGATGATGATGATGATGTATAGGTACTAATACTAATACTGCGCCTCTGCCCGCCCAACCCTTCGGGAAAACAAGTCGTGTTATAAATCACACATTTATAACACGACTTGTTTTCCCGAAGGGTGTATTTAACATTTATAACTACGAGAATATCGCTTTTGAATAACACCAAATGAATAAAACTTTTTGTACGTGACTTCAACAAAGTTCTACCTCGTAGTCGAGTTCAGGTCAATACCTATGTGTTAACCAAACTTCCGGATCCGTGTCCAAATTATTGATTAAAAAAAAACCTCCGTGCAATAATGAAAGCGTACACGTTTAACGTGAAACGAGTTTAATGTTGATATTGCGACGCCATTGATTGCTTTTATTTACTTCCATTGAAATAGGCTCAGAGTCTCAGACCATATGTGAACCTGCTTTGTGCTGAAATGCGGTCAGTTATGCAACGATTCGATTTAGTCGAGTAAGCGTAACATAAGGTACTTACTTGTAGACTACACGTTCCGTCCGAATATTAATAACTAGCTTCTGCCCGCGACTCCGTCCGCTCGAAAGCCAACTATAGGTACCATAAAACATATCCTATGGCACTCACAATAGTGTAGATTTCTATTAGTGAAAGAATTTTTGAAATCGGATGAGTTTTTCGCTTCTCTAGCTGCTATATACAAACCTACAAACTTTACCTCTTTATTTTAGTGTAGACTTGTTGATTCCCATCACTTCGTTTGCATATAAATATGACTGACCTCGGTCCCGTTAAACCACGGTCAGGGTTGCAGTTAAATATTCGTGTTTAGTGCATCCTCTAGACGGTGTGTTCTTTAGAAAAGCCTTAAGGCTCCTTCAAATAGGCGCGACACGCGATAAAATCGCGCGCGACTATTATTCTATATTTCAACTGCATAATAAATAATCATAATCATAAATCTTTATTTATCTCAATATCATATTACTTACAGGCGCTGATTAATAGAATGCATATCCATTAATCTTAAATAGAGGAAGATGTCTGAGATAGGAGGGTCCTGAGTTACACCCGTGTGAACAAGTGTTGAATCTACTTAGGGCCGATTTTTCAATCGACAGATAATTTTTATTCCTGGAATACAATTGCGTCTAACAGGTTTTGTATGGAAGAACTGTCAAAAATTCAAAATTATTTTTCGGATAAAATTATCTGACGTTGGAAAAATCAGCCCTTAAATACATAAGACATTAACATACCTAGTAAATAATTACATAGCATAACAAATAAAAAATACTCCTTTTATTTTATATATTGTTTCGTTCGTGCTTACTAATTATCTGTCAAACTTCATTAATCATGTACCAGGGTTGCATAAACAGTAGGCGTTTAAAACAAAACACTGATGGCAATCGGCCTTGTACGTCATATTCGCTATGTGCACGACAGTAGCGCCACCTACAACGCGCAACTTTCCGGGATTATGCCAAATAATAACATATCAGTATTTTATTGTTTTCTAGTAAATATAGTAAATTAAAGATAAATAAAAAGACGACAAGTGGTATTTGTAAAGGAATTTGTTAAAACAGTGCATAAAATAATGGATATTATTATAACTGGTTTCGAAAGTGTAAAACACAATATTCGTTTCCAGCCTCAAACCGTGTTGAAAGGAGAAAAATTAGTTTTAGCACAACATGTAAGAAATGTTGAAGAGCTACGAAAGAATGGCAATAGTTATTTAATACGAGCCCACATAATTCGTCAAACATCGGTGACATTAACGCCCTATGTAACAAGTTTAAACGTAAGTACTCTCATAACCTTAAACGTAATGAAACGACGGTTCTCTTTCCGCACAGACTCTAATATTTTATGGTAGGTAACGTACCTACTTTAATTAACAATTATAATTTATTTATCCTTGATCGACCATAAGAGGTTAAGTTTGATTTAATTCACTCCCTTCTTCAATTATTATTTGACTTGATGTGGTATCTGAGACTTTTGTGGTTCTTCGTTTTGTCAAGCGTGTATATCTAGCTAGGACCTGTGAATCATTAACCTTCCTCTTTCGATATATTTCAGGGAATATCGTAGGAGCATAACTCGGAATTTCTTCCTCATCTGATTTTTCTTTCCCATACAATGTTCACTACAAATTGTGTCGTCAGGTTTGGGATACCATGGCGACCCATCAACACTAAAATAATAATGACAATAATTAATATCACATAAAATATAGCGCAAATAAAATTGATCATAATTTAAGGTTATTTCGCTTACTTATTTCTTTTTATGGCATCTATCCATTTATTTCTTAAAAGATATGAATATATTTATTAATCAGAAACAAAACAATAACTAATCCTTGTTATTTACACACTAACTCTATAATAGAAATAAAAATATTTACAAGTATCAAAAAGGGTTACAGGGGTCGAAAAATTCGTCCACATCGCTGTCAACAGGAAAAGTGCCCAGAAGGCTGGCAGCATTGCCACGTTGGATAGCAATGCTGATTCTTTGGCCAAAAAATAGGCCCGCCCTCTGGTCACGTGAAGAGTCGACCAATCGTTTGGCGATTTCCCGAAATACTAGGTGGGCACTCGGGCCCCATGGCCCTAGAGTTTCAACCCCAAACGGTTCAAATACATAATCGCCAATAAAATTATTGTATTTGCGCCGTTTGAGGTTTTCAGCACCTGCAGCAGCCGCCCCAGCGCAGCACACTGTGCTAGGAAGATGGGAAGGTGCAAGGGTGTCGACGCAAGTTGCGTCCCACACCAAAGGCCTACCCAACTTCCATGGCATTATGGTCATACCATCTGGTCTCTTGCCATCGACGCGTGCCAAGCCAGTGGGTTCCAATACAGCTGGCACCCCGGCGGAGGCAAGAGCACGACGGATGAGATCATTAATGCTAGCGTGCCGCGCTATCCGACCTGCACTCTTACTACAAGAAAGGCCATGGTGTCCGAGGCAGTCGACTGCTTCACCACATTGACAGCGATGTGGAGCAGCACAAGGAGCGCCCAAACGCAAACATGTAGCGAGCCGGAAGGTTGTATCACCTAACATAGTTCCTATATTAGGTGACGGTAGAGCCTGAAGCCAAAGGCCCGACTCCCACTCACCCACAGCAAGCAGGCGGGCACGCTCAGCAGTATTGGTAGACGTATTAATAAGTTTATTCCGTACCAACCTGCAGAGCGGCTCATCCCACTGTCTTTGGGAAAACGGATTCTCGGGCCGATTCGTGTCCGGGCAAGCCACTTTCCAGGCGTCCTCTGCATCGGACAAGCACGGCACTTCCGAGCTAACCAGGGAGAGAGTTAAAATTTTCCTGGTTAGTTTTTCAGTGCTGTGGACAGAAGACAGGAACGCCGGTAAGCTAACACTAGAAATTTTGCGGATGCCAAGGCCACCAAAACGAATTGGTAGGGTGGCTTGCAGCCACGCTCGGTCGTCCAGGGCCACATTAAGAATGGATGTTAAAGTGTTCCGAATAATTTGGTCAATTTTGTCCAAAAGTTGTGGTTTCTTCCAAAGAGGAGAACAACGGAGAAAATACATATAATTTGGAAAAATAAATAAATAAATACATACATTTTATTTCTTTGATTTAATTTCCAGTCCAATGTAGGAAATATACTTATAGAATTTACACCGACTATTTGTGCCGTTATTTTTGCACTTCACAACACAACAACATCTATTATTAGGCATTTTAAAAATTATTATTTATTACGAACTCCGTGCAAATTGACTTTACCTTCCCGGATTGTTGCGTATTTCTGCCACGATAAGCGCTGCGATCGCTTCACTATACCCCCACCATGTACTTCGCACATAGCCAATAAACTGACCTGAGGCAAGTTAACTGCCGGTATGTGAGGCCTCTTAGTCATATGAGTAGGTCATGTTACTAGGTACTCAGCTGATTGGGTATCTTTCTTTGACCGCACTTTACCTTGGCACCACATGTTCAGTCACGTACTTTGCTTTCGATCATACTCCAAATTATCTGTCCTTGGATATTCTACAATCGATTTTTAGGCCTATTAATAATCGTCAATAATAATTTCAACACTGACTTGTTTTATGTCCATAAATCAAGTAGTCAATTATGATGATGGTAGATTTAAGGCTCCTTCAAACAGGCGCGACGCGCGACGCGAATCACGCGTGACACAAAGGCACCGCTCGTTGCGCGACTTGCGGTGCCTTTGTGTCGCGCGTGATTTTATCGCGTGTCGCGCCTGTTTGGAGAAGCCTTTATCATACGTATAATAAAGTAAGCATTCACATTCCTTGTTTGTTTATGTTCAACTAACAATTTAACACGATTCTTAACCATTACAATGGCAACTTTACCTGTCTTGAGGTGTGCGAAATAAAATATTTTCGTGTCCTTTTGGGCGACAAGTTCGGGCCTAATCCCGCGGGGTAATTGCGTAACACACTATTTAAAATTTATCGCAATTTATTTCATTTTGAAAGTTCAGCCACGTTCATTGCGTTCAGTCTACTCTATTCTTGTACAAATTGCGACTAATAAAATAATTTGAATTTGAAATTACGTTGTTGAGCAGACGAATTTAGGTTAAATTTAGCAATGGAATAGAAATATCATCCAAAACTCTTGAATTGTGATTGAAGTTAGTAATCAGAGTAGGTACTTATTTACTTATTTTTTCTATAGTAGAGTCTCTACTGACAAAAGTCTGAAAACTCTATATTATTATAAAAGTAGGTACCTAAAGAAATGGATTTGGAAACGGCCTTGTATGAAAATTTATAAGGCCTAAAAAAATATTTGCCTGTATTGGCGATACTCCCAAGTTTAATAGGTATTCTTGTTGTTATAAACAGTTACTTTTTCTAACACCCACGTGCTGAGCTGTCAGTTGTGCAATGGATTGTGGAAAGTCGAGTTTTGCAATATATGCATACAAATTGTATTACGCACTAGGATATTTTACGATTTCCGTTCACTATCTCTAGCTTGATGTTTTTAAAGGAAATTTTATTTAACTTTGTAACGCCCATAAATACTCTTACACGATGTCTCTCTTGCGCAATATGTCTTATTAGCTGTATAATTATTTTCAATGGAACCATTTAAAATTATTTCCTTGGATTAATAGTGGTGCCTCTACTTTCCACAGCTAAACACTGAAATTTCTTGCATTCTTCCTGTGTTTAGACATTGGTTTGCAAAGAACCATTGATTAGGCTTTTTGTAGGCAGGTATACGACGTCATAAATCATTTACTATCAGATAGGATTGTGGTCAATTCAAGAGTCAGATTTTCTTAATGAAACATTTTTACTCGCAATATTTACGAATTTTATAATTTTCCGCGCAAAATCCTTCAGGTCACCTATTCAAAAACTCGATAAAAAAACCCTAATAAACAACTATGAAACTAATTTAGGAAATATCGAATTACTTTAAAAGCCTAGATGTTGATGTCCCTGACGCAGGAGTAAAATATAACAGGATGAGGATAGTTACCGGTATATGCAAACGCAGTAATAGCAAAAAACAGGTAGGAACGATATTAGAAAGATCACCTTCACTAAGCTTAATTGAAAATAGAAATAGATTTAAAATTGAACCAGAGAACATCATAGGTTTATAGATAAACATGTAAAGCTATTAGAAAAAAATCTTAGAAAGAATATAAATACCCACTTGGTGAAAGTTGCAATAGAAAAACACCGTTGAATAGGAATTGCAAAACAAGGAATTTCTCGGCACAAACCTTGGATCAATACTTGCTAGCCTTCAAGATAATAATAGAACCAAACGTCACAACAGGCAAAACGTTATTGAAATGGGCACTGATTTCTATGGTACCCTTTATTTGGACAGTTCTAATTTACAAACAGAAAATTCTACCATTTCTGTAACAATCAATCATAACTTTATTCGAGGAACAATTTTGTAATTTTGACAGCTCATTCATACAAAAACTCTCAAACGTCAATTTTATTCCTCGAACAAAAGTTATCTGGCTATGGAAAAATCAGCCCTTAGTCGAAAAAAAACGAAGAAATTGAAGTTTACCAAAAATAGACCAAAGTTATTCTTAGGGCCGTAAGATCAATCGTAGTTTAAACCACGGAAGAGAGTTTAATCTCTGGGCATCGATTATTTCATAAGAACAGTGGTAGTCAATAGTCGATCAACCAGATCGACTATTGGCAGTTTAAACCATCGATTAGTTTAAACTAGCCCAAAGGGTCGGTTAAACTCCTTTGTATAGATTAGGTAAACTGACCGTGAACTGGCAGAATTTGTTGTGACGATCTTTTAAAAAAAACCTACAAACATTTCTCCGTATCTATTCTTTGAAGCTTCGTTTTGTGGTTATTATAATTTATTTATTTATTTATTTATTTATTAAACATACACACACTATCTTAACAGGATGACCCCAATACAATAGCGGTTTGCAAACACAAACCTACAAAATGAAAAAATCTACTTACAGCTAATACTTAAAATAAAAAATCTAAACTTTAAAAATACAAAGCACTTCACACAATAATACATACATAACAATCTAACACACAATATTAATACTTAAATATAACTAACATAATTCAACAAAACTCTTGCGAATTCCCTCAAATTGCACGAAAATATGTCAATTCTCTCATGGACTTCATTTGATTGAATAATAATGGAACAGTATAACAGTGATTCGGATTCAGATATAGAAATAATACACGAGTTGAACGATATAAATAGTGATAAGATAAAAACTATGTCCTTTCCCGGGACTCAAACTATCTCTATACCAAATTTCATCTAAAACAGGTTCAGTGATTTAAGCGTGAAGAGGTAACATGGCAGACAGACACACTCTCGCATTTATTATATTAGCACTAGCAGCGCGCTACGGTTTCACCCGCATAAGTGTCGATTCCGTGGGAATATCGGGATAAAAACTATCCTATGTCCTTTCCCGGGACTCAAACTACATATCTCTATACCAAATTTCATCTAAATCAGTTCAGCGGTTTAAGAGCGTTTATGACGTACGCCATTTCATACAAACTTTCAAGCCCTTGTTTTTCGAAATGAATGAACCAATTCTAATGAAACTTCATACGCATAAGCAGGATACAAAAGTCTAAAAAGTTAGAACTTTTCCGGAAGAATCGGTATGGTACCTATTTCCAGGACCCGGCCAGAGAAATTAAAATGTTCTTAGTGTTTGAACGTTATTTTTTGGTGTCTGATTTTGAGTTGTCGGTTCGGTTTCCTCACGATGTTTTCCTTCACCGTTTTGAGAGCAGTTGTGATGAAATGATTTACACAAAGTAAAGGCTCCTACATACAGGCGCGATACGCGACATAATCGCGCGCGACACAAAGGCACCGCTCGTTGCGCGACTTGCGGTGCCTGTGTGTCGCGCGCGATGTTATCGCGTGTCGCGCCTGTTTGAAGGAGTCCATTGCTCGTTACGTTGAATAACGAAGAGCGAATATGGTATGTAAAAGGTATGTAATTTGAACAGTGATAATAGTGTCATCAATCAATCCTTTAGGTACAAGCATTGACATTGCTCATTAACTTGACAATGTTATTTTGATTACGTCAAAATTACCACACTAATATTATAAAGGCAAACATTTGTGAGTGTGTGTGTGTGTGTGTTTATATGTTTGTTACTTCTTCACGCTCAAACGGCTGGACCAATTTTGATAAAATTTTGTATGGAGGTAGCTGATACCCTGGATTAACATATAGGCTACTTTTTATCCCGACATCCCCACGGGATCGACACTCATGCGGGTGAAACCGCGGGGCGCAGCTAGTATATTCTGTAAGGGTAAGCGCACACGAGCCACTGGCCACAACCACTGGTGGCATACAAAACGTACGAAAAATCATGTGAACTGCTTGGCGCTGGGCTACCATACCGGGGCGGCTGTGGCCGGTGGTTCGTTTGCGCCTAGCCTAATGTTATGTAAGTAATGTCGATGTTTATGACTGTACTTAAATTAGTAATCGTAAAATTCATTATATTTCACATTTTAATGGGTTTGTATAACGTCAACACATAATATGTTACATACTTACTTGGTTATAAATTTATTTGGTTTAAACACCTGTACATTAAAGGTATATCTCACCTTTATACGTAAGTATATGAGCAAATTGCGTAGTAATTAATGTTTAATTATTACGTACGTGTTAACTGTGCCCGCGGTCCTGTTTGTACCCCATATTTTGATCTGAAATCCATTTCACCCCTACGCAAGATTTCACCGAAATTCATTGTCCCGTTACGGAGTGATTGGGTTACTAACTAACTAACTTATAACAAAACAATTATATAAACTGAACTGTTCTAAACTCACCTCTATAATATTTGTAAGGGCTGAGAAATATATAACTTTACTATAATATATGTACTACTACTTCTCTACTTGTGACCACTATAGTTTTCTGTCGCAGGCGAGAATGGGTGGTTCATGATAATGTAGGTACTTTGAGAGCAAAGTTTTTAATTAGCAGGACTGTCATACCACAAGCAAAGGACACAAACATACTGGCTTTTTAATTAGGGAAATTCCGGTGTCCTCTTTATTAAATCTCAGCGAAAATTTGCTTAAAACTTATATAAAAAGCCTTTCTGGGTTTCCTGCCCACAGAAGGGACAGTACCTACTTCCTGTATAATTTGTGCAGCCTCGTAGAACATGCATCTCCGTCTATAGTCCGACTTATAATATCCTGGACCGTAACTTCATTTGAATTTAGTTTAATTAAAAGCGTTTTCGCCGTACGGCGTTTCATACAAAATTTCAAGCCCTTGTTTTCGAAATGAATGAACCAATTTTAATGAAACTTCATATATACGCATAAGCAGGATACTTAGGTCTAAAAAGTTACTTAAGAACATTTTCGAAATGTCTAAGTAGATAACTGGAATTCTGTTTCTATGGAAAATTAAAAAACGCTCTAATTTGGCTGTAAAGCTATTTTTCAAAATTTTATTTTACTTTTAACACCTTTGTATTCTGCTTATGCGTATGAAGTTTCGTTAAAATCGGTTCATTCATTTCGAAAAACAAGGGCTTGAAAATTTGTATGAAATTCCGTACGGTGTAAACGCTCTTAATCTTATGACATTTATTTTTAATTTTATTTTTTGTTGAAATTTTTGTCATGTCATCATTTAAATATGTAGGTACTTATCTTTATTTAATTTCATATTCAGTTGTGACCTTATGTGCGTATATTTTATTGTGATGTTGTATGGTTGTATAGTTCTGCAATGTGACGAATATTTTTTTTATTTTATCTTGGTTGATACCATGATCTTGGGTGATCATTAAAATAAGTATTAGGAATAACATTAAATTGATATTTAATGTTATTCCTAATACTTATTTTAATGATTTAAAAATTTCATCGCTTATTTGTTCACCTTTAATAAAAGTGTTGTGCATGACTATAAGTGATGTAAGTATTTACACAGTATTAAAGAGTCGTGATTACCTATTGTGACTATCCTTGTAAATATGTCGTTAGTGTGCCTAAATATAATTAAGAATTTCCTATGTGGGAATTAAGAAAAATCATGCCTACATGTACACAACAAATCATGCCAACCTAATTCGATATTACAACGTACCTATTGAGACTCCGTAGCGTAGGTAAAAGAGGTGTTTCCATAAAAATGGCAATTTTTGGTTCTAGGAAATGTCGGTTTCTTCGCAATGTTTTCCTTAACCGTTTTGAAAGCAGTTGTGACGAAATAATTTATACAAATTAAAGCGCCTTTATGGGTTAGAACCTACGACCTACAAATCATCAGTTGCTATGATCACCATCCATCTGACAAGTTTATTACGTGTATGGCAATATCATTATCATCTGCCTAGAAATTTGCTAACAATTTTTGGGGTCGGTGTCTGAATACCAGTATTTTACGTTGACTGGCTGTGTATAGCAGTAACTCTGTTTGAATATATTAATTTCAGCGATGTTTCGACTATGAAAGGTTACATGCCATGTGAACCATACAACATGGTTGACCCTTCCTCCAATATATTATTAGGAATCTCACTACCATGTAACTGTCCCACGCCCCGCCTTCTGTTATCCCAAGGAGTATTGAGTACCTTTGAGTGTCAATGATAGTCGAATCCTTGACCTTTTTCTAAAACGCTATAGGTACAAAATCAACTGAAAATTTTACTTATAAATGTTCATGATAGAAACCTAAAAGTTCATCAAAAATATTGTACTACTTTGCATTGCGTATCGACGGCGGCAAAGTATCCAGCACATCAAGCTACTACAATCTGTCAAATTTCTTTAATAGATTTTCAACTTTATCGCTAAAGCATAAGGTTTAAAGTTGATTGGGAAAATTTGACAGTTTCAGGTAGCTTGATGTGCTGGCGTTTCTACAAAGAGTCAACTGCACTTTTTACGAAAATAATTTTTTTCATAATTCGACTCAAAATTCTGTTTTATCATAGGTTTTTTTTCTGTTTAATTCTCATTTATAATATCACGTCACACATCATTTATAAAGTCACGTAAGTATATAAAGACAACTACACCTATTTTTCACAAAGTGAACAAGTAGACACGGACATATACCATTAGACCGTGTATACCTAGAGAAATCGGCAAATTTACCTGTTCCAAACAAAGATATCAGTCACATAGCCGTTTTAACATGGGTTTTTCAAACTTGCCTTATTTTAGTTAAAAAAAAATATTATGTCACGTCTGCCTTATAAATATTAATTAAATAAGGAAAATTATTAGATACATAACTACTTTTATTTATTATAGCAATAAATAATGTGAATTACTAAAATAATAGTAATAATAAATAAGCTTAAGCAGTTAGGAATTTCCCCCGTAGAAGCGACCACGGCAGTTGGCTCATTTGGTTTTCCGTTTTTGTATAAAGTAGATAAATACCTACATTCTACCGTAGGTATTTGGGAAAAAAAAGATTTATTGCAGTAATTGACTTTAATCATATCCTTGATAATGCTCTATTAACTAAATGTTCTTGTTGTTGTTGTTGTAATGTTGTGTTGTATTGTTGTGTTGTATTATTGTGTTGTAATGTTGTTGTGTTGTTGTATTTATTCATTATCATAGTTTTGCGTTCAAAACGCTCTCCTGCAAAATCATGATTTTGTAGATAACCGTTTATACTTTGACATAGATCCATTTATCAGGAACTAGCTATTGCCCGCGACTTCGTCTGCGATCCAGGATGAAGAGTAGCCAATGTCCTCACTCAGGTCATGGTCTATCTGTGCGCCAAATTTATCGAAATCCGTTCAGCTGTTTTAGCGTGAAAGCTTAACAAGTAAACAAACTTACTTCCGCATTTATAATATTAGTTAGGATACTAAGGTCTCTTTCACTTGAAACTAAGTAAATAGGTACCATTAAAACAAAGTTTTCATACCTACTTCTTAAAACACTAGGGACAATAACACAGATTGCTTAGTTCGTTAGAGCTTGATTTACGATCTGGCTTAATGTAATGAGAAGAACGTGATTGGAATCTTTACAGCCTGCTACAAAAATTGCTACAAATCGTTGTGGCTGAACCGAACAAAAGTAATTGTAACAGTTCCATCGGCGTTGAAAAGTAAAGATGTACAGTAGTCTTGTGTATCGTTCAATGTATTGCTAATGGACTAATTAAAGCGTTTTAGTCGCAATGATTTATTGTATTGTGTGCAGGGTTCTAGAATCTGAGAACAAGCACGGTAATGTAGATAACATTACCGTGGAACACGTTCATTACTTGTGTGTGATAATTACATTGAGATCTGTATCTCAGTTTTAAGGCGATTAACTGAGTAAGGCATCGTCCCAAATAGAACGCGAATACGCGATCATCGTAGGTTCGTGCGAATTTTACTCGTACGATCGCGCGAACAAACATATTGAACTCGAATAGGTGTCCTAACTGACAATCGCACGACGCGGTCGCGCGACCGCGACGCCTAAGTCTATAAAATATATAAATCTATAAAACAGGTCATCCAAATATTTCCCGTCACCAAACATTGAGCGGCTCTGACGTCCATGGTTGTTGGTACCGACCGTGCCAGTGCCAAATTAGGTATTCCACGGTCGCTCGCGTCGTAAATAACGCGATGATCGCGCATTCGAGTTCTATTAGGACGATGCCTTACTGTCTTAACAATTTTCGTTAGCACACATGACTAGTACTTTCCTACTACTCCTACTACTACCTACCGCTAACTTCTATATTTTATGGGGGATTCCTAATAGTCTGATGTTTAAACTTAGACAGAAATAACCAAGGTTTGTCGTGAAACTTATGCTATGATGTTCCTAGTTATGCAAAGTTGGCGTAAAAAAGTTATAAGTTTAGTTGGGGAGCAAAAAATAACAAGAGTGTTCATTCTAGTTATTTTAGGACAGACAGCGCCTGAGGAGATTACAGATTTTTATCCATCTCAAAAGTTAGTGGACTTTATGTGACCGAGCGTAAATCCAATAAATATTATAGTATCGACTTGAATATAAAGTAGCTTATCCTATCAAGATGAAAGCGATAACTTGTTTCCTCAATTGGACTGGACACATATTTTCATTGAAATACGAATCAAAAAGAATCAAATGCAGAAAGAAAAATTGCTTTCTTCGGCTTAGAAATGTGTGTACCTAATTGCAAAACTACGTGTAATGTTTTTGAAAAAGATGCACATTGCTTCACAGTATTATTTATTATTTTTATTTTATGTTATTCCACTGCAGGGAAAAAGCTTCCTTTTCTCCTTTTCACTCTTCTCTGTCTTGAGCTAGTGTAGACGAATTTGGTGCTCGTCCAGCCATCTTTTCCTGAGTGTGCTTCGATGTCGCCGGACATTTTTTGGGTATGGTAGATTTGGCGCATAACCCATTCGACATGCGGCGTACGTTTCACAAAATGGATACCAAAAACATTTTCACTATAATCAAGATCAATTTAATACAAATACTAGGTTAGGTTCATGCAGTCACTTGGCAAGTTTGTTTGTAGAACTCCCACTGTCAGAATAAACTTCAATGTTTATCCACCCATTAATTCCACTTTAATTAAACGTTGGACTCGGTTTATCTACCCATTGTAGTCTAACATTTATGTTACTATTTCTGTCCGATTATTGGCCAGCGACCTGACGAAGATTTGCTTGAAAAAATGCATAGAAAATTAATAGAGAGAAGAAATTTTCGAATGTAGAAAAGTGATTGTTGTACAGTATATTGCTCGCAGAACAGATGGCCGATGGGGCCGAAAGGTTCTGGAGTGGCGATCGCGTACCGGAAGACGTTGGAAGGACTCCCACAAGATGGACCGTTGGCCTGGTAAAGGCCCCAGGAATCCGCTGGATGTGAGAAGCACAGAACCGGTTGCACCGGTTGAACCGGTTGCGGTCCGGTTGCGGTTGCTTGGCGGAGGTTTATGTCCAGCATTGGACGTATTTCGGCTGAAATGATGATGATGAACTATACCTAATATACCTATTTATTTTTCAAATATTATTTATCCTTCCGTAGTTTTCGCCTATGATTATATATTATAAGTATCTTCTTTTTGGTATCCCTTGATATTATCCTGTACCTATGTATTCTCCCATAACAACAAGCATGAACATATAAGGAGCTTGTGAGCAGTAACTATACCTTGATATTTTTTTTCTTATAGACATCTGATGTCTTCCCTCAGATGTCTATAAGAAAAAAATCCCCCCCAATTCCACAATCCCAATCCCCAATCCCCAATTCTCGTAATTTTATGAACGTTCACAGTCTGATCTGTCTCAATCTGTCAAAAATACCTCTAAACTACCAATAAACATTTTCGACATTGATTGTCGCTGAAATGAGATTAGATACGAGTAGATTTTGAAAGTATTTAGCTACGGGAATTGGCCTTCTGCAAGTAGGTATAAGTACAGTCGCAAACAGATAAACATCGTGTCCAATAAGATAAGACACATGTTTACGTAGAGAGGTCACTCCGCAGGTCGAACCGATACAATAAAACTTCATTGTCCATTGGAAAACTACAAGTTGTCGATTCAATTATTTTTAATAAGAACCTGTATCTTATTTGACATCGGTAATGTGAGAGTTTTTACAGCAGCTGGTACGGGAAAATAATGCAATTATTCGATTTTGGAAATAAAATTTAAGGTTGACTCTAAAAAGTGTACAACAAAAAAATATAACATGCCTGTTATGTAATTGAAAACTATAATATGAATACAGTTTGTTCAACGTGACTAAAATGGTTCAATTTTAATCAAACTTCCTCTAATAAGTACAACAACAAATAAGTATTCTGAATTGCTCGATTATGTCTCAAAGGCATACATTTTATTTTATACGCTGTGTTTTGTGTCATTTTGTTCATACAAAGTGGAGACGACAAGACGACAGTAAAATCAATTTCGTATAATACGTTCCCAGTCTGCATACAAAAATTCAACTGCAGATGGCAGATACAGATGGCAGACCAAATACAGATGGCAGGGACATCGACACGCAAACATCATATCAAAATTAAAATCTGCTGTTTCACAGAAAAATGCAATACCTACATGGTTAAAATGTATGGAACAGTATTTTTTTTTAACAACCGTGGAATTACTTCAACAAATCCATGGTAGGTTGTGCGTCCCTACCACTCTATATTATCCAATAGTTTAGTCACTATAGATTGTTAAAATCAACAGTTGACCCATCACTTATAATTAGTTTTTTAGAAAATAACACTTTTTTATATCAATGTTAGGATTTATTTTTAACCAACTTAAAAAAGGAAGAGGTTCTCAACTCGACTTGTTTTTTGTTTTGTATGTTTTTACGCGATTTCAAAAAATCTTTTTTTAATGGTTAGGTTATGCCTCAGGGGTGGTCCCATATAAAATTGATTAATTTTGCTTTAGTAGTTTTTGAGTTAGGTTCAATAATACGTATTTTTGCCACTGAGGTTATATTGATGATGTTATAATAATTTTCTCTCACTGATGTTTACATGGCAAGTAGTGTTATATGAATTTGTGTGGGGTAAGTACAGATTGGCTAGCACATCAAGCTACTACAATCTGTCAAATTTCTTTAATAGATTTTCAACTTTATCACTAAAGCATAAGGTTCAAAGATGATTGGGAAAAATTGACAGTTTCGGGTAGCTTGATGTGCTGGCGTCTGTACAACTTAAAAGTAAAAAATAAAAACTTAAAAAAAAAATCAACCGACTTCACCAAACGATACCGGCTTCCGAAATTAAAGTTATTTTTGGCTTTGTAGTGTCTTTTTTGGAAGCCGGTCGTTATTTTTTTATAAAATAGTTTTATTCTTTTGTATAAAGCGAGTGTGGATAACTTTGAAAAATCTATCTTAGAAATCGAGAAATTCTCAATCAGATTAACATACTAGTTAGCCTTGATCAATCCAGCACAAATACCTTACAAGATAAGCCTGTTATCTGTCAAATGGTAATCACTCACTCAATCAATTAGCGTGTCAATTATGTCTATTGACAGACAAAATGTCTGCTTTATGGAGTTTAAGCTAACATAATTGTAATTAATAGCTACCAAACGGTCGCGTCTAGCGTCACTATGCCAAGGCTAGACATTGAATTAGTTAGAAGAACACTTATTTAATTAGTATTTTACTTTATCTAGGAGTTGTTTTGATTAGTTTTATGAGTAAGTTTAATAGGCAATACTTTTCCTCTTGGAGATCCCCACAGTCCTACTCTTGGTCAATTTTATTTGTTTTTGATCGATCGGTCAGTTATTTCTTCATGTTTAAGTAACTAAGTACCTCATACTTCACGTGGGTGTCGTAAAAGGCGACTAAATGTCGTACCGGAGGATGGGCAGCAGCGTTCTCTATGCATTCCACCACCATACCATACTGCGATCGCCAACCCGCCTGCCAAGCGTGGCGATTATGGCAACCCCCCCCCTCCCTTTTGGTGGAGGCCTATGTCCAGCAGTGGAGGTCTTTCGGCTGAAATGGTGAAGTAACTAAGAGACCTTTTTGCGGATGCACTCGTGTTGAACACAATAAAAAAATTTTTTCATCAAAGAATAACTTGCAAAGTTATTACGCTCGACGCACGACGTTGTTACGCAATAAAATTGCGTATGTCGTGTATTTTTATGAGAGCACTGTGTGATTCCGTTGCAGGCGCGGTGACAGTGCTGTGCTCGCCTGTACCGCCACGCTCCGCTTCAGATAACTTGTTCGTTCAGACGATTTTCCACGAAGAACTAAATGTACTAGACGCGCTAACTATATGTACCATTTTTGAGAAGAAGAAAAAGTGACGAGAATTGTCTTGATTTGAATTGTCTTGAATTGAGAAGAAAAACTGATTAAAAAAACTTTTACTTTGTAAAACCATGAGAAAGTAGACGAGATGCTAATGTAGGTAAACGAAGTCTGGAAATTATTTGGAATTAAACAACTTATCCTTTATCAGTAAACACAACATACCTACATAATTAGCCTATAATATGTCAGCTTATAATATATTATTTATACTGCTGAGACACAGGCCTCCTCTTTTCGAGAGGGAGTGGGTAGAAATCCACCACGCGGTCACGTCTTTGAATTTTTGGTTCTAGATGTCCTAGTGCTGGTTTTCTCACGATAATTTTCCTTCACCATTTTGAGAGCAATGGTGATGAAATAATTTACACGAAGTAAACCGCCTGTCTAGGTTCGAACCTACGCCCTACAACTCATAACCACTGAATCACCACTACTCTCACTCAACCACACAACATGTTTAGTAATCAAAAACACTGTCAAGTTCATAATTACGTAAAGAAAGACTTTATAAATGACAACAACTTACACAGTGATATAATACGTGTCAATGTCAATGGAGTGTTCTTAATTTTAAACAAGTTTACATAACTGAAATATTTGCCATTTTTGACGAATGATTGGCAAGAAGCAGTAAGGATTATGTTCTGTTTATACTCTGTATAATCCTTTAACCCTTTATCCTTATAATTAACTCGCGAAACTCCGCAGACGTAATAGGTAAGTATCGAACTTGATAAAACGACAAAAAATATAATTTGATAATTTTAAACGTCCCTTGGTAGAGTAGTTACTAGAAAAAGGAGTTTAGAGAATCAGTTTATTTGTTTTATCGGGTTTCGATATTGATAACTTTACATACACGATTGTATGTTAAGTTAATACGACAAAAACTGATTTTATAAACTCAAACAACATTATCTAATTGCGGTCGTTGACCCGAAAAAAAAAAATCATTTTATTTCCTTTTCATCGAATTTAAATATCGATTACCTACGTCTGCTGAGGTTCGCTGGCAAATTTAATTGAACTCTGTAATACAAAAATATTAGTTCCTGATTGATCCGTTTTAATAAAAAAAAAAACAACAAAGTCAATGAATACTTACCGTACGTGTCAAGATTTGCAACAAAATGTTTAAATTAAAAACACTGACAGGTCTAGCATCAAAACATCTTCGTTAATATTTTCCACTTGGCATTCGTTTAGTAGTTGTACTGAACAAGGTTCAGTGAAAGTGTAGCAGTCTGAACATCTGTTAAAAGTTATTAAGAATCAGCAGTTTTGCAGTCTGTTCAGGGTTTTAGTTTTCAACTTGGCTGCACCTAAAAGTTATACAAGTTTTTAACTTTGTCTTCGAAACGAATAGACGTTTTAAAATATTCAATAAAATTGATGATAAATAGTAAATTCAGGGAAATTTGCCATTACTGGTCAATATCGTAACAGCTGTGAAGAGAGCTTTTGAAGCTCTGGTCAAACTGAAGCGAATCATGCGCGGCATGTGGGACGAAATTTACTCGCACTGAATGTGGCAACTAACTTGTGTCTATGGGGATGTCCAAACAGCCGGTCGATTCTGTAAAAATCTCACCGTGAAAATTTAGGTGAAGTGAGTTCGTTTTTGCTAATAATTGTTACTATTGACAGCATGACAGCTCACTCCACGCTCACTTCACTTAAGTTTTCCCGGTGAGATTTTTACAGAATAGCACCGCTGACACGAAAAGTCGCGTGACTTCCTAAAAATTAAAATAACCCGCGCATACCGCGCGCGATTCGCCTCAGATTGACCAGCCGGTCGATTCTGCAAAAATCTCACCGTGAAAACTTAGATGAAGTGAGTTCGTTTTTTCTAGGAATTGATACTATTGACAGCTCACTCCACGCTCACTTCACCTAAGTTGTCACGGTGAGATTTTTACAGAATAGCACCGCTGACACGAAAAATCGCGTGACTTCCTAAAAATTAAAATAACCCGCGCATCCCGCGCGCGATTCGCCTCCGATTGACCAGCACTATAATTGGGTAAAGGGTCCTTCAAACAGGCGCGACACGACACGCGACACAAAGGCACCGCAAGTCGCGCAACGAGCGGTGCCTTTGTGTCGCGCGCGATTATATCGCTGGTCGCGCCTGTTTGTAGGAGCCTTAACACACTATCAATCTCAATCTGAATCATTTTAAAGGATATTGCTAATCCATTGCTTCATATGTTCGAAAAACGTGTCTGCTCAACAACGTAAATAACGCAATGAATGTTGTTGAATCTGTCAAAAGGAAACCCATTATAGGTACTGATAGTGTGTTACGCAGAGCTGGTAGCCCCGTGGAAATAGCCATACCTTACGAGTTCAAACTCAAAACTCAAACTCAAACTCAAAGCATTTATTTCAATTAAACCTTATACAGGCACTTTTGAATTGTCAAAATTTAAATAGTCCGTCAGTTAGTCAGAAAGTTGAAGCTAGATGCTTATTCAAAAACGTAGATCTCTATGGAGAACCAAGTTCCGAACCAAGACAGGCCCTGAAGCAAAAATTCGAAGACATGTGACATCTACCAACCCGCACTGGGCCCGCGTGGTAGATTACAGTCCACTCCCGCTCGAAGAGAGCAGGCCTGTGTCCCAGCAGTGGGAACATTGTAGGATGATTATGCTTACCTGAAAGTCAAACAAAGGAAATCTAAAACCTTATCTGGTTTGAAACCAAAAGGATTTCATGGTTCGTCTTGCGAAGAATATAAAAGGAACAAAAAACGTGTAAAGATAAAAAAATTCACTCTCGAACCTGGAAGCATTTTTGCTTTATACAGTTTACACCTATATGAAACAAGACTTTTCTATCTCTGCGCTCCAAAAATTGCTTTGTTTCCGCCGCGGTTCCTGTTAAAATCCCTTTTGTTACAATATTTTGATTAAGTGTGTCCGTTTCTTGACTGAAAAGCTTCCATTATTTAGTGTTCAAAAAATGACCTGAGACTACCTGTGGGGTGAATGTATGTATAACGTTTTGACGTGACAACGTCTAATAAATCGATGAAGCTGGCTGCACTCACGAAAAAACATGACTCATGTAGCGTTACCTCGCGGCCTCGCTCTGTAGCGTTCCATGGCGGCTTGAAGTGCAAGCTAATATTAACAAATGCAATGCAACTATTCCATCAGTATTTTCTTATGACGTTGTCACGTTCAACTATCGTCAGTAAATCGACTTTACAGACAACCGATTTTTTTTTAATTGGTTGGCACCTTCATAGACGAGATACATACTTACACATAAATAGACCCTTAGACATAAATAGACCCTTTTATCTTGAGGGTAGAATGCTATCTGCTACGATACTTAGGTACTCAATCCTTTTAATTCGTTCAAGTTTGTACGTCACGTCTGGTCTAAAATCTAATTGTAATATAACCATCTAATTTAAATTTCATCGCCTTGTTTTCTAGTGGTCGCAAACACTATTGCTACTAGAACGTGAGGTCCTGAGTTCGATTCTCAGTGCAAAATTCTCGTGCAAAATTTTTGGGTTTTTCTGTCATAAATTTCTCAGTATCAGTCCGGAGTCTGGATTTCTGCCCAGTTCATAGCAATAGGCTTGCCCACTATTTCATGGGACTTAAAAATAACTGGCAAAATGCGGGTGCACTACAGGTACACCCCTGCCTAACCCTTCAGAAAATACAGGCGTTGTATATTGCAAAAGTTTTTTTGCATACATAATTATATTAGTGGAGATGAGTTTTTTTATAGAAGTGGTACTTTTTTTTGGTGTTTCCAGAATGTTATATTCCTGGAATTCCCAAGCGATGAGCAGCCATTACGTCTAAACCTTAACTAGACTCAAATTGGGGTTGAAATTTGGGTCAAATTTATAATGAATGCAAAATAAGCTTAACAGGCACTTTTGTATCAATCAGCTTATCGGATTTTGGTGAAATAATTATAACTGTGCAGGGTAGCCTTTACCAGAAGTGGTCATCGTGTTAGTGGTTTAGCAGCTTGGATTTCATCAGAATTATAATAACATTTCGTCGTGGAATTGGTACGACAGCGGCTCTCCTGACATCACCTGTCATCAAAATACAGATTTCTTTGCGGTGATTCCAGTAACTTCGTAACAAAGCTAGAGGGCGCCACTTGCTGCGCAGTTAAATATATACGGACTTACTAAAAATGTACTGTTTTAAACACTTATAAACTAATTTTTCAATTTGATTTGATATTTGTTGAAAGATGAAAAAATCCGTAAAGCCGTTTTGGCGTGAAAGCGTGTTACGCTTTCACGCCAAAACGGCTTTACGGATTTGGATAAAATTTGGCACATGGGTAGACCATGACCTGGATTAGGACATTATAATACTTTTTATCCCGATATTCCCACGGTATCGAGACTTATGCGGGTGAAACCGCGGGGCGCGCCGAGCTATAGATAGATAGATACATGGGAAGGATATCTAAAGAAAGTGATAAAACAAAGTTTTCTACACAAACTTTTACAGCAGGAACCACGAGAAGAGCAAATACATTTTTGTTAATAAAATATTTCAGCCTAAGTAATACGTTCTCATTGATATAATTACTCGATCGTTAAAGCAAAACTTCGCTCATACTTACCTTTTATTTAATTTAGGCACTTATAATAGGAACTCAAGTACCAGCCCTCAACCTGATAATGGTACCGTCATAACGTGAATTAGTACTAAAAATAAAGTACGAAGACCCATAATAATTGTACCATTCAGTATAATTTCTGAGAACTTTCAAACGAAAATATATTCAAAGGGATTTCACCTTTGATTTTATTTTCGTTTGAAAGTTCTCTAGTTTAATCATATCGAAAAAACAAAGTACATATTAACAAAGAATAAAACCTTGCTTGGTTTCTTCTTGCTGACTTGTTATTGGTATGGTATTTGTGTCAACAAAATAAACTATTTCAACAACACAAACAAACAACAACAAACCAGACACCACCACCACCTAACAAACCAGTTTTGAGCTTAGGTGAATAAGCAATGCAATTACATTAGAGAATAGTCCTCCAGCCAGAATTTCGGCCCTGGCGACCAATCTCAGCGGAGGCCAGCCCAAATTCTGGCCGGAGGACTATTCTTTATTCAGGCGCGGGAGATATTATAGTGCACATGTGTGTGCACACAGGAGCACTCTCTTTCATAATCCGATGGGACGGCAATATGATACGGGGGTATCACACCGCCAACTTCCAAATTCCAATGGAAAAATCCAATAACACTTTGCCCCGGGAATCGAATACGAGGACACCACAGCAGTCGCTTGCGCCCACGAAACCAACGGATCAGTCAGTCAACAATCCACGCAATAAACATATGCAATGCCACTGTCCATTCCATGGTTACCTGGAAGAGATTGCAAAAAGCGATAAGGCCGCCTATTGTTTATGATGTATTTATTAAGTCTCCTACAAACAAGCGCGACACGCGATATAATCGCGCGCGACACAAAGGCACCGCTCATTGCGCGACTTGCGGTGCCTTTGTGTCGTGTCGCGTCTGTTTGATGGAGCCTTTATGTTATGTATTTTTGTGGTGTACAATAAAGTACATAAATAAATAAAAAAAATATATATATAAAAATCCGAATTGAGAACCTCCTCTTTTTTTGAAGTCGGTTAAAATACAATAAAATAGGTAAAATCTCACTGGTCCTGCGTTCGATTCCCGGGGCCTGTATCTTGGGGGTTGGAATTGCGACATTTTCAGAGTATGAGTATGTTATGTTTTCCTGACTTGCATATAATCACTATGTACCTCACATAGTGATTATTGCAAGTCAGGAAAACATAAACTAAAATTAAACTAAACTAAAATCAATTAACATAAAACACATAAAAAACACTTAAAACAAGCATAACTTTGACTGTACATAAAACAAAATTTTCATTTAATTTTCAATTTGATTGACAGTATAATTTAAGACTGATAATAATATAATGTGAAAGTTTCACTGTTTTTAAATTAGTTTTTGTTATTCAAACACGCTTGACGGCCGAACGAATTCGGTACACTAAAGGCCAGCGCATACCGGCGGCATAGCACAGCATAGCATAATCCATACTATAATATTATAACTGCGAAAGTGTCAGTCTGTCTGTCTGTTACCTCTTCACGCTTAAACCGCTGAACCGATTTAGATGAAAATTGGTATAGAGATATTTTGAGTCCCGGGAAAGACATAGGATAGTTTTTATCCCGATATTCCCACGAGATCGACACTTATGCGGGTGAAACCGCGGGCCGCTGCTAGTCAGCCTATCTTTTCCCACTGCTGGGACACAGACCTCCTCCCAGTGAGAGGACGTGGGCCATAATCTACCACGCAGTCTTATTTCGGGTTGGTAGATTTCACATGTCTTCGAATTTTTCGTTCTAAGACATGCATGTCGGTTTTAAGAGCAGTGGTGATGAAATAATTTACACAAAGTAAAGGGCCAGACCGCGAACCTGCGACCTACAACTCGTAAGTCGCCAGGCTGTTACCACAGGGCCACCACTGCTCACGGGGACGACATCGAGGAGGATTTGCCGCCGGCAACACACACTGATGATTTACGATGCCGCAAGCGGCCATGTCGTTCGAACATTCACCGTGTGTAGCGGGTGGCGGCGCGGGTGGAAATGCGGAGTGCACTGACTTTCCCCCGCGATCATATGATAGCGGACTCCGGCGCATACCGTCGTATGCCTTCGCATCCCACTGCGTGCCATCGCATCCCGCCGCTTTATCCTCCAGCTCCAGCGCGCTCTTTAATACCGCAGAGAGAAGTCCCTTTAATGCTCTCTGATCTTTGAAATCTATATCTTGTTTTAGATACGTACAAATTTACGTTAGGAAATTTAAAATACCGTACCCTGCCGTCCACCGATCGACTTTTCATTTAAGGAGGTGTGGTAAAATTTTGGACGCAATTGCAACCGCGGGCAATGGCTTAGCATTAGTGTGGTTGTTTTGGTAAAACAAAACGGACAACCTTCCGTGTTTACCATGTTTGTGTGTGTTTTTATTATTCATAAATTATCTACTTATTGAAAATCAATTTATATTACTTATGTGTTGAGCAAGCTTGATTGGTTATGTTGTCTGAAAAGTTTCATTTTCAGAGAATCGAGTGTGTTTTGTTTTTTGGATTAATTTTAATTTCGAGAATTGTAATTATTGAGGCATTTAGGTAATAAACTAAAGAATCGATGGATAGATTGTGTAAAAGGTGGTAATGTTAGAAAGCGATGAGTAATAGAAATGTATGAAAGAAGAAGATATGCTGTGCCGACCCCAAATAAATTAGGATAGGGGCAGGAGAATGAAAGCTCCCGCAGACAAGCGCGACGCCTCGATACGACGCGATTATGGTAGAACAATTTCCATGAAGTTTTCATAGACATTGTTCTACTAGAGTTGCGTCGCGCCTTTCTGTAGGAGCCTTAATGATGACATTGAGAGGTATGAAATATTTGAGTGGCATCCAACTAAAGCAGCTGCCTGTATACATTATTTATGATCTAACTAGATCAATTATTATACAATAAATATTGCCTAACTAATATTTAACATCGTTATCTAATACCGGACGAAACGCAGCCTACCGAGCTATAAATTATAGTCAGTCAGCGTGGCTTCGAGTTTTATTGAGTAGATAATTTCCTGCTAGATAAACAGTACACTTCGCGATTATCAAGGCATCGATGTATAATCATCGATGTAACAATTTTCACAGAATAGTATTTCGAACTTGTACAATATAGGAAGTGGAAGTTGGAGAGATCGCACGATACATTCCCACGCTCGTTAATGAGTTAGTATTCATTAATAATGGTGTAATAATATGACATGCGTTACATAATGCGGTCGATACATTCAGCTTTGTTTTTTTAACCGACTTCAAAAAAAGGAGGAGGTTATCAATTCGGTTGAATTTTTTTTGAAGTGAAAACTTTAGGCGCTTTGGGCATTTTTTGAGATGGGAAAAAATCCATTGAACTCGCGACACTGTTACCGACACCACGCTACATTCGGATGTGTTCGGCTGTCCTCGGGATTACCAATGCGCGCAAAAGGGTGAAGGAAAACATCGTGAGGGAACTGGCGTGTCTTAGAGCCAAACATTTGAAGACATCCAACCCGAACTGGGCCCGGGTGGTGGATTACAGCGCACTCTCTCTTACAGAGAGGAGGCCTGTGTCCGAACAGTGGGAACACTGTAGGTTGATTAAAACTACTCCGTACTGGTACTACTCTTTGTAGTTTGTGTAGATTATATAAATTAAATTACATAATAAAAACCTATTAAAACTTTCACTTAAAACACTACAATAAAACAGTAGTCAACGTTTTAAATCAGGTCTTAAAATTACAGGCGACATTTCAAATTAGTTCTTTAAATTAGTCACAGTCATAACCACAGCACTGTACAGCTACCAACTTGCCTAACACCGGGAAAAACAAGGAATAAAACTAAAAATGCTCCATTATCTATTGAATCATAATACTATTGCCTCACTGTTGACCTCGTTAGTTCGTTTTGCTCGCTTAGTTCGTTTTGCTGAAAGACTTAGCTGGCAAGGCACCACCCACGCCTTACCAATTGGTCATCTGTGACGACCTCCTTGAAGAGCTGTTTAGGGGTTACAGTTAAAAATTGTTGAAATGAAATGAAATGTTTATTGATGAAAGTAGATCCTTTAAAACACTTTTACACATCAATATTTTGCTGGTCAGTATTTTCAAATTAGATGGCGCCGGCATTTCCCAGCTTTTTTTTTTTTTTTTTTTTTTTTTTTTTTTTTTTTTTTTTTTTTTTTTTTTTTAGCTGACTGATCCGTGAGAAGAAATACCGAAACAAACTCAGAGTTGATCTCTTTTAAAGTCCAACATCATATTATTAGGAATTTATGTAAGTCTAACAAACAATGCAGGACCATGTCTGGCATAGTTTTGAAGAAAGAGCCACTGCAGCTTTGATTTGACCAGACAGGGTGATTGATTATCTGTGACGACCTCATTGAAAAGCAGTTTTAGTTAGAGGGTGCAGTAAAAAATTTTTAACTTGTAACTTCTAGTGGTTCAGTTCGTTTTGCTGAAAAACAGAGCTGGTAAAGTGCCACCCACGCCTTATCAACTGGTCATGTGTGACGATCTTCTTGAAGAGCTGTTTAGCGGTTACGTTACAAAATAGTTGAATAGCGTTACTTTAATAAAGCAAAGTGCGATGCAAACTAAATTGATTGGTCTGTTAAGGTAACTCACACATAACATACAGCAAGCATGCTTGAGCATCTATCCAGAAACATTAACCTGACTTGTTATGTTATGACTCTGTTCAGAAAAATTTACAAGGTTACAGCTACGTATGGAAGTAGAGCTTAGGTTTAGGCCCTGGGAGAGACTCACGTAAAATAAATGATTTATTATTTATTTACTTATGCGTACAGTCTGTTTGTTTTGTACTATTTAACCAGAAATTGTTTGTATTGGTACTCACATTCGCTATAAGAACACTCCTTAATGATTTCTGAGTAAGGATAACTTTAGACATCATATATCATACATGTACCCACACCATTTCTTTATGTTATATAAGCAAATAATGTAGGTACACGAATAATAATTACACGTATTTATCTAATCCGTAAACATCTATCAGTAAGTGAGTCATAATTATGTAGGTAATGTTTTGTTATGCTCGCTACTGGGCCGCTCATTAGAAGACCCTGCTATACACATTTACAGGTTGCTACGCTTTCTTTTTATATTTAAGTAATCGTTTTATGAATTTAAAAGTTATTTTATTAAACTAAGTTAAATAAGTTGTTGTAATAGTATTTTTGCTTATAGTTTTTCTCGAGTTTATTTCGTTTTTTATAAATTTTGGTATTTTATTGATTATTGTGGGTGTTAAAAATTTAACTGTTCGCTTGCCATAATAATTTCTAACTTGAGGTACTTTTTGGTGATACTTCTTATGATTATTTTATGTAATATCTGTAAATGAATAACTATTTTGATTGTTTATAGACATGCAATTACTGGAATAGTGTGAAAACATGAAATTGACAAGTATTAGGTATAGATCATATTTACCGATAATTACTTATAAATTACTGTCCACCCCGAAGACGACCAACTGACCTACTGATGTTTGCTTAAATGGAATATAATAAGGAGAAAGAATAGAGCTTTTATGAAATAAGTTGGCTAAAGAGTTGAGGATAACGCATACAGACAGACTACCTGTTCTTATATTATGAAAGTTTACTTAATTTCCCTAAAACTTAAATAAAATATTAAATTTTACACTTCACTTACTGTCTTTGTTGGTCATGATAATAGAAAATTCGGATCTACTTACAACATCATCAAAATATATAACACGTACCCACGTACGTATGTGCCTAAAAGAGGAAATCATATTCTGTTCCACATGTTCCTAAGCTCATTTAAACGTGCCTTCATAAAATATATAAATGACTATTGAAAGAGCACCTTTCTCAATCAAAAGTCGGAACGTGCTTCACGAATAGACTTTTCCAATAAGTACTTATAACTAACTCCTTTTAATACTTTTCCCGAGAAAGGTAATAATTTATTTGTTGCTTTGTTGTTTGTTGCTCAACATTAAAGAAAACGCAAATATTAAAAATGTCTATCGTACTATCTGAAATCATTCGTAGATTTCTTTGACAGTCCTTACGGGACAGAAGCCCAAAAGTCTAACCACATCTTACAAAGGGGAATGGTGTTACCCAGTAACTGAGTTGTGGTGGTCAGATAGGCAGTCGCTCCGTGTAAAATGCTCGTATTCGTTAGACTGGAAGCCGACCCCAACATATTTGGGAAAAGGATGAGAGGGTAATTCTGTAACACGTTAACAGTAGCAATGGCTTTTATTTTTACAGCTCAACAACATTTATTGCGTTATTTACGTTGTAGATTAGCATTACCCTTCAAAATGATTCAGATCAAGATTGAAACGCAATTAGGGTGCTGAGATTTCTTGGAAAAAATATGATTTAGTAAGCAGTACAGCAATAGCTGTATTACAGTAGTGTCTTTTAAAATTCACGGTACGATAATTCGTAGTACTTAGTTACATTTAAGGTAAAACATCGAAGAATTGTTGAATTTATTTTATCTTCACCTCTTGAATTTCAAGTAGTTTGCCTTATAGAAATTCTGAAAGCAGTCTACCATATAATATACAATATAATATATAATATACCCTGCTTTGCCGCTTCAGATATTTAAGTTTCCTATATTTTGTTAGAATTTAGAGGGGTTGTAAAAATCTTGTAGTATTTTGGCACTATTTCACTGTAGTTTTATTTATTCCTTAAACACGATGTAGGTACAGAGGCAGAATAAAAATCTACGGCATTTTTGTCAGTCAACCTTAGGGTGATAAACTGACAACCAACCTACTTTTATCACCTTATTTATTATTTATTAGGTCAACAATAATAAATATACAAATGCACACACATCAAATAAAAATATTGACCAATAAATAAAAACGTCGAACGACGCATCTGTTAACGAGTCATCCGTTCTGAGTTTCATCTGTCATCCAGGCTACTTAGACTTTTAGAATAGTGTTGACAGCTAAGTAGGTAGCCTAGATGTATGATGATGATGTATAGCGGATGGATGTCCACGATTAAATTCTTCCTCGTCAAATTTGATTGGCATGTTTCCGTTGCTAGGCAAATTCGTCATGTTCGAATCCTCAATATTTGGGCTCAGAGAACCGTGACGAGGGCGAGGGGTACCTGTGATTACAGATCAAGTCACGTAACATCAGAATTCAGAATCATTCGCCTGAAAAATATCTACTCTCTTACTTTTTTATTACGATCGTAAGGTCTGTCTATGATACTGGTCGGACGTGGCCCATTTACTTGAAACCTGAAATCATAAAAAATATGTGTCACTGTAATGTAACAGGTGATATATTAGTGGAAGAGGTTTTTGTCGTGACTTAGAATTCAACAAATATTTCGTATCTTTTCTAGTTATTCCTGAAACTAACGAAATAGTAAGGTTATTCTCAGAAAATTCTATTTAGTTTAATGTTTTGTTAAAAGGAGAAACCGTATTTTATGATAAGTGTATAGGGTAGGTACTTAGTTTCCTTCATTCAATGAACAATTTAATCGAGATTTTATCGATGAAATGCTGCAGCGAATCGGATCGGTATTCATAACAAACATGATGCTCGTTCCTTGAATATTCTATTCACCTTTGTGTAGTCGTGTAATTTATAATCCTCTACCTTTTCAGAAATATTTCTATCAAGATTTAAAAAAAAATTGAGAATAATAAATGTTAAAATGGCTAACAGCAGAAGCATAAAGTTTTTACGTTTGTATTTTTTATTTGCTATTGTTTTCGACTAGATTAAATTTTCTTTTTCTGACTACCTTTATCATAAATGCTCCTTCAAACAGGCGGGACACGCGATAAAATCGCGCGCGACACAAAGGCACCGCAAGTCGCGCAACGAGCGGTGACTTTGTGTCGCGAGTAATTCGCGTCGCGCGTCGCGCCTGTTTGTACGAGCCTTAAAACGACCAAAATGGAAAATCCGTAAAGACTTAAAGTGACTGAAAAGTTTTGACCTTTTTTTTTATATTTAGCCATCTTTAAAATTAATTTAAATAACTTAGAAAGTTCTAGATTAAATGAAGATATTCTCAAGTCTAGACTAGTCTAAAAAAATCTTTTTCTCTTTAGTCTTCAAAAAGTTTAAATATTTTATTTTATTTTTCAGGTTACAAAGAAAGCGAACGTCTGAAAACAGGTTAGTTTGATCTCTCATATTGAAACGCCTCTCTACAGGTAACTGTTATACAAAGTGGTTTACACTTCATCTTTAATAATATAATTGTGAAATATTGCAGCGAGAAATAAGATGAAATCCTTCAGAACAGTAAAAAATTAAAGACTATTTCATAAATATTTGCTCATTAAAGTACTACAAAATGTTTTCAATAAAAACTAATTAAAGCGCGACCAAATTGCACAGATTTTTCGAAAGGAGGCAGAATATCTGCGGCCATGAATACAACGGGATGAAAGTGGTTCAAGGTCGAAAGGGAGGGTGTGGCCTTGACTTGGGCGATTGCTTCCCCCTAGAACAGCTGCGGATAAAGAGAAAGTAGCTCTACTTTGTAACCCGGGTGTTGAACAAGTTTGAGTTGCAGGATTATTTTTATATGGAGCGTTTTAAGTGGAGTATTTTTACGATAATGTTTAAAAGATGCTAGTATTTTATAGGTTTTGGTTAATAACTGCTTTTGACACGTATATCCGGATTGTTATTTATTCTCAGATTTTTATTAAGTTTAATAAGGCTGTGTGAGTAGTTAGTGTATTTCACAACGTAATTGTTCTTGAAATAAGTATTTTGATTGATTAAGTACGGTATTTTAATTACCTAGGCGAAGGTACAATGTAGCCTAATTTCCTGTTAGAATTATCTAATAACGCGGTAATTTCGGTGGAAGTAATTTTTCCATTTCAATTCCGAAAGTAAAAACCTATAACTGCCTACTGCTTTTAACAAGGTTATTAAGTGAAGGCATAGATGGGAAGGTTGAGATTGTTTTCCTTTTTCTTGTTTAGTATTCATTAGTTTCCTTCATGCATAGATTCATCCCTTACATTGCCTTGCTGTCCCTTGGCTTTCCCCTCCCCATACCTTGTTGGGACAGTCTTGTTGAAGATAAAGGGTCTTTCATCTTATATTTGTTACGTTTCCAGTATCTGGACATTATGATTTGATATCACTACATCACCTAATCAGTCTTTAATGTTCCCACTGATAGGACACAGCCCTCCTCTCGGTGAGAGTGAGTGGTAATCCACAACCCGGGCCCAGTGCGAATTGGTGAATGTCACACGTCTCCGATTTTTTGGTTTTAGGACATGCCGGTTTCCTAACGATGTTTTCCGTCACCGTTTTGATAGCAGCGTTTCGTGAGTCGCGGCCGTTACCACTGGGTCACCGCTGCTCCCTTTTAATTTGATATGTTCGGTGTTTATATTTAAATTATGAACCAGGTTCACCTGAAGGGACGGAAGGTTCACTTTTGGGGGTGCATCTGTTTTTCAAAAGCTGTTCTTATTTCATGCTTACAAATATCTAATATAATTTGATACATTTCACTTTCGGCAGACACATAAACCGCGGTGCGCCATGTTGCTCTTTAAAATTAATGGACAACATGAAATTAATATAATGAAGGAATACGACAGACAGTAGTCTGACACATAGTGTGTACCACCGCAGACTTTTTTGTGCGCATCGGATTTGATCACACACATTCGCCCGTCTATTTTATGCCTTTGTGCAACACTTTTTATAAAGCTATTTATAGCAAAGAGATTGTAAATATTTGCCTTATTTGGCAAAGCGTGGGTTTTATTACAATTTTTTTTTATTATAAACACCCTTCATTACATTGCATTACAATAACGGAACTCGCCTCATTCCAATTATGTTGCATAAATAATCTCATTACATCGTCGATCAGTAGTGATCGTGTTTTCGTAACTAGTCGCGTGCGCAGGTCTGCGTAATGCTAATTTTGAACGTAACGGCTGTTCTTATGCCGTCAGCAAGGCCATGTTTGTTCTTATTGTGACATTGATAATGATTTGATTTGTAAGAGTTTTACGTAATGCTAAAAGGTAAATTTCGTTTTGTAGCACGGCCTCCTTATGTGGGGATTGTTAAGGATGAACATGTGGTTTTATTAACTAGGAATACCGAAATATCCTGCCCAGAATGGTCAACCCACCCATGAAAATAAAACCCAACAGTCTTCTTTGTAATAATTACAGAATAGTCACTCAGGAATATAAAAAAACCAATTAATTTCTAGGAAACCCTAAATTCCTTTGGAATTACAAACGAAGGAATTTTTAAATGTTTTTCAAGTCATTAAAATCGCGATTAACATGTCATAACTTTTTCCCCAATTATATTGTGATCATTAAATCTGGCTCCCTTTTAACAAGCTGACAGATTATCCGCTTAATGAAAGCTTATTTTGATGACGGCTTTAAAATATGAACTTGGCCAGATATAAAGAGGCTGATGAAAAATATACTTACTGCGTAGTAGGTAAAACTTAGGTACTTTTAACGATGTGTTAAACTTATTTGATGTAGGTAGCTCTTTGCTGATAGAATCGACATGTGTACGATGAGGATAATAATGAATAATGTGTACATAATACGAGCATAATAAGACGCAAAATTCGAAAACGATTTTCTTATGAACGAAGGAAGGCAACTTTGAGAAAAGGCCTATTTCATAATAGTATGGTCTCTGAAATACTATGTTCGTAACACCATAGCATTTCTATCAATATTGTAGACGGCAAATCACTTCTAAAATTTTTGTAAGTGTAAATTTTTGTGTGTAATTTGTTTTTTTTTTTTTGTAATTTTTTCTCGTGACCGTACCTAGGTATTGGATAACGATTGTCAAAGCTTTAAAAATGAAAGGTGTAAGATTCTGCTCGCTGTTTTCATACCCTCATTCATAATAAGCGCGAATTTGTTACTAGCTCGTGAAAAATCGCCAGATGGTGCAACTAGTTCGCATTAAGCTGAAGTTGTACTCCAAATATCGAGAAAACTGAAGAAAAATTAAGGTCAATTCAGCGGTTCGGTAGGCCTCTAGTGGGATTCCGCACATTCCACGGACCGGCAAACTTACCGCGAGCAGGTTGTACTACTCAAAAGCTAGTTTCTTTGTGTTATGAGTAGTAAATCAATAGGGAAGTAGGGAACCCATACATTCTGTTCGGTTATTAAAAGCACCTCGTGTGACAAATCACATAATTACCGCCTCAACATCGCATTAGCCAACTTCCTTCAAATGATGACTTGCGTAAGCGACTACACTACTTTTTCATTAATATTGTAATTTACTTATTATTAGAATAACCTACATATTTCATAATGAGTAAGCCTTATTTAATTATAGCTACACACAAAAAACACAACTGTTATTATTTTGGTACCATATAATTAAACAATCACATTAAAAACGGTCTAGAGTGACCAAAAAAGGTACTGTGTAATTGGTTCATTCAATAGTTCGATCAAGATTTTTTTGAACGTTGTACCTACACAAAAGCCGCGTCGAATTAAACGCCTTCCCGTCTGGCTGAAGGTTGGCGTTCGAATCGTGCATTCGCGATTTATTTGCCAAATATGTAAACAAATATGAATTAATGGAAAAATGACTTTAATTCCTATATAATAAAGTTCAGTTTACGCTACAACTTCAAAAATTTTTATAACTTTGTCAATAGTGCTAGTCACTCTGAAATCAACTTGAACGTCATTGAAATAAAATTGATATTTGTTTAACTTGGAACTTTGGAAGTAGGGTTGGGGTGTGCACTTTTATTTTAGGCATTTTGGTCGCGTGAAAATATTAGTTCTTACTAAAAGTGTGCGTCTATTGTGCGATCACGGGATCGAGTATTGTTTTTTTAATTAGTCGAACCTCGAAATATTATGTAGGTTGTATTGAATTTGGAATCATTTGATTCCAACAAAACCTTTGATTTTGTTGTGAATAGTTTCAATAAGACCGGTACCTACTACCTAATTACGTTTTGTAAAAGGACAAACATATGATTTGAAACTACAGGGTCAAATTAAATCAACTAGCGAAACTCTGCAGACGTGATAAATATCGATAACGAAATTCGATAAAAAATATTTTCTCAACTCATATTTCAAGCAACAACACTACCAGCGGTCGTTGATCCCTAAAAAAAAACATTTTAAATATTTTTATTGTATAGTGTTTAGGGGGCGTTCAAGTATTACGTAACGCAATTTTTGAAGATTTTTGACCCTCCCTCCCCCCCATGTAACGCGCCGTAACGTTTTTCTGTACCCCCCCCTCCCCCTCCCTAAAGATTACGTCACGATTTAGTTGCGCAAAGTATCTACCGGAAAGTCGCTAAAATACCTGTATTATTGTTTTAATCGCGTTTACGGTAATAATAAATTAAATAAGAGATTTCTAAATCAAAATGCATGCGTATATTGTTCATTTTACTTGACTTTAATTCCCTAGTTTTTTATTTAAATAAATAAAACATAACGCGTTGTTCGAACCCCCCTCCCGCCCTTGTAACGCATCGTAACGTTTTACAAGACCCCCCCTCCCCCCAAATCGCGTTACGTAATACTTGAACGCCCCCTTAGATATCGATACACATCTGCAGAGTTTCTCTAGCTAATATAATTTGACCCTGTATAACAAATCTAACTTTTTGTGTATTAAGGAACGTAAGTCATCATCTGCCTAGCCTTTTCCCAACACTGTTGGGGTAAGCTTCCAGTCTAACCGGATGCAACTGAATACCAGTAACTTACATGGAGCGACTGCCTATCTGACCTCCGTATCTCAATATTTATTTTCTCCTGATAGACAAAAATCTGACCTTTCTTTTTATGCTTCAGTGGAAGCACCGAAAATTAAAAATCCTTTGAGCAGAACAGAATAAATAACAAGTACTTTTTTGTGAGGCCGTTCTCCATTAATCAACAACATACCATTGTTAGCACTTTCCAAAAAATAAGTACTATCAAAACCCACACAAAACAGACACGAACTCTTTTGTACCTAAGCAACATTTCATTTCTCCAAGAACCAACTAGGTAGTCCGTCAAAAAATAACCCAGACAAAAAAAAAAGACGGTTTTTAAGTACCTACTCTTTTAGAACTAACCGGTATTTATTCGTTAATTAAAACCGAGACAGTTGTTAGGAGTTTTTAGGTAGATTCTGTCGTAACAAAGCCTGGGTATATACAAAGGGTTCAGTGAGCGGCGACCTTTGTCTGTCACGACAATGATCCGACGCCCTGCTTTGTGGGCGACAAACTAATGTTTATGTTGTGATTATGAATCAATCAGTTCCTTATTTTTACTCCGAGTACCTACCTATTGGCTACCATGAGGGATTTGTGGCTAATTAATAACAGCTGCATCCGGTTAGACTGGAAGCCGACCCCAACGTAGTTGGGAAAAAGCTAGGCAGATGATGACGATGAATAAAGGCTCCTACAAACAGGTGCGACACGCGATATAATCGCGCGCGACATAAAGGCCCCGCTCGTTGCGCGACTTGCGGTGCCTTTGTGTCGCGTGTCGTGTCGCGCCTGTTTGTAGAAGCCTTAACAGCCAGGGTCGATCGATGAGGTTAGGCTACGCTTGCCACGGTTGGTCCGTGGAAGGTTGACCATCTTTACATACCAAAACCCCTCTGTGTCTCGGAAAGCATATTTTGCAGTGGGTTCCGGATGTCATGCGTAGATCTTTGACAGTCGTTACGGGTCGTCAGAAGCTGACAACCAGTCTTACCTAGGGGTTTCGAATCGTACCCAGTGACTGGGTTGTGGAGGTCATAGGATGTTGCTCCATGTAAAATACTGTCATTCAGCTGCACCCGGTTAGACTGGAAGCCAACCCGAATATAGTTGGGAAAAAGCTAGGCAGATATTGCTATTCCATTGCTTCATTTGTTCGAAAAATTTGTCTGCTCAGCAACGTAAATATCGCAATGAATGTTGTTGAACTGTCAAATAAAAGCCACGCAATGACCCCACTGTACAAATAGTATAATGCATCGATATAGGTGAAATAGTACTCTATGTCACCTATATCGATGAACTTTACGTACTTACTAAACTTCTTAGAGTAATCCTGCCATCAAGTTTACTAACTTGATGGCAGGATTACTCTAAGAAGTTTTCACCTTCAAACTACGTTCTTAGAAACTGTCATAGCTCGCATTCATATCTGAGACAAGAGAACTACACAAAAAACACGAACTCGTGCATGCTTTCAAGATTTACATTCAAAAGAACTCAGCACCTCCATATTCTGCTGAGAAATAAGATTTCTTTGCAGTTTCTGATATTATGATTCCTTCGAAGGATATGCTTTCGAAACATTTTGTTATTCCCACCGTATTAGACCTTTGAAAGAAACCTTTTGTCCGCCATTTTTATTATCCATTACTTCCCAGTATTCTCGTTTGTGAGAAAAAAAATTTTATCATGAAATTTTTTAGGATTCCGTACCTACCCAAAGAGTGCCAACGGGACTCTATTACTGAGGCTCCGCTGTCCGTCCGTGCATCCGTCCATCCGTTCATCACAGGGCTGTATCTTTTGAACTGTAATAAGTACAAGTCAGGTGTCCTCTTTTTATTTTCACAATGTGTATTATCAAATGGCCGCTATAACAACAAAGAATAAAAAGATGTAGTGTTACATATTATACTGTGGTACGGAACCCTTCGTGTGTGACTCCGATTCGCATTTGGCTGCTTTTTGTTTTATTTTTTTAATATAAAGAGAGAGGCCACGTATCGCGTTATTGAACTGCCAAGGTGTCCCAATGTTTATTTTTTATGGTTATTTGTTATGTTATGGCATTTACCTATACGATACCTTGGTTAGTTTTCGTTGAAATGGATTAGATAAATATCTAGTAGGAGTAGTGGGTATGGTAAATGCTACTATAACGAGGGTTTAATTATTATACAATGTAGGTCATTGCAATGACTTGACATGAGACATTCAGAAGCAAATTTTAAGTAGGTACATATGTATCTAGATGTAAAACGTTTTGTTTAATGTAAGCATAAAGTATCCTAGTCCTAATAATCACTTGGTACATGACATATTATATACTATAAGTACTTATTCGACATCATTTCAGCCGAAAAACGTCCACTGCTGGACATAATCCTTCCCCAAGCACAGCCACATTGACAGGTTCTGTGCTTCCAGCATCCAGCGGATTCCTGCAGCATTCACAAGGTCATCGGTCTACATACTTATTCGTAAATGACTATAATATAGGTATTATCTCTGCCCAACCTTTCGTGGAAACAAAACGTGATGTTATGTTATTCATAAAGGCTCCTACAAACAGATGCGACACGACGATATAATCGCGCGCAACACAAAGGCGCTTGCTGATACGCGGTCTCCATCAGGACTCGTCTGCTCCACCGGCCATCGGTCCTTCGATAAACATGAACTCACTGCCACTTGCTTACTAAGCAAGCTATGTCGTTAACTCCGGTTCTTTTCCAGATAATTTCATTCCTGATTTTATCCTTCAAAGAAACTCCGATCATAGCCCGCTATGAAATACCAATCTTGCGTAAATTTATTCTCCTTGCGTTTGCTCCAATGAAGTGATTCCTTTGAATCGCGATTTCTGTTTATGTTTTCCATTTAACAAAGCAATACGAATTTCCTAACATAGGCCATGAAAAAGGAAAGCAAAAAATGAAACGATAAAAATCATATTAATTTTACTCGGAGAGTGCGGAGAAGTCTGACATAAAACTGAAAACAGAAAAATGTCCTCTAAATGGATTTTTTATTCTTACTTTGTGTGACAGTAAAGAGGAGTGGCTGTGTCTAAGTGCTTGGCCAGACTGGCAGCGTGGGGCGGGGAGCGGCGCGGAGCGGTGAGCGGCACGGGTGCGGAAACGCGCGCGATCTGCCTGTCCGTAGTCGAGTGCAGCTGCGTTCTGCGTGTTGTCATGACCAGTGTTTGTCAAAATATAATATGGATGAAGAAGACTTATTTTTACTAGAAAAAACCGGAATTATCAAACTAGTTCGAGCTTTTTTCTAGTAAAAATAAGTCTTCTTCATCCATATTATATTTGACAAACACTGGACACCACAACACTCAGAACGCAGCCGCACTCCAGTGCGGACAGGCAGGCCGCGCGCGTTCCGGCACCAGCACCCGCCCCGCGCCCGCGCCCCATTCTGGCCAACAGAGTAATGTGTAATTTTTGTAGCATTACTTACTGTTTTAGTCCTACCACAGATACTTCGGAAAGTTTGAGTATCTTAAAAAATAAAATGTATTGGCTTGTAATGTAATATAATGTGTATATTTTATTTCAATTAAGCTCCTGTATCAAGAAGTTAATTAAAATTACGAGAATGTACAGTCATGCTGTTTTTAACATTGGTTATTTAATTGGATAAAAGATTTAAATCGGTTCTAATTAATTATTTTTTAAATGAATATCTTTCAAACTCGTTAAACAGTATTAGGCATGTAGGTACAAAGCTATTTGTGAAAGTAATAATTTTGAAAATTAGGGTTATTTTATTGGAGTTGGTATACTGGAGGATCTTTATCTTCATTAGTTTAGCCGATAGACATCCATTGCTGGACATAGGTCTCCCCCAAACATACTCACTTTGACCGGTTCTGTGCTTCTCATATCTAACGGATTCCTGCGGCTTTCACAAGGTAATCGGTCGACCTAAATCGGAGACCTTGGCAAATATTAAACATTTCTATTACTAAAATCAAATCTAAAAAAACAATTATTAAAAAAAAATCAGACATATTAACGTTTTCATGAATCATGCACATGGTGGATTGATATGTTGATTACCGATGCACATCTAACTAGCATTATGTAAAATAGCATTATCTAGTGAAATGATGTGAAACTATCACATCATTTCACTACATATCAATCGATTACTCGAATACATTATGGTCCATTTATGCAATATGTGTAATTGCTCTGTGTGTGTAGCTAGCCTTACACTGCATTGCATTCAATCAGACCCAGTGTATAACGAGCATGATTATTGTAAAGATCTTGCATAATATTTGAATCAATCACGTAGTACAGGCGGCGATAAAAGCTGTTCGAATTAAGGCTCCTTCAAAAAGGCGCGGCACGCGATAAAATCGCGCGCGACACAAAGGCACCGCAAGTCGCGCAACGAGCGGTGCCTTACGTACGATTCGCGTCGCGTTTCGCGCCTGTTTGTAGGAGCCTTTATTTGGACAAAATTAGATGTACAGTGCGGCCGATGAGAGAATGCGTTCTTCTCACCTGTCAGTTTCATACAAACGAATACGTGTTTTGCGAATTTGATTTTTATTAGCTACTAGAATTTGTCGCACTGACAGGTGTCAGGAACGCATTCTCTCGACGGCCGGACTGTAGTTGTTGTATAAGAAATAATGCTTTGTTTATGAAAATGTACTAATAGTGGACGTGATCGCCTAGTGGATAATGCCTCGCCTCTCATGCACTAGGTTGTGTGTTCTACTCCGGGCAAGTAGCAATGCGACTTTGTCGTTTCTTATGTACTTTTTGAGTTTATCTTGGACATTACTAACATCGGTGAAGGAAAACATCGTAAGGAAACCGGAACTTATAGTAATATAAGTCTGGAATCGCCAACCCGTCTTGAGCAAGTGTAGTGATCAATGCACGTGCCTTCTCTGTACGAGAAGAGATCTGTGCTGAAAATTTAATATTTAAAAGCAAATTTCATAAGAGTGAACAGGCTTCTTCTGGGTGAGCTCACTCCATCGTAGACTTTGTCTCTGTCATCTCTGACCTAGACTAGAGTGAAGAGCAAACCCATTTCAAAAAAAAAAAAAAAAGGCTGCCAACGATCCGTTTCTTAACAATTGAATTATTATTATTATTTTAAAATTGTACGCAAAATACGCGCATTGACGTGGAGTTGCGGACACCAGCCCGTTTTACCTTTACCTATTTTAAAATTAAGAGGACATTAGATTAATTAATCAAAAGAGCAAAAATTCCTATTATTAAGGAGTTAATTCGAGATATTTCAAAGCAATCAGTCATTAGTTTCAGAAATGCTTCGTCGGTAGTGCTTTTGGCGTCGACTGTAGATATCTACTCGACTCAATAGATCACTTAAGAAAGTGAATGGAAATCAAAATTAGCATGCCGATGTAAGAAGCGAAGGTGTAATCAAGTTAACAATAGATAGTTTTTTGTTTTTACTATCTAGTTGTGCCCGCGACATCTTTCGCATGGAAGTCGTAAGACACCACAATAAACTAAAATAACAGCCACATTTATATAAAACTCCTTTGGCCCCGGTCGAGGCGCATTGACCGTCCGTGATATTAAGGCTCCTTCAAACAGGCGCGACATGACACGCCACACAAAGGCACCGCAAGTCGCGCAACGAGCGGTGCCTTTGTGTCGCGCGCGATTATATCACGTGTCGCGCCTGTTTGTAGGAGTCTTTATGTGATTTTGTTTTTCGTTTGTTTAGCAGGTTAGCTTCTTCATACACTGAAAGAAATAAGCAGTAAATAAAAATGAAAAAACATTAATCTGAATTGCTTTAAACAGTTCTATATGAGCCAAATGTTCAAAACAGTATTTTTTACTGATCCGAAAACTGTTAAAGCTTGAAGCAAAATGTTACCGCCATGACAGTAAACATTAACGTTTTAAGTTGCTAAAAGGTCACGAAATTAACTCTTTTATTAATTTGATGATATCGTTCAAACCATAGAAATTTACTTACATTGCAGTAATGGTGGTTTTCCTTTTTTTGTTGTTGTTTTTTTTTTCAGTAAATATCATGTTCAATCATTAAAAGTTACTGTTTTGCAAACATTTCTTTTTATTGTTTATAGTCAGTGAGTCTTAATGTAATCACTTTAATGTGCTGTTTACGATTTTATTTTTTTCAGTGTATGACGCAAAACAACCAGAACAAAATACATAAATCGAATTCCACTACTTGGCACTATTTTTTATAAGATACTAGCTGACCTTCGTGCAACCTCAGAATCAATAAGAACGAATGTATGAGAAGATTAATTATCTTCATTTTTGTTTTTTTCGTGAATATTTCCATTCTGCTATTTGGAGCGAAGACAAATCCCACAAATCAAATATAATGAAAATCGGTCCAGTCGTTCGTGAGTTATAAATGGTGTAACTAACCCGACTTTGTTTTATGTTTTATTTATATAGATTAAATAACTATTGACATTCATACAGTATGATTAATATACGACACCCCACAACTTCAGGTCTAGTTGAAAACCCTACCCCTGTCCCCCTACCCTAGCCCTGTCTGGCACTTTTGCTGAACGCCTATTTGTCGCAGCCGGTTTGAAAAACACCTTTCTCTTTTTTTTACAATGGAACACATTTCTTGATTTTTTTTTTCTGTAAAATATAAAATATGGAGTGCCTTTCAGTCTGTGCTTAATGAATGTATTTTCTTTCATACTTTCTAAAAGCTTATTTCATACCTTCAAAGTTAAAAGTTTAGAATCAACCTAACTTTCAATTAAGTCTAGACTGATTTATTGAGTCGCTACATTAAACAGTCATATTTTTTCAATTTTCAACTTGGCTCAAAATAATTTTGAATAAAAGTCAAAGGCAAATAAATTATACTTAGCCACATTTTCCTTAGCATTTACCCTAAATTAAGCTGATAGTAAAGGCTCTTTCAAACAGGCGCGACACGCGATAAAATGACGCACGACACAAAGGCCCCGCAAGTCGCGCAACGAGCGGTGCCTTTGTGTCGCGCGTGATTATATCGCGTGTCGCGCCTGTTTGTAGGTGCCTTTATGGTTTCTTTGAACTCCAAATAAGTGGCGGATGTCGATTTATCACGTGGTCCTTTATGCATTCGTAAGGTACAGTCGCCAGCACATCAAGCTATTACAATCTGTTTCAACTTTATCGCTAAAGCACTAAGTTCAAAGTTGATTGGGAAAATTTTACAGTTTTGGGTATTATGGAAGTTACAGTTTACATTAAGTAGGTAAAGTCAAGAAATTCATCTCACAAATAAATAAAATTGAAGTGTTTGTTTGTAATTAAAAAAAACGGCTTTTTACTAAATGTAATTGTACCTACGATGATTAATATCATTGAAGTTTCAATTTTATTGTCATACTATTAAGTAATATTCCAATTCGACGCATAAAAATCCCTTGCCGTGCCGTGCCACCAGTGCGCGCAGGCCCTAATGCGGTTGGTTTTTGTTGCAATTAATTAAAGCGACTCATTGAACATTAATCCCGCTTTTTGTCTCTAAAGCCTTGTACTTATTAAGATTTCAGAGAGTGAGATTTAATTTTTCAGAGTACAGTTTATTGTTTCAATTACTTAGGTTAGTCTCCATTTATAGTTTGAATAAAAAGTTAATTGACTTCTAAATGTCTTGAATTTCGATCATTAATTCATTTCTTAGGCATAAACTGATGTAAAGGTGTCGCATTAGCTATTAATTAATTAGTCAAAGATTTCGTCCATTCTATTTTAAAGCTGTTACCGAGCTACTTTTTACAGTTAAAGATTAAATTTACAAACAAAAACACTGATTACCTTCGACCAGCCTTGATCTCAATCGCTTAAAAACTTGAGATTAAAACTATTGTAACGTTACGACCATCAAACTTCATCAACATTAAAATAAAATATTGTTTTAATTATTATTTCGTGTATAGTACAACACGGCCGATGAATTATGGCCAGTCCGAAATTTGCTCAGAAGGCTGCGCAATAAGTTATTGCGCAGCCTTAAGAGCAAATTTTCTGACAAAATGGTGACATGGTGGTGATGATTTTTTTTTGTAGGGTCATCGGCCGCTGTAAGTTTATTTACTTAAAATATCAGTTTAAAAACCAGTTTTTTTTGTGTAAACTTCACAGTAAGTATATACTCGATATCTAAAAACGATAAAACACATTTTCTCAACTCATGCTTCAAGAAGAAACACTACCAAGGGTCCTTGACCCCTAAGAAAAAGAACATGAAATCGTTTTTATTTTTACCGACTTCAAAAAAAAGGATGTTATCAATTCGACACGTATGTATGTAATATTATTGGAACTGCATTATATTCATATATGACAATCTATTAGGCTTCCAAACACATATACCTATACAAAATTTTATTTTTATTTTGACATTTTTTTACAATATTTAATTTTTTTTTGTATGTACATATGTAGTATTTATGTATGTATGTTTTTCTCCGCAACTATTAACCGGATGGTGACCATTTTTTATTGGTTTACAATTTTACATTTACTTCAACTTAGGGAACAGTTCAAGTTTCATCAAAATCGATTCAGTAATTTTCAAGATATGGACTAACACGTGTAACTGTGACGGCCTGGCTTATTGATACGAGATATGGGTGTAGTGTCAAAGGGAAAACATCTCAAAACCTTGGTCAAATTCTAGTGCAATATTTACAACAAAACTATTACCTACTTATTACAAACAAATATTCCAGTTTTTACTTGAAACTAAAAATTACGAAATAAAAAAGTTATTTAAATAAATTAAATCGACTTCAAAAAGAAATTAACTCAAAATTATGAAATAACTTTAATATCGGAAATCGGTGGCAAAAAACTATACTTAACTAAAATACAGATCCCAAGACACGTCCGTCCGTCTAGTAGGACTAGAGAGCCTAAAAAGGCCACTTTGGCAGAATCATAAAAGGATAACATTATGAATCATAATATGGCGAAGACAATCCGTGTTTTTCTTTTTTTCGCTACACTTCGTAGGTATAATCAAAGAGATTTGGATTGGATTGATTGGTATTTTAGTACAGACGAAAAAAAAATAACTGAAAACTCCTTCCAATGGGATTTGATACGATTAACTTAACAGTTAACTGTCCATTATGATTCATAATGTTATCCTTTTATGATTCTGCCACAGTGACCTTTTTAGGCCCCTTAGTCCTACTAGACTCCTTTTTTCCTTTTTTTAGACGTCCTAGACTATCCTGGAAGGATTTTGGAGAGGCCTTTGCCTAGCTGTAGCACAGTACAGGCTAACAAGAAAAAAAAAGTTACGAGATTTTTAAACGTCAACATGCAAAACATGAGTACTTACAAAACATCACAGAAATAAACAACAATACTGCCAAAGATCTATGGAACGAAGTATGACAGGAACAAGAAAATAGGATCGAAAAAGAAATGATGTCCTTTGTACTCAAATTATAATAATGTCTTATCTATAGGGATAAGACAATATTATAAATTGAGTACAAAGAACTTCAATGCATAGGTATTGTAGGTACTGTGTGTTCATAAATGATAAAATAAATAAAACATCTAAGAGACAAAACAAAAGTAACAGACATCTTGATCAGCATATATGTATGTAATGGAGATACTCTAGAAACCATGATGATAGCAAAACAGGAAAAATGGTGTAAATTAATAACAGATTGTTATCCCAGAAATAGTAAACGAAAAGAGGAAAACAACAAAGGAGATGGGAGGTCGAGATAAAACTAACAGATAGCCCTAACTAGAGGAGAGTGGCTCGTGATTGAATTCATGGAAACAGCAAGAGGAGGTCTTTGCCAAGAGGCATGCTGAATTGGGAGGCATACTTTCACAATGTCCAACAGAGTAAAAACAATTCAAAATAAAGAGACTTATAAATAAAGAAAAAAAAAACACTCGCACTCCGGGAGTGCCCACAGAAGTGAAAACAAAACACAAACAGAATACTTTGCCATCAATCACTGACATATCGGGTATAGGTACATTAAAACCGAGTACATCCCGAGGACAGCCGAACACATTCGAAGCGGGTATTTTTTGAATCGTCTTATAAACAAAACACGCGCGGTTTCGCTTACGGTACCAGTGGCGCGAGTTCAATGATTTTTTTTCATCTCAAAAAATGCCCAACGCGACTAAACGTCAAAAATATACGGTTAAACAGTTGCTAAACATTACTTACCTTTCAGCAACGTTTATAACTCCTTAAGGTTCTAGTATTTTCGTAGTAGTTCTTATAAGGTCAGTCAATCATTTTGACCTTTGATATACTGTGGGAAATATCACGGTGACATATTGACCTGTAACTATAACTAATGATTTACATAGAATTAAGTTCAACGAGGCTGTTTTCTAACAGATACTTAATTGGGTTACGGATTTATTTTAGACTAGCTACGCCCCGCGGTTTCACCCGCATTAGTTTCGATACCGTGGGAATATCGGGATAAAAAGTAGCCCATATGTTAATCCAGGGAGTCAGCTACCTCCATATAAAATTTTATCAAAATTGGTGCAGCCGTTTGAGCGTAAAGAAGTAACAAACATATAAACACACACACACACATTCACAAACTGTCGCCTTTATAATATTTTAGGTACAACTTAATTATTAATAGGCTCTTAACACTCGGCCTTAATTAGTAGGTAAGTACTACGGGCCTTGAATTAAAAGTTATCTGCTTGGGTGTTAAGGGGGATGTGCTATAGGCTAGTCCGCGAGATTCAAATTTTTTAAACGTTGGTATGCAATTGGCAGGTCAGTGTCAAGTTGTAATGTTTATCAAAATATGATTCGCGGCCGTAACAGTGTAGATTATAATCGTTAGAATCCTCAATACAACTCTCTAGGCTATAATAGCCGCTGCATTTAATTGGGTAATTTGGACTTAGGTATAGATTCACGAATTATATTTTGATCAACATACAACCAGAAGCTAATTCCCGTAATTAAATACGTTCAAAATCTAGTCGCAATTTCATCTAGGCAATCATTAATGTCAAAAACTTGTCAAAAATGTAGGGAAATTAGAGGTACCTATTATTAACAGATTGACACAGATTAGAATGAACTTTCTTAAAATTATGAGAATTGCCCCTCTGTTGATAAACTGTAAATTATGAAAAACTAGGAAGGACTGAATTTTGCGGGTGACCCTGATGCTTTCGCCTTAAATGCTAAAGTACTTTTATACGACGTATCACAGGATCGTTTGTCGTGTCGTTAATCTTTCACACTTCCTTGTGGATGTACATTTTGATGGCTCTCAGTTCAAGTGGCTTTCCAAGGGTTTTGTGGTTATGAAGAAGATTATGAACGTTAGGTTTCTTTATGATAAATAACTCTTCTATCTATGATTTTAAATTTATTCAAGGCATGTCCTACATATAATATAATACATACGTTTATAAGCGATCGGTTAATAGACTACCTATGATAAAGACGGAGATTTGAAATATCAAGAGGACTGGTTAGGTTAGCTAGCTATTTATAAATTGGTCCTACGATCCGTGTGCCCTTTGTTTTCAATGACACTTTCACTCAGAGCGGTTGACAATATCTTCAACACAAATATTTATTTTCGATACTTATAATAATCGCTTGTCACAAAGCGAGGTCGAGGTCAAGAGCTGGTCCATTTCGTAATAGAAAAAGGTATTAAAAAAAACAAACCAACATACAATATTACGTTGTTATTAGAATGCCAAGGTGTTATACAGAGCAATTTATAAACTAAAACCACACACATACCTTCTCATGTAGGTAAGGTAAATAAAAATAAAAAAATGTACTTAAACATGAGAAAATAACAAACAAAACACAATACAAAATGCAATCAAGTAAAAAAAAATATAGGTACTTATCTAATTATTGTCTTGTCTTTCATCCATCTTCTCACAAAATGTTAAACATTCACGAGACACATCTATTCATCTCCTGCTGATGTATGCGCCTTATCTTAATACTAGGTACATGGTACATGTTTCCTCCAACGCAGTTATCCTAAAGCTCATTTGGAGCTCATTTACCTCTGGTAGAATTGTAAACTCGTAGTCGTATAGCAAGTTACCCTGAAAAACAAAATTATATTAGGTACAAAACTAAACAGAACTACACTAATTTCATACACAGAAACAGCCTTGTTTTAAATCTCATTACACGCTGTAGTGTTAAATTATTCAGTGTAGATCTTAATTCATTTTAAAGTTGCATTTAACTCATGCATCACTAGCTTCTGCCCGCGACTTCGTCCGCATGAAATTTCACCCTCCCCCGTTCACCTTCTTAGGGTTGGAATTTCGAAAAACCCTTTCTCAGTGGATACTCTTCACAAAGAACGCAGGGTGCGTTCCATAGATTATTAATTTTGCAATTCCACCATAACATAGTTGGGAAAAGGCTGGCTCACTACAATACGAGAACGAACTTAATAGTACCAAAGGCATTTTTATTATTAAGAGCGTTTACTACGTACGGCATTTCATACAAACTTTCAAGCCCTTGTTTTTCGAAATGAATGAACCGATTTTAATGAAACTTCATACGCATAAGCAGGATACAAAGGTCTCAAAAGTTAGTTAAGAAAATGTTCGGCTTTGAAAGCACAGTTGGCCCCTTATACGGAATTTTCTACAGTCTGCTATCTACTCGTATTACAAACAAACTGTAGGTATGCCGCCGCCACATAAAGTTTCATAACAGGCAAAGTAAGTAGGTAACTGTCCAGCAAACGTAAGATATTGCACCATTAATAATAAATGCATAAAACTAAATTACCTTGTTTATATAAAGAGCACAATCTAGAGATAGCATACCGGTGCGTTACGACTGCAATTGTCTGAAACAGTTACAAGAAAATAACTAGATTAGATTGCATAAAAGTTTATAAAAAGTCCGACGTGATTTCTCAGTACCTACTTAACTGTTTTTACTTTTCGTAAAGGCTGCTACAAACAGGCGCGACACGCGATATGATCGCGCGCGACACAAAGCCACCGCTCATTGTGCGACTTGCGGTGCCATTGTGTCGCGTGTCGTATCGCGCCTGTTAGAAGGAGCTTAATACTATTTACCGCCTGCTAAGTATGTGTAGGTACACGAAAATGTACATGATAATTTAATTTTTAACCGACTTCAAAAAAGGAGGAGTTTCTCAATTCGGTTGTATTTAAAAAAAATATTTGTTACTTCTGAATTCCGTCATTTATAAACCGAATAATTCTTCTTTTGTATGAAAGAGTGACCACTCTATAAGTATAAAAATATGTATTATTTGAGTTACCTTCACTAATACGTTATTTTTCCACTTAGTTTATGTTATGATGTTATAATAACTTGCTGTCACTGTTAATTACATAACAAGTGATTTATGTGGGGCAGGTACCACAATATAATGTGAAAAATAAAAACGATCTTGATCTTATAACTCGAGGCTCTAGGTCTGGGTTCCATACATTATGGAAACTGAACCTCTTATTTCCCAGAGGTCTTATTTGTGCAGACTGAACAGTTTTTTCTTTCTTTCTTAAAATATTAAGGCTCCTACAAACAGGCGCGACACGCTACGAGATATAATCGCGCGCAACACAAAGGCACCGCTCGTTGCGCGACTTGCGGAGCCTTTGTGTCGCGCGCGGTTTTATCGCGTGTCGCGCCTGTTTGAAGGAGCCTTTATAGAGGATGAAGTAGGTACCTATAGTTAATTTGAAAATAGTCGAATAACATATGTGTCGTTCATTGTAAAAGTGGAGTAACTCCTTATTTTTAAAAAACATGTTTGGATTTATAATAATTCGCAAAAAGCTCGGTTTTATAAAATTCTGTTACAAGGAGATAATTCACTTTTACAATTGTGTCGTTCATTGTAAAACTGGAGTAACTCCTTATTTTTAAAAAACATGTTTGGATTTATAATAATTCGCAAAAAGCTCGGTTTTCTAAAATTCTGTTACAAGGAGATAATTCACTTTTACAATGAATGACACATATGTACCTACCTATAACCTTGTTCGAGTTTGCTTGTAAACATACTATAACCAAATATGTTCATAACTAAAATATTGGTTAGTTTTCGCGGCTCTTTCGCAATGCCCGACTTGTCAGCACCGTTTGCAATATACAAGTTTCACCAAGATACGAAATCTATGATCGTGTTCCCTTTCGCGGGAAATTACATGCAAATTAATGTTGGTCCATATATGCGAATCTTTCCGATGATATTTTATTGGAAATGTATCAAAATGTCAACGAAGTGTGTCAGTAAAGGTTTATCGAAAATTTGAAAGGAACGGTTTAAAACTAGATTGGGGTAGAAACTGTATTGTATGATATATTATTTAATGAATTGGTATAAATCTGCGTTTCAATGCGCACATGAGAATTGCTAAATAGTACTACGAAGAAGAAGCATCTCAGCAAGCTCAACCCAAGATGTAGGAAAGACAAAAATAGGGTAAGATAAACTGTATCTACCGAAAAGGCTTGTCAGCCTTTTCGGTAGATACAGTTTATCTTACCCTATTTTTGTCTAAACTTACCCTTACCTTGTTTTTATAGATTCTTGTAATTTGTTAGCATATTACTTAGTAATTGTGCTTTTGTGTGTTGTGCTATATAATTATGTATTTTGTGTGCATTAAATAAATGGCTTTTCTATCCATCTTTCTAAATAAAACTTGCAGTCAAAGTCAAATCATTTATTTAGAGTCGCGTATGTCTACGGGAGCCTTCATACATCTTCATACATGCACGCCTGTTGCGAGTGCTACGAACCCTAAAAAAACCGGCCAAGAGCGTGTCGGGCCACGCTCAGTGTAGGGTTTCGTAGTTTCCCGTCCGTCACAATAAGTGTGTTAAAATGCTTGCATATACGTTTATACTACAAACTTAGTCCAGAAATTATTTTGTACAACTTTTTGTCTTTTTTGTACAAAAACTGTTGTTTCCATCAAGTTCAAAATAATTTTCCTAGAAAGTCCTTATAAAGTTCTACTTTTCAGATTTTTTTCATATTTTCTAAACTTATGGTTCAAAAGTTAGAGGGGGGGGGACACATTGTTTTTTACTTTTGGAGCGATTATTTCCGAAATTATTGACATTATCAAAAAATGATTTTAGTAAACCCCTATTCATTTTTAAATACCTTTCCAACAATATATCACACGTTAGGGTTGAAATTAAAAAAAAAACACTTTTCACTTTACATATAGGGGGGCTACCCTAATAAAACATTTTTTTCCAATTTTTATTTTACCACTTTATCGGCGTGATTGATATACATATTGGTACCATATTTCAGCTTTCTAGTGCTAACGGTCACAGAGATTAAGCGAGGACGGACAGACGGACAGACAGACATGGCGAAACTATAAGGGTTCCTAGTTGACTACGGAACCCTAAAAACCACCTGTAAAGCGAACGGAACATCTGGGTTAGCGGGATTGTCCAAAAAAATGGTTACCGCTGGCCCGGAACTTAAAGGACTAAGGAAGGAACACGGGTGGGTTTTAGGAGTCTGACACTCCCTTCCGCTCCACCCAGAGCGGGATATCATTTGTTGATATCCCATCCTGAAAAAAAAGCGAACGGAACATTTTACGTTTTAGATCTTTGTAAAACTTAAAAAATTAAAAACCATTAAGGCTACTTCAAACAGGCACGACACGCGATAAAATCGCGCGCGACACAACGGCACCGCAAGTCGCGCAACGAGCGGTGCCTTTGTGTCGCGCGTCGCGCCTGTTTGCAGGAGCCTTTATATTATAACCCACCTTCATTATTATCAGAACGAACTTTACTATATAACTTCAAAGTCAATCGTGTATTAAGAGGATGACAAGTGAGTGAAAAATCGATCACCTGAATCCCACAGTCAGTTGTCAGCCAGGTGTTTGAAATTGAATAAAACAGTTTACAATTGCGTATTCGACCTTTTTCCTGTTACCTTTTCCCTATAGATATTGTTATAAATACCTTACCTTTTATCCTACCAATTTTACCAACGCTTTTTGTCAATAAATTTTCAAGTTATACCTACCAGAGTCGCTTTAAGGCTCCTTCAAACAGGCGCGACACGCGATAAAATCGCGCGTCGCGCCTATTTGCAGTAGTCTTTAGCGTGACAATTACGGTCATTGACTCACCTACATTTTCTACCATTATTTATTTCAGAAACTGAAATAAAGTCCGTTAACGTCCTGAATCAATATCTATTGTGATCTTTAACATGTTTCAATAACGAAAAGCCATACATAGTTTATTGTTTGGGTTCCTACGGAGAGATATTAGGGAAAGGGCAACGACCGCTATTGTTAGTCTAAAGTGATTAATATTATTTATAAGTCGGGTCTAATTGATTTACTATGGATTTGTGAGAATCAAACTCTCACATGGCTGGTATTTTTATGGTTAAGACATAAAGCATATCTATATTTTATGTCTTAACCTTAAAAAAAAAGAAGAAGAAGATAGGTAGGAAGATATTTCTATCTAGAAATATCTTCCTACGCAAACTTCTTCCTACGAACAATGAACATTGATAAAACAATTCCACTTAATAAGTCTTTGTGTGAAATATTTAGGCTTAAGTCATGAAACAATATTCATCTCCCATTTCTTAAGAATTTGGCCAAAAGTAAAAACAAACTTCGAACTTTTATTAGGTTTTATTTCTTACAATTTATACTAAGTACCTACTTATGTTTTCCCCAAGTGATATAAACGGTCGTAAAGGAAATTATACTTACATTAGCATTATCAAACTATAATGTTCCCACTGCTGTGACATATGCCTCCTTTCTGCGAGAGGGAGTGGACTGTAATCCACTACGCGGGCCCAGTGCGGGTTGGTAGATGTCACATGTCTTCGAATTTTTGGTTCTAGGACATGCCAGTTTCCTCACGATGTTTTCCTTCACCGTTCTGTGTTTAACTTCCGACTGCTACTAAGAAATTGTTAATGGTAAACCCAATAACTCTATGTTCGACCCGGGAATCGAATCCAGGACCCCGCGCTCAGCAGTCGCGCTTGTAACCACGAGACCAACGGGGCAGTCGATTCAGAAGGTATCTTACAAAAACCGAGAATAAACGTTATAAAAACAATCTTCAAAACTCAAATTTCTTTTGTATGATACCGACTTGTTGCGAATACTTTTTTCGCAACAAGTCGCGTTTGAGTACCTAGCTCAATCTTTTATTTTTTTTAAGAATTCTCTTGAGGATGAAACAATGTATTTTGTTTTTGTAAAAATGTGCTTTTCTTTTAATTTTAAACATTTAAAAGTATAGGTCTTATAAACTGTTTATCAAAGTAGAATAAATTTTATCTTTCAGCCATATCGCTTTTTAAAATGACAGCTGAATTGTTACGGGAGGAAAAATATTTCCTCCCGTAACAATTCAGCTGTCATTTTAAAATAGGGAAAACAGAAAATAAACAAAAAATAAATATAAATAAAAAACACTACAATACAACACAACACAACAACACTACACATAACACAATAACACACACACTACAATACTTTTGCTCTTATGTTCTAGAAAATTGACCGAAGTTCAACGTCCAAAGATTTTTTCTTTTGTTTTTACCTTAATGCAAGGGTAGCTATCTACCTCTTACCTTACCCTACTGAATATTGCTCCCTACGGATGTATTGGAGCGGCTTGTGGCTAAGTACTAACAGTCGCATGGGTCCATCGATCAGGTTAAGCTACGCTTGCCGTGATTATTCCGTGTATGGGTGACCATCTTGACATACCAAGACACCCCTCCGTGCCTCGGGAAGCACGTTATGCCGTTGGACTAAGCTGTCATTCGTAGATCTTTGACAGTCGTTACGGGTCGTCAGAGCCCGAAAACCTGACAACCAGTCTTACCGAGAGGTATCGTATCACCCAGTAACTGGGTTGTGGAGGTCAGATAGGCAGTTATCCGGTTAGACTGGACGCCGACCCCAACATAATTGGGAAAAGGCATAAGGTAGGCCCTTTGCATAAGGTAGGGCAATGGTATCTAATTGTTTGGAAAGTTGCACCTCATTGCACATTTCCTATACTTAACTGATACCGAAATGTCAAAATGCCTTATTCGAAAGGTCATTGTCTAAACAAGTGATACGTCACACTTCTGGTATCGCCACATATGAAATAAGGTAATATGAGACACTTTTTTCCCTTGAGACAGAATACTTTTATTACTGGCCATTTTTATTTTATACACAAACGTAATTTGCTCTTACGTAGACGTATTTATTTTTTCAATAGTGTGCGTGAACTTGCGTACCTACGCATATGAGGCAACATACACATTGTAAGGTTACAAGCATTTTTGTAATTAAATAGCAAACAATTATTTTATGTGAAAATCGAAGTGTGGATTGCAGGTATAGGTCCGTGGGAAGTTGGAAAGTTCGTTGACATGTTGAATGGACGGAAAGCGGCGTTTGAACTGCGGGAAACGACTCGTTCTCTCATAAACCAATTGACCTGTCAATTAATGAGAGAAACTCCACCTAAGTTAATGAAAGAACAAAAAGAGCCTACGCCTGGTAAATAATACGATGGACTAGTATGGTATTATTGTCTCATGAAACGACGCGCGCTTTACTTATGGTTACCAAGTGTATAATACGCTGTGAATGTGTGTGTAAGCGCAGGAGCTCTCGTTAAGATCGAGGTCGAGATATATGTGTTATGTCCTGACGTTACTCGTGTTCATGCTATCATTCACAGCGTATTTGTACAATTGGTTACCACAAGTAAAGCGCGCGTCGGTTCGTGAGATAAAAGTACTGTAGCTGAACCGGTGAGGTTGAGAATGACATTTGAATAGGTTTAGGTAGACAAGAAAAAAGCTTTTAAGAGCTGGGATTCAATTGCCTATAAAGCAGACTAATGTAGCTTAATTGATTTGATTAAGTATTTAATGTTGAAGTAGAGTTCATTCATTCATACTCGTAATACCATGAATCAATATCTTATTAAATTCTTAATTCATATGTACAGATGCCAGCACATAAAGCTGCCCGAAACTGTCAAATTTTCCCTATTAACTTTTAACCTTATGCTGTACCGATAAAGTTGAAAATCTATTAAAGAAATTTGACAGATTGTAGGCTTGATCTGCTGTTGTCTGTACGTAGGTGTGATAATTAATGCACTATTACGAATAAATGTTTACTAATGTAGTTTCTTAGTAAGTTATAAATTATAATCGCACATGCTACTTGTATGGAATCATATAATACTAGGTTGATGAACTTTATTTAATAAAGCTATGTCATGTTATGATGTAGTATGAACCCGGTTTGTTTACCGGTAAACCTTCATTAAGATTGCAAGGTGACTAATGAAAGCTTTTCATATGTAAATTCAAGTTATGTAGGTACTCATGATTATTGTGGAAGTCTCAATCGAATTCAATAAAATATTCTTTAAACTTGATTATTATTAGCATTTAAAAAAGTTGTTTTGTAGTAAACACACCACCTTGTTGCATCAGAAAAAAATCACGGATATTAATTTATGGTATTGAGAATTGCATATACAGCCAAAGTGTGGAACTCTCTGCCAGCGTCTGTGTTCTCTTCCGTGTATTTTTCATGGGCATTTTCTGGGCACGCTCATTCCATCATACAATACCTTATCCATTGCTTTCCACTACGCGAGATTGAGGTCAAGAGCTGGCCCAATTCGCAATAAGTAAATAAAAAAATTGGATATACTCAAGTCTCGCTTCTTCTTCTGGTAGCATCGCTAACTACTAAGAGACAAGACGTGACAATCGTTTTTAAAGCGTTTCGTATCTCTACAACGTTTTCAACTCTATAGTTTATGTCAATCCAATACATTTTTGACTTTTACGACATTTTTTTTGACGTTAGTTATTGCTGATACAATGTTACTTTATTTAGGCCCTTGGGGTAAACTGAAAATATAATTAATTGGGTATGTATCGGAAAGTTTTATCGATACTTCTTCGATAAAACTTTCGGTACCTATCGATACTTTTCTCCCTAGTTGTATTATCTCACTTGTATTATGTATGAACAACGCAGTACTCAGCATTTGCTTACAAAAAAAAAACCACAGATATTTTAACGAGGTCATCCAACGAGAATATCGGGGAATGTTCGTTATACAACACTTAAAAGGATAACTTCGAAACCTTTCCCGTAATTGGACGGCAATCTGTAATTAAGACTGTGGTACCTACTAAATGTTAATAACCAACACTATCAAATGTTACAAAACGTTTTAAGGCTCCCGCAGACCGGCAAGACGCGACAGCGTGACGTGACTCTAGTAGAACAATTTCTATGCAGACTTCACGGAAATTGATCTACCAGAATCACTTCGCACCATCGCCTCGCGCCTGTCTGTCGGAGCCTTTAAACGTTTTATATCATCATATCACCTACCATACAAGTAACTTTACGACGTTACTTTATTTTACGATATCCGCACTCTGCTATTTCGGAAACAACATTAAGATCTACCCCACATAAAGTTTACATTTAACCATTTTCTTTTGATTACGATAACGGAATCGTAAACCTACGATTCAAGTTCAGTTGTTCTTGAAAGTTAATGTTGTTAAAGTTTTATCTGGTTTTTTAGCTTGTTAAAATGGTTTTATTGTGCAACTAGCGGCCCGCCCCAGCTTCGCACGGGTGCAATTATTTTTTCGAATTTCCGAAAGTATCTTTTACACAAACCTTGTCCTGGCAATACCGAACATAATAAAAAAGAAGTATCCAATTTGGTGCAGTCATTCGGAAGTTATGCGCGTGCAGACATTTCAGCGACTTTGTTACAGATGGTCAACATTTTTAGTGGCAAAGTTTTTCATTTTACAGTCCGGTCGTCTATAGAATGCGTTCCTGATACCTGTCTGGGCGACCAATCTAGTTGCTAATAAAGATCAAATTCGCAAAACACGTACTTATTCGTTTGTATGAAACTGTTGCTGCACTGTTGGTATACCTTCCCTTACCTCCTCACATTGTGTCATTGTGAGCCCTATTCCGAGACAAAATAATTGATAATAATATTTTGCCACTCATTGTTATAAAAGCAACATTTCATTATTAAAACAATAAACCTAATTTGCGTGACTACACATTGATATTCCATTATTAACTTTTTTGTGCTCGGTGTCACAATAAGGTCACAATAGTGTATTTTATAACTGTATACCGTACTATACTTGTTTGTTTGTGCAGTAATTGTGCTGTGACACAATTTCAAGGCTGTCCCACATAGTTTCATGCCCTATTGACTCTTGACGATGCAGACAGGCGTTTGACACGCTGCGTTTTCACGCACCTTAATTGTAACAGCACCATAGTTGTAACACACTTTTAATCTCAATCTGAATAATTTCGAAGGATATTGCTAATCCTTTGCTTCATATGTTCGAAAAACGTGTCTGCTCAACAACGAAAATAACGCAATGAATGTTGTTGAACTGTCAAAATAAAAGCCATTGCTACTGTTAGTGTGTTACGCAATTAAGGCTCCTGCAAACAGGCGCGACGCGCGACGCGAATCGCGCGCGACCCAAGGGCACCGCTCGTTGCGCGACTTGCGGTGCCTTTGTGTCGCGTGTCGCGTCGCGCCTGTGTGTACTAGCCTTTATGCCGCAGATGTTGACTTATTTGGAAGATTTCCTAGAAAGTGTGGAGAATAATAGAATACTATTTATTTTGCCGCAGATGTTTAACAAATAATGTTGTTAAAAAAGTATATTTACAACATCTGTGTACGTATCTAGTTTAGGGTGTACAGTAATAAGAAAATAAATAAAAAAACAGTGGCACTCCGGGAGTGCCGACAGAAGTGAAAACTTGAACAATTACGTGTGTATTTTATAATGGTCTTTTAAACAAAACACAAACAGAATACTTTGCTATCACTCACTGACATTAAAACCGAGTAGGTACAGACGCCAGCACATCAAGCTACCCGAAACTGTCAAGCTTTCCCAATGAATTTTGAACCTTATGCTTTAGCGATAAAGTTGAAAATCCATTGAAGAAATTTGACAGATTGTAGTAGCTTGATGTGCTGGCGTCTGTACCTACATCCTGAGGACAGCCGAACAAATCCGAATGTAGCGCGGTGTCGGTAACGGTAACAGTGTCGCGAGTTCAATGGATTTCTCCCTACTCAAAAAATGACCAACGCGTGTAAAAAGTTTCCACTTCAATACATAGAACAACTGACGCGCACAACAACAGAGCTGATGATAAATTATGGATTCAAGTGCGTCTGGTCACAATATACAATAAAAAGTATGGCTTGGAAAACTGCTGATCGATAAACAATATTTGAGTTTTTGCGGTTGCGTTTTAACAGTTCGTGTGATCAATTTGTCGTGAGGGAATTCTACTTCAGTAACTATATCGATGTCGATTTAAAGGTTTGTTCATATCCTTCTGTCAGCAAATCAGGCATGAAGGAGCAAATCAAGCATGAAGGAGCAAATCAGGCATGAAGGAGGCTAATGAAAATTTTTAATTCGTGTTTTAGTACATAATTACCTTATCATTATCATCAAACAGCGGTAAGACGCCACTGCTGGACATAGACCCCCGAGCACCGCCACTTCAACCGGTTCTGTGCTTCTCGCATCCAGCGGATTCCTGAGGCCATCACCAGCAACTAATTAATCATTAAAAAATTAACTTGTGTTCGTGCCTATTCTACTCTATAAAAGACGTGTCATCCAAATTTTCGGTTTCACAAACTAAAAATTATGCGTCTTTTAGAGAAAGGAAAAAGAGACTGTGACCTCTGGTTTGTTTCGGCCTTTCTTCTCAGAGTAGTCGGATGGGAAACGACGACCTCAGCTAGTTTTTAAAATATGATTGGCGTGTAAAACTGTATTAAAGGCTGATTTTACTAAAGTCAGTTATCTTTTATCCGTGGAATAAAATTGCCTGCCAAAAATTCAAAAGGTATTCTCAGGTTAAGATTTATTCTAGGTATAAAAGTTTGTTGGAATACAACCTTGCAGAAATAAAATCATTAAACATTTAAAGAGTATCAGTATATTAACCTGACAAACCAAAATGTGCCCAGCACGCCACGGTTCGAGTACATGACAGACTTTGACGCCGAGGGCAAGTTTTTTGATTTTTTGACGTGTGGCGGTCAAAAGGTTAATATGGTTAGCGTCCGTGTAGTGGGCTGGAAAAGTAAAAACACATCGAGCAGCTCTTAAAGTGAAAATGACACAGAATGTCAATTAGTTTAAGTTGCATATTTGCCAACAGGGTCGCCATTAATTGCACTTGTATTGGTATCGGTTTGTGGAACTACTTTTCAACTGCTCAAACTACGTAAGTATAGTTCACCACACCAAACCCACGCGCTACAATTGTATCTATAACTAAATACCAATCTCCATGTTCAAACAGTAAACTGAATGAATAATCGAGATCGCTTCTTCGAAATTGTAACCTTCAGTTCTATAGAAAATCTAAACTAATATAATAAAACTGAAGAGTTTGTTGGTTTAAACGCGCTAATCTCTGGAACTACCAGTCGGACTGACGAAAATACTTTTGCATTTGATAGCCCAATTCTTGAGGAAGGTTAAGGCGTATTTGACATCACGCTACCAGCCTTAGGAGCCGAGCATAAAGAAAAAAAAGTCAGAAAGAACGCTAAGCGAGAATGAAGTAGTAGCGCGGGCGAGTGATAATTTCACGGAGACAAAGTCGCGGGTTGAAGCTAGTGACTGATAAACATCTAACAGAAAATAGATCTAGTTATTACTATTGATTGATATCGAATAACTGGCAACACTGACATTTACGAGCGTGTATGTTGAGGAGACAATGTTCTAAGGCTATCAAGAAAAATTGAAAGTGATGAGGGTCGAGCGCGCATTGAGTACAATGGGTGGCGTTAACGGAAAGCGATGGTAAAAGGGGCGATCGTGAACAATGCGGCTCTCTAAAAGGAAAATATTATAGACAGGGCCTTTCATGTATGTAAATACGTGACAACCATACAATATAGCCATCTAACGATACGTGAATTAAGGTTAATGAAAGCTGAATAAAAATGAAGGCTGTTGAGTTGCCTTTGTCAATAGCAATCGTCCATGGAAAAGTAAGTAACAAGTGGCTCGCTTCAAATCATTGGTTCTTATTATTTACGAGTATACAGGTTAGACGCTCTCAATACTATAACCAAACAAAATTAGAAGCATATGTTTAAGTAGGTTATAATATACAGGGTCAAATGAAATTGCTAGAGAAACTGCAGCAGACGTGATAGATATCGATATTACAACACGCTATAGCAAAAAAGAAATTAATTCAATAAATTTTTCTAAAATTAATTAACGTTTTTTTTTGTGGGGTCACCAACTACATAGTGTAGTCACTTGGGATAGCGGTTAAAAAAACAGCTTTTTATTGTGTAAACTTCACAGACTTGATGGGTAGGTATCGATACCTTAACATGACAAAACTAAAGAAAACAGATTTTTTCTACTCATATTTAAGTAACAACACAACCTGCGGTCGTTGACCCCAAAAAAAACATGAATACTAATTTGTTTTTTTATTTAATCGTATTTAGATATCATCATCATCATCAGCCTATAATGTTCCCACTGCTGGGACACAGGCCTCCTCTCAGTGAGAGGGAGTGGGCCGTAATCCACCACGCGGGCCCAGTGCGGGTTGGTAGATGTCACATGTCTTCGAATTTTTGGTTCTAGGACATTCCGGTTTCCTCACGATGTTTTCCTTCACCGTTTTGTGAGCAGTGGTGATGAAATAATTTACACAAAGTAAAGCGCCTGTCTGGGTTCGAACCTACGACCTACAACTCGTAAGTCGCGGCCGTTACCACTTGGCCACCACTGCTGTATTTAGATAACGGAGTTTCGCTACCTTATTCAATGTGACCCTGTAAATTAAAAATTGTTGGAAAAGCCTCAAAAATATTCTTCATAAAGCATTTCTATACGGAAAACGTTTGACACACTATTTACTCGTAATGTGTACGGGTGGGATAGAATAATTCCTATAACAACTGTTGTTTCGTGAACTTGAACTATAACTTACGAGTGGCAGCTAGCAGGTTATTTATGGCATTTATGGGCGAGTGTCTTTAATGCCTGCGTCATAACTTCATAAATCATAAGGGGGTGGGAACTTAAATAATCGGTTGTTAGAAATTACAGTCTATAAAATGAGACAGTTAAAAGTAACACTAGAATTCGATGTAACGGGAATTTTCCCACTTTAGGACAGAAGGATATAGAGTCGACAAAATTATCTCGATATAAAGTTCTGGCCAAACTGAGGATATCGTGCGGGATGTGGGATGAAAACCACACGCGCCGATTGTGTCAACTAACTTGTATGGAGGTTTTCAAACTGGTGATGTGACTTCTTATCCTTAAATCAATCCCGCATCCCGCAAAAGATTTGCTTCACTGTGGCCAGAGCTTAGAATAGAATAGATGACTTTTATTTCAGACAGGAGTCCATATGATTAGTAACAGTTTTTTTAGTCGGTTACAGCCACATATTATCATATACAATTAAAATTCAGCGTGGAGCTGCATCCACCTCCACAACATCGGGAAATCCCACAGATCTGCGAATATACTGGGAATACTGTACTGTCTGTACTGTACTAAATACTGACGAACAAATTAATGATTTACACTTCTTAGCATTGAACCTGCACCCTAATTGGGTAACACACTTTCAATCTGAATCATTTTGAAGGATTTTGCTAATCCATTGCTGCATATAGGTATTATGTTCGAAAACTTTGTCTGTTCAACAACGTCAATACAGCAATGAATGTTGTTGAACTGTCAAAATTAAAGCCATTGCTACTGTTAGAGTGTTACCTAATTATCCCGCATATGTTGACTTTTTCGGAAGTGTTCCTAGAAAGTGTAGAGAATAATAGAATATTATTGTTTATTTTGCGGCAAGTGGTTAACAAATAATGTTGATTAAAATAGTAGATTGTTGCATCGAGCGCAAAGTGAGTTATTAATGTATGGGTGTTATGTCGGTTTGGTACCCTAGCGCATGCGAGGGCACTAAATTAACACGAGTTCCTTGATTACTCGCTTTAGCAAGGTGCTTAGTCTACTTTTCTTTCGACTACCAATCTAGCTACCGCGATAAAATATACTTACACAAAATAAAAACTCAAGTTAATGAAAACAAAGTTTTCATAAGCTTTTAAATATTTATCCCGCGACTTTTGCGGCAAAAGTTTATTAAAAATTTCATTTGCTGCTGTTTTTATACTTTCTGGAGTTGAATTCATATCGCTACCGCTGTCTAATTCTATTTTTTAAAACTTTTCTTGCTATCAACGTTTTACAATGGTACAATATGCGTACCTTTTTTATCTCCAAGTCGGTTTTATTCAGCCGGTTTTTATTTTCAGCCAGTATCTTTTTGATCTAATGCATACATTATTTATATTAAACTTAATGGGAGACATTAAACCTCTGTGGTAAATTTATATCTAAATAAAAAATAAAAAACAGTGCATTAATGAAAAACTCTGCAACCATGAGATTTCATATAACATTTCTACACTGTTTTGGTTCTAAGCAAAAAATACGACCTTTGTGATCGGTTTTGTGGTAATTAATGATAACATTATTACGTATGTAGTTAAAAGAAAAGTATATTTACGAAACTACCCCGCTGCTTAAAAGCCTTGAATGGGCAATCAATTTTATTAGCTAAACTGGGATAAAACAAACCCTAAACTCACTAAATAAAAAGAATACTTGAATATTGTTTTCTATCTGTTAGGCCATTATCCCTTGTCCAAAGTTTTGAATGCTTTTCAAGGAAGTTGCGAGAATAGTTTTACCCTTTGGTTTCCGCGTTCGGTAAAGGTTCAAAAGTACTGGAAATAGAGCACTTACATAAATGCATTATTCATTGTTGACCCGAGGAACTACGCAACAACGATGGTAGACAACGAGTGGTTGTTTTGTTGTACCTCTGTCCCGGTTTATTATCATTAGGTTTTATTATTTAATTAATTCGTTCTTCAACTACTAGTTTGCTTTCAGTTTCTTTTTAACAATGTTAGTAATTGTTAATGGCTGTTTTTTCGCCATTACATTAGATCATGGCCGGTCGAAGTAGCGATGCTTGGGGTAAGCCAATGACTAGCAACGGGCGTCTTTTGGCTAAAGTGATGATGATGATGATCTGATATTGGCTCGTAAATAATGACATGATTTAAATGATGCCTAAATAGGATAGATGCATGAATAGGATTAGCTGTGTTGTTGCTAGTCAGGGTGGTAGGTACATCGACGCGCAACTGTTCAGCACATGATTCGTCTAGAATCATGTGCTGAATTCATGGTTACAGTTTACAATTACAGTTTACAGTTACAGTTTCAATTACAGTTTACAGTTACAGTTTACAGTTACAGTTTACAGTTACAGTTTACAGTTACAGTTTACAGTTACAGTTTACTTGGTTACAGCTCTAGAAGGACGAGTTGTTTGATGACAACAAATAAGTTATCAATAAAAATCTGCTGTTTCATTAAAAAAATGCAATACCTACGCGGTCAAAATGTATGGAACAGTTATTAATTTTTTTAATAACCGACTAAACATTCCAACGCAAAGGGGTTCAGAATCATTACTGAATGGTAACAGGTTGCGCGTCTATGGCCACCCTTATAGGCACAACTGTCAAAAAGGGACAGTTCTGATTTGAATATACGGGCAAAACGTAGATTCAAACCAGACCCCTATTGTAGATAAAAAGTTTGTTGCCAAAGTTAAATTGTTGACGATATAGCACACCTGGCGCCCAGGTTGGGGAAATTTCTTGTTAGCTTCGGGCTATTTCGGTCCGTTCTTATTGCTTTACGAAATTCCCGTACAAACTTCATACTGAACACGGGGGCGTGATATTTTGGAGGGCGACGTAGTAATTTAAATTTTATGGTAGCGCGTCGAAGGACGTGGGCGGTGATATTTTGAGGAGAAAAATTACGCTGGAACAAAATTGTGTGGGTGGATTAATACGTTAAGGTATTTCGTCCATTATTATCAATCATCATGATGAATAATGATTCATTATACATATTTTACTAGCCATGTTTGATTGGTTTTTTGCTAGAATTTCAATATTTTAGCTAATCAGGCTGTAAGTGCTCCACACACGGCAGAAGTAACTGCAAAATCGAAGTAATTGATGAGGGTTTACATAGTTTTATAAGGTGCCGTTTATTAATCTTAAAACTTATAAATCCACTCTAGGCTTTTAGGATAATAATGTAGGTATTTAGCAAATGAGGCTGTAAGTGTTCACACACACGAGCTACACGCGGCAGAAGCAACTGCAGCCATCGAAGTAATTGATGAGGGTTTACATAGATTTATAAGGTGCCGTTTATTAATCTTAAAACTTATAAATCCACTCTAGGCTTTTAGGATAATAATGTAGAGAACCCCTTTACCTAGCCACACGTGTTAGTCAGGGCTTTGGTGAATGGCTATAAAATGTACCACCTACTGTTCCAGTTCCTAGATTTATAGACTGGGTTCTATAAATCTAGGGCTGTTAATGTTCCTTGTTACTGCGTTTTACACCTTAGTGCTCTGAATTTATAGAGTATCGCTGAAACCGTCTATGACCCAGTTATGTGGGGGTGAAAAGCATTATAAATTTTGTGAGTAGGTACCTACTGCTTCTAGTTTCCCAATTATGGGGCTATTAAGCACGTTGCTTGTGTGTTTACATCATATTTATAAGGCGTAAACAGTTTAAGGGTCGTTGAGTTTGCCGGAGATGCTTGAAAAATTGAGTGGATTAGGTTTGCCGAGCCTTTGAAAACAAGATAAAGGCTCCTTCAAACAGGCGCGACACGACATGCGACACAAAGGCACCGCAAGTCGGGCAACGAGCGGTGCCTTTGTGTCGCGCGTGATTATATCGCGTGTCGCGCCTGTTTGTAGGAGCCCTTAATCGTTAACCTTCTAGTAGCATAATCAGTCTATAAAGTTGCCAATTGCTGGAACACAGGCTTCCTCTCTGTGAAAGTGAGTGGGCCATAATATACCATGCGGGCCCAGTTCGGGTTAGTGGAACCTTCTAGTACATAATTATATTGCAACAAAGCAAACAGATATATTAGTGGTTCCTTGTTATTCATGTTAAATAAGTAAACCACTTTGTGTAAATTATTTCAACACCACTGCTCTCAAAAACGGTGAAGGAAAGCGGCATGTCCTAGAACCAAAAATTCGAAGACATGTGACATCCACCAACCCGCACTGGGCCCGCGTGGTGGATTACGGCCCACTCCCTCTCACGGAGAGGAGGCATGGCTCGGCAGTGGGAACATTATAGGCTGATTATGAAGTAAATCACATCATATTAATTTTGAAAATACGTGAAAATGTAATGTGTAATTTCGCTACTCGAAAGACCAAACTTAAGAAAAAAAAAAAAACACTTCCAAAATGAAACCGAGATAAGTAGCTTTTAAGTTCACAAGCCAAGAAACTCGAACTTTCTGAACTATCACAGTTATTGTCGACTACTCGAGCGTAAATTAAAAATGTTAAGAGTATTTTAAACAAACTTCTATCTTACGGGAATATTGATTCCAGCCGTGTAGAGCTCTTTTTACTTAATGTATTAAATAACATCCCATTTACTTCATATTGGGCTGACTCCAACCGCCATTACTTGGGGCGTCATGTGCGAATTACTACGTCGCTGTAATGTGTTCTAAGAGTCCTGAAAATGCTTTTGAAAATGTTTACTTATTTTTGGCTACAAGTGACAACTTTGTTATCGCTGTTATGTATCAGTTATTTATTTCATCAAGTATTGGAGATGGTACACCCCAAACATCATTAAATCCTACCTGTTTACGATATTTATTATTAACTATTTATGCATCATTACTTCTCTAATTGACCGTTATTTGAACATGTGTGAATGTTTATCAGGTAGCCATTAATATTATAATACGTTAACATCTGGATCAGCGCATAATTTACTAGTTAACCATCAATTTGATTCGTTTCAGTCGCTTATCATGTTTTCACGCGTCAACGGCAGAGCCGCCCACATCCATCGACGCCTGCCGTCGACAACGGGCGGCTCATGTATTTGAGTATGGTGCTCAAATAAACGAGCGGCACGTTTTCGACGGCTGTAGTTATCTCTGCCGTTGTAGAATGCCGCTGATGTGTATGCATACTAAGTCATACTTCAATGATAACTTGTTTTTTCTAACCCACTGGTTCCTATAAAACCGGCCGGTTTCATAAAAAAAAAAAACATGTAAGTAAAAGAAAACAATTGCAATCAACACCGATTTTAAAATTCGAATTATTTTTAACTGGGCGTGAAATTCTTTAGAGCGTTAATTAATTGGTATAAGGTTTTCTAAGGACACGTTTATCACGATAAACTTAAGTTTCTAATACATTAACTTTACATCATTTTGAATAATTTATTTATTAACCTGAATGTAGGCCTCCATTTTAATTTTCACGAGACAGAAAAAGGGATTAAAGTATAGGGTATAATCAAGTTGATGGTAAGCTCAGCAATTATATCTAATACTAACTTCTGCCCGCGACTTCGTCCGCGTGAAATTTCACCTTCCCCCATTCGCCCTCTTAAGGGTGGAATTTCGAAAAACCCATTCTTAGTGGATACATATACTCTTCACAAAGAACACACCCTCCAAATTTCATGTCTCTAGGACCAGCGGTTTAGGCTGTGCTATCCGTCAGTCAAGACTTTGAATTTTATATACAGGGTTATTGGTAAAACATTAACAACCTCTTAAGAGGTCATTGTACTCATCATTATGAGCAACTTTTACTATGGGATCAATACTGAAATCGCGAAAAAAAAAATCTGCTGTTCCCTACATTTATATTCGTATAACTCGTCAAAATGTCTTTCCCTACATTTATGTTCGTATAACTCGTCAAAACTCGTCAGAATAGCCGATTTTTTGACCCTAACATAGTTGGGAAAAGGCTAGACAGATTGATTGAATTAATTTTTCTGATACCCACTTTAAATTATATCAAAATCAAAACATTAACATCAATTGTTGCACGAAATAATCCACTTTAATTTCGACAGTCAAACATCAATCAAATACAGTGTGTTAGGTTAAACGAGGGACATATTTTAAGGGAGTGTAGTACTCATGAAAATGAACAACTTTTAATATGGGCCTGACTCAAAAATATGAAAAAAAAAAACAGCTGTTCCCCACATTTTGTCCAGTCATGCGAACAGAAATGTATAGAGCGGCTGGTTTTATTTTCTCGATTTCAATGTTGGTTTCTTAGTAAAAGTTCTTCATTTTTATGAGTACTACACTCCCTTAAAGTATGTCCCTCGTTTAACCTAACACACTGTATAATGTTATAACTAATTATCGTGTCAGTTGTACAGACGCCAGCACGTCAACCTACCACAACCTGTCAGATTTTCCCATTCAACTTTGAACCTTACGCTTTAGCGATAAAGTTGAAAATCTATTAAAGAAATCTGACAGATTGTGGTAGGTTGATGTGCTGGCGTCCGTACATGCTTAACACTCAGTTAGGCTGCTTGTAATTATAGATATCAACTACCAGCATAGTTTATTAGGCGACTATGTACCGTGAAATATTTTATTACATGAGCTGCGTGTCAAGTAATTACCTACTCATTTCCGTCACGCTATTCTAACATTGAAAGAGGTAGGGCTGAGATACTTTTGAATTGGAAACTTATTTATTTACTTAGCGCTCTTTCTGAAGAGTGAACGAAACTGAATCGTCACGCTCGGGACGGTGGTGCTGAATCGCATATACCTAATCGGCTCTAGTCGGTCGGTGACGTTGAATCGTTTACAATCGGCTTCAGTCGGTCGGTGAAGTTGAATCGTTCATAATCGGCTCCAGTCGGTAGGTGACGTTGAATAGTATACAATCGGCTTCAGTCGGTCGGTGACGTTGAATCGTTTACAATCGGCTTCAGTCGGTCGGTGACGCTGAAGCGTTTACCTATACTTGTTACTTAATTGCGTATACTTAGCTCCAGTCGTACATACCTAAGTTTTCATTGCTATCGTATTCGCACACGCCACCGTTATTGGTTGACATAAAAATGTAAGCATGTGGAGATCGGAGTATGATGCTTAAATAGCATTTTTGTCCCTTGGGATATAAGAAAACTACTAATCCTTCCAGGAATGAATCCAGTTTTGCTAAGTTTTACTAACGTCACACAAGAAACTTAACCGAATAAAAACAGGGCTACTGAAAATTTTCCGACAGTGAAAAGGACTTCATCTTTGACAGTCGTTGTCAATCACCAATTAGCCAATGGGATAGTTTCATTTGTACCAACCTACATTCCTATGAATTCTCCTATAGTCAAATACTTTATTACCTCGCGTGTTACGTATCAGTCTTTTTTTTTGTAGGTACATAATAATTGAGGCTAAACGAAAAAGTCATTAACATTCAGTTATTAATCTGTATATTGAACCCGCCTTTGAGTTTTATGAATGGAAGTAACTAATTAATGCCAAAGGTTACATTTTCATCAAAGGCACTGAAAACCAATTAATTTTGGATGATCTTCAGTTTCCAAAATAACATCGTTTCCTAATTTTAAAACTCTTCAATTTGACTATTATATTCTGAACTTAACTTTATGTAACTTAAGGGGGAAGCGCTAAAGTAGCCCGCGAAATTCAAACTTTCTTACGTTTTTTGCAATTTGCTGGTCAGTACGTCGCGCGTCGGTCAAAATATGATTCGCGGCCGTAACAAATATATGTATTTACAGAATCATAATCATTAGAATCAGTAATACTACTTGTTAGGTTAGTATAATCCCAAAATGTCAAGAAATGGTCATTCTTTGGGGTTACGTGGTCTTAGAGAGTTGTATTGATGACTTTAATAATTATAATTCTGTAAATACATATTTGTTACGGCCGCGAATCATATATTAATCAACGTACTGACCAGCAAATTGCGAAAAACCTAAAAAAAAAATTGAATTTCGCGGGCTACCCTGGCGCATTCGCCTTTTTTTTTTATTTATTTAATGATATCAAAAATACAGAGGTGTTACTTAAAACTAAACTCGCCAAACTTTTACGTTTGATGGCGAGAGGCGCTCTTTTACATAACAATGCACCACCCAAGTAGCACAAAATAGCTTTATAATCGATGGATAACAGAATTAGCATATTATTATAGCTTTATAAGAAGTCTACATATAGGCATTATAAACCACTATACAGCTCTTGTAATGCTAATTTGGGCCCCAAATTATACAGCCTTAAGTGTAAGAATGGCATTTTAGCAGCATTATATTGGTTGTCTACCGGAATGATTAACGCATTATAATGGGCTGTGAAAACAGGTTAAAGCAGTGCGCATATGTTAAATGCGGCTCTTATACAGCTTGTACCATTACAAAGGCAAAATAAAAACATTTTCAAATATTATTTTTAATTTCTGTTATTATTAATAAATCTTGTGTAAAAAGAACATGGATACTTTCAACAAAAAAATATAAGTGCTACAAGGCAAGTAATTAAACTCTTGTTTTTGTTCTCTATGAGTGAATTAAGGTTGCGAGTATCAGTTTACTGTGAAAGTATGTATATATTTGAATTAAATATTTCATGCGCCTTCAAATTAAATAGTTATTTATTACAAAAATATTATAAAAATATGTGGAATTGTAAAAAAAATTATGCTCTTACGAAGAAATCTTTAGTTTTAGTCATTATTATACCTGTATTGTACCGGCCGGTCAATACCATAGGTTGAAGTCCTTTCTAAAGGACTATTTACCATAAAATTAAATTTTAAATATTATCGATACAAAAAGCAAAATGGCGTAAGCATAATTAAAAACTTTAGGCATGCGGATACGACGGTATACGACTTATTGCTTGTTAAAATTCTTGTCATTATACGTTTGTATAGATAAAGGCTATATAATATTATGATGAAATGCTTTTAAAAAGCTGGCATTAAAACAGCACCAATGTACACCGTTAAACAGTTGTGACCCATGCGAAAGGTCGTTATAAAACATAGAGCAGTTTTAAAGAATTTTAAAATGCTTTTTAATAGCCTAAGCCGTAATTAATGCTTACATACGGCCTACACTTTTGTATAATGCTTACAGCTGTATTAGAAGCTGTATAGAGACATAAATTATGTCTAAAATAAAACCTTTAACTGCACAAAAGATTGAAAAAGAGGATTATATAGCTTTAGGAACTACAAAGTTAATAAAATGCTGTTATACAGAAGCAAGACATTGCTATAACCCTTCAAATTCTATAACGAAGCTAGAAGAAATTTTCTGGTCATCACTTTTTCCATTATATCGATTTTGTGTTACTTGGGCACCTTATTACATACCTAGTACCTACTTCTTATAATTATGGTTCAATCTTATACAATGTAATTGTAATCTGCATTCACGATTTTTTGCCAAAAATGTAATCAAAATATGAGTTTATGGCAAAATAACTTTAAACCCTACACAATATAGTTAGTTTACACTACATATTCAGACATTTTTACAACGTTTTCAATAGTACTAGTCACTCTGAGATTAACTTAATTACCATTTAAATACAGTTGATATTTGTTTAACTTGAAATAATATTAATTTGAAACATAAGTTTCAATTGACTTTATTTAGTTATGTTTGCTATCCTGTATAATGTTTTTCAATTTCGTTTTAAGTGATCCTTTGCTAATTTTAACATTTTCTCTTAATAAATCTATTTTGTTAAACACTTTAGGTACCAAATACTTAGATGTTCTCTTACCATAATAGTTTTTATCTGTGGTTGGACCATTTTGTTCTCTCTAACCCTACGTGTATTGTATTTATTTTTAACATTAACTTTATATTCATCATTATAATAATATTCCAGACCTACCAAATAATCTAATTTTTTATCAATGGGTATAATTTTATAGATGGGAAATAACTTATCATACTCTTTGTTGCACTTATCTTTAACATTTTAAACCTTAAACAACTTACCGACCGTGGTGGATTATGGCCCACTCCCTCTCATACAGAGGAGGCCTGTGTCCCAGCAGGAGAACGTTATATGCTGATTAGTTCTGATGACCAACTAACTAATTATGATTAGTTACTTAACATAAAATAACATCACGCTTGTAATCCCCCAAGGGTAACGCAGAGGTGTACCTATAGAAACATCCACATTTCGCCAGTTATGTTTATGTAAAAAAAAAAAAAAGTAATTGGGAGCGAGCTAATTGCCATTAACCGGGCACACATCCAGACTCGGGACTGCTATTGAGGAATTCCTGCTTGAAAAACCCAATAACACATGGATGTGAAAATGAAACTCAAGAATACATGCTCCGTAGTAGCGCTTGGAACCGCTAGACGAACGGGGCAGTCGTTTCCAAAATAATATTATGAGAAATATTCATTATTTCCTTCACGACAAAATCAGGACAAAATTGTCGGTCGTAAAACAATGGCATGGCATCAGGAACTTTTAAGAAATACCTATAATTAAACTGTTAAACCGTTGGCACTGACTTTGATTGGTGAGCATAATTTCATTGAACTAACGACTTAGAAATTTCGGAAACTTCCTGATCGACTCAATATTTTTCCCTCTTAAGAGTAAACTAGTCGCAAGCTCGAACTCACTGGTGGTCATGGACAAAAAGCACGCCATTTCACCTGGATTCGTGTCCGACAGAGCTAGTATCAGTGATGACCAGTTAGACGCTAGTTTACACGGACAACGTCTAGTTCTCACGCACAGAAACACCGTTCCGATCTGATAGGCGCGTAAAAAAATCGAAAAGTGCTTCGGAAAAACGAGTTTTATGAAAAATCACTGCATTATATCAATTACAAATAAAGTTTATTGAACTCTTTGATAACTGAGCTTTGTCGGTACAGACTTGGATTTGAAGATTTTACAGTTCTTTTATTACTTATTTACACCCAAAGTTACGTTAAAAATAGCAAGAAAAACGAATCTTTGTTGGATCATAACTTTTTAATGGTTTTTTTAATTTAATATTCTGTTCCATACAGACAAAATTAAAAATAAGTCAAAATGATATCATGTTTAACTATAGATGCATAATGTTAAACAGTGGAGTAATACTCTCCTGAACTTTCTATGGAAAAAATATCGACTAGTGGCACCTTAAACGTATTAAATCAGATGAATAGTTACGCACCGATTTCTCTCTCAGTCGTCAGTAATTTGACTTTCGAAAGAAGAAGACAAAGCGTTGTGTAACTATACAGACGCTCATCATCAGCATCGCTGCCTAGCCTTATCCCAACTATGTTAGGGTCGGCTTCCAGTCTAACCGGATGCAGCTGAATACCAGTATTTTACATGGAGCGACTGTCTATCTGACCTCACCAACCCAGTTGCTGGGTAATAAGGATACCCTTTGGTAAGACTGGTTGTCAGACTTTCAGGCTTGTGACTACCCGTAACGACTGTCAAAGACGTGCTTTCCGAGGCACGGAGGGGTCTCGGTATGTAAAGATGGTCACCCATCCACAGACCAACCACGGCAAGCGTAGCTTAACCTGATCGATCGACCTGTGCGGCTGTTATCATTTAGCCACGGGCGCCTCCCACAAATAGATAAAGTTTGCTATCAGTCTACTTTAATATCAGTTAGTTTCATTATAAGGTACATAATCACATCGATATACTTATGCCACAGACGCTGTACAACGTTTAACTATACAGACGCTATATACGTTTATTAGTACGGTCGCCTGTAGAGAAAACGGACCCCCCCCGCCTTTAAGCAGTGAGCGTTGAGGGGTCCGCGTATCTGCAGGCGACTGTACCTAAGAGGGTTAAGCTCAAAATAATGGACCGAATTAAATTTGGGTTCGGTTCAACGTCTTTATCACTTTGTGTACAGGGGGTGTCCGATAATTAATCGATGACCTGGAATGGATAGAAGTTATGGACGTAAAAAAACGTACGGCCGTTCTATTTTTCATCTGCCATTTCAGCGTTTTATAAGTCGCTCTCTGTAGGGTAAAGGAGTCTTCTGATATAGAGGAGAATAATGAGCTTGCGATGAATGCCAAAAAATGTTTGAAGGTATTAAAACGTTTAAGTCAAATAATGTCATGATGGCCCAGTTTAAGGTCTCGTCTTTCATGCACGAGGTTGTGGGTTCAAATACGGGCAATAACAACTTGACTTTTCAATTTATGAGTACTTTCCGAGTTTATCTTGGACGTACCGACACCAGTGAAGATAAAATATTGGGAGGAAACTTGAACTTGTAGTAGTGAAGTTAACCATAAGTCTGAAATTACCAACCCGTCTTGAGCAAACATGGTGTTCAATGCTCGTGCCTTCTTTGTTTAAGAAGAGGCTGGTATTGCCTTCTTTGTTTAAGAAGAGGCTGGTATTGCCTTCTTTGTTTAAGAAGAGGCTGGTATTTTTTTATAATTTACTAGCAGCGCCCCGCGGTTTCTCCCGTATAAGTGTCGATCCCGTGGGAATATCGGGATAAAAACTATCCTATGTCCTTTCCCGAGATTCTAACTATCTCTACATTATACTAAATTTCATCTAAATCGGTTCAGCGGTGTAAGCGTGAAGAGGTACAGTGCGTGCCACGTAAGAAGAGACTTGACACACCACGTGGTCTGACATGCGCAGAACACGATTTTAGGTATCTTTAGCGGTATGAGATCTGGGTGCGGGACGGGACCGGACGTCATAGGGGCGGCGGAAAGAGCGGGGGAGACGGGGTCAAGTCTCTTCTTACGTGGCACGCACTGTAACAGACAGACAGACACACTTTCGCGTTTATAATATTAGTATGTGATTTATTGTAAGTCAAACTGTATGAGATTCATTATGGCAATAACAGTTGCTGCTCTCAAAACGGTGAAGGAAAATGTCGTGAGGAAATCGGCCTAGAACCAAAGCTTCGAAGAGATGTCACATCAACCAACCTGCACTGGGCCCGCGTGGTAGATAACTGTCCACTCCCTCTGGAAGAGAGAAGGCCGTATCCCAGGAGTGTGTAGTGGTAACATTAACTAGCTTCAACTTTCTAACTAACAGACTATTTAAATTTTGACAATTCAAAAGTGCCTGTACAGACGCCAGCACATCAAGCTACCCGAAACTGTCAAATTTTCCCAATCAACTTTGAACCTTATGCTTTAGCGATAAAGTTGAAAATCTATTAAAGAAATTTGACAGATTGTAGTAGCTTGATGTGCTGGCGTCTGTACAAGGTTTAATTGAAATAAATGCTTTGAGTTTGAGTTTGAGAATTATAAGCTGATTATGTAATAACAGTAGTAGTGTTCATTCCACACTTGTAGAATTACGAAATTAATATTTTCAGTAGTGTTGAAAACGGTTTCAACAAATTAATTGCGCTACTCTCATGATGAATGAATTCTATCTAAATATATCACAACTATAATTAGGTTTAAATATATCACGTGAGTAAATATGTAAAATGTATTGTAAAATATTCTGCTCTGAATATGTAACAATATCCAGTTACAAATTAAGAGCAGAATACACACAAGATATAATAATATTAGAAATTAATATAATGTAGTCTGGTTTTAATTAGTTATATCTACAGATCCTTTATTATGTAGTCTTCTATAAAATTATTTAATAATTTATGTTACCAGTAAAGTATTTTATTAATAGCTATTCATAATAATTATTATCTTAGGTAAGTCAGTAAATATCGCTGTTATTCCTTATTAAGGCTCGTACACACAGGGGCGACGCGACACGCGACACAAAGGCACCGCAAGTCGCGCGACGAGCGGTGCCTTTGTGTCGCGCGCGATTCGCGTCGCGCGTCGCGCCTGTTTGCAGGAGCCGTTATGCTAAAATTACTAGGATGGAAAAATTATAAACTGGTAATTACAAGTAAGAACGAAGTTAACGTAATACATAATATCAATTAGGTTTATTTTTTTACAAAGATTGTTATGAAAAATCTAAGGGGCGATTCTCGTAATTTTTTTAAATCTATCAAAAATACCTCTAATTTCCCTACAATTTTGAAAAGTTTTTGACAATGGTTGTCACTAAGATGAGATTGCGACTGGATTTTTAACGATTTTAATTACGGGAATTGGCCTACTGAAATGCGGTAGGTAATAATGATAGTGGTTGATTTTGCCCCATCCCGCTTTGCAGATTCCTTCTACCTTACAGTTTTTTAAATGCAGCAGAAAGAGGCTACGACCATCCTAGCCGACCATAAAAAGCCCCGATGAAACTTAGGAGCTTAATTTATTAAAGCACGAGTGCCTGATATGGATATCGTAGCAACATGTCTCATATCGCCAATATGAAATACTTATTGGCGAATTGCGTTAGGAGACCTATCAAACAGCCAAAGAAATCCAATCAAACGGGGAACTATAGTAACTGAAATTCAACACGAAACGATATGTACCTAGATGTACATATTACACATACATGTACATATTTAGTCTCGTGCTAGTCATTGTTGAAAGTCCTAAACTGCACGCTACTTCGAAAAAAAACTTTTATAACTAATATGGCTTCGTTTAAAGTTTTCATAATAACATTTATTAAAAATTCTAACAAAATTATTGGTACCCAGTTGTAAAATTATTACAACCTAAGAATTTTCCCAACGTTAGGAAATTAGCATCACGTCCTATAATAATGATCTTTATGTTCGTGAGAACCATGTGAGAACCCTCAGCATCTAATTGCCTCTCTGCGTTCGCCTCTTTTATTTTGTTTAGTAGAATTTGATTTTGGACTAAAATTAACGCATTTCCCTTAATCTATAATGTAGGAAAATTAACATAGGAACGTCTTCCGGGAAACCATAGGAGTTTTATTATGATAATGGGTTTGGATGTTAATCGGAATGTTGAACTTGATAATGATCATTAGGTACTTTTGTAATAGCCAATAAAACAGTGGATTTAGGAGAATAAGGGCTTTTTTTTCCAAAGTCAGATCTTTATGCGAGAAATAATTTTTCATTTTTGTTTGGAAAAACTGCTACGATGTCAATTTTATTCCACTGATAAAACATCATTTATCTGTCGTTGGAAAAACCAGCAGATCAGCACTAAATATTTAAAAGAATCAGCAGCAATATTTCACTTTCTATTTACAGTGAACTGCATATTATCTGGAAAGTTTCTTGAAGGATTGCTTTGAACCAATTTGAGTAGGTCATTAATGTTAACGATACTCCCTCATTGCATCATACTGAGTGTAGTGACGTTGAGTGTATTGGGGGTAAAATCGGCGCCGAATGAAACCGTATTTACGAATCAAATTGGTTTATTTAGCAATATTGTTTATGCTGAGAACATTGTGTTCTTCGCCATTTTAATGAACAGAATAAAATGGCGCAATATTTGATTCGTACGGTGTTACCTCAGCTCCAAACTTACCCCAACATACCTTAGACGATTTCCCATAATTTCTTATGGTTCCGGCAGAATAATCGAGGTATAGGTACTTGGAGTTATTAAACTTACGCAATTCTCTTTCTTTGCAGATACAATGGCCACGGTGACAATATACTTGGCGTTGGCATTGTGTGGTGCCATAGAGGGCATTCACCTCAACTACCGAACGAGCCCAACGCAATATTTCCTGGATAACCCAAGTCTGCATCTCTCTGGCCCTGGAGCTGCGTTCCCAAGACCTAATATTTTTAGAGCAACACCTGCCAGATTACCTGTCAATGGATTCGGGTGAGAAAAAAAATAACAAGATTTTCAAAGACATAAATTATGAAAACTTTTTTGATTTGTTACAGTTTTCGCAATGTAGATTAGAATGTTGAGAACAGTTGTTTTGAAATTGTAACTTAAGTTAGTTACAATAGCTATTATTTCACTGTGTTTTAGTAGTAAATAAACTGTTTGAATGTAGCTTGGAACACAAATTAAAGTGAAACGTGAAATGTGTTAAATTATTTTCTTGTATAGTGTAATTGAAATTCACTGTTCTAAATAATGCGGTACGAGAGAATACGGAGTATGAGTTTGTGATTTTAATTTCACAATATAATGCAGGGATTCTTGCATTGTTACTTCGTGATATTTTTATGCAACTAAATAACCTGCAAGTAATGAAATTATATACTTGGTATAGTAGGTATAGTAACTATACAGTCGCGCAACGAAAATATTATTCATTTTTGAAAAAAGAAAATAGTATTCATTTTTGAAAAATACCTTGTCAAACTGTCTTTTTCATTTATGATATTGAGTGTGTGGTTGAAAATATAACGAGTTAAGTGTTTAAATTAACTTAACTTAACTCATCCAGCAACTGTACCTACATATTTCACACTTCGTATTCTTATTCGTTCCCTGTTTATCGTCTGCACCATTTATGTACTTAGTAGCAACTGTGAATAATTTTCACTTGATTGTAACAGGTACAAATTTCGGACAAACATCTGCGACTCCTGTTCGAAATTTGTACCTACAATTCTTTGTTTGCACATTATGCACTGGCTGCTAATTTGTCTCTGTGTCGCATGTACCTGTTGTAAAATGCACTGATTCTGTCTACAGCCCAACGATTGACCCCGCCCACCTTGGACCCACGATAAGGTTACTTGTTATTTATGTGATTGACTAACACTATTAACTAAATAACGATTAATTAACTATATTATTAGATTAGTTAGTTTAACCTTTGTTAACTAAACTAATTATTAACGAGACATATAATTAATAAGAACACAGTACTTACTATAGGCCGACAGCTTAACTGAGACGTTGCCTGAGGTAGCAGCGCGGTGCGGGAGGGGTGTGGTGACGTGATGCGAGAGCTCAGTGATTCGTCAACTTGTGATAACTATCATCCCTCCCGCACCGCCGCCACCACCACAACTACCTCAGGCTACGTCACAGTTAAGTGGTCGGCCTATAATACTTATATCGTTTTGAGATAGTAGGTAAATATTTTAGACCCTAAACGAGATTTTAGACCATATACTTTGCAAAAAATCACATCAATTCGTTGCCCCGCTGCTACGAGAAATATAGACAAACCAACAAACAAACGTTCGCATTTATGTATAATAAAATGAAAATAATAAGGTTTAATTTCATCTATCATAATTTTAGGCACGATAAGGTTTCAGAAAAAAATACTACATTCATTTTATAGGATTTAAACGTACATTAATTTTATCGTGACACGTCTAAAGGCTTCTAGAAACAGGCGCGACACTCGATATAATCGTGCGCGACACAAAGGCACCGCTCGTTTCGCGACATTATCGCGCGATATTATCGCGTGTCGCGCCTGTTTGAAGGAGCCTTAAGCCTCACACAAAATAAATAATGTAGGTTTAGTAATTTTGCTAGAGCTAAAAATTCACTATGTGAAAATGATTGCCGGTGAGAAAAAGTTGTGTTCATACATCACCTTGTATTAACAGCCCTTTTTATCTTCACACTATTTTCATATCATAAATATTGAATGCTTACGTATGAATCCTTTAAGTGGGATGCGCCAGCAGGGTAGCACAAGAAATTATAATTTTCTTACGTCATTTTTACAATTTGCAGCCGAGTGTCAGGTTGTATGTTGAAGAAAATATGATTCGTGACCGTAACAAGTATGTATTTACAGAATGATGTTAGTTAAAATCATCAATACAACCCTATAAGTTCATATCCAATAGATTTATAATTTACTAGCAGTGCCCCGCGATTTCAGCCGTATTAGTTACGATCCCGTGGGAATTTCGGGATAAAAAGTAATCCACGTGTTAATCCAGGGTGTCAGCTACGTCCATACCAAATTTTATCAAAATTGGTGAGGCGGTTTGTGCGTGAAGAAGTAACAAACATACAAAACACACTCGCCTTTTTAACATTATTAGTGTGATGAAATAGTCATTCAATATAGGGTTACTTATATGTACTTAGAGGGTTGTATTGATGATTTTAATGGTTATAATTATATAAATACATACTTGTTATGGTCGCGAAAAATATTTTGTTCAACATTTGACTAGGCAGGTGATGATGATGACCTGCAAATTGCAAAAAATCGCAATAAAAAATATTTCGCAGGCTACCCTGACGCTTCCCCCTTAAGTGACCTTTTTTATATACGAGCCCTGAAATAAAGTAATAAGTTTCACTATAAGAGACGGTAGCTACTCTCACGTCTTGAGAAGTACAGTAGGTACTTGTCTACGTGTATTATTTAGAATTCGTTCTCGGAAAAGTTAAAGAGTTCAGACATTATTCAGTGTCGTATGGGCACATTTACAACCACGTACGTTCCTATAGAATAATGGAGTTCGGGCGACAAACTCTGAGCATATCTGTTCGATGTGATGGGTTTTAATACTATCGGAAAATATCCATATAGGCAACTCTTTGTCGTGTTGCGCTTTTTTTCAACCTTTTTTGTTCCACTGCTAGGGAAACGTCTTTCCCAAAGCTTTCTACTCTTCATTGTGTATTTCATTCTCTGGCCGATCTCCCATTTACGGCTCTCATTCATCACGCCAGTTTTTTATAGGCCTCTTTGGCGACGACGTCTGTTTTCTGGCACCCACTGCGTGACAACTGTGGCCCATTTGTCCTTAATATTATATTCAGTCATTGTCAGTTAGGAAATTTCGAATTCATTTAGTTAATTTTTTTATAACATGACGTGTAAAAGTGATTCTGGTATCCTATTTGCAGAATAAACAATTTCATTTCATTTCGTACTTACCTAGATAGTTAAAGACATTCTAAATGACCTAATCGACATGGTTTAAGGCGACTACATGACCTTAATTCGCGGTCTTTGTCGGACTGTATAGAAAAGAAAGAGAAGCGCGACTTTGTCCCTGTCACCTCTGACCTAGCCTATAGTCAAGAGCAAACCCATTTCAAATAAATAATAATAAATAACACAACGCTGGTAATTTTAGCATTGTGAAATAATTTTGGAATTAGATCGGTAGTTCCGAAGATTACCCCCTTACAAACTCACAAATTTTACCTCTTTATAATATTAGCAGGTATAGATATAGGTAAATAAGCATACTTCCAAACTTGAACGCTACAAAACACTCTTTCTTTAGATTAATTAATTATAGATGTCACCAACTCGTGTTTCCACACGTATTTACAAGCGTCAAAATTCCCCAGGGAATTTTGTTTGAACGATTTTAGAGCTGTAAGTAAATGGACAAACTTGACTCCGTGTGAAGGTTATTGCACACGTATAAACACTGCACCTGTTCGGCAACTCCTCACCTCATCAGCTCGTCATCAACCAGATGTAAGCACGGAACCGGATGAGTTAGCGCTTTGCCATGGCGATGTCACACTGCTTGCCAGGGGTTTGCTTATGGTTGGGTGAAGGGGGCGATGATCCTATCTAAGCGAGGCGTCACCGATGCCTCGAAGTAAGCTCCGTTTACCAGCTTATCCCGATCTGAGGCGATGCCGTTACGATGCTTATAAGTGAACGTAGCAGTAAGTAGTTTCATAGAGAGAATACTGATCGGCTGGAGTTGAGGAGATGCTGATCCGCAGTGCTTATATTTTGTGTTCCATTGTCCTTTAATTTGCTTTACCACTACGCTGGGTATAATTAGAAACAAGTGAATGTTACTCAGTACATTTTCCAGGAAAAGCAAATGTGGAAATAGTTAAATGCATGATTAACTTCGAGTAGGTATGTGTATGTCGCAGCCAACAGCTGTAAACTGAAAGGCTAATAAGCTAGATTACTAATTTAATTTGCCGTTCAGTTACTTAACTGCCTAATTTTTTACTAAACGGGGGCCAATCAACTAGCGACCTCACTGATATTCATTATAGGTTAGGGTGGAACTGTGGCCAACCACGCGCGAGCAGAATTGTTCACTAAGCCAGGGCACCCGGATCAAATCGCTCGTGATGAGCGAGCGCTACTTCCAAAGGCTAGGCTGTTAACTGAAATGCTAATTAAGCTATTTGGCTGCGACATGTACAGACGCCAGCACATCAAGCTACTACAATCTGTCAAATTTGTTTAATAGATTTTCAACTTTATTGCTATAATATAAGATTCAAAGTTGATTGGGAAAATTTGATAGTTTCGGGTAGCTTGATGTACTGGCGTCAGTACATGATATTAAAATAAACAAATTGTAGAAATGGTATTGTTTCTGTACAAAAGTTTTTTTGTATGAGTTGTGAATATACATTTTACTTATGTGAATATTGCCTGTTTTTCTAACGACAAAAAAAATATACCTTTACTTTACATATTTATTTAGTCTAACGCCTAAGTATGCATGCAAATTACTTTCTATTTATTTACCTACGTATTAACTTTCATAAGCCGCTTCGTCAACAATCAAAACCAATGACTAAAATCCTTCTTATTGTATAGTTTCAGCAACCCACCACCTCCATTAGGATCTGGAGTGGACCCGGCCACACAAACTTGTGGTCTTGCGCCCCCATTCTGTGCCAAGTCTCGGTATAGGGCTATCGATGGCTCATGCAACAACCTCCAGAGACCAGCGTGGGGCACGCCCCAGACGCCTTACGCGCGGTTGGCACCCTATAATTATGCTGATGGTAAGTACAAAATTTTTTGGCCGGTTACTGTAATAGATCGTCAATTATTTTTCTGACCTTTTTGTAGTAGATACCAGGCAGAAAACGATTCTCATAGTGGAGCTGATCAGTTAAAAAAAACAAATTGTTTTGGCTTTTTTAAGATAAAACTTATTTTCTCAACTCATACATCAAGTAATTACGTCAAGAGCTGTCGTGGACCCCACAAAAATAACATTAAATTATGTTTACCCATCGTGTCCACAGAGTTTCGCTAACTTATATAATTTGACCCCTGTATAGTTTATACTATAAAGTTGTATAGTTGATTACCCTGTATAGTTGATTATAGATATTATAATTAATATCTGTAAAATTTAGTTGAGACAGGTAAAAGATTAATTGTTTTCACCGACAAATGTACCCAGACAATTACAAAAAAATTGTGACAAGAAAATAGACTCACTATGCGAATGTATATTCAACGTCGGCTCAATGTAACAAATGCTTTACAAATGCACGAGAACCGAGCACCGACCCGGAGCCTTCCGGGTCGGTGCTCGGTTCATGGAAATATCTAAAATGCTCACGTATCAGGCATTTGCATGCCATTCCACTTGTCACTGATGTAACTGCATTTTGTAGATGTTTGCCCACTTAATCTACAAATTGAGTGCACGAGGATTGAGTCTTAAACTGTTCAGGATCTTTGGAAGACTAGTGGCATCTTTTATTGGATTTCTAAGTATGCTCCCAAGTTCTTTAGCCTTTTTATTGTCTGAATCAAATAAATATAGACTTAAGCTATTAGTAGAATCGTATAGCTATTTAATAGAGATTTATTTGTTTAAAATAAACAATATATCTATATTGTCATATCAAGTAGTAGAATAGAATACTCTATAAATCAATGATACAATTTTGAAGAAAACGTCGAAAAGTATTAACTGTCTTTGAAGTTGAGTTAAGGCTCCTACAAACAGACGCGACACGCGATATAATCGCGCGCGACACAAAGGCACCGCTCGTTGCGCGACTTGCGGTGCCTTTGTGTCGCGTGTCGTGTCGCGCCTGTTTGAAGGAGCCTTTAATTGAAACTGTTTATCAAAGTAAAAATCAAGCTGCAGAAACCAGGGAATTTTCTAATAAACGCAACATCTTTCTACTCTGACGTAACGTCAGATTACATAAATAATATTTACCTATAGCCTAAAGATTCACAATGGGTTTTTGCAGTCGGCACACGCAATCAAAATGACACGAGCGTAGATAATACGCGCGTATGAAAATGCTTCGTATTAGTGACGGTTCGTAGCCCGTAGCTACCGACGAGTATTACGCGTGTAGCGTTCGTGCGTTGTAATAGATAAGCGTCGCACACATGATCCAAAAAGTGTGTGTGGTTTTACTTAGATAAATGTGTGCATTTTATCTGTTGAATATTAAATTCAGGAATAATAATAAGCTCTCAAGATATTGTCTGCAATTCCATCAACCATTTTATATTCCGTATTTATTTCAGTATTGTAAGTCCCTTCCCTTGACAATCAATCATTTCCGCTGGTTTCATTTCTAATAAGATAACTTTCTTCTATTTATCATTTACTTTCAGTCGAAGGGGACTGACGCTATTCCCATTTAGTTGGCGACGTTTTGATGAATGGTTGTGATTCTTAGCAATTAATGTATTGCGGGTATTTGTATACACTGAAAAAAAAGAATTGTTGAATTTACTAAAGTAGCGTAGGTTGAGTAATGAACTGCCATAGTCAACCCTTTTCATAGTTAATTTTACTATAACAAGAGTGAATTTAACAAAATCCACTTTGTTGATTTTACATAACAAAACAGATTGACTAAAACTATTTTAAGTATAGTAAAATTTATCGAACAAATATTTGAATACACTAAAGAAAGTTTGTAAAAGACTTTCGTACGAGTTCTCTAAATTTCCAACAGGTGACGCTACTAAATTTGTTTGTAACACTAACAAATAAGAAAGTTGATTTTACTTGACACAAATCATGAGATACGTTTAGTATAATTAACACTAGAAATATGTACATTTTACACAAGCTTGTCAATAAAATCAACAAAGAAGTTTTGTTTAAATAACAGTACGAGTTTCGCAACACAGTTCTCCAGATATCCGATAGGTGTCGCTTGCTACTCTACTAAAGTTGATCGTAAAATCTAACAAATTAGGAAATTGATTTTACTTGACACAAATTATGAGATACATTTCATATAATTGACATTAGAAATATGTTAATTTTACGCAAGCTTGTAAATAAATTTAAAAAAGAACTTTTGTTTAAACAACAGCGCGAGTTTAGCAAAACAGTTTTCCAAATGTCCGACAGGTGACGCTTGCTAATCTACTAAAGTTGTTCGTAAAAACTAACAAATTGGAAGATTGATTTTACTTGACACAAATTATGAGATACATTTAATATAATTGACATTAGAAATATGTTAATTTTACGCAAGCTTGTAAATAAAATCAACAAAGAAGTTTTGTTTAAACAACAGTACGAGTTTCGCAGCACGGTTTTCCAGATATCCGATAGGTGTCGCTTGCTACTCTACTAAAGTTGTTCGTAAAATCTAACAAATTAGGAAATTGATTTTACTTGACACAAATTATGAGATACATTTCATATAATTGACATTAGAAATATGTTAATTTTACGCAAGCTTGTAAATAAAATCAACAAAGAAGTTTTGTTTAAACAACAGTACGAGTTTCGCAACACAGTTTTCCAGATATCCGATAGGTGTCGCTTGCTACTCTACTAAAGTTATTCGTAAAATCTAACAAATTAGGAAATTGATTTTACTTGACACAAATTATGAGATACATTTCATATAATTGACATTAGAAATATGTTAATTTTACGCAAGCTTGTAAATAAAATCAACAAAGAAGTTTTGTTTAAACAACAGTACGAGTTTCGCAACACAGTTTTCCAGATATCCGATAGGTGTCGCTTGCTACTCTACTAAAGTTGTTCGTAAAATCTAACAAATTAGGAAATTGATTTTACTTGACACAAATTGTGAGACATTTTTAATATAATTGACATTTACATTTTACAGAAGCTTGTCAATAAAATCAACAAAGAAGTTTTGTTTAAACAACAGTACGAATTTAGCAACACAGTTCTCCAGATATCCGATAGGTGTGGCTTGCTACTCTACTAGAGTTGTTCGTAAAATCTAATAAATTAGGAAATTGATTTTACTTGACACAAATTATGAGATACATTTCATATAATTTACATTAGAAATATGCTAATTTTATGCAAGCTTGTAAATAAAATCAACAAAGAACTTTTATTTAAACAACAGAATGAGTTTCGAAGTCAGTTCTTCCCGACAGGTGACGCTTGCTAATCTACAAATACTAAAGTTGTTCGTAAAAACTAACAAACTGGAAGATTGATTTTACTTGAAACAAATTATGAGATTAGAAATAAGTATGTACATTTTACACAAGCTTGTCAATAAAATTTACAAAGAACTTTTGTTTAAGGTTACTAAACATTAGCCCGTGACATGACTCGCTATTGTAGGCACATAACGTGGTTTCCATGGGTTTTAGCTTCTACATTATATATTTTAGCGTGTTCCGACAACTAACGGCAATTTGTTCACTATGAAAGAAAGCAAAATTATGTCATTATATGCAATATGTTTTAGTATTTGCCGAATACAAATTAAGTGTGTGCATATACACTCATTTGTACAAATCAAAGTTGTATTCGGCAAATACTACAAACATACCGAATACAACAGCATTTAATTAAATAATTTTGCTTTGATAGGTAACATAGTTCATTCATACTATAATACAGGAAATTGTTCCTATGAGACCATCCATAACTTTTTAAGATATTCTGAACTGCATTCACAGATTTCGGAAAAAGTTTACAGTCAGCAAAAAAAAAAATCTAAAATAAAAAAAAAATGCCAATCGATCCTATTTCATGTGGGGATCATAATTATACTCTATGGGACTATTTAAGGTATGAGTAATAGAAATGACAGCAATCGCCAAAAATTTTCCCATACATTTTGAACAGAAAAACGATAAATCAACCCTAAATATGATTTATTGCCAAATGATCCTATTTCATACTGTGATCAAAATACTCTTTAAGGTCAACTGAAATTTGAGTACAGAAACTACGGTAGGTAAGTCAAAACACCGGGTTCACACGCAGGCATAATCTTCTACAACATCATCATCATCATCATCATCATCATCAGCCTATAATGTTCCCACTGCTGGGACATAAGCCTCCTCTCAGTGAGAGGGAGTGGGCCGTAATCCACCACGCGGGCCCAGTGCGGGTTGGTAGATGTCACATGTCTTCGAATTTTTGGTTCTAGGACATGCCGGTTTCCTCACGATGTTTTCCTTCACCGTTTTGTGAGCAGTGGTGATGAAATAATTTACACAAAGTAAAGCGCCTGTCTGGGTTCGAACCTACGACCTACAACTCGTAAGTCGCGGCCGTTACCACTTGGCCACCACTGCTCTACAATACAACATAACTCTTCTACAACATAAGAACTAAAAAAAGTAGTTTCTGCACTCAAATATCAGTTAAATGTGACTTCACATATCCTAAAACCATAAGACAATTTAGACGCTTCTAACGATAGGTATTTCATTTATCAAATTATCATAAGTAGTTTAGAAGTTATGAGGGAACATAATAATAATAATGAACATACTTTTGGGGTTGTAAATCGGGTGAATGCAAGCAAAGGCAAAAGCTAACAATGTATATTATATACAGCGTGGCAGGGACATTGACGCACATCCTGTTACCATGGATTCAGTAAGTACATGATTCTGAATTTTTTTTTGGGGTGGTAAGATCATCCATTGAGTCCTTCCGCCCAGGGTGGGGCGGAAGGGACTGTCAGACTTTTACTGACTAAAATCCACCCGTGTTCCTTCGGATGCCCTTTAAGTTTTGGGGCCACGGTGTCCTGTTCAGACAGTCCCGCGGCTCCAGCAGGCATTTGACCCTATGGCGGGCCCCGTCAGTTTGCTGACAGCTCTTTGAGGCGCGCGTGGAACACGACGCGCCGCCGACCCGGGACGCGCCGCCGACCCGGGTTCTGAAGCCCCCTGCGTTGAAAGTTTTTGTCGGTTATTAAAAAAAAAGTTGATTTTCCATACATTTTGACCGCGTAGGTATTGCACTTTTCTGTGAAACTAATGATTTTTTTTTTTGATAACCGACGAAAAATTTCTTCGCTAGAGGATCTACAATCGTGTGCTGAATTTACGGTTACAGTTTGCGCGTCGATGTCCCTGCCACTCTGTATATTTGAAAAGTGCTTATTAAGCCCTTTCATTTGGTATCCAATTTTTTTTAACAAAACCTCACATATCCTATAATATTACAAATGCGAAAGTTTGTGAAGATGTTTGGATGTTTGTGACTCAATCACGCATAAACGGCTTAACGGATTTGGATGAAATTTTGTACACATATAGAATATGATCTGGATTAACATGTAGGATACTTTTTATCTCGGAAAAATTAGTGGTTCCCGTGGGAACCACAAAAATCATAATAGTGAAGAGATTTAGTTGAAATTTGGTATGGGGATATCTTTCATGCCGAATTAACGTTTTAGGTAGGTACATTAAATCCCGGAATATGTGCAAATAACTAACGCCACGCGTACGAAGTCGCGGACGCCCGCTAGTAATTATAATAAATGCGAAAGACCGTTTGTTTGTACGCCTTCACCTCTTATCTACTAAACCGATCATGATTCATAACTTTATAAGCTGTGAGTGTTATAAGTATTTAGAGCAATTTTCGTGTCTCTTCTTTTTTACCCGATTACGGCGAAGCAAAAAACGAAAATATATATGATTTTGACCGGTATGTATGTATGTTCCTCTGTTCCCTTATAACTTCTAAGCTACTTGTGATAATTTGACAAATGAGGTAACGTTAAAAGCGTCTTAATTGTCAAAAAAAAAATGCGCCTACCACCGTTTGACATTTGACAATCGTTTTTTTTTATTAACTTAATATAGAATAAGCAAGAACCTCATAAGCCATACAGCCAAGTGTGATGTATCCGTTCAAAAACTTAAATGGGAAAAAAGCATCAAAAAGGACAGCGGTGTACATATATAAATTATATAAGCGCTTTTGTTCCGTAAATATTAGAAAAACCAATTTTCTATTAGAATTAAGCTGTTTTGAAAGAGAATATTTAAATTGATTAAATGGACTAAAATGCTATGGATATACCTAAGTCTATTTGACGCGGAAGGCTCTTTTTGTAATCGATTTTTTAAAGGAAATAAGCTGTTTAGAACCAAAATATCATTGAAAATCATTGAGAATATAGTGTTAGGATCGAATCGCATCAAAAAAAAGAACTTTTCCAAAATGAGAAATAAAGCCTTTTGAAAAGACACTCCTGAAATATTAAAAAAAGTAACGATTTAAGTCTTTGTTTTGATCTATACCATACCAATATATCTACCTACATGTTACTTAATTAAAATGTTGATTTTACGAAACATCTTTGAGATTTTACTAAACTTTAATGTCATTTGACGTGACGTCATACCTATTCATCGTATGACGCGTTCCGTCTCGACTCGATACGACTTAGAGTTGCCAGATTAACACCTCTCCGCCCTTTTTAATTTTATTATAAGTAATTTGACGTAGGAAATGACGGGAATAATTATGACTAAAATTAAACGTTTTTAGGGTTCCGTCCAAAGGGTAAAAACGGGATCCTATTGCTAAGACTTCACTGTCTGTCTATCACCAGGCTGTATCATAGGCTGCTGTATGATAGCTAGACAGTTGAAATTTTCGCAGATGATGTATTTCTGTTGCTGCTATGACAACAAATTCTAAAAACAGAATAAAATAAATGTTTAAGGGTGGTTGTCATACAATAAACGTGATTTTTTGCCGTTTTTGCTCGATATTAATAACGATTGGTACGGAACCCTTTGTGCACGAGTTCGAATCGCACTTGGCCGATTTTTAGACATATTGCGTACCTACTGGTCATATCATGTTCGGACGTTTTCAGCGTGACAAATAGTATTCCTGTAGATTTTGGGTGGTAGGTACTGTGTTTTCCCGTCCGCATAAGTTTTTTTTTTTAATTTTCATGATATTTTGACGCTATCTACTGAACAAGAAAAGAAAGGGTGTCGCGCTGACACCCTTGAGCGTTTCGTATAAAACTCATAATTATGCCAAGAAGCTACCGCCATTAGATAAACTTCTGATTTTAAGATTTATAATATCATGAAAATAAAAAATAAAAAACTTTTATGCGGACACGAAAACATGCTTCTCTCTCATTTGTTCCAAGTATCTACAGAAATAAGGTAAAATCTAAATAATGGAAATGAAGTACAGAAAATATGATAAAATAACATATAATATTTTTGGCGGAAAATTTCCAACTTGCATAGCGGAATTCAAAATATCTCGTTGGCAACACTGTTCTTCAAATTCTTTCTTTCGGTTGGTCGGTTCGTGTGACGCGTGCGCCGCGGTTTTCTTTCAGTATTATTAGTATATTACAAAATACTCTGTGGCCGGTGGCCGCGGTGCTGTCTGTGTTGGATTAGTTAGATATTTATAATCAATAATTATCATTCAGTTACGCTAAAGTAATAGTAGTTCAATCAATGTTCATAGCAGTTCATAGTGAGTGAAAATGGACTCGACGTTACAAAATACGTTAGGATTTACATTAGACTCCAACTTCGCCATAGCACTTCTCGATTCTTGGGGAGTCTCGAAGGAAACACAAGCTGTATTTCAAGGTAAGTTCTAAGTTCCTACTTATTATCAACTTAGAATGGTAGAATAGGTAGGTACCTTCGTCCTAACAGGTCAGTCTTATCGTAAAGTACGCGGTCGCCATCCAACGGCGGCTGCCAGTTCTCCTATGTGCCTTGCCTATTGCCACTGCAAGCTTGTTCTGCAAGATCTACAGATCCTGTAAGTCCGTAACCTGCAGATCTCGTTATTTCTGATTTGAACGCGCAATAACTCCAAACATAGCTCGTTAGATAGTCCTTGACCTTGAGCCTTTAATATGACACCCTAGTTAGCGAATATCAGTCTGATAACTAGCGGTGGGTAACTCCGGAGGTTACTGATCTAAAGGTGCCGGTTCCGAACGCGGATACGAAAACCTTATTTATTCCTCACAATACTTACCGGCACCGCGGTGTCAATCAAATGTATCAAAATTTTTTAGTCGTATTTATTTTTATTTTGGGGAAGTAAAATGGAAATAATAAACAAAAGTATTTTTTTTTATTGAAAACAAGATAGTTTATTAAACTTTCTATCTATGAACGCGTAGTTAGCAAAACAAAAATTGTTACCTAGTTATTAAAGTATAAATTCATAATTATAAATAAAGTCTGTAAAGTGATCAATTCAAAATATGCCAAATGATCCAACGAACCGAATGAATAAAATGTTCTGGTCGAACCGCGGAACCAGAATGACCGAATTAATGCCGGTGCCAAAGGAATAACTAAGGTGAACCGGTACCGGACTTAGAGTCGGAATAAGTGAATCAATTCACATTCCGAAATAAAGATTACCCACATCTACTAATAACCACAAAATATTGTATTTTTTTTATTAGTTAGATAACTACACACCACATTATTACTTGATACAAATATTAATATGTAATATAACTAGGTAGATACTTTAGATAAATGTATTCCAAATTTTAATATCACTCCCTCCCTGGGCCCTGTCCTTCTTTTTTTAGAATATGACTTGGATGTTTTTTGCATAGAAAATATTTCTGATTCTGATATAAATGAGCTGATTCCAAAATCAAGAATAAAGGATAGAATTAAATTCAAGGCTGGATTAGCTCAATTTAAAAATGAAAATAAATCCCTGGTGAGTATTTTGAAGTATACCTATTATTGTACGGACGCCAGCACATCAAGCTACCCGAAACTGTCAAATATCAACCATCCAACAACCAACAACCAACCAACCAACCAACAACAACAACAACAACCAACAACAACAACAACAACAACCAACTCAACCAACTCGATCAACTTTGAACCTTATACTTAAGCAATAAAGTTGAAAATCTATTAAATAAATTTGACAGATTGTAGTAGCTTGATGTGCTGGCGTCTGTACCTACTTTCCAGAATGTAGCAAAGGAGCCTTTAGGCTCGGTAATCTCAAGGCTCACAGGCTTTGCTTGTTTTAAAACTGATTGATTTGTTCATTTAATAATATTAGTAAAGATTATTATTTTAAAGATTTTTAGTTTTGGTAGAAATGTTACTAATGTATCTCAGATCAAATGCTCTTAATAGTATGAGCACTGATCTAGCTGGAGTCAACTTGAAATTGTTTTTTTACATTAATAAAATAATAACATATTTACAAACGAACTTATATGCTTAAAATCTTATCTTATCTTAATTTTTACAGAAAACATGTTCTTTAGACACAGAATCAATAGAATCAGATAAGGATTCTATGGGGCATGTGGGCAGCGATTATAGTTCTGCGGCTAGTGGCTGTTCTTGTGCTACTTCGAACGAAGAGGTTAGTTTTTTACACTTTATTTTGAAATTGCCTTGTTAATAATCGATACCATAAATACCTACCACAAAATTAAATAAGCTATATAGGTATTTAAAAGCCTGCCCTATGTTGTTCCTGCTACAAATGGCCATAACGCTAGAAGAATTTCCCTGCTGTATGGCTATGGCCAGTTTTCCAGGAGCGAGTCAATGTTATTGCCTTTTTGTGTTTGTTTTTTTTCGTTACCTATTTTTTTTCTTCCAATTTTGTAAGTTAGTTTGGTCATAGGATTAAGAACGTCAGGAAATATGGAAGAACTAAGGTCAATCAACAAAAAACTCATGAAATTCACTTGTAAGTACTTATGTTGTATGTGTGTTGGGGTACTTACCTATGTTGAAAGTTGAACTTGACTTTGATGATCACATTTATGTTTTTGATTCAATTCAATTTCTTGATTTCAAATCTTTTATATCATAAATTATTATGTATGTACGATTAATTCTTTATTTTTTAATTAAAAAATCAAAGTGGTCACAGGATCTGTACCATAATAGCCGGAAACCCAGCTGTTTAGACTCGCTAGATTGGTTTTGAATAGCGCTTTGTGATGAGTGATGTTCAAAATTTGGTGATGGAGGGAGCCAGAAGAAACACGGTGAGTTTTTGGTCACAGGATCTGCCTGTGACCAAAAACTCACCGTGTTTGGGCTCTTTAGAATGGTTTTGAAGAGCACTTTGTGATGAAGTAAAGTGATGTTCAGGGTCTGATGATGAATGGAGTCGGAAGGTGGCCACAGGATCTGAACCCTGGTAGCCGGAAACTCACTGTTTTTTTTTTTTTTTGAGGATGGGAAATCATCAAATGACCCCTCTCGCTCTGGGTGGAGCGGAAGGGAGTGTCAGACTCTTACTGACTAAAACCCACCCGTGTTCCTTCCTTAGCCCTTTATGTTCCGAGCCAGCGGTAACCCGAAAGGGTTACCGCTGGCTCGCCCTGTTTTTAAATGTTTCAGTTTTTCCTTCAGTGTTCCAGATCAATAACCAGATTGTTGCAAGGAGCGCTTACACTGACAATAGGGTATTTTCCAAATTTTTACAAACCGTTTATTTTATTAATTGGTTTCATGGAGAAAAATACATTAATTAATTTATTTTTCTGTTGGATCGTTCGTCCCAATCTTTAAATATAAGCGGTTTTCAAAAATTTGAAAACTGCCCTATTAAAATTACTCTGCTACCTATCAGCAATTTTGGTCGATGGCAATATCAAGTAATGGGTAATATCTGAAAAAAAATCAAATTGGAATTTACTACATTACAAACAATTTTTCAGGATGCATATTATGTTCCTAGTAGAAAATATGGGAAGAATATTCCAGCAAGAGGGAAATTGGCAGACCGGTACCATAACCAAAGAAGGATTTTAAGAAAATCAGGACTCATAAAGAAACACGAAACATCCACCGTTACCATAACTGAAACTCATGAAGGTATATTATTCAACATTTCAACTTTGCACTATCGGGTTTGAAAATCATTTTGCTTGTATGAAAAATCGTTTAGTCGCATTAAGTCCACTTTGCATTTGGCCCACTTTCCGAAAACACGTCTCTTTCGCAGTTGGTCCATTTCGCAGAAAAGGTTAGCTTCTATATTTTCAATCACTTTATATTAATTTTTTTTTTTCATTTCTTCTTAGGACGTCGCAGTAAAAATAAAAATCTGACATTTGTAGAATATGAAAAAAGAACAAAAAAACATTTACCTTTTCCCATATTTATGTGAAATATTATCAAATGGGAAATGACAATCTGCGAAATGGACCAAATGCGAAATGGACGTTTCGCGAACTGGACCAAGTGGATCAAATGCGAAGTGGACGTGATGTGCCTAAATGCCGCTCCAAACGGGCAACCAGTAGAATATCTCGGACCGCGGTCACCCGCAGCCTCGGCGCTCCGCCTCGGCGGGTTGCGCCCGTTCGCTCTGCGATCGGTTGGCGGGCGACCGCGGTGGAACTCAACTAAACAATCTGCTTTGTGAGTTCTTATCTTAACGTGTCACATTCACAGTTTTACGAGTTCAATTTCAATGGACATAGAATGTTATTTGTTTAAGAGTCCCAAAATGTATCACTTGAAGATCTTAATAATATGAAGCTATGGTTGAAATTTAATAAAGAGCCTTGGGTAGATGTTGTGGAGAAGTGGAAACTAACAAGGACATTGCGAAAAGAAGATTTATCTGGAAAAGATAAAACCATCCGGGACTTATTTAATGAATGGCCTTCAATCAAAGCAAGCTTGGGCTACAAACTTGTTCGTATAATTTATTATTAAATATATTTAATATATTTTTTAAATATTTAAGTTTTTTGCAAATATGCCATTCAATATTTATGCTTCACAAAATTCGGCCTTATGATATTATGCTTTTAGAATTTTTAATAATAAATATTATGCCAATTGATATTTATGCCATTTAACAGTATAGGTTTTATGTTTAGGACAAAAAATTATGCGTAGGTAATCATTCAATTTTATTTTTTATTTTTTTAGGTTGAATTAGATTTTGAATTCATGTACCCAAACCATGACCTAGAATTGTTCAAAAAGTGGCCAATATTCATGGAAAAAGCATTGCCAATTTACAGTAACATAAAAAGTTGCGTGGATAATCTGAAAACTTTGAACGACGATAGTACCACACCAGGTCAGTAGGTGCTAATTTATTTTCATTATATTAAATAAAGATAATAGACAGTCCTCATTTTTACAGGCTTATCTTTGTAATAATTTTTAACTCCTTGCAGATGTGAGAGATTATGTTTACCTAAAACTGATGAGTTCGAAATTGCCACCCACCATTAAAATTCCAGTTAAAACCGAAGAAAATAAGAAAAAATATTATAAACCAAGCATTGCTGAATCGGAAAAGGCTTTCATTTTACATGTCGCGGTAGGTAAATAAAGTGCGCAATAAATTAAAAAATAAATAACACAAAGTATTTGTGTCTATCTGTGGTAGCCGATTCGTTTTTTTAAACGGTTTTATTTAGTTTTTTCTTATTATGACTTGGTCTTTGGTGAAGGAAGACACCGTGAGGAAATCAGCAAGTCTTAAGAACTCAACCCAATGAAGACTTGTGATATTAGTTTACAGGCAATGGGTTCAGTGTGGTAGATTATTTATGACCCAGAACATCTTGTATATTTGTATTTGTTCAACCTTGTATTTGTTCTATTACAGAATCGGAGCGAAATAGTAACAAAGATCAAGCTGCGTCAGGATGAGCACTTGGCCAAAGGACTTACTTGCCAACCACTGATAGTCGTGGTAGGGTCATCGATAGAAGAAATAACCGATTACTATGTCCATTATGAATCAGTCATTTATAAGATCGACACCCTACTAAAAGCAGTAGATGTATGCTTTAAAATTTTCCATGTTTTCAATTTAGAGTACCCGACAGAGTGTGTTAACGTGTGGACCTTTATACAAAAATATTTTTACGGAATTGATTGCAAATCTGATAAAAAAATTTCAAGTGTAGCTTGTTTTATGGCGGATCTGTCTTAAAACCTTTTTAGACTGAAATTTCTATTTTGTGCCAAATATTTTATTTTGTACATAATCCAAAGACATTTTTAAGGAATTGATGATAAAAAAAGTCTTAATTTGTTTCCATCGAACCTATAGTTTATTTAAACATGTTTATTTGTTTTATGTGTTCATCTGTGTTAAACGACTATAAATCATTTTTCTTACACTTGAAATTTAGCCATGACTTGCGACCTAACTCCACTTATTGCTGTAAACAGTTTAATTGTAGGTACCAGAATATTTTCAAATATACGTTCGTTTCGTCGTCATCTGACCAATGCTCATAATCTGAATCTACCTTCCGAAATATGCCTGTCAAACTGTAGAAACAACAATATTATTCAAGAACCGAGTACATCAAGTAGCCAACAAATAATTTTCAACTTGGACTGTAATAGTGATAATGATGAACGCTCTTTTGTTTTTGAACCTGAAAGTAACCATGTTCCCCAGAAAGATGAAATTTTTAATAACTCAACAGCCACTTTCGCTTTGTCTTTATACAGTAATCCTAACATTAATCGAAAACGTGATCTCAACTTAGTTGAGGTTGACGCATGGAAATTTTTAAAACCTGAGGACCTTATCATAGCTCCAACTTATTCGCATATAATGTGTAATGGAGATACATACTGTAGAATTAAGTACATGTAACTAGAGAGATTATCGAACCGTGTTTTGGGTTAAAGCAAATTTTAATAAAAAATATAAATTTGAGGAGGAGTGTTGAGTAACTATTATTATCATACTACCCCGTGACATTTTCAACATGGTAGCAGAGCGTGGTTAATATGATAAGTAGGATTTGACTGTAAGAATAAATATTTTTTGTATGTATTGATATAGTATAAAGCTGAATTGTAACTGCGTTAGATGTAAACTTAGCAATAATGTTAAGTAATATAATGTTAAGGTTTTGCATGGCGTTGGTATGTTGGACATTGTGGACAGATAATTCTTTCTTTTTATTGCAGAATGGGTCAGCATATCTAACTACCCTTAGAGTCACATGATTGAAGGTGATCCCTTCTGGACATCCTTTAAGACGAGCCTTTTGTAAGAGGTTACCGCAACCTTAGTTTTAAGTACATTTAAATATAAATATGTACCTACATATAATATTAAAGTTTTGCATGGCGTTGGTATGCTGGACATTGTGGGCGGATAATTCTTTCTTTTTATTGCAGAATGGGTCAGCATATCTAACTACCCTTAGAGTCACATGATTGAAGATGATCCCTTCTGGACATCCTTTAAGACGAGCCTTTTGTAAGAGGTTACCGCAACCTTGGTTTTAAGTACATTTAAATATAAATATGTACCTACATATAATATTAAAGTTTTGCATGGCGTTGGTATGCTGGACATTGTGGGCGGATAATTCTTTCTTTTTATTGCAGAATGGGTCAGCATATCTAACTACCCTTAGAGTCACATGATTGAAGATGATCCCTTCTGGACATCCTTTACGACGGGCCTTTTGTAAGACTCTTATTGAAAGCACTGTGAACATGAAACATCTGTTCAAATTGATTCCTTTTTTCCTCCAGGTTCAAAATGTAGGTACACTTCCCATAATTTACACCGGTTTCAAAAGGTACATTTCCTGAAATGTCCACTTCTCAAATAGTACATTTCTCAAAATGCACCTATCCCGGAATGTACATTTCCCTAAATATATCTTACCCAAAATGTACATTCATTCATTTAACATCTCCATATTTATGTGATCCTGGTACTTTAAAATCTGTTCAGTCAGTTATTCCTATCTGTTCTAAGAATGTACATTTTGAAAAAGATACATTTTGGGAAATATACATTAGGGGAAAGGTGCATTTTGGAAAAAGTACTTTTTCGAAAGTGGACATTTCGGGAGTTGTACCTACCTTTTGAAACCGGTGTACACTGGGAAGTGTTCATTTTGAACCTGAAAGCCTTTTATGATTATTTTGAAATATTTTGTGTCACATTTGTTTTGTGACACACTAGTTGATTATTTTATGTGATATTTCAGTTATTACCTCGCCTGTAAGTGAATTGTTTAAGTTTTATTGTAAAAGCAATTTGATAACAATTATAAATATACTCAATTTTATTCATTTAATATTTTGTTTTATTTTACTATTTTAGTTATAAACCGAACAAAATTATTGTAACATTTTATCATACAATTCAGATTTAATTTGTTTAACATTTAAATGTGTATTTTTAACAGTTATAATTGGAGTACTTTTTGGTAAATTTTGCTAAACATGTTCTTTTATTTTGTACTGTATGATACCGCTCACTGGCGGGTGATTTTGTCTTTCGTTTATTTTTTTATTGGTAGTTTACTGATTTGTAAATAAGGCAGCTGACTACAAGTCTCTGGCGACAAAGTATACACGGTGACTTTATTAGTGCGCATAATTTTTGAGGATGTTCGTTCAGTCGGACCATTAGTTTGATGGTCTGAACATCCATAAGGATGTTCAGACCTAAATAATATAATAATATAAGAAATATACTGGGTGACTAGTGCGCGTAACTTATAAAAGTTACGCGCACTAGTCACCCAGTATATTACGCTACGAGAGATTTTCAGTCAACCAATAATTTACAGCTTTCATGCATAATGGCGAAACATGTTTAATAGAATATACCTACATCCTGTTCGTACATTTTAGGAGAGCGCATTTTGTATATTTTACTACTAAAAGTGAAGTAAAGTATACGAAATGTGCTCTCCTAAAATGTACGAAATGGTATGAGTAAATGTTACAATACTAATTTTACATATTTTATTACAATACCTTACGTAAAATATGCAAAACTTATTTAATGTAATATACGAAATCATACGAGTAAATATCACAAAATTAGTTTTGCATATTTTAAGTAAAATATACAAAACCAACAAGAAGATATCTGGTAAATTGTATGAAATTAATTTCACATGTTTTACCAAACACTTTTAGTTAAACATATTAAATCAAAATCGTTAAATGGACGAAAGTAATATACGTGAAATATGCAGGACTCGATTAGCTGAATATACTAAATTAAATGAGTAAATGTAGCAAAATTAATTTCATATATTATACATAACACATTTAGTGACATTCATTAAATCTCATCGTGAAATATACAGGACTGGATTAGCTGAATATACTAAATTAAATGAGTAAATGTAGCAAAATTAATTTCATATATTATACATAACACATTTAGTGACATTCATCAAATCTCATCGTGAAATATACAGGACTGGATTAGTTGAATATACAAAATGAAATTAGTAAATGTAGCGAAATCAATTTCACATTGTTAACATAACACGTTTAGTGGTATTTATTAAATCTCATCGTAAAAGATCAAAAGTAATCGACGTGAAATGTACAGGACTTTTTAGTTGAATATACAAAATGAAATGAGTAAATGTAGCAAAATTAATTTCACATATTATACATAACACGTTAAGTGACATTTACTAAATCTCATCGTAAAATATCGAAAATAATCGATGTGAAATATACAGAACTTTTTAGTTGAATAAACAAAATGAAATGTGTAAATTTACTAAACGTATGGGTTACATAATCAACCAGTTCTATTTGGTAAAATCAACAATTTCGTGTGTAGGACCTATATTAACCCGCGGATTTGATAAAATTTACGCGGAATTTAGTAAAATCAATCATTCTTTTTTTTCAGTGTAGGGTTATACATATTAATTTAGAGATAATGGCGGAAAAGGGTGAAGGGATGTAGGGATTTATAGGGTGACATATTCCCATAAGGTTTCCCATTAGTGAAGCGAGATAGATTATGTTTGCAGATATTTGTGATGCTTATGGAGAAATTATGTAAGAAGCTCGATTCCTAATTGTGATCCGAATGTTTTGTTTTGTTTATCTGCCACTACGAGAGTGATATACTCGTAGTTTCATAATTCATCGCATATTCCATCATCCGTTAGAAACTTTTAGTCGTAGTATGTTTTACAGAGTATTTATTGCAAAGGACGAGCCAGATTAAAAAGTTACGACTGGAAAGCAAAATAAAACATCTGAAAATCCTAGGAATATGAGAATTTCAAATCAAGGTTTTATTTATAAAAATCCCAATGCTAAGGTAGTATTAGTTCCTGCCGGGTCAGCGGGATTGTCTGAAAGCGTTACCGCTGGCCCGGAACATAAAGGGCTAAGGAAGGAACACAGGTGGGTTTTAGTCAGTAAGAGTCTGACACTCCCTTCCGCTCCACCCAGAGCGGGAGGGGTCATTTGATGATTTCGCATCCTGAAAAAAAAAAGGTAGTATTAGTTCTATTTTCATGAGATTTCATAAAGTTTTATTTTACAGGTGTAAGCGCCATGACACTATCAACCTCCGGCCGTCCACTCCCGAACCCCCGAGACATCAGTCTTCGGCTGTTCCCCGACCGACAAATATTCGACCCTATTTGGAACCTCAACACACAGCAGTGGGGACAAATTATAACCCACGACATGTCACTCACAGCTGGCGTAGTACAATCCCGTAAGTTCTTACCTTAATTTCTAAGAAGTTTTATTTCGTAGGAAGAAAAACTTTTGTTTGTTACCTCCTTTGTTACCATTTTGTACACTTAACGAAAGACTTTGGTATGCAGGCTAGGAAGAAGCGTATGTGTACTGCACATACCTACCTATGTTTCTTCCAATATAGTTATAGGCACAGGCTATGTTATTACTACAAGGCATAAAATTACTAGTACGAAAAATTCCAGGGTGACCAATTTTACCTACCTCGCCAACGTCTCATTTGTTATCAATGATATTTTTTTTCTGGTAAATGTTGGTATCAATAAAGCTGTCAATGCTTCATATATTTTTAACTATTAGGAAAATATTTAATATTTTTCTAATTGCTTGCGTAATGTTTGTCACTCACACAGTTAAATACACACCCCAAACGCGGCAATGACAGGTTTGTTTACGACCTGATTTCTCATTACTTCAACAAAATGCTTTTGAAGTGCCCACTGTCCTGCCGTCGAGGGAAACTCGTTCATGATGCCTGTCAGTTTCATACAAACAAATACATACGTGTTTTGCGAATTTGATATATATTAGCTACTCGAATCGTCACACTGCCAGGTGTCAGGAAAGCATTCTCTCGACGGCCGGACTGTAGTCGTCTATCTGCCCGCATACTTATCTCTTTTGTTGACTGTACATTTGGGCTTACAAAACGGGTAGGTGTCGTTTTACGCTAGGATTATCGAATTTCGTTCAAACAGTGTTTCTTGCCGTAAACTTTTGCGACAATAATAAACGTTGCTGAACGATTAAATGTAACAAATAAATAAGAAATGTACCTAGTGGAGCTTTTTGTGGATAATTTTGTCATTCTTGTATTGTTTCGGTCAACCAATCACAATACGCTAACCTAAAATTTGACCGCAGATTTTTTGATCGAAGACATCATCAATATTTCAGAATGTTGTGTTCAGGGTGGCAGGGATCTATGCGCAAACTGAAATCATTCATTCAGCACATGATTCTAGACCCATGAGTGTAGAAATTTTTACTCAGTTATAAAAAAAAAAAACTGGCCAAGTGCGAGTCAGACTCAATACGTTTGTTGTACGAGTATAGGAGTCGCCCTTAAATATTTACTATATTCTGTTTTTAGTATTTATTGTTGTAGCGGCAACAGAAATACATCATCTGTGAAAATTTCAACTGTCTAGCTATGGCGGTTCATGAGATATAGCCTGGTGACAGACAGACAGACGGACAGTGGAGTCTTAGTAATAGGGTCCCGTTTTACCCTTTGGGTACGGAGCCCTAAAAATCTGCTGTCTAATAGAAAAGTGCAATACGTAGGTATTGCACTTTTCTATTAGACAGCAGATTTTTGGCGGTAAAAATTTATGGAACAGCTTTTTTTTTAAATTACCAATTGAAATTTTCAACGCAGGTTGCTACCTGCGTTGAAAATTTCAATCGGTAATTTACAGCCTTTACAGATGCAAGGACATCGACGCTCAACCTGCTGGTTGAGCGTCGATGTCCTTGCATCTGTAAAGGCTCCTGCAAACAGGCGCGACATGCGACGCGAATCGCGCGCGACACAAAGGCACCGCTCGTTGCGCGACTTGCGGTGCCTTTGTGTCGCGCGCGATTTTATCGCGTGTCGCGCCTGTTCAAAGGAGCTTTAAATAGGTCGTTCTTCTGAAACCAAACGTTTAAAGTTTGGTTTCAGAAGTCTTCTATTCTAATTTAGTAACCCAGTAGGCCTCTTCAATATTTAATTTTCTTCACTAATTATAATAATTATTGTTTTTCTGCAGCCTTTGCTACTGAAGCTGAGAGTAAGTTTAATGTGTGTGTAAATGTGTTACTAAAAATGTCATCTTTTTGTTTCAATTTCATGAGTCTTTAACATTACCTGTGTGTGTATCATTTTTTTTTTACAGTGCCCCCTAATGTTCGTTGACATTTTTCCACTTCAACTGAGATGCCACATTATGACTTAAAATAAAATTAAAATCACATGATTTTAATTTTATTCTGAAACTTATCCCTAAGGATTCCCAAATCTTAAGGATATGTTTTTATGTTAAATCATAGGTAGTTGAATTAGTCAATAAAAACGTTATAGTTCGAATATTTTGAAACTAGAATTTCAAATCATAATATCTCTGTTGAAGTGGAAAAATGTCAACTAACTTCTAGACGGCGCTGTAAGTACAGACGTCAGCACATCAAGCTACCCCGAAACTGTATGAACCTAATGCTGTAGCGATAAAGTTGAAAATCTATTAAAGAAATTTGACAGTTTGTAGTAGCTTGATATGCTGGCGTCTGTACAATAATAATACTATGTATGTGATCACAGTTGTATGATTTTTAGAATGCCATAGCCCATAATTGGTTTATGTGAAACCCTGAAGCTGTATGTATAGATTGTGTGTGTAGATTTGAAATCATAAGTTAGAGTAAACTTGAATTGTTATCAACATTTGTTGTTTGTTGTGCCAACATTTGTAAACAAATAGTTTATTGTAGTTTTATATTCTCAAAGAATGTAATGATTCGAAGTTTGAAATCGAGGAGTAAAGAAATCGCTACAAAAAAAGTAGCAACTATTGTTACGACTGCTCTCGACAGTCAAACAAAAAACAAAGCCGTTCGATCGATGAAAATGTTTGGACATTTCTTAGATTTTAATTGGCAATTTTCTGTAGATATCACTTCAAGCAAGTTTGAAAACTGTTCAAATAGACGTTGTTGACAACGATGGACGCGACTTAATAGAACATAATCTTAGAGAAAATGGTGGATCAACAATTTCCAGAAAGGAAAATGGTTTCACAAAAATATTTCAGACAATTTCCTATGCCAAAATAATGCCAGTTTGTTCAGAAGAATTTTCGTTGCCAAATTCCGTGCTTTATTTTGTCTTCAAAATGAAATATTTATAAGAGGCTATTTTAGGCGGAAGGCTGCATTAAAATTTTATTTATCGTTTGAATATTTTTTCTGCATTTAAGATAATTATTATGCTTCTTTAAAGAGGTTCTAACGACATATGACGGATTAAACCTATTTTTATATTTTTCCACGAGTTTAGTATTCTATTTTTGTGTTTAAATTGGTAACGCAACACCTCATTACATTGTAAAGTAACACCAAACGTGCCTTAAGAAAGTGCACGGTTTTAGAAAAAGCTTTGAAAATCGTTCCGATCGATTCAAGCTTTATCTATACTCAACATTAGCATAATCTACTTCAATTAAAAAAAAAATGTTCACAGATAAGGAATTGGTGACGTGCTGTGACGACAATGGCCGACTTACTCCAGACGTGACTTCGAACCCTGCATGTGCGCCCCTGCTGATCCCACCTAATGACCCTGTCCACTCTCCACAAGGAACCCAATGTATGAACTTTGTGAGGACTGGCACAACAAGGGATAGAGGATGCACGGCTCCTAATGCTCCCGCTGAACCGGTAAGGAACAAGTACATATTATAAACTAACTTCTGCCCGCGGCTTCGCCCGCGAGGTATGTCGATAAAAACGATCCTATGTCCTTCCCCGGGATGCAATCTATCTCTCTGCCAAATTTTATCGAAATCCGTTATGTTCGCATAACTCGTCAAAATGTAGGGAACAGTTGATTATTTTTTCGCGATTTCAGGTTTGGTCCCATAATAATAGTTGTTTATAATGATAAGTAGGTACAATGACCCCTGAAGAGGTTATCCATTAATTACCGGACATCCTGTAGTTATGTGTGACCGCGATGTTCTTCTAAAATTGCTCAACGGATTCTGATCGGTTTTCACCATCACTTAGAACATTAATTCCAAAAGGTTTATGTCCAAGTACAGACGCCAGCACATCAAGCTGCTACAATCTGTCAAATTTCTTTAATAGATTTTGAACTTTATCACTAAAGCATAAGGTTCAATGTTGATTGGGAAAGTTTGACAGTTTCGGGTAGCTTGATGTACTGGCATCTGTAAGTACAGTAACGGTCCATAAGTGGACTGCCACCAGAATGCTCATTTTAGCCTGCACGCTAGATCTGCGTCTATCTCTGTGTGTGTGATGTTTTAATGTAGACAGTAACGCGCACACGGTATAACTACGAAAGCGCGATGTTGGTTGGTCAGATGCATGTGTGGTCAACACTAAATAAAGATACCTACCATATATTATCGACCACAGGGCCTATTTAAAAGTAATGCTAAAATTCGAAGAGATAATTATAAGCAGCGATGGCAGGTTCGCACCAGTGGGTGGATGTAATTGTGTGTGCGTGAAATGGAGAGGGTTCGAACCTCAGTGCGCGCTTTCAACTCTTTTTGTTCTTTTCGTTTTTGTGTCAGAGTTCAATTATTTATTGTTTCGTTAACATAATGACAATAGGGTATAGAGGGTAAAAATAAAGTTATAATACCTATGTAATTTAATTAAAATAAAGCACAATTTTTCATAGGAACATTTATTGATTTTAATAACAATCTTCAAAACATAAACATACTTATTCCAAACTTTGAAACATAAAATACCGAATTTGTTCATAAACCATTTTTGGTTGATACTAAAATGGGATGTTTTTGGTTTATTGAGGTTACAGCTTAATTTGTTCATTTTCTCAAGGAAAAGAAGATTGAAACTAAACCTCAATCTTACAATCATTCACTTGTTACTATTATATTATGGCCAGTGTATCCCCTGAATTCCACTGATAGCATTTATTATTTTATTAATATTTAGTGTGACCTCCGATAATGAAAGTGATATTATCAATGCAGTCAAAAAGGCGTCGACGCATGGAGGCCACAATATTACTGCAAATATCTGTGCACGTAAACTATCCCACAACTCCATGCAATGAGATTTGAGCTGTTCGAGACATCTTTCAACTCGCACTTCCCAACTTTGCACCATTAAACCCCATACATTTTCTATAGGGTTTAAATCAGGGAATCGCGCTGGCCACGGAATAACTTTAACATCCGAATGCTCAGTAAACCACTCACGAACAATACTAGTATGATGTATCGGACATTTATCTTGAACCAAATAAAATTCACCAATTTCATCCACTGGATAAACATTTCGAACAATAGGTAGCATTATATCGCTCAAAACCTCGACGTAATTAGAGCTGTTGGCCCGCGTCGGTATAAATGCCAACTCACCCGGCCCTTGAGCACTAATCCACCCCCACATATTCACACTAATTCTTCCTGACTCCGTATTATTTATAATATTACTGTCAGACCAACGTGTATTGTCTCTGCGCCACAAATGAAGTCTTCCTTTTTGGCACGATTTGAAAGTCTTCTCGTCAGTAAATACAGTGGTCTCCCAATCAAAGTCTAAATATTCACGAGCAAAACGCAACCGTTCCTCCTTATGCCTTTGCGTTAAAAACGGTTTTTTCACTGGTGTTCTATGATGAAGACCTTCGGCATGGAGTGCATGGCGAACAGTGCGCAATGACGTATCAAATTCTTCGCTAAATCGTCTTGTAGGTATGAAACCATGCGTTTCATATTCACCAACCATAAAGCGTCGGCGTCGCTGAGACTGGTCAATAAGTGGCGGCCTACCACTTCTTACACGGCTCTTAAGAATTCCCTCTTCCTCAAATCTCCGCACCCAACGTCTCACAGTATCTCTCTAAAAAAAAGAAATCCTTATTACACATTTTGAAGCGTCACTTATGAGAACAAGTAAAATCAATAATAACAAAATAACTTACACAAAATCCGGTTTCATTGGATATTTCAGATATATTAAACCCATTGTTATACAAGGCTACAATGTTCGCTCTGGTTTCCATATTTATATTTGCTTGCATTTTCAATAAAAATCTTTAAACTCAACACCTCTAATATCAATAACACAAACGCTCATAACTAAGTTCACTAACCAACAACGTCATACCAATATAACTACAGTCAGTATATTAATTTTGTTTTAAATCTACCCTCAACTTTTATGTGATTAGTTTAAAATACTCGCTGTCTTTTTCTCATTACCATAATTAGAAAAAGACTGCGTGCCGCGATAGGCCTATGATGATGCTCATATACCGCGCTTTTTCTGTTTCGTACGTGATGAAAGAGTGCAATATACAGTTGTGTATATGTGTGTGAAATGTCTACATAGAAGAAGGTCTCAAGTGCGACGAGTTACGATGTGATAGTTTTGTAACCTGCCAGTGCAGTTCTGACCGCTACTGTACATTAATATTAAACTCAAATATAATAAAGAAATCCCGATGTTTGAGTAAGATAATAAAGAAAGATCACTTAGGACCAGGTGGGTCTTCATTAATGTTAAAGGCGCGTAAACGTAAAATGGCGGCGGCGCGGCGGCGGTGCTAACAGGCCACAGAACATTTATTCCGGAAGGTTTATGTCCAAGTACATTAATATTAAACTCAAACATAATAAAGAAATCGGCCTATATTTGAGTACTTCAGCTTATAAAATAAAAAAAGTCGGCCAAGTGCGAGTCGGACTCGCACACGAAGTGTACGGTTTACTCGCCGTACATTTTTCTGCTTATTCTGTAACCTACTTTAGACCAACGATGCGCGTCATAATTTGGCATAATAAAATGACATGACTAGCGAATAAAAATATAGTGAACTTATAACTGGGTAGCTATCAACAACTGAGAGAAATAATCGCCTTTCACTCTAGTACTGTTACTTTTAACTAAAATAAACTTAACTACTTAGTGCATCTCAGTGGAGCGTGTTTCTCTATACTAACTTAACTTACCAACCTTCACGACAAATCGGTGTACGGAGTTAACTACTACAACCCGTACACGAAGGGCACGAAGGGTACCACAAGGCATAAAACGCCGAAAAAAAAAACGTTTCTGTTATACCCCTTTTAATTTTATCTTTATTTTATTTTTATTATTTGTTGTTAAAGTATAGCGGCAACAGAAATACATCATCTGTGAAGTTTTCAACTATCTAGCTAACAAGGTTCATGAGATGCAGCCTGCTGACAGACAGACAGACAGACGGACAGTGGAGTCTTAACAATAGGGTCCCTTTTTTACCCTTTGGGTACGGAACTCTAAAAAGATCACTTAGGACCAGGTGGGTCATCATTAATATTATAGGCGCGTAAACGTAAAATGGCGGCGGAACTAACAGACCAGCCGGTCGATTCTGTTAAAATCTCACCATAAAAATTTTGGTGAAGTGAGTTTGTTTTTGCTAGGAATTGACACTATTGACAGCTCACTCCACGTTCACTTCACCTAACATTTCACGGTGAGATTTTTACAGAATAGCACCACTGGATGTGAAAAAAAAAAGCGTTGCTTCGTGAATATCTACCAACCATCAAAAGTTAAGAAGCCAATTGGAAGTTAATAATTTTAGATATAGCTTGCATAATCAGCTTTTAAATGTTCCCACTGCTGGGACACAGGCCTCCTCTCTGCGGGAGGCAGTGGCCTGTTAACTACCACGCGGGCCCAGTGCGAGTTGGGATGTCACATGTCCCCAGATTTTTCTTTCTAGGATAAATCGGTTTCTTCATGATGTTTCGTTTTGGGAACAGTAGTGATGAAAAAATATTTACACAAAGTAAAGCGTCCGTCCGGGTTCAAACCTACGACCTATAAACTCGTAAGTCGGGAACGTTACCACTGGTCCACCACTGCCCTCAAAACATAGCTGCTCTATGGGTATTACAATCTATAGGCAAAGAGTACTGTAAGATACCGGGTCTATAGGTATTGGATCATTAGTTCTTCATCTTTACGTTTCGAGCTTCATAGTTTCTTTTTACTTAGGGCCTCTTGAAATTCCGCCTGGAATCTTCGTTTCTTTTGCCCTTTTGTGTATTAAGATTTTGTTGACGTACGAAAGTGGTTGTTAGTAGCCACTCACATTACTCCCGGGAAAATATAGACTGGCATTTTTTGATAAGGGTCAGATGGCAAATATTTACTCATTATATGATATAGAGGCCAAAAATAAAATACGCTTTGTGTTCTTGTTTGATAGGGCTTTTTTTTCCTGGATGGGAAATCATCAAATGATCCCTCCCGCTGTGGGTTGAGCGGAAGGGAGTGTCAGACTCTTACTGACTAAAACCCACCCGTGTTCCTTCCTTAGCCTTTATGTTCCGGCCCAGCGGTAACCCTTTCGGACAATCCCGCTGACCCGGCAGGCTTCGGCCCTGACGGGCCTCTTCGGTTGATGCTGACATCTCTTTGAGGCGCGCGTGGAACACGTACGCGCCTGTTTGATAGGGCTTAGGATAAATTCTTATTATGTGCAAAACGTACAGCCTTTCTACGGTCGGTACGTTTCTTTTATACCCCTTTAAATTTTAACTTTATTTTATTTTTATTATTTGTTGTTATAGCGGCAACAGAAATACATCATCTGTGAAATTTTCAACTGTCTCAACTGTCTAGCTGTCACGGTTCATGAGATACAGCCTGGTGATAGACAGACAGACAGACGGACAGTGGAGTCTTAGTAGTAGGGTCCCGTTTTTACCCTTTGGGTACGGAACCCTAAAAAAAACCTACTTATAAACTATTGCCTGCGACTTTGCTCACGTCAAGGTCGGAAATTATCTCACGGGGACGTACTGCCGGATAAAAAATATCCTATGTCCTAACCAAGGTCATAGTCTACATGTGTGCCTTTCATCGAAATCCAATTAGCTGTCAAAACATGAACAGGTAACAGATAGACAGACTCTAAGTCAACGTTTGAGTCTGAGAAATTCAATAAAAACACTTATTTATTTCTTTGTAAATTGATTGTACTTTATTTAGTGCAAATTCAATAACGTCTCTCTCAATTACTTACAATTTTAAGTCAAATATTTCACAGACAATTTATTGTGTTCCCTTTTATTTATCGGGCTGTATTAAATGGCTTTGAACGTCTGTGGCATACCTACTGGCCGCCATTTTGCCTCAAAATGGCGGCCACGCATGGAACTAAAATCAATCGATAGCTGACATCAATGCAAACAGAAAACATAATAAGACCAAACCTCGTAATTTTTTTTTTTGTTTCCGGGTTGGAAAATCCTCATGGATGTCCGCCGCCCTGGGGCGGGCGGTGGGGTCTGTCATACTCTTTCTGAATAAAAACCACCCCGGTGTTCCATCTCACACCTATACCGGGGGTTGCGGGAACGTACGATCCTTCCGCAACCCCCGACAGGCCGACAGGCCCGCCATTGCGGGCCTCGTCGGGTCAGGGAGGAGTGAGATGTTTGACTCCCCCCGCGACGTCTAAGAGGGGCGCGCGTGGAACACTACGTGCCGCCACCTCGGGTCCTGATGTGTGGGGGGCGATGGACGTCCCCGAGTTCATCGCTCCTGGACCCATATAGGTGGGTTGGAAGAGGGCGTTATGCGCCCTTTAGGTCCTGTAAGGCCCTTAATTTTCATACAAACTAAATACCTTGACGTAAATCACCCGATATGCATGCCTCTTTATCCGATTGGCAACGTCAATCATATTTTCATTTATAAGATTTGGCGGGCTGAAACTTGTTAAAACTAAGTTAAGACCCTTTCTTACTGCATAGCTCAATTAAATTTTATTAAATCAAATTACAAATATCTTTGTAACGAAGCCTTTTTAAAGTACTACTTCCTTTGTTTGTTTGTTTGTGTATTTGTGAAAACTATAGAAGCGTTTGCCTTTATGGATAACGTGAAGAACTTTATAGGCTCCATATACAAATATTCAATCCACTTTGCAAAATAAAAACATTAATTTATGTAGTGATAGATCAAAATAATTTCATAAAATTTTGACCGCATGATATTTAATCCGAGACAAATATACAGTACACTGGTTTAGGAGGCCCCGGAGGCTGCAGTTCCCGTCAAAAAGTAATGTTAAACATAGGGAAAACATGAACAAATATTTTGTGCCAAATATCACAAAATTGATAATGTACGTAATATACCTAATGTATGTACGTAATGTACATCAAGCTTCTACAATCTGTCAAAATTCTTAAATAGATTTCCAACTTTATTGCTAAAGCATAAGGTTCAAAATTGATTGGGATAATTTGACAGTTTCGGGTAGCCTGATGTGCTGGCGTCTGTACCTATTAGGTGTTATAATTTATCAGCGCTTGTGTCGGTGTATTTTAAAATAGGATACGCAATTTTTATTTTATTATTCAAAGTCAAATCATTTATTTCAAATAGGCACATTAAAGGCACTTTTGAACGTCAAAATTATTTTAATTATTGTAAATGTGAGGACTGTCGGTCATTGTTTTTTTCTCAGTTCATTTTAGTGATGGTTTAGCAGTTTGAATATGCGGCCTACCCAAATTTCCTTTCTTTGTTTGTCGAATTGTGAGCTCCTTAAGTTTTGGTTTAGGTGTGACTTCTTAGTTTATTTTAGCCATTCTTATCATAGTAGTTGGATAGGAAACGCCTACTTTATCTAATTTATAAAATAACCTACTTACAGAACTAAAATCATTCATCATTTAAAGGTCATGGACCTAACGAAATTTCATCTGAAATCGGCCATTGAATGCAAGCATCACAGTTTTTTTTATTTGAAGAGGTCCCCAGAGATACATAATATGCCATCTCAATTTTGGCTCTCAGATGATAGTATAAGACTTCAATGTAACGAGAGCGAATCAAATTCCTTGCTCCATTTATTCCGAATAGCCCTCCACTCTACACTTGAAATCTTTTACAAATAAGTAAGTTAGGTTGAACGTTACTTGACCTGAGAATTGGATTCCGAAATTTGGAAATACCTGCTACTTAAACGTTTTTTTTTTCGGTATTTGAGAACGAATGAGTTAATTTGGCTTAAACTGGTAAACAGTCTTATCTATTTAACAACAAAACTAGGATTATCCTGCTTAGAATCTAGAGTTTGTGAAAATGAAAAATAAATCGGATGTTCGAAGTGTGCTATTGATTAAAAAACAAATGAGTGCGATTCTTCTTGAATTAGTAGAGTTACTTGAGTGCGCTTCGAATATAATAATGTATTAAAGAATAAGGCCGCGTTTAAACTAAACGTATTGTCAGTCGCCGACTGTGAGTGAGGGTAACACAGTTTAGGTTTTTCATTTAATACATATTAAATTTATAGTCCCGACAAGACGCTATCGCAGATATCCCCTGTATCACTGGGACTCACAGAGAACCTGATCCCAATCGGCGGCTGACTATATCTACTCTTGATGTGAACGAGGCCTAACACTACTGATCCAGGTATCCCACTCCCAAAAGCTCACGTAAAATACTTTTATTTTGTTACCAGATAACAACAGTCACAGCCTACATGGACTTATCGTTGGTTTACGGTAGCAGCCTTGGTCAGGCCAACCCGCTCCGAGCTCGTCAAGGTGGCCGCCTACTGACCAACCTGAGGAGCGGTCGGGAGTGGCCTCCACAAGACCCCAACGTCACCATTACCTGCGAGTCTGCGCAATCTCCCAATGAACCTTGCTACTTGACTGGTAAGATAAAAAAAAGAAACTTTTCTTCCTTACTTCTCAGTGTCATTGGATGTCGTAACCATATGAAAAATATTGGATGCGAGATCCAATACTGGTGTTATTTTGGTGGACGGCAATCCTACATGACCAGACAGAGATTAGGCGCAGGACCAATGGTTTAACGTGCTTTCGGAGGCACGGGGTATCACATCGCCTACTTCCAAACTCCGGGCTGGGAGAGAGTGAGGGAAGAAGGAGTGCACCTGTGTCTGCACACACGCTTGTTGCACTATAATATCTCTCGCGCCGAAGGCTAGTCTTCGTTGAGATTGGTCGCCATGGCCGAAATTTGGTCTGGAGGACTTTTATTTATTTTTCTGGAATATGGCCAAGCTTCAATACTTTTGCGGTAAGCCGCCTTTTTTGTCAACCCTTTTGCATAGATTATCATTACAGAGCACTGGAAACGATTAAGGTAACCGTGATAATAATTTCCGCCAGATAAGACTTCCATTACAAAATCACACACATTGTTTCTTTTTGTTTGTGTTTTTTTTATGCGTCATGTTTGCCCCAAATAAACGTATTTTCTTTCTTTCACACATGAATATTCCAAAAAATTGACCACTACCTAAATCATTTTTTGTTGATACTGAGAATAACATGCCTCAAATATTTTTCGGGTATCTAAGCCAATATTAGGCATAAAATACTGACTATCTGAGCTAAGAGGGTTCGCAATAATCCACTTAAGTATATTGACAGAATTTAAGGCACTAAGGAAACAGATCATTCTTAGTGAATGCTTACACAACCTAAGCCTCTGAATACCAATGGGAAGATATTCTTGATCTTTGCTTATTGCCCTTGAGGGCAATCGAGTTGCCGGACGGCGCGTACGTGTTCCACGCGCGCCTCAAAGAGATGTCAGCATCAACCGAAGGGGCCCGTCAGGGCCGAAGCCTGCCGGGTCAGCGGGATTGTCCGAAAAGGTTACCGCTGGCCCGGAACATAAAGGGCGAAGGAAGGAACACGGGTGGGTTTTAGTTAGTAAGACTCTGACACTCCCTTCCGCTCCACCCAGAGCGGGAGGGGTCATTTGATGATTTCCCATACTGAAAAAAAAAAAAAAAAAGCGCTATCGAGTAGCGCTGTAGAGGTTGTTCCAATTAGAGTCGGCCTCCCATAAATATAGTACAAGAAGTTTGCAGTTCTAGGAAAGACGTTATCTTCTGTACCTACATATAAATAAATAAAATTGTCTGTTTGCAATATCTAAATAACAGCTTTTTATAAAATGCATATGAAAGTAGATACTACCGTATATACTTTCATAATTTTTTATGCATTTTTTAAAAAGCTTGTATCAAAAAAAACAATTTTTAAAAATGTTGTCTGTCTGTTTGTTCTGACTAATCTGATGACCTTGATGAAATTTGGTATGGGTATTCTTTGAACCTTGGGGGTCATAGGCTACTTGTTATCGAAATACGACGCGGGAAAAGTAGTGGGCAGAAACTAGACGTTCATTTAGCACTATCAGTAGCAAATGGGTTTCATTTGGACAGTTCAACAAAATTCATTGCGTTATTTACGTTTTTGAGCAGACATATTTTTCGAACATATGAAGCAATGGATTAGCAATATCCATCAAAATGATTGAGATTGAGATTGATTGTGTGTTACGCAATTAGAGTCCAGCAGTGCGATTCTGTAACCATCTCACCGTGAAAACTTAGGTGAAGTGAGCGTGGAGTGAGCTGTCAATAGTGTCAATTCCTAGCAAAAACAAACTCACTTCACCTAAATTTTCACGGTGAGATTTTTACAGAATCGACCGGCAGGTCAGTTAGTAATACACGAGTGATGTTTGTGTTGTTTTCATATTGAGAGTGAGTTACTTTATTGTAGGTACTTGCAGCGAAATTGTGATATAACTGGGAAAACATTGAAGGATAGATGCAATAAATTAGTTTATTGTTAACTGGATTTTCAAGATTTTCAACTCAAAAACAAATATTATGTTTATGTTTTTCTATGAACAACTTTTACTATGGGACCAAACTTGAAATCGCAAAAAAAATCTGCTGTTTAGTACATTTTGACGAGTTATGCGAGCAAAAATTAGGGAACAACAGATTTTTTTTTAGCGATTTCAGCTTTCCATAGTAAAAGTTGATTATAATGATGAGTACAATGACCCCTTAAGAGGTTTTGCGCATTTAACATTACAGCTTGTATATAAAACAAAGTCGGGTTAGTTCCACCATTTATAACTCAAGAACGGCTGGACCGTTTTGTATGATCTTTTATTTGTTGGATTTGTCTTCGCCCCGAATAGCAAAACAATTATTAAAACATGGGAAAAATAATCTAAGGCGGTACGAAGTTCATCGGGTAAGGTAGTTTAGTCATAAAAACACGACAAATTCGCTATGCACAATTTATAAGACCATGACGACCGTAATACCTAATTTTATACTGAGAGTCTTAAACGGATTAAAGAACGACCCCATTTTTCTGACAAAACATTACGAGTAACGAATACCAATTCGGTCACTGAAGATTTTACGACAGTCGTCTTGAGTTTTTTCTGCGAAAAGCAGCATATTTGCGAATTTGTTAGTGGGATTCCTACTAAAATATGCGAATTTTTTTTGAAAAGTGATTGAATTTTCGTAACTAGACGGTGGAGAATAATTTAGCAGATGTTATATAATTAAATTACTAAGCCTGAATAATATATTTATGAAAAAAATATCTGGAAGTTTTCGTCTGTAATAAAATAATCTAAATTAAAATTGTATAGGTATTTACTTCCGAGTTTGCGACCCTATTCAAGCAGGATTAAACACCAACCGCAGACTAAAAAGGGCAACGATTTACTTATTAAATTTAAAATATTCTTTATTCCAACAGGTGACATCCGTGTGAACCAAAACCCTCAACTGACGGTCCTCCAAGTTATCCTAATGCGTGAACACAACCGCATTGCCGACGAGCTGGCTGAACTCAACCCTCACTGGAATGACGAGACTATCTACCAGGAAGCGAGACGCATCCACATCGCTGAAATACAACACATCAACTATTATGAATATCTTCCAATTTTATTAGGTGAGAATCTTAAAACACTAGAATTTTTTAGATAAATAGCTGCGTTAATTGGATACTCCCTCTTTAATTAGTGAAAGCTTATAATGGCAACTGTAAGCGCTAATTGCACATTATTTACCTAGATATTAGACTGTAAGTTTTCTGAATAATAAAAAAATAAATACAATTTTAACGGTGAAGGAAAACATTGTGAGGAAACCGGCATGTCCTAGACCTAATAAAATCGAAATCGTCTACCAACCCGCGTGGTGGACTGAGGGGAGGCTTGTGTCCCAACAGTGCGAACATTACAAGCTGATTTTGCTAAATACATATTTTGAACCTCTTCATGGTTAAGACCTTAAGGGGCTTACAGGACCTAAACGCAAAAAAACGCAAGTTTTAGAAACAAAAAAAGTATAATTATGATCGACTACAGTAAACAAAATCAGAAAAATATATGATATTCTTCAGGATATATGCTGGGTAGATAGTGTGTTGAAAACATAATACAACTAATTTGATACGGTAGAAAAAAATCATGAAGATACATCTGAAAACTTTCTTTTTACAATAAAAACCGAACAAATATACATACAATCATTCTGATTTTTTTGTCAGATTATTCTACAAGTAAGATAGTAACATACTAGTATTTTAATTTTTTAGTCCAAACAATAGATTTTTTGTAATTAAATAATTGCTTCATATTTTGCAAAAAATTACCAGCGTTATGTCATCGCGCTTCTCTTTCTTTTCTATGCAGTGACCGCGCTTTAGGTCATGTGAGCCCCTTAAAGTGTGGCTGCAGACAATGTTTTTTGTTGATTTCTCTCATCTGCTAAAAAGATCCTTTTAAAATCTGCCTGTTATCATTCACCTCACAATAAGGGTCTTTTAATTAATCCATGGGGGACTATTGCGTTAATCGTCACGACACTCTAAGGGATCATGGGTCATCAATCAATCCATTATACCGTCTTTAAAACCCCAACGCAAAGAGAAGGATTTCTATTGGCAAAATTACTTGCCGGAAAATTTACGAACATTAGGTAGGTAGGTACCTATACAGGCTTTTGCGTCTAAAAATATGCACAAAAGGGAAAGTCGCCATAGTATCCTTGGCCAACTAATGAAACAACGCGCGTGCGTTAACGCGAAGTTTCCGCTACATAAACGCAACGCACACTAACGTACGTGTCAACTACGCTGAACTTAAGCTCTCTCTTAATCTAATTTTCCACATGACAGATTTACACATTAGTCTGAAAGGATCAAAACCCTTTTAAATGCAGAGGATTAAGACCCTTATTTAAATTTATTTATTTCACATCCAGGCTATGATAACATGGTGAAGAACAAGCTGATCTACCCGGATGCTCATAGCTACGTGAATGACTACAATCCCGGAGTGGACCCTTCAATACTTGATGAGCATGCCACAGCGGCCTTCAGACACTTCCACACCTTGATCAGGGGTTACTTAAAGTACGTATTGCAGCCACAAAATAATGTAAGCCGTCTCCTTACTCCTGTGCATTCTTAACCACGAATCCTAAAGGCACAGCAGTTTACTGCTGCAAGTAGTGATCATTATCATCTGCCTAGACTTTTCCCATGTTGGGGTCGGCTTCCAATCTAACCGGATGCAGCTGAATACCAGTATTTTACATGAAGCGACTGCCTATCTGACCTCCACAACCCAGGTACTGGGTACTACGATACTCCTTGGTAAGACTAGATGTCAGACTTTCGGGCTACTGACGACCCGTAAGTCCCGTAACGACTGCCAATGATCTACGAATGACAGTCGGGACCAACGGCTTAACGTGCTTTCCGAGGCACGGAGGGGTATAGATATAAAGATATGTAAAGATGGTCACCCATCCACGGACCAACCGTGGCAAGCGTAGCTTAACTTTCGATCGATCCGTGCGGCTGTTATTACTTAGCCACAAGCTAAGCTAAGCTGCAAGTAATGATATTTATCTTCTATATATATAATGTGTATAAAACAAAGTCGGGTTAGTTACACCATTTACCTATAACTCAAGAATGGCTGGACCGATTTTCATGATCTTTTATTTTTTGAATTTGTCTTCGCCCCGAATAGCAGCATAGTTATTAAAACATGAGTAAAAATAACAAAAAAAAAAATTATTGAGTAAATTGGCTCTAGTGCAATCATGACAGAATATTGCACTTCAGATCCCATCTGGGTTTATTATGCAGGACAAACATTACCAATATTTTTATATGACATGGTTGTTGTCTATCTCTAATGACCACAAAGGGAATTCTCTAGAACAAAACCGAATTTTTGGAGGTACTTTATTCGAAAGAAAATAAAAACTATTCTTCTTTGATTTTTGACAGACTTATCTCAGAGAGCCGTCGTGTAGCTGGCACCGTGCGTATTAGTGACTGGTTCAACAGACCTCTACTTCTAGAACTTGATAACGCATTTGATCACTTGGCGAGAGGACTCGCAACGCAGGAACAAGACTTCAGCGACCAGTACTGGGACTCGGAAATTACCCAATTCCTCTTCAAGTAAGCTATTCCTACTTTGCAAACTAATAAAAACTTTGAGCTTCAAACTAATGCAATGAGAATCTCTGACATTCAATATCGAAAGTACGTCACATCGGATGCAGAGAAGACCAAATTGCTGCTAACTTTCAGAATAAATTTTCAAAAAAAGCTTCTGCAATCAGAAAAGAATGGTTAACGATGGTCGAAATGACGCTGATTTACGACGAAAACTGTCGCCATAATTGTGCTAAAGTTTTACTGTATGGTAGATTTATTGCCTCATTAATATTAAAACCAATCTGAGATGATGTTACGCCTTCAAATTGATATGTCTATAAACTTGAAGTTAGACGTTGCTATCACGGATGAACTGTTGTGTCTGTGAATAATGATTAGATTATTCTAATAATGGCTGGTTTGGCAATCAAGGTATTATGACGTCACACCAAAGGCAGTTCAGTGTTTAGATAATTTTCAGTTATTTACATAATTGTGTGACAGAATTACACATAGATGTGTATCTGACTACAAAGTTCCTATTGTCATGTCTTTGATGTCACAATTCCAGGAAGAAGTCTCATAGTCGATGTAATTTTATGCTGATTTGATTCAACTGTTATTTCTTATAATAGAGAGAAGAAAATTATACGAAGTTAGCAGTTGGAAATACGGGAGCGTATTTGTGAGAGAATGGCGCCGATTCTGTTGTTCACAAACTAAACTAAATTAACGTTCAATGCATCTTTTTCTTTCTATTGTATTAAGAAAAGGACAGAAGATAAATTATAGTTTAGTCCTGTCAAATTAATCATTGCCTGACGTAAATTAAGGTAATTTTAGTAGGCAAGTTTTTAATCACTTTTAAACTTGTATGGTGTAGTGTCAGGCGCTGATTAATTTGACAGGACTATACTAAAATTTATCTTCTGTCCTTTTCTTAGTGAAAAAGAAATAAAGAGGCACTGAACTTTAGTCTAGTTTGCGAAGAAGGGAATCGGCACTAATGTCTCTCTGTCGTTCGCGTAGGTAGCTGTTGATGATAATCAATGAATGGCCAACATTTTATATATCAATGATGGCCAATCATACATTTTCTCCAATAGCCTTTTGATCCCTTCTTGCGTGGTACCTACGCCCAATGTTAATGACTTTTGCATGTAGATCAATTTAATTAAAAGCTATTTATAAACTTACAAAGGGTGTGCTCTTTTATGCTTGACCGAAGATTGACGTCGGGACGTTGTATACAGGGTGGTAGGGACATCGACGCGCAAACTGTAACCAAAAATGAATCAGTGTCCATTCAAAATATACATTTGGAAACCTAGATATTCTGTAATCCAATCGGAATAAATACACACTACATTAATATGTTTGATTTACAAATTATTTTGGTATTACGTTTGTATGAACTACGTATGCTCCGTAGGCCCCTTAAGAACGAGCCGAAAACCATTTTAATTGTATGTATAATCCAGATTTTAGTGAATCTAGATAACCAAGGTCACATCTTGAACTTGGTTATCTAGATTCATCTAGATGTTAAAAGTTCTGCAAAAACATGTGGTTTGATGTCTTAATTCAAATAAAAATAAAAAATATTTTTAATCACATGAACCTGCACGGTTACCTATTTATGAAACATCAAGAATTGGCTTTATTAAATACTAACCTTTATTTCTTCAGGCGAAATAATACTTTCGGAGGTGACCTGCGAGCTACGGACATCCAAAGAGGTCGTGACCACGGCCTGGGGTCTTATACTGCCACACGAGCTGCTTGCGGCCTTTCCGTACCCAAGACCTTCCATGATATGTTGGACTTTATCTCTGAAGAGGTATGTTTATCTTATTACTAGCTGTTACCCGCGATTTTGTCTGCGATCTAGGATGAAAAGTAGCCTATGTCCTTCTTCAGGTCTCAGGCTACATGTGAAATTTCATAACGATTCTCAGCCATTTTTGCGGGACTTGGTAACAAACATACAAACTATTACATTTATGATATTAGTAGGATTATACTAAGTTTATGGAATGGCTGGCATACTTCGGAAAAGAACTGCAGTCACCGACATAGGGAATGACCACACTTACTGACACCGAATCGGCTTGAGCCAGTCACACAGAGTTTTATATCCATGCAATAAAAGCGAAAAAGGTGTCATTCACCTCGTTTCGGTTTCCGAAGGACGCGACTCGTCACCACCGTCGCGGTGATACTTGATTGGCTTAAGGCTCAAACCTATTCCGTGTCGATAAATGTGGTCACTTCCATAGCCTGCATAGTTAGCAAACTGAAGTGTCAATGGACAATGGAAAATGAACAAAGCCTTGTCGGGAAATGGACCGATGACCGTTGAAGCAGATCAATCTTTGAGTTGAAACCGTCATCCGACAAACGAACGTGGGACGCTCGTTGTTAAGACGGTCCGATGACCTCGAAAGGTTGGCTGAGACAGACTCAATGGGGATTTCTTGTCTATGTCTATTTTAAGAATACCTACGACATGCCACTGACTTTGTTCGTGCATGCAAATTGCGTAACACACTATCAATCTCAATCTGAATAATTTTGAAGGATATTGCTTCATATGTTCGAAAAATTTGTTTGCTCAATAACGTAAATAACGCAATGGATGTTGTTGAACTGTCAAAATGAAAACCATTGCTACTGATAGTGTGTTTCGCAACTACCCCGCAGTTCTCGTTTGACTTGACAAATAAACTAACCTTGAGTGAGGCCGTGGAAAATCGAATCTAATTAAGTATAGCATCTCTATCAGCGGAGATTTACGAGTGACATTCATAGCATCTATTCTTGCGGTTGCGATATAATTAATTCAATTAATTACGATCGCGAAGTTCGCTGCATATGAAATGTGACATGCACCTACAGTCATAAACACAAATATGTAACTGTATATTTTTCAAAAGCAGAGGGTTACGTGGCTAAGTAATAACAGTCGCACGGTTCGATCGATCATGGTAAGCTATGCTTGCCGCGGTCGGTCCGTGGATGGGTGACCATCTTTACATACCGAGACGCCTCCGTGCCTCGGAAAGTACGTTAAGCTGTTGGTCCCGGCTGTCATTCGTGGATTTTTGACAGTCGTTACGGGTCATCTGAAGCTCGAAGGTCTGACAACCAGTCTTACCAAGGAGTATAGTGTTACCCAGTAACTGGGTTGTGGAGGTCAGATAGGCAGTCGTTCCAGGTAAAATACTGGTACCTATTCGTGATGCCAGGGGGTACGAAAAACGTTCATCGAGCTGTATCCTTCATGCCCTGGATTATATCTCGGCAAGCAAAAAAGGACAAAGGAACAACAACAAATACTGAATAATAAGAATGTGACCTTTTACTATATTTCCTTAGATATGACGTCACATACACCCTAAATTATGTAGGTATCTACGTGATATCAAAATCAAAAAGATATATTATACAGGGTGGCACTGGTGGGATCCCACATAACGCGCAACATGTTTCCATGGATTCTGGAAATTATTTTGAATTTTGAAATTAGAATTGAAATTTTTAATAGGTTATGAAAAAAAAAATTGCTGTTTCATACATTTTGACCGCGCATGTATTGCACTTTTCTATGAAGCAGCTGATATGCTTATATTATAATATCTCTTCGTGTGTATTTTTTTTAAATATTGGTGACCACAGTAAAAAACACAGCGAAACAACATTTTTTATATATTACAGCTGAAATTCAGCTGACGGGTGATTTATTTCGTGGAAGAGAAACCTGCCTTAGTACAAGCAACATCAAGCTACTACAATCTGTCAAATTTCTTTAATAGATTTTCAACTTTATCGCTAAAGCATAAGGTTCAAAGTTGATTGGGAAAATTTTACGGTTTCGGGTAGCTTGATGTGCTGGCGTCTGTACAACAGTCGCGTTTATTTATGTTTAATGGTGGTTAGACATGAAATGAGAACAAAGGTGGCTTGTTTACCTCCCTTTGTTATTTTTGGTTATGTTAATTAGGGGTTTATTCGAAAATAGCCACAAAGGCTATTATAAAGTGGGCTTTATTTATTAGTGTGTGGGTTTTTGTAGTTGCTGTTGGCTTTTGTGTCGAACTGTGCTTAGATATAGGTTATACGTGACTCATGACCGTTATCACTAACACTTCAATTGTAGATAATAATAACGCCTTTTATTCTGACCATAGATATACAATTATGTTTCTTTCGTTACACTACTGCACTGTTACATATATATTTTTACATAATTAATTCGCGTATTTGGTGCTTCTTTACATTCTGAATGTATGTGTGTTTGTGTGTGTTGTTTTTATGTGTTTCGTTTTGTGTTTTGTGTGTGTTTTCTTTGTGTTTCTGTTTTTTTTTTAACAAGTCCGTTTACCAGTTGGCATAGGCTTTCATTCTGATCTCTCTCTGGCTACTCTACTCCGTGTTATGCCTGTAACCTGCCTGATATCATCTTCCCATCTGTTTTGTTGTCTACCTCTTTTCCTTTTACCTTCTCACTAACACTAGGTGACACCTAAATAAATAGAAAATTCAGAAGTGTAGATAATAATCTAGTCAATAGAAGTATCAGTAACAAAACGCATCGTAACAATTCAAACGCCTGTATTCCTCGAAGGTAAGGTAGAAGTAAGTGCCTATAGTTCACCCATATTTGGCCAGTTAAGTTTAGGTCCCATGTACAGACACCAGCACATCAAGCTACCCGATACTGTCAAATTTTCCCAATTAACTTTGAACCTTATGCTGTAGCGATAAAGTGGAAAATCTATTAAAGAAATTTGATAGATTGTAGTAGCTTGATGTGCTGGCGTCTGTACTAAGGAGCGAACTGGGCACAAATCCAGATTCGTGACTGCTACTGAGAAATCCCCGATGGTAAAAAACAGTGGTACTCCGGGAGTGCCGACAGAAGTGAAAACAAAATACAAACAGAATACTTTGCCATCACTCACATATCGGATGTGGATATTATACATTAAAACAGAGTACATCCCGAGGACAGCCGAACACATCCGAAACGGGTATTTTTTTAATCGTCTTATAAACAAAACACGCGTTGTCGCTAACGGTAACAGTGGCGCGAGTTCAATGGTTTTTTCCCATCTCAAAAGTGCCCAACGCGCCTAAAGGAGTTTTCACTTCAAAAACCCAATAACACTGCCCGATCCGGGAATCAAAACCCAGGAGCTTGTAGCGCTTGCGCCAATCCAACGAGGCAATGTAGTTATACACAGGGGCAATTCTTGTAATTTTCAGAACGTTCACAGTCTGAATTCAGTCTTAGGGCGTTTGTGCACTACAAGGAATTTTACTGTCCGGCAGTACGATTTTTTACGATCCCATATGGCACGACATAATAAAAAAATAAAATCGGACTGCCCGGACAGTAAAATTCCTTGTAGTGCACAAACGCCCTTAATCTGTTAAAAATATCTCTAATTTCCATACATTTTTTACAAGTTTCTGACATTGATTATATATTATATCAAAATCAAAAGTCATTTATTCAAATAAGGCTGAGAATCAGCACTTTTCGAACGTCAAAATTACATAAGACAGTTCCCCTAAAACGCCCGCCCTTCACCACTTCCTAGTGCTTTCGCTGGGAAGAAGAAGTGGCATAAAAAACTATCCAGAAGCACAGTTGTCTGTTCAGTAAAAAAAAAAAAAACTTGCTTCTATATAATAGTAAGTATGTAAAGTAGTTAATATTACAGACTCAGCACATTAAATAAAACTATTTGCCATAAGCTAGATAAATTTCATTAGGATTCTTGTGCTCTACTATAGATGGTGTAATTCTAATTCTATATGAGCTATATTATTTTTAAACCTGTTGCAACGACTCGCTGTATAAGGCCTGCATTCAAGTTTGTGTATTATGTTATGGCATGGGGAAACTAGCTAATAAACCACAGTGAATAGTGATAACTGACTTAACGTCCGACGTTAAGTCAGTTAACACTAATTTATTTATGGCGTCACAATCACTTAATATATGATCAAGACAAGTTGACGAAGATGTTGTGATTCTAGTAGGTTCAAAAAACTATTAAATTAAACTATAAGACCTAAACAGATTAAGAAGTCTACTACTTAATGGAGTAATAATTAAAATATTAATTTATAAATATTAATTCGATTTCACAATCTTGAACGTGATAGGCTCCAGAATTCTCGAAATATTTGTACGAAAATTTGCGACCCACTGAAAAAAATGGCCCAGCTAAGTTCTTATAATATAACTGACCTTATTATATAATAATATTATTATATAATCTTCCGACCTTATAATCTTTCGTGATAGCCCGGTGGTGTCAAAAGATTAACGTCGTGATTTCGTCAAGTGTTTGTTATCTTCTATTATAAATCCAGTTAAATGTGTCGGGAACTTTTAAACAGAAAAGAAAAAAAAAACTTTTAATAATGACTTTTACCTCTGCATTATGGTGTCACTTTTATCAAAAAGATCTTGGTTGAAACATTGGGATATAGACAAATAAATAAAATTGAATTAGTGTCTGTTTGTAATGTCAAAATAACGGCTTTTTACTAAATCCATATGAAAGTATATACTTACACGAGTATATATACTTTTACTTTTAGACAAAAAATTTAAAAATGGTTTTTTTTTATAAGTACGAACTTATAAAAAAAAAACCATTTTTAAATTTTTTGTCTGTCTGCGAAACGGCTGTATCGATTTTGATAATTTCCGCGCATTAAGTGGTCTATGATTTATATTATTTGAAGATTTATCTGGATTTTTTATTTTTTTTAGTAATAGTAGGATAGGTTAATCTCTTTTTAACTCAATGAAAAAAAAAAACACCAAACTTAAATAAACATATATTAATAATTACTTACGCGGCGGACGAGACAATGCGTTCGTACTATTACTAAAATAAAAACAAATAATTCGAAAAATAATATAAAAAGTATAGTGGATTCACAAAATAGAGTTAATTTAAGGAATTTTATTTAAGCTCTTCTTTATACTTTAAAAAAGAAGCAAATCTTAAAAACTAAACAAGAAAACAAGCATCCCGAGCTGCACTCTTGCGATAGCCTATATTTGTTCTAATATCATTTGCATAATAAAATTGCTTCTATAAGTTACCTCACCGTTAAACATTTCCAGAATGCGGAAGAATTTTTCTGCAGGACAAACTGCTAAGAGTTATTATAATGTTACGCTATGTTAGCTTTGTTTTCTTACTTTTCTATAAATCTTGTAATAAAGTCACGGAAATTTAGTAAAACTGGTTGTGAGACTTTTGGGCTTCTGACTACCAGTAACGCCTGTCAAAGATCTATGAATGACAGCCAGGACCAACGGCTGAACGTGCTTTCGAAGCACGGAGGGTCTTGATATGTAATGGATGGTCACCCATCAGCGAATCGACCGAGGCAAGCGTAGCTTAACCTCGATCGACCGAACTATGTGGCTGTTACTTTTCCACAAGCCCCTCACTTACAATATGTTAAGAACAAATATTATCACTACACACTTACAATATGATATGAACAAATATTATCAATCAATTTATTGGAAGTATATTCGACCTCATAAACGCTTTACCACTTTTGACAACAATTCCCATTACTCAATTGAAACTTCATTAAAGGTTGAAAATCTCTAGGCATCACATATACAAATAGACCTTATCGTTCTACGACGTGCTAGTGATAAATCAATTACGAGGTTGACTATACCTCTACATACTACTACTATACACTTTATTTCTTTAAAATATGTTTTGTTTTTTTTTGTAAATTGGCACCTTGTATGTTTTCTATATATTCACGTAATTTGCTTTTATGTGTTGTGCTATTTCTTTTGTGTGTACTGAAAACATGGTTTATCATTCTATCTATCTATGCAAATCGACTTGGTAGCTTACTTGTTAGCAGTAAGTAATGGTACGTTATATATAACAACAATCCCTTTCCGTTTGTAGGCGTAGAAACACTTAAGGCTAAAATAGCTTAGTCGAAGTTTGTGTCAGGACATAAATTATTAACTCTGCTGTTATTGTTAGGAATAGAGGCTATTGAAATGGGACAGTAAGGTATAAAGGTACCCACATCCCATATATTAGTACACAAAGATTCTATTGTGTCTATACTTGGTTACTTTCCTAATGATGCTTATTATTATTATTTTTGTACGGAAGCATGAAAATTGAAGGAGTAAAATTATAAGCCGTCGTTGTACAAAAACTGTGTTGTTTTTCCACGAAAATTATGGTATTTTTCCATACAAATAGGAAGATTTTTAATATTTAGAAACATTGATCCTAATTTGAATTGAGAGGAAAAATAAGGATAGTGCATTTTTTTTTTCAAGTCCACGTAGTTACCAGCCAGCCAAGACAATACATACATGGGCATACCAGCAAGTGCATGCTGTGATCATCTCCACATAGTAACATCTGCAGCATATTTTGCGACCTGTAAGAGATTACTTTAAAGACCCTGGTATAGTTGTTACCGTCAGGATGGCTGGACCAAACGAAATATGTACCTACCTATAATGAAATATTTGCTACCTTTGCGTTAAGAAATATATCAAAGAAATAAAGTGGTCAACCATTCTGACGTCAGGTTGGCTGACCACTTTCAAGTTCTCATAGTTTTAGCGTTGTACGAGTAGTAAATAGTAGCAAATAGGTATTAAACAGTGCACATAGTCTCATGTAAATATCTCGTTTGGTCTAGTCACCCTGACGGTAACCGTATAGTGACCTCATGATTGCTTTGCCAAAAATTCCTAGTAAATTGAAATTTTACTAAGGTTGCGTAAGTTAGACAAATGAACCTGAAGGCCCAGGTGGCAATCGCATTAAAAGCGTTTCGTATTTCTAAGATCGATAGGATTGTTATAGCTTTCGGTAGCATATGTCAATCTAAAACATTTTTGACTTTTCCATCATCGTTATCGCTGATAGAATGTCCATTTGTCTAGTCCTTTTATGGTATGCAAGTGACATTCTACCTGTTACTGTTAGCTTGCATTATCCAACTGTTGGGCAACTTACGGTGGTAAATAAATTACGAGGTCGAATGTTTCATCCCCATGTCAGAATTGTTGGGGAATATCGAAACAACACAAGATCCGACCATGGATACCATTTCTGAATCATTTTCTTTCTCCACCAGAATGTGATTATCCTTCGAAGCCTGTATGAGACTCCTCAAGACGTCGAGCTGGTGGTAGCAGGCTCTCTGGAGCGCAACGTACCGGGGGCGCAATCCGGGCCTACGTTCCTGTGCATCCTGACTGAGCAGTTCTACAGGACCCGAGTGGGAGATAGATACTTCTATGAAAATGGAGCTGATCCTGACACTGCTTTTACGCCTAGTAAGTATAATTTTCACATGTTTCATTTCCTAAACAAACATATAAATCTGTGTCCAAACATAAAAAGTTTACAAAATACAAAATAAAGGTAAGGACAAAGCTGCGAAAATTCAAAGAAAAGACATAGAAATTATTTCTAATTAAAAAACATGACTGCCTGTAAGAATGCATCGTCTTTGAGAGCTTTTGCGGTCCGATTGTCTCACGGCACAAATATTTGTGTGGCCTTCAAAACTAAAAACTAGGTTTATATTAAAATATATAACCTGGAAAAACTGTGATATTTCTAGCAGTAAGTATTTGAACACCACTTGAATCTGTGCACGAATAGTTGCGTTCATCTACATGGTCAAAAGCGAATTTGTCTGGTAGAAAAGGCAGGCGAAACAATATTCTATCCAGATTTATTACCCCATTGACAATATTGACAAAATTTAGACTATTGGATTGTTAATGGATTTGTGCAAATCAGTCTAGTTTGATGTTTGCCTGAATTCCAAACAAATATGTCATACTAGTAGCGCCTCGCGGTTTCACCCGCGTTAGTTTCGATCCCGTGGGAATATCGGGGTAAAAAGTATCCTATGTGTTAGTCCAGGAAATGGTCTATCTATGTGCCTAGTTTCATCTAAATCTGTTCAACGGCTTACGCGTGATTGAGTAACAAACATCCAAACATCTTCACAAACATTCACATTTATAATATTAGTAGTATAGGATTTATTTACTGTGATGTGAGTATAAATAAAACAGAATAGTAAGTCAATATTTATGCCATTATTTTATACTGTTGAATGAATATAAGTTTGCAAAACGAAAAATTATTCTGATAATATCTATTGGGTTATGTAAAGCTGCGTGATTGCTAATCATTCTTTCAATATATAGGTATAAAAAATGCGGTAAGCCAAAAAAAAACATTTAAATTTACAAGTATCTTAAATCTTTTTGCTGTAAGCCCATGTTCAGTAGGGTGACCCGTTCATACATGGGGGAAAAAAAAATTGAGCTACGGCTACGCAAGAGGTATCAAAAGTTGCGTTTTGACACATATATTACGATTATTATAAAATTTAATTAGATATCCGGCATCTTGAGGCCTCTACCAGTCCTTGAAGTTTTTCAAATTTGCTATTTTTAGGGGTTCCTAATATAAACTATAAATCATACAAAAATAACATTTAAATGGTTTTTATTAAATTTAAGGGTACAACAATGAGTTAAAGCAAGGCTTAAAATAGTTGAAAGACAAAATAATCAATGGCAACTTTAAAAACGGAACTGGTTTTTGTGACCAAAATTAGGCATTTCTGAGCGAGATTTTAATCTGTTCCTAATAAAACCATCCCGAGCTGTAGCGTCCGTGACGCTTTGAGAAGCCTCCGTCACTAGTTTTACACATCTTTCCACTGACTGTGTCAGTCCGCGTTTTTCTTTTTTTCATTGCACTACGTAGGTATAATCAAAGAGATTGGCATTGGATTTGGATTGGATTGATTGGTATTTTACACAGACAAAAAAAAAAACAGCATGTGTGCAATTCACACGTGGTAGCAGTGAAACCTTCAAAAACACTGTATAATGCTTCCTATCTCATTTTCTCCCATGTTAAATCTTATGAATTTACATGTCTCTAAAAAAACAACAAAACAACATGTAAAAACTGTCGCTTTTTCGTGTCTCAAACTTTCAAATCACAATGATGCTAAGAACATCCTGATGATTCTGATCCAGATTCTGATCCAGATTCTGATTCTGATCCAGATTCTGATCCAGATCCAGATTCAGATCCAGATCCAGATCCAGATTCAGATTCAGGTTCTGATTCAGATTCAGATTCAGATCCTGATTCAGATCCTGATTCCGATCCTGATTCTGATCCTGATTCAGATCCTGATTCAGATTCTGATTCAGCAGTGCGATTCTGTAACCATCTCACCGTGAAAACTTGGGTGAAGTGAGCGTGGAGTGAGCTGTCAATAGTGTCAATTCCTAGCAAAAACAAACTCACATCACCTAAGTTTTCACGGTGAGATTTTTACAGAATCGACCGGTCCTGATTCTGATCCTGATTCAGATCCAGATTCTGATCCTGTTTCTGATCCTGATTCAGATCCTGATTCAGACCCTGATTCAGATCCTGATTCAGATCCTGATTCAAATCAAACTCAAACCATTTATTTCAATAAATTAAACCATTTACAGGCACTTTTGAATTGTCAAGAAGTCGGTCAGTCAGAAAATTTGAAGCTAGTTGCCCATTCCAAAGCGTAGGTACCTATGGAGAAGAACGGGCAAGAAAATCCATGGACACTCTTTTTAAATGATATTTTACAAAATTATTAGTTACATCATTACTTTTGATTTTAAAATTATATAATGTGAGAACGATGTAAAAAATTAATAAAAACGTAAGTGTTAAAAGCGTCCAGAGTACAACAAATAGTACTTGTTTAACAAACTACAATCCAAAAATAAATTAATTGAAAATAAGCCGAGGCAGCTAAGTGATGACCAGCCCCTACTGACGGCGCCCGTTCACGAACATGACGCATAAATCAGCACCATTTAGCTCAACCATTTTGAAGGGAGCTAAATGATCTAACACACACGCCACCGTCAGCGAGACATTTGAGTGAGCATGACATACTATCAGCTGCCAGGGCACATTCGAGTCAATGAAAGACATATTATTACCCGGTAAATGGTAGCTATAGGGTATAGGGATCTTGATTCAGATCCTGATTCTGATCCTGATACTGATCCTGATTCAGATCCTGATTCTGATCCTGATTCTGATCCTGATTCAGATCCTGATTCAGATCCTGATTCAGATCCAGATTCTGATACTGATTCAGATCCTGATTCAGATCCTGATTCAGATCCTGATACAGATCTTGATCCAGATCCAGATTCAGATCCAGATTCAGATCCAGATTCAGATCCAGATTGAGATCCAGATTCTGATCCAGATTCTGATCCTGATTCTGATCCTGATTCTGATCCTGATTCCGATCCTGATTCAGATCCTGATTTGGATTCTGATCCTGATCCTGATTCAGATTCTGATTCTGAACCTGATTCTGATTCAGATTCAGATCCACATTCAGATCCTGATTCCGATCCTGATTCTGATCCTGATTCAGATCCTGATTCAGATCCTGATTCAGATCTTGATTCAGATCCTGATTCAGATCCTGATTCAGATCCAGATTCAGATCCAGATTAAGATCCTGATTCAGATCCTGATTCAGATCTTGATTCAGATCCAGATTCAGATCCAGATTCTGATCCTGTTTCTGATCCTGATTCAGATCCTGTTTCAGATCCAAATTCAGATCCAGATTCTGATCCTGATTCTGATCCTGATTCAGATCCTGATTCAGATCCTGATTCAGATCCTGATTCAGATCTTGATTCAGATCCTGATTCAGATCCTGATTCAGATCCAGATTCAGATCCTGATTCAGATCTTGATTCAGATCCTGATTCAGATCCAGATTCTGATCCTGATTCTGATCCTGATTCAGATCCTGATTCAGATCCTGATTCAGATCCTGATTCAGATCCTGATTCAGATCTTGATTCAGATCCTGATTCAGATCCTGATTCAGATCCAGATTCAGATCCAGATTGAGATCCAGATTCTGATCCTGATTCTGATCCTGATTCTAATTCCGATCCTGATTCAGATCCTGATTCAGATCCTGATCCTGATTCTGATCCTGATTCAGATCCAGATTCTGATCCTGATTCTGATCCTGATTCTAATTCCGATCCTGATTCAGATCCTGATTCAGATCCTGATCCTGATTCTGATCCTGATTCAGATCCAGATTCTGATCCTGTTTCTGATCCTGATTCAGATCCTGATTCAGACCCTGATTCAGATCCTGATTCAGATCCTGATTTAGATCCTGATTCAGATCCTGATTCAGATCTTGATTCAGATCCTGATTCAGATCCTGATTCAGATCCAAATTCAGATCCTGATTCAGATCCTGATTCAGATCCTGATTCTGATCCTGATTCTGATTCTGATCCTGATTCATATCCTGATTCAGATCCTGATTCAGATCCTGATTCAGATCCTGATTCAGATCCTGATTCAAATCTTGATTCAGATCCTGATTCAGATCCTGATTCAGATCCAGATTCAGATCCAGATTCAGATCCTGATTCAGATCTTGATTCAGATCCAGATTCAGATCCAGATTCTGATCCTGTTTCTGATCCTGATTCAGATCCTGATTCAGATCCAAATTCAGATCCTGATTCAGATCCTGCAGATTCAGATCCAGATTCAGATCCTGATTCAGATCTTGATTCAGATCCAGATTCAGATCCAGATTCTGATCCTGTTTCTGATCCTGATTCAGATCCTGATTCAGATCCAAATTCAGATCCTGATTCAGATCCTGATTCTGATCCTGATTCTGATTCTGATCCTGATTCAGATCCTGATTCAGATCCAGGATCCTGATTCTGATCCTGATTCTGATCCTGATACAGATCCAGATTCTGATCCTGATTCCGATCCTGATTCTGATCCTGATTCTGATCCAGATTCTGATCCTGTTTCTGATCCTGATTCAGATTCAGATTCAGATCCTGATTCAGATCCTTGAATCCAAAAAAATTAAAAAAAATGCCGGTAGAACCCTCAAGATATTTTTTTATGTTTTTTTTTTATTATTTTTACGGTAATCTAAAACTAATAATGCAACTTTTGAGGGGGCTTGAGTAGCGAAAAGCGAAAAAAAAATTTTTCGGGACATCCTAATGACAGCCTTTAGGTATTACTTAACTAGCTGCGCCCCGCGGTTTCACCCGCGTAATTGTCGATCCCGTGGGAATATCGGGTTTTAAAGTGTTAATCGGTCTTGGAATGAGAACACAGATATTTTGGATCTTAAACTTTATTATAGAATAACTTGCAGATTACGTTTTTCATTACGATGAGCGTCCGCCATTGTTACACGCCCACTGCACACAACATATCATCATAGACACATAACCATAGTGTTGCCAGAATATTTTATTGATACATTCACACCTCCCCTCAATAAAATATTCAAACAAAAGATTTATCATACAACCTCCCCTTAACACAAACTTACCCTTAACAGTTATACAAAAACAAACATTAAGCTTTAAACAATTTCTTTCTAAATTTCTTAAATAATATTCCCCCTAATGTCTTTGTTAGGATGTCTGCAACTTGCTAACTGATATTTTCATATTTTAATTCAATTATCTTATTTTCCAATTTTTCTTTTACAAAAGCTTGTTTAATATCCAAATGTTTCACTCTTGAATTACATTACGTGGCCATATTAGCGATCTTGATAGTTGACTGGTTGTCCTCATATAAGGTTATATTATTTTCAAAGCCAAATGTATTCAAAATGTCTTTCTACCAGCAAGCTTCACTTGTGGCTGAGCATAAGGCAATGTACTCTGCCATGCCTCTGTCGAAGACAAAGCCACAGTCTGCTGTTTCCTCGAAAAACTAATTACAGAACTCCCGAACACTTTAAAAATACACCCTGTCGTTGACTTTCTATCATTACAACCACCCCAGTCACTATCAACATAATCTATTACATCATTATTGTAGTCTCTATAGTACAATAAACATAAATCAAGTGTACCTATTATATATCATAAAACATGCAACAATAGTTTGAATAAAAGTTCGCAAGCACGGCTCTGATACCTATTTAATTGTTGACCACTGCACAAATATCTGGCCTTGTCCCCATAGCAGCATACATCAAGCATTACTACGGGGTCAACACTTATGCAGGTGAAACCGCGGGGCGCTGCTAGGCAATGCGCGAGTCTGATAAAATCTAGTAAAACTTGTAGACAATTTAACACAATTTAAGAAAAAAATGAAATTGTTCTTGATTGATAAAGGTTATTATACTATTGATGACTACTTAAATGACGAATTAATTTAGAATTACAATTATTATAAGTATTGACATTTTAATTATTTTGACAGATCTTTGATATTTTAATAATTCTTCATTTGAGTTTGACATAATTGGAATATGAAATAATATGTGATCGTTCAATTTATTTTCTATTTAATACATAATTATGCATGATTTTTAAATATTTTTAGCAAACTTTAATTTGTAATCCTCGGTTAGATTTGCACACCATATTTGTACGCCTCCTGGCATAACATAGCGCTCTGATCATCAAACATAAGATCTGTATTTCTTTACCTATGTTAACAAATAAATAAATAATTATTATTAGTAGAATTCATTTCAACAGAAAAATCAAAACATAATTCGAATCGAAAGTATAAAATACATAATCATAATACATCTCATACATAATATTACTCATATTATGAATGAGATGAGGTGGCAATAGGCTTGCCACCTATTAAATGGGACTTACACATGACTGGCGAAATAGAGGTGTTCTATTGATGCACCTCTGGCTAACCCTTTGGGGAATAAAGGCGTGATGCTATGTTATCCATCCATACTAATATTATAAATGCGATAGTGTGTCTGTCTGTCTGTTACCTCTTCACGCTTAAATCGCTGAACCGATTTAGATAAAATTTGGCATAGAGATAGTTTGATTCCCGGGAAAGGACATAGGGTAGTTTTTATCCCGATATTCCCACGGGATCGGCAGTTATGCGGGTTAAACTGTGGGCCGCTGTTAGTTATGAATAAATACTAACAGTCCCCGTCGCTTGTTCTCATGTTTTTGTCAGCCCGAGCCGAACGAGTTAAAATAATTATGCTTAATAATAATTGTATTATTAAGCATAATTATTTTAACTCGTTATAATCGTTCTGATTGTAGTCAGTTTCTAGTTTAGCTCGCATTTCCGTAGATTTTACGATAAGCGTGTTGTGTGTATTTCATAGATAGATTATACTGTACTTTTATAAACAGGTCAGCTCGATGAGATACGACAAGGCGCATCTATGGCTCGTCTGCTCTGCGATAACGGTGATAACATTAGAGTAATGCAGCCTAGAGCCTTCCAGCAGATATCGCACGGGTAAGTACTGTCATTACTCACAGTCCCATCTTTTATGACTAATATGCCATGGATATGGATATGGAGTATGTTCCCATCGAATTTATAACTTGCGATGAAGAGTTATTGTGATAATGTATTCAGTGTCCGCTAGCGGGTGTTGGGTTGATGGTGATTTTATGGAACAAATGTCACAACACTGTCTTCGTCAATCCTTCTTAGGGCTGATTTTTTCAACGCCAGATAATTTTGTCCGAGGAATAATTTTAAAATTTTGGCAGTTCTCCCATACAAAAACTGTCAGACGTCAATTTTATTCCTCGAATAAAAATTATCCGTCGATTGAAAAATCAGCCCTTCGTTGCATAAAAATTAATTGAGAAAAGATTACCTACGTGATTGAGAAAAGTTACTGCATGGCAACATATGTATAGTGATACATTTAAACGATTTATTCCGGTCTGATACATTGCACATAAGTTATTAGTTAGTTCGACTGTACTGTAATAGTACATTATTGGTATACACTTCACGGCGACCGAGGGTGCTAACGCCCGCGCCGTGCATTAATAGACTAATTAAGTCACACGATATATCTACTATTTTATAGCTCCTTTGACCTAAAGCCGCAAAGTCTTTTCTGTGTAAAAAAGGACGAATAAAATGCGGGTTTAGGTCAAACAGTGCTATAAATACTTATTTCAGAATCTTGTGTGTACTCATTTTATATATTTTTTTACAGGAACAGGGTTGTACCGTGCGACGAACTACCGTCTGTGGATCTAACATTATGGCAGGATCCAAGAGGCTATTTCTAATTAAATCTAATAAATAGTTAGCTTAAGTAAAATTTATGACAAATAAAAAAGTTACCGCCATCTATCAACAGGTATAAAGTGAAAAAAAAAACTCTCAAATGGGAAAAGGAAAATTTCCCGGAATCAGGACTGTATTTTCCATTACAAAATAGATTGCTAGGTGTCATAACAAAGTTATATAAGTTACCAGATTTATATTACTTTCATAAGTTTATAATTAACTTGACTACCAAAAAAACCGCAATGTGTTTGAACTTTACCCGAAAACTATTTTTTATTTGTGAATCTGTTGTTCAACTATATTTTCAGTGTAAAAATTTTGAAGAGACATCTTTTTTATTTATTTGTACAGATTATGATGCTAAGTTGTAAATGTGTGATCACGGCCATTTTTATAAATGTTTGTATATATTTTATGTGCTATTTTAGAAGATGCAAAAGTATTTGATTTGATAGTACTAACTGTATAAATACACTTTATACATACTTTATTTGAAATGAATGTTACGTAAGAAAGTTGTGTGCTTGTAAGTAAAAGTAATAATAAAGTATTTGTTTATAATTTTTGATTCTTATTTCATTTATTTACCAGAAAAGTAAACAAGATACCCGACCGTATGGACAGTTTTTTTTTATTTGAAATGGGTTTGCTCTTGACTCTAGTCTAGGTCAGAGATGACAGAGACAAAGTCTACGATGGAGTGAGCTTACCCAGAAGAAGCCTGTTCACTTTTACTTTGAAAAGATTCGGGTTGTATGCACTCGGAAACACAAACGCAGGTAGAGAGTTCCACTCTTTTTTACTCAGTTTCCACGAACCCATCTTTATAATCGTCCACGGAGCTCCCTAGGCATTCGAAACGATTCTGAAGTTCGAGCTGAAAGCTCTCGGGGTTTTGAACCTGGATTGGTGCTGGGCGGAACGTAGACTTCGAGTCGAGATCTTACCAGCTTGATATTTAAGTTCAATGTGCCTCTCACCATGCGGTGATCACTTCCGTTTTTCACCGTTTTGATCACAAAGACATCATTGAATACTTGCTTCTTCGTCGACATAATGAAGTCAATTTCATTTTTAGTTGCACCATCCGGGCTCTGCCAGGGCCACTTTCTGTGCTCACGTTTTCTGGAGAAGGAATTCATCATAAAGAGGCCTTCTCCATAAAACTGGCCAGTAGGTGGCACCGGTGGTTCCGGCGGCCAACTCTAAATTGCCCCACTCGCAGCTCATCATCGTCTCGTTTACCTAGTTTCGCGTTAAAGTCTCCCATGACAACGGTAAAGTGAGTTTTAGAGTCATGCATGGCTCTGGAAATATCCTCACACATGGTCTCTACCTCATCGTCGGGGCGTGACGAGGTCGGGGCGTAAACCTGTACGATCTTCAGCGAATACCTTTCGGATATTCAGAGTATAAGGTGCGCCACCCTGGTCAACACACTCTCGATCTTCACCACGTTGCTCACAAGGGACTTATAGACGATAAACCCGACACCACCTTGGGACTGCTGGTTGCCCTCCGGAAATAGAGCAAGTTTCCGGATTTGAGGATTATCGAGTCCTCCCCCTCTCTTCGGACTTCAGATAACTCCACTACACTCCATCTTAACCTGCTCAATTCTTCCTCGAGTTCGGTGATCTTCTCGTCGGTCCGGAGTGTACGCGTGTTGTATGTTGCCAGGTCCAGTTTTCGGTGATTGTGGTAGCCGAATCTCTTCCGGGATTCTTAGCACCCCTTGTTTCACCGTGGCCTTGGCCGCTACCGTAGCCAAGGGTAGGCGGGCCGCCGGGTAGTAGGGGCCAAGTGTTTTTTGTACTTGCCATTCATGTCATGGGGTGGTGCTATTCTTTAAGTCGCACCACACAGACAAGGTATTATAATACAGTAAGTGAATTGAATAAAAATCCACCATTATAGATAGACCTCTGCGGTGGCTCATAATCTCATTATTACAAAACTAATTTTTCGTACTGTTTACTTACCGATGAAAAGTTATGCCATCCTTTTTGTAACTAGATGTCTTGGAATGTTTCCCACACCACTTCACCGCGCATGAAGGCATTTTGATGCGTTGTAATTGCATAAAAAGTTATACAAAATTGTATTAATTTAGCGTGCACACAGGTCTAACATTTGGACACAACTAAAATAGTTACTAGTACCGTAGCCTATACATAGGCGACCAAATGCCAATAGTTTTCGAGCGTCGGGGCACTATATGCGCAGCCAAGTGCTTATATAGTAATAATAATAATAATTTCTTTATTGCCATAAAACAGGTTACAGAAAAAATTTTAGACCCTGGCTCCAGAGCTAGGTTAGGGTACCTGTATTTCAGGAGCCAGAGAGCCATAGTATTTGGCTTAAATAGACAAGTATATCAAGTGACTAACTCTTATCGCAAAAAGCGGACTTAAAAATAGGTCGAAAGTCTATTAAAGTTCTTACTTTATGGAAATAGAAAATATGTAGACATCTTTTTGCAAAAGCACGTGTTTTAATAGTCCTAGAATTGCTATGAAAAAGTGAGTAAGATACTGCAGATGACGTTACTAACCTAAATATATACTCGTTTGAACTATTTCTTACAATGGGATTTCAGCCCTGAGTGGCGCTTATATGCAGTTGCTTGGAACATTGTAATTTGGGCTAAGAGCCATCTGCGCTTGACGCTGACGTGGCAGTAAAGGGCGATAGAAGCCAACTGTGCATGTAGCTTAGTGGCCACTCAAGACAGTTACGACATTTGAAGGGAGTAAGTGCTGCTGCAGACTAGGCGATAGTGGTTCAGTAATGCAATCCGAAAGTTGGCAACGTCGTAAATATCTTTCAAATTTAACGATCGGAACACTGAATCCCATTATGCAGTGTTACAATATTAATTCATAATGGATATTTAAGAGCACTGCAGAGCGATATTTCACGATTTAATTCAGTAAAATTGACAAATTAATCAAAACAGCGAATTATTTGACAGGTATTTGTGACGTCGCCAGTTTTCTGGTTTCTACAAGCAGTGGTCGAAAGGGGTTCGAAGATTTTATATGGAGCCTGGAATAACACTGTCGCGCCATTTTGAAAACGGCGGTCACAGAAAATAAAATAATACCAAACCCCGTAAAGTGTCACGTTTCCGAGATATTAACGTTCGAAGTTGATCACATGACTCAATAATTATTTTCTGTTTGCATTGATGTCAGCTATCCATATATATAGGTCTTATGCGTGGCCGCCATTTCAAAATGGCGGACCGTAGGTATGCCCCGGATCTTCAAAGCCCTTTGTAAAGTTTCTAAAAATTTACCAGTTTACCACACACGTCACAGGTAAGGGTCAATGTGTCCAAGTTACAAGCTAGAGAAATATCTGAATAGCTACTTTAGCTCACAGCTTGCATTCACTTGACCTTTCTGAGAGGAAATTAAATAATAAAAACGATCGTCAGATATCGCTTCTAGTTAATTATGCCCAAGTTCTTTAATTCACAGTTTTGCTCTTCAACGTCCAGATTGAAGACCATTGTATGTTGTAGATGACATAACAGCATTCTAAACCCGCTGTGTCTAAAGACATGACGACATAACTCAGACATGTCACATACTCGCCGCGTCTGTGGCTAGCGGCATGTCTGGCTTGTCGTATTTAATTAAATAGTATGGGAGGATAGGATAACTTAGTTTGAAAATTATTCGGTCAAATGGGAAGTGTGATCAATTGATCTGATTCTTCCTTACTAGGAAGAGAAATGAATACAGGCTGGAATTTTATATTGTTTGGTATTGTTTTGTTCGCTAATTCAAATTGTAGCGAAATAAATGAGGCACTTCATCTTGTATGGTCTTGTTATGTAAATATGGTCACCCATCCACGGAACAACCGCGGCAAGCGTAGTTTAAACTGATCGATCGACCCGTGCGGCTGTTATTACTTAGCCACAAGCCTCTTCAAGACAAGAATCAGCAAGATAATGATCATGAATCCCAAGGGAATGATTCAATTAACAGTCTTGAAATAAAGTCTGCATTGTATAAGTCGATTGCTTATATTATGGCGCAATTACACTTCGTCGTTTACCCGAATTCGGATGTCTATGGAATTGGTGTTAATGACTAAGTATTTGAAATAAGATTAGACATTTAAATAAACCTTTCTTACAGTCCGTTCAACCGATTTTGACTTCTATACCGTAAGCATAAGGATGGTATTAAAAGCAAAAAAGTGGTTACAATACCAACTTTACTGCAGCTGCCATACATTTATGTCATGCCACCAACTCAATAGAATTCAAAATCGGTTGAACGGACTGTAAAAAAGGTTTATTTAAATGTCTAATCTTATTTCAAATGGAGTACAGATACGTGTAAATTGAACTATGTCGAGTGTGGCCATTTTCGAGCAATGTTGTACCTTAGACGCGTATTACGATGCCTTTTGACAAATAGGGTTGGTTAAGTAGATTTAGATACATAAAATTAGAAACTAAGTAGGTATTCTATCTATTTCAGAATTAATAATTTAGATACCACATGTAGCTACCTCAAAATGAAGATTAATTCGCCTCGCATTGACGTGGAGTTATGGACACCAGCCCGTATTACTTATTACCTACCTATTACCTAATTCGCCTGTGAAATTGTGTTTATTCCCTAGAGCTATAACAATATAAGCGTCAAATCAGAACATAATGGAAAACTTCAGCTGTTTAAAATGTAAATTAAGAACCTGAATTGGAACTTATTGTATTTTCAACAGCTGTAGTTTAGGCATTTGCAGTCAAATTGAATTTTAATAAGTGGGTACTTAAATAGTCTCTTGAGTCCTACGAAACTGCATATTAAAATAGAAATAATAATTATGACAGGTAAAAGAACTTGTAGCGGCAATAACCCAACTGTTAAAACGTAGACGTAAGCGAGGGATCCTGAGTTCAAACCGTAACCGCTTGCAATAGGTACACAGTATTAAGGCTCCTACAAAACAGGCGCGAGACGAAACGCGACACAAAGGCACCGCAAGTTGCGCAACGAGCAGAGCCTTCGTGTCGCGCACGATTATATCGCGTGTCGCGCCTGTTTGTAGGAGCCTTTAGCGTATATATAGCGTATATTTAGGTTAAATTAATGTTAAATAGAATCAGAGAACATTAAAGAAGTGCAACCCACATAGTTAGGAGACTTAAAAAACATGTGAAGGTCACATCTAATGGATGGCTCTAATGGCGCTTTTCTTTTAGAAGTTGATTCAGTTTACACAAAGATCTTTCGTTAAAAGGAAGCATCACAGGGTCGGTTTGCCTTCTACCGTTTGAATTATGCTATTGATGTGTAAATGTGAATGAGCTGCCTGTATAGCAGCAACTTCTTTTCAGTTACTACAGCGCCGTCAGGAAATTTTTACGGCGTAAATCTTTCACTAGCTAGCGCGGCGTTTGCGGTTTGTAAGTACCCTATTTAACCGACTACGGCAAAGTTAAAGGGGGTTATACTTATAATTTAAACAGAATAAGTGTATATTCATCATAATATTGTTCATCTTTTCTCTCATAACTCCTAAACTGTTCGTCGTATTTTGACAAACGCCAAATAAAAAGATATAAACAAAACATCGATGTCGATTTTATGGCTCGTACAAACAGGCGCGACACGCGATAAAATCGCGCGCGACACAGGCACCACAAGGCGCGCAAAGAGCAGTGCCTTTCTGTCGCGCCCGATTATATCGCGTGTCGCGCCTGTTTGTAGGAGCCTTTATACAAACAGAAAATGTATGACACCAAAACAAGAAACTTATAAATTATAATGTATTATTTTATTATTTCATTGGAATTTGCATTGAAAAAAAGGGAAAAAAAGGGCAAAAGGGCATTGATCGTAAAAAATCTGGAAAGTTATGTATCAAGCTGAAACATTATTTTATTTAATGAAGAGTCACATCACAAGTCACAACATCTTATTAAGTGCCTACAATGTCAAAAGGTGACTTCAAAGGTTACGTAAGTATAAATTGTGTATACTAAGTATTTTTATTTCATCAAAGCAGTATAAACTGGTTTATACTGCTTTGTTGGGTACCTGGTTGCGCGTTGATGTACCTGCCACCCTGTATAGTATGTCGACACATTATTGTGAGTACCATGCAGCCAAGGGTAAAACCAAACGATAAAATACTAAAAACAGCGTGAAGCTTCAAATTATTTTACTGTAGGTGGTGATTTAAAAATAAAAAGTTCTCATAAAGAAAAAGAAGCGTCACGAAGTTCGCTAGTCATTTTGAATTATTATTCCGACGGGTTTATCTTGAAAGGTAAATGCAAATTATTGTTCAGTTTATTCTGAAGCATGTTCCAAAATATGGATAGTTGTTTATGGTAATCTACAGTGATTTGTATTCTATTGATAATGACATAAAGCTTTACTGTTAACACACGTCGCGTTTGCACCACTAATCAGTAAATACGTTTAGCGCTAAACGAATTTAAAACATCTTTCTGTTTCGGTCAATCGTTTATAGTTGAAATTGATAAAATGAGTTTTGAATATGTTTAGCGCTAAACGCATTGAGTGATTCGTGCTGCAAGCGGGCCTTAGTATACACAACTTATTTAGGAATCGTTTTATTGGGCCGGACGACAAATGAGAAATGACAGCCAAAGTGATTACTGATTATAATCATCCACTTTATGTCCATCATAATGGCATTTTTTTTAGGCATTTAAATCAGAATGTTATGAATAATAGGTATTCATTTTGATTCACCAATTGGGAATCATAATGAATAGGGGCCTTATCTGCGGCGAAAATAAAGAGAGGTCTCCTTATTTTGAGTCCTTAAAGTCGACTGAATACATCGTAAAGATGTGTGATGGTATATCACAATCCTGTCTGGCACCTAAACTCCGTGTTCTAGAACGATTTTGTCTCGAATTTCGAATTTCAACTCTTGGTGAGAATCTTAAATTCGCTCGGAAGACTCGTGGCTAAATAGTATCTAATAGCAGTTAAGCAACACTTGCCGAGATTGACCCGAGGATGAGTGACCATCCATTACATACCGAGACCTTCCTTGCCACGGAATACACGTCAATTAGCCGTTGGTCCCGGCTGTCATTTGTAGATTTTTGACAGTCGTTATACCCGTAACGACTATCTGTGTGAGATTTTAGGGCTTCTGACTACCCAATCAGAAGCTCGAAAATCTGATCGCCTACTTCAAAATAGTTGTGAAAAGACTAAGTTTTTAATAATTGCGCACTCGATTAACACAAAAACAGTTTTTAATCTTAGTCAGAATTTATTGGCCCCAATTTTGGCGTCAGTGATCTTTAAAAACATTTTCATAAAAAGTAAAACAATAAAGCTTCGATTATGAAAGTTAATTAGTTCGCTGTATTTAAAGTGACACAATCAACTCTATTGTCTCTATTCTCTACTATTGTCTGAAGATAATGACGCTCGCACCATTTAAATACAAAGCCTGGGTAACGAGTACCTACCTAACCTAGCATGAAATACTGAATTTCTTTGGCGCGCAATATTTTTATTATTTTAGGTCATCAAACAAAATAAAAGAAAAGATGATACTTTAGAGATGCTATTAAGAGTCTATATTATGATGTTTTGGTGATATTGGGCGATCTGGATATCGGTATCTGTAAGACTTGAGAGTTTGCTATTTGGACACATTAAACTTGGACTTATAGTCTTTAAATTTGCAGAAGCGAAAACACGATTGGATAAAAAAATCTCGATAAAAAAAAATAACGAAAAAACCTCGTTTTGCACTTATTTTATATTTAATATTACTAACTCTCATCTGTACGCCCATCACTGCGGACTCCGCTCAGTCAGCATATGTAAATGTCCTTTTATCCTCAAAACTTGTAACATAAAATATCTCGGGGTTATAATAGACGAGTCGCTCTCATTTAGACCACATATTGACAGTTTGGTTAAAAGAGTGCGCAAGTTAATTTTTGTTTTTAAAAAATTGCGAGCAATTGCAGATAAAAAACTAGTGTCACAAGTTTACTTGGCCCTAGGTCAATCTGTAATACAGTACTGTATCACTTCATGGGGTGGAGCACCAAAAACTTACTTACTGCCTCTTGAAAGAGCACAGAGAGCAATTTTAAAAGTAGCAAACTTCCATCCCTTTCTCTATCCTACAGATCTGCTTTACAAATCCTGTAACGTGCTGACTGTTCGCCAGCTTTTCATAATGCACTTGGTATTAAAACAGCACACCATGCTCTCCTATAACATTGAAAGTACTAATAAGAGACGGAATGATATTGTATGTGAGTCAAATGCACCCTCTAAGTATGTCTTTGTAAACAGATTCTATACTTTTTTAGGCCCATTTCTGTACAATAAATTAAATAGGAAATTAAGTATCTATAAATTAAATAATTACGACTGTAAAAAGAGTATTCTGCAATTTTTACTTAGCATATCATACAGTAAGACAGAGGATTTACTCGTTGTCTGTAAATAAAACATGTTAGTCTTTTAAGTTAATATTAGTTTTAATTAGTCTTATCAGTTTTTATTTTTATATTTTAAAATTGTTAGCTTTTTTTCTAGCCTGAAACACAGGTTCTACCTAGTTCAGGCAAATGAGCGACTGTGTCCACTATAATTTTTAAGTTATGTTACTGTAAACTGCACCATTTTTATAAATAAACGATATTATTATTATATTATTATTATTTTGAGTTAGATCTCTGAAACCCCATGGAATTTAATGATGATTTTTAAACTAATAGATAGGTAATAATATTATCTCAAATCGTGCAGAATTATTTTTTTATTTTTCTACTCGTTCTCCTCGTAATTAGCAATCCAGTGATTTGGCGCTTGCGTCATTTTATTCTAAGCGAGCATACTCTCTTTCTGTCTCTTGTTTTGCACGCGGTAGTAATAGCGCTATCCTTTTCAATTTATTCAATCAGTCTGCTACGGCACCTGTTGGAGGACGAACCTATGTTTGGCGACATTACAGCGAGAGGACTATTTTCGACATTTTTATTTTGTTTAGTGGTAAGTATTACCTACTGTAAAAAGGAGTTAAACCCGTTTGGTGTAAACATAATAAATTATTATCATTATTTAGTGTAAATAAAGATGGGCAAAAAGAAAACTCTCGGAAAACACGACACATGGTTGGCGCCACGGAACAGAAAAAACAGTTTGTTCCGTGGTTGGCGCAATGGCTGAGCGATCGACTGCTGCGCTGCGTGTCGCGGGTTCGATTCCCGACCGGACAAATATTTGTATTGCCTACAGGTAGTTGTTCCGGATCTGGATGTTTGTGTATGTGAATTTAAATGTTTGTAAACGCACCCACGATACAGGAGTAATTCCTAGTGTGGGACAACGTTTTTTAAAAAAAACAAAAACAAAACAAAACGTTTGAGGGAACAACTCCGTATTCTGAACGAAAGAAAGAAAAAAGTAAGTACAGACGCCAGCATGTCAAGCTACTACAATCTGTCAAATTTCTTTAATAGATTTTCAACTTTATCACTGAAGCATAAGGTTCAAAGTTGAATGGGAAAATTTGACAGTTTCGGGTAGCTTGGTGTGCTGGCATCTGTACCTAACTACCGATTTATATAACGGTATCAATTCTTTTATTTCCTTAGCTACTTAGGTATTTCGAATGTCTATTGCCTGGGGAAAAAAGTAAGTAAATTTTTAATCCCCGTTAATATTTTTTTTACCTGGCTCGTTGGTCTAGCGGTCGCAAGCGCTACTGCTGAGCTGTGAGGTCCTGGGTTCGATTCCCGCACCTCTGCCCACCTCATCGGGCAATACAGGCGTGATGCTTTGTATTTATGTATGTAAATTTTAAATCGCATAATGTAACATAATTGAATCTTTCCCGTACAATGAGAGGTCAGCTTATATACTGGAAATGTATAGCTTGGTACGTAGCCGTGTGTTCCTACCTATCTACCTATATAATGCGGGTAAAAATACAATAAGTATCAAAATAAAATCATCCTAGTTCAATCACTGATATTTTTACTAATCAATATTACTTATTCAAACTGATGAATTTTATTTAAAAAAAAAAAATATTGCCATGATGGCTTTCTCTTTTTTAGGGTTCCGTAGTCAAAAAGGAACCCTTATAGTTTCGCCATGTCCGTCCGCAGTTTAGCTCAGAGGCTCTTAGTACTATTAGAAAACTATAATTTGGCATGGATATAATATGTACAGACGCCAGCACATCAAGTTACTACAATCTGTCAGATTTCTTTAATAGATTTTCAACTTTATCACTAAAGCATAAGGTTCAAAGTTGATTGCGAAAATTTGACAGGTTCGGGTAGGTTGATGTGCTGGCGTCCGTACATTATTAATCACGCCGACAAAGTGGTAAAATAAAATCTTGAAAAAAAAATTTTTTACGCTATCGGTTTTTTTAGGTACTCGTAAAGTGGGGATGTTTTTGAAGTGAAAACTTCTTTAGCATCGTTGTGATTTGAAATTTTATGTGTTTTTGTGGATCGATGGATGGATGGATCGATGGATCGCCGGATCGCGATGGATCGATGGACCGATGGATTGATGGATCGATGGATTGATGGATGGATGGATCGATGGATCGAAGGATCGAAGCATCGATGGATCGAAAGATCGAAGCATCGATGTATCGACGGATCGAAGCATCGATGTATCGACTGATCGACGGATCGATGGACCGATGGATCGATGGATGGATGGATCGATGGATGGATGGATCGATGGATGGATGGATCGATGGATGGATGGATCGATGGATGGATGGATCGATGGATCGACGGATCGATGGATTGACGGATCGATGGATCGACGGATCGATGGATCGACAGATCGATGGATCGACGGATCGACGGATCGATGGATCGATGGATCGACAGGTCGATGGATCGATGGATCCATGGATCGACGGATGGATGGATCGACGGATCGATGGATGGATGGATGGATCGATGGATCGACGGATCGGTGGATCGACGAATCGACGGTTCGACGGATCGATGGATCGACAGGTCGATGGATCGATGGATCCATGGATCGACAGATGGATGGATGGATCGACGGATCGATGGATCGATGGATGGATGGATGGATCGATGGATCGACGGATCGACGGATCGATGGATCGACGGATCGGTGGATCGAAGGATCGACGGATCGACGGACCGGTGGATCGAAGGATCGATGGATCGACGGATCGATGGATCGACGGATCGATGGATCGACGGATCGATGGATCGATGGATGGATGGATGGATGGATCGATGGATGTTCTTTAGCATCGTTGTAATTTGAAAGTTTATGAAACGAAAAAGCGACAGTAAAAAGAGACATGTAAATTCATAAGATTAATCGTGGGAGAAAATGAGACAGGAAGCATTATACAGTGTTTTTGAAGGTTTCACCTTCTACCACGTGTAAATTGCACACATGCTGTTTTTTTTTTCTCGTCTACCCATGTTACCGTTGGATGGTCCTTTAAAAAATCTTGCGGGTTTGTGAAAACCATTTTTCGATTTAGGGATCAGTTTGTGAAATATACTGGCCTGCAAAACTAAGTAATACACTTTTAAAATTTATATTTTTTCTAAACTATAGAATTTAGAGATTTAAAATAAAAAACGTTTTGTAGCAAATTTTATCGGCTTTCTTTGAAACTAGTAACTATACATTAGTAATATTTTTAACTTAAAAAATATCTAAAACAATAAAAATAGCCATTTTTAGCTTAGTGTCAAAAATACAGTACAGTGCAGTTACATTTAATTAAATTTTTAATAACTGGTATTGCCTCCTCGGGCTCTGACTACAGCTTCGAGCCGGTTTGGCATACTGAACACGAGGTTTCAGAGCTGATGTTGGGGAATATTCTCCCATTCTTCAATCAGGGCCTGTTTTAGTGCCCTGAGGGTGGGTGGGTGGTGGTCTACAGCTTCTGACTAGCCTCCCTAGCTCATCCCAGGCATGCACAATCGGGTTTAAATCAGGACTTCTTGATGGCGAAGCCATCACGCTGATACCTACCTCCTGAATATACTCTTGCACAACCTGAGTCGTGTGAAGCCGGGCATTATCATGCATCAGCATCGATCCGTCACCCATATTTGCTAAATACGGCCCTGCATACGCGTTGAGAATCTCTTGGGCATAACTTTCCCCAGTCAGAGTGCCATTTTCTATGTCCACTAACTCTGTGCGACCTTCTGAAGATATGCCAACCCATACATGTACACTGCCTCCACCGTACTCGACTCTTCCTGAGAAGCAGTCTTGAAGGTATCGCTCACCAGGCCGCCTGTAGACACTTCGCCTTCCATCGAAAGTGTAAAGTGACAATCGAGACACATCTGTGAACAAAATTCTTGACCACTCTTCTTCATCCCACTGTATGTGTTCACGGGCGTATCGCAGTCTCGCTACTCGATGCTCTCTCTCGAGTTTGGGGCCACTCGCTGGTCTTCGGGGTTTCAGATTTGCTTCAGCAAGTCGTCTTCTCACTGTACTGTCACTAATGTAGTCCCTTCGGGTCTGAAGAAGCTGTTGCTGGACTTCAACTGCATTAAGGTGGCGATTTCTCAACACAGTGGAAACAATATAACGGTCTTCTTGGGCACTAGTACACCTGGGTCGGTCATTACAAGGTCTCCTCAGATGGTTTCCAATCTCTTCGTACCTTCGTTTCACCTTCTGGACCGTTCGTAACGTCACACCCACCATTCTTGCAGTACAACGCATACTGATGCCTAGTTCCAGAAAAGTCATGATCCTAGCACATTCTTCAGGTGAAAGAAGCACGATAAATAAAATGTATGTGCTGTTGTCTAACTTAGCTTTTGTAACAAGACTCATCGATCAAGAAAAAGGTTGAAACCAAAAACAGAAACAAAAAATTATTGGTAAAATTGTAATTCGAAAAGGATTATTTTTCTTTTTAAAGCTCTTTTCAGCCATTTCTTAAAAGACTTAACTCTTTTTCGAGTCCTTTTTATTTCGAAAGTTCTTCTTTCGAAAATCTTCTGCACTTAAAAAGTTATTCCAATTTCAAAAGTGTGAAGTTTTGCAGGCCAGTGTAATAAGCTTTAAAGTGCTGATTTTTGTTAAAATCAAGTCCTTCTAAGGCTAAATGATTGTTTTTCGATATGTGAAAAAATTCACGCTAGTAGTATAACGATGTTAAAAGGAAAACTATCACAGCTACGTAGGCTTTACAAGTTTACGAGTGAGAACATGATTTTCAACTACAATGTTAAGTTTGTTCTTGGCATAAATTCATTCCAACTACGGAATCATTCATTGTGCGTATCTATTCCATTTCATTCTGTATAAGTCTCGATATTCCCGGAATTTCCGAGACAGTGTGTGAGTCTTGAATATCTAGTCTCAGAGCTTGGGACTGGAAGCGCAATACTAAGGTTACTTTTTATTCAGGTACCACGTGAGCAAAGCCGGGCCCAAATGCTACTATTCAAAAAGTCCAAAAAGTTTAAAATCTTATTGTTTCAACAAATCCAAAACGACGACGTGGACGAAGTGAACGACGATGATGAGCTCGAAGACTTGGTTTATGAGAATCAAAGGTAGGTAATAGAAATGAATGCATCGATAATATTGCAGTTCTCGCATTTTTACTGACTTCAAAAAGGAGAATATTCTTTATTTGACGGTTTTTAGGGTTCCGTACAAGTTCTGTCAAGTAGCATATTATATGAAAGGGCTTTGGCCATGGGAAAGTATCGGAGCTATTCAAAAATATACTACTATTTCAGAACATTCATGCATTGCTATTATTGTCTGCTTTATATTTATGTAATAAAATGCATTAATCTTGTAGGTTTCCAGACGAAGAGGACAGGTCAGATAGAAATCAATGAAGAATCAGACGAAAGAAGAATGATAGACTTAAATTTTTTTTAAAGAATTAAAAACCTTTTCTATTCCCTCAACAGCCTTTGGTTGCGGTATAAATAATTTGGAGTTGATAGGGGAGAAAAGGTTAGGCTTCTTGGGATAAACTCATTCCCAACTACGGAACCCTTCATTGTGCGTGGTTCGACACGCACTTGGGCGGTTTTTTTTACAAGCCTAAAGATACAAATGGGGAAGAATTATTTTTTTCAATGCACCCCCTCTTGATGGGTATAATTGAATAGGTCTATTTAAACGAAGATAATATAAATTAATACATCACTTTTTTTCAGTTATACCGTTTGCGAAATATGGCCCGCCAAATTGCCTGCCTTGCAATGCCAGGGGGCGTTGCAAGGCACTGCAGTGCCCCCCACCCTCCCTGCCATTTCTAACCTAGAAACTTCCACGTTGCTATAACTTAGTAAAAACTGTTTTAAAATAATTTCGCGAACAATGTGATTATAACTTTTCGAATAATAAAGATAAAACTGCAAAATAGACAATACATAGACGTCCTAGTTCAAAGATTTGCCTTTGCCTTTAGCAAACAATACTCTTTTAATAGCTTTCTATTTATCTTTACATCATAAAAAGTATGTTACAGTCGTTTGTAATTACAGCTACGGAACCCTATATTATGCATGGCCCGACTTGCTTGGTCGATATTTTTATTTATAAGGAACAATGATGTATAATACGTCATTGATAAGGAAACATTATTTTGTTCTAGGTACATGCATGGTTATGTTATGAGAGAGTTTATTTTTGTTTAGGGAACGTTACTTTTTGTTATTACGGTAATACGATATTTGTAATAAGTACATACCTTCGAACGTTGCACGTCGCGAAATTTTTTGAAACCTCTTTGTCTTTTATTTTTTATGGGATTTTTATTGTTATTGTAATGGTATTATATATTCTGAATATACATATTAAATTGTTTAATAAATAAACATTGATGAATATTTACATAACATTTTATTTCATACTAACCTTTTAGGTAAGTATACATATAGATTGAGTACCTACGCGAGGATAGAATAACGGATCAGTCTATCTATATAGTATCGAGTCCACAAAAAGAAAACACGAGCCTCTAAATTTCGAAACTCGCGCCTCGGGATGGAAGCCCTAGTACCTATTTACCTACTATGTTGGTGGTAGGTATGTCAGTTTGTAGGTCTATGAACAGAGCTTCAAATAATAATTATGTATGTATTGTATACCGACAATGAGCTCGTTTGTTTAGCTGTGTTATCTTTTACACATCGATCCGTCGTACCGTGGAAATACTTCCGTGAATTTGAACTTTATTTGAATGACATAATTTTTTACGAATACATTTTTATTGCCATACTTACGAATCAAGTTCAAATTCACGGTCCGTCTCCGGCACAGATCGCTGTTGATCAGTTGATGAAAACTCGAACTCGACTCACGCAGTCGATCGCGCTTGCTGCGTCGCCGCTCGCCGCCCGCGCCGCGCGCTTTTGCGTATTATAGTAGAGGGGGCGCGGGGTGGCGCGGGCGAGAGGTACGAAATCGCTCGCGTTGGGCTGCATAGGCGCCGTCTTAATGCCTATTTCATAACTACGCGGCGCGGCGGCTTTAAAACAACGATGAAATATTTTGAGAAACTTAGACATTCTTAATAAAACCCAGAAATAGGGGAAGCGAACGTAGCATGAATAATTCTCTGGTTAAGCACTGTCTATGTTTTCAACTAAATCAAGTCAATTTGACTCGATTTCCTAAAAAAATTTGAGTAAGAAAGTGTTGAACGGGTAATTCTTAATTTAGGACGAACTTTTTAGGACTTTTATTAATCGTCTAGTTTCTAATTAAAGCTTCTGTGTAGAACTTGTGCGTCGTGGGCTCGGCCGCACTTAGCGATTGGATCCGATAGGCATGGCGGGCTGATACCAGTCGGGGCTGCGGCAAATAAGCCAGTATCTCCCGGGCCCCTGACATATGATAGTAGAAGGAACGGTTTAAGGCGGTAGAAGTCCGACACAACCTTCCGTTCTCCCCAGAGGGAGGGCATCCATAAGGATTTCCCCACAGAAACAAAAGAGCCCTGATGATTACCTATAGCTTCATCCTCAACTGTCGATAGCAGCGATTGAAAGGACCTTGGGCTTGTAAGTGTAGCGGTATCTACAACGCTACATGCGAACAACGCGTCATACTGGCATCACGCAAAATCGTGCATCTCTCAAGCAGAGTTTACCGCGCAACTAGCATAGGGGCTGTCCATTAATCACGTGAGGCTCGAAAGGGGGGGGGAGGGGGTCCATAAAAAATCACGAAATATCACAAGGGGGGAGGGGGGGTGTAGTAATATATCACGTGTATTTATTTTTTTAAAAACATCCTGCAAACTTTCTAATAAAATTAGATTATACCTGTACTCGTATTTTATAAACATAAAAAAAGGTCCGATTCTTTGTAGGTACTAAAGATACACGTGATATGAGGGGGGGGGGGTAAGTCTTAAACTTCACCATATATCACCAAGGGGGAGGGGGGGTTAAAAAAAATGCCAAAAACACATCACGTGATTAATGGATGCCCCCAGATACAACGGCCCGACATGAATCATCGGGCAGTTGTCCACCAGACACAACACCCGTCTGATCAGAGGATTCTCCCTTTTCTATAGAGTATGAGTGAACTTTACACACTGTTCCTCATACCTCTGTAGAAGAATAATGATTAATGGAAGTAGCAATTAGAAGAAGATTTACGAGTATGTACGCAAGGAAAATTTAAAAAAAGAAGACCTACAGACCGTATTTCGGTCACGGCGGCCAATCTCAACGGAGGCTAGCCTTCGTCGCGGGAGATTTTACACTGCACAAGTGTGCGCGCAGACACAGGTGCACTTCCTCTTCCCTCACTCTCATAGTCCGATGGGACGGCAATCCGACACGACCGGAGAGAGATCAGGCGCAGGACCAACGGCTTAACGTGCTGTCCTAGGCACGGGGGTATTAAACCGCCAACTTCCAAACTCTGGACTGTTACTGAGAAATTCCTAATGGAAAAACTCAATAACACTTTGCACGACCCGGGAATCGAGAAGTTCAGCAGTTGCGCTTGCGACCACGAGACCAACACGGGAAGGAACTATATGTAGGTACCAAAGTAATCCATTATAATATCTGTATCCTTTTGTTCTGTAATAACAACTTACTGTAAGTAATAATCAATCCATCGGAAAGACAATGCTAAAACGAGGGCTCGTAAGTACTTACGACAATAATGATGAATGGTATATACAAGAAGATTTACGAGTACCTAGAATGTACGCAAGGAAATATAATATGTACTTAAGTACCTAATCCATCATTTGTCTCAATTTACCGAAACATGTGTATTTTAAGTGTATAAACGTGTATCCTTCTGGGTTTATAAAAGATTAGATACCTATGTACGTTTAGAGGGAAAGTACTATACAGAACTGATCAACCGTATTATCGCAATTTTCTTCGCTCATTGTATGATATGTATTGAAGAGGAACATTGAATTTGTATTAGATTTCAGTACCTACACTAATTGCATAACACGCTTTGAATAAACCAATTGAAAGCGTGTTAAGCAATAAGGGTAGGTATAAAATTATATAAGTAAAATTAGGTCGAGAATAAAATTATAGAGCGCCTGGGAATAAGCCTATTCCCAGGCGCTCCATAATTTTATTCCCGGCGGCACTAAATAAAAAAAGCAATGGCAACAATTTTGGAGCTCTTGGGAATTAATGTATGGAGTGAAATAGATTTGGAGCTCCTGGGACTAAACCTTTCAATCACAATCCAAATCATTTTGAAGGAGCTAATCCATTGCTTCAAATGTTCGAAAAATTTGCCTGGTCAACAACGCAAATAACGCAATGAATGTTGTTGAACGCAGAACTGATCAACCGTATTAACGCACTTTCCTTCGAGTTATTTGTAAGATGTGAAGAGAACATTACAATGCGTGCCACGTAAGAAGAGACTTGACCCCGCCTCCCCCGCCTCTTTCCGCCGCCCCTATGACATCCGGTCCCGTCCCGCACTCAGACCTCATACCGCTAAAGATACCTAAAATCGTGTACTGCGCATGTCAAACCACGTGGTGTGTCAAGTCTCTTCTTACGTGGCACGCACTATACGTCACAGAGGAACATTTAACTTTTGAATGAGATTTCAGGTTTTAGTAGTCGCTAATTGCTTTTGTTATTTTTCTTTAGTTTTACATTTTTTTTTTCAGATTTCTTTTTATTTTGCCCTAAAAAGCAATGTAAAGTATCCAACTATCCACTAGGTCATTTAAAGTTCCAAACATAAAGTATTTTCGCAATTTCAAAGCTGTTTAAAATTTTTCACTTCAACAGTTTTTCTGGTTGTAAAAGCAAAAGAAAGCCGAACTAAGGCAAATCTTTGTGGGTTACAAAGTTTAAATGAGGATAAATATTTCAGATTTCAAAGAAGAGAAATACTTAGCGGCTTTATAGCATCCATAGTATTTCTACTGAAGAATAAAATAGTTTCTGTAAGGAAGCTTTTTGAAAATATCGAGTGTCACAAAGCTAATGTACTGAAAAATGATATGGAGCTGTAAAAGACCCTTCTCCAACTATCTGTTCAGCTGTATCATTTCCTTTTACTTATTTGATATACACAAGTTATGATACTCGTTTTCAAGAAGACTTGTCAAAAACGTATCGTGTAAAATGTATCAAAACATGTGTTACATGTCTTAACATGTTTTGTTAACTATTTTGTTCAACCTTTTTTCAAGTTTTGGATACAAAACTTGTTTTAGGTGTAAACGATAAACGAAAAAGGAGACAACATATACAGGGTCAAATTAAATTAGCTAGCGAAACTCCGCAGACGTGATGGGTATCGATATCTAAACATGATAAAACAAAAAATAAATTTATTTGAGGTTTTTTTTTTGGGTCATCAACCGCAAGTAGTGTAGTCACCTGAAATATCAGTTTAAAAAGTTTTTTTTTTGTGTGAGATTTTCTCGACTAGTACCTACTTTAACCCTTAATTACTCGCGTCCATATAGTTACACTTACGCTCGCGTGGGGAATAATATATAACCCCAATTTTAAAGGTACAATAAAACATAGTTTTAATGACATATTTTAATTTTTATTATAAAAATTAGAAAAAGACAACATTGTTCTAAATTGTAATAGTATCCTTAATCAACATTGTTATAAACTATTAAAGATATGAAACTTTAAATTTAGGAACTTTTTAATCAATACATTTATCACATATCATAGTGGAATGGTCGTGACAAACTTGCTGGCAGTTGCACGAATACTCGCGTGGGGCAATATATACCCCAGACTCGATCTCCTGACACAACCACACGACACGGAGCGGCTCTCGCGACTGATTCGCGGCGGGGGGAGGTATTTAGGCAGCTACTAAGAACGGCATGGAGGTAGCTTTAAAAATGGTGGAGATACGACGCTTCAAATACGCCGCTTTAAATATACCCCACCCGAGTAATTAAGGGTTAAGTAACATCAATACAAGCGGTCGTTGACCCCAAAAAATCATCAAATCTCTCCATCCATCACGTCTGCGGAGTTTCGCTAGTTAATTTAATTTGACCCTGTACAATACAAATGTTTCATAGATTAGTGTAGACACGGGGTTATACAGCGTCGCAAAGTCCATTGTCAGTTCCCTAATATTTTATCGCTCGCCGTTTTTTTCGTTCGTTCGCAGAATAATTAGTCCCATATGGGTAATATTTCTTCAGATGAACAGCTAATATAAGAACCTCGTACTTTGTAGTTTATTTAATTGTAGACATTGTCATTGAATCTGAGGTTGTCTGCTGTTGTAGATGTCGCAGCCAACTGGTTTAATTAGCCGTTTAGTTAACCGCCTAGAATTTTAACTAAACGGCGGTCGTTCAACTAACGACCTGAATGATATTCAATATTATAGTTTAGGTTGGAACTGTAACCAATCATGCGAGAACCGAATTGGTCGCAGTAACTAAGCCAGGGCACCACGACCAAATGGGTTAGGTAGGTTAGAACTGCGATCAACCGAGTGCGAGCAAAGAGAGCGAAACGAAGCCAGCACTACTTCCAAAGGCCCAGGCGGTTAACTAAACGGCTATAACCAGTTGGCTGCGACATAGATACCGCTACATTTATCATAATTTTAAAGATAGGTACCATTCGTATTCCCATATCTCGAAAAATCGGTAACTTTTGAATTGGCCAAAATAAACGAAACACATTAATTTTCAATAATGTTCAAAATATTAATAATAGGTATAATATTATGTTAAATCTTCCTGACAGCATATATATTGTAAATATTTCAGTTATCAAGCTCAAAACGACGCGCTGTCTATTTTCAACCAAATTGTTCTAAACAAACAACAATCACCGTAGTCCCGTCTGTTCAATTTCACTTGAATGAAATACAAATACACTCGAAAATTCAGAAAGCAATTTAACTGTAGGCAAATAGCATGAATGTCGTAATAGAAAGTCCTCCAGACCGTATTTCGGCCTTCGGCGCGGGAGATAGTGCACAAGTGTGCGCGCAGACACAGGTGCACTCCCTCTTCCCTCACTCTCATAGTCCGATGGGACGGCAATCCGACACGACCGGACAAAGATCAGGCGCAGGACCAACGGCTTAACGTGCTTTTCGAGGCACAGGGGTATCACACCGCCAACTTCCAAACTCCGAGCTGTTACTAAGAAATTCCTAATGGAAAAAAATAATAACACTTTGTCTGACCCGAGAATCTAACCCAGGACCCCACACGCTCAGCGGTCGCGCTTGCGACCACGAGACCAACGGGACAGATAGTGTGTGATCCGCCTACATACTGTTTCAAGCTGTTTCATAAGTTAGATTTACAACCTCAAAAAAAAAAATTACGAAACATTCTTGAATATGATACGCTGATATTTTCTTTTTTTATAAACTTTTCATATTTTTGTTAGTGGCCAGTGAGGCCACTTTGGAATGAGAATGCATACAGCAAGGAGATTTAATTATGGTGCTTGAAATAAAGACTGGAATTAAATAAAAAATGTGGGAGACGACCTCCACACAACTGTGACGAATGTTCATTTGTTTTGAGCAGTACGAGGGCGACACTGAACTTCTTAGAAAATCAAAAACTTAACAAACTAGCAAGTTATTAGTTTTATTATATCTTTTCAAAGTAGTGTCCATTTTCATCAATACATCGGTGCATCCGATGGAATCACTGAGACAAGCACTTTGCCCACTTTGCCAGTCAGTCCCAAACTAATGTCAGTCATTACAAGCCTGAAAATCTTGTTATGATCCCATTTAAAGATGATCGATACGGTAATGGCGTAACACACATACAATGGCAAACGATGGTATTACCTTTCATCTTGTCTGTTCAGCAATGTTCATTGCGCTATTCACGTTGTTGAGCAGATGAATTTTCCAAACCTATGAAGTAATGGATTAGGAATTTCCTTTAAGCCCTCGGATGTGACTCAAACTCAATGCATTTATTTTAATTAAACCATTTACAGGCACTTTTGAACTGTCAAGAAGTCGGTTAGTCAGAAAATATGAAGCTAGTTGCCCATTTCAAAGCGTAGGTACCTATGGAGAAGAACGTGCAAGAAACTCTATGGACACTCTTTTAAATTATATTTTTACAAAAATATTGTACATCATTCTTGTTGAATTTATAAATTATATGTGAGAACGGTGTAAAAAAGACGTATGCGTTAAAAGCTTCCAGACTACAGCAAATAGTAAGAAAACAACAATCCAAAAATAAAATAATTAAAAATAAGCCGAAGCAACTAAGCGATGACCAGCCCCAATTGACGGCGCCCGTTAACGAACATGACTCAATCAATCAGCACCATTCAGCTCAATCATTTTGAAGAGAGCTAAATGATCCTACACCCACGCCACCGTCAGAGAAACATTTGTGTGAGCATGACATACTATCAGCCGCCAGGGCACATTCAAGTCAATGAAAGACATATTACCCGGTAAATAGTACATAAAAAAAAATATATAGGTATGGTACATAGATAGAACTCACATCTGTGCTATGCAATTATACAATACAAAGGAAATTGAGTTTATATAATGCAAAGATAGTCATAATCTTCAGCAGCTCCAACAGTATTTTCAAGTGGTTGTGGGGCAGGACCAGCATGAACTTAAAATGTGTTACGCAAATTAGGGTGTAGGTAGGATATTATATCTTGAACTTTGCATGCTGTTTGTTACTTTAGTCTTTGTTAGTATTACACAAAGTATAAAGTTAATGTGATAAAATTTGGAAGTTGCGCAAGAAGATTGAGAACTTGCAAACATTGTTAGAGTTCGAAATATTCCTGAAACATAAATCAAGTGTGTTTAACTAAGAGAAACTAAGCCCGTAGGTATTTTTTATAACAGGGCTCAAAGGGATCACGTGACGTCTTTGAGCATGTGTTTCAAAGTGGGTACTTTATTGATAGGTTCTGACTACCTACAGAAGTAGGTGCTATTAAAAATGTAGAAGGTTATGGAATCCTTACGAATGTCAAACCTTTTTTGATTTGAATATGTTACTTAGGGCAAATTTTTCAGTAGTCAGATAGCTTTTATCTGAAGAATAATTATGACAGTTTCACATACATATTTTCTATACAAAAACCGTCAAACCGTAATATTTATTCCTAAAATAAAAAACATATTACACAAACTATTGAAAAATCGGGCTGATTTTTAAGAATACATAAATCCACAAAAATGTTCTACGAATTTACTTACCTAAAGTTTTTAAACTCACAAAAGTGAAGCATTGAATACATATTAATATTCTAAACTGTATTTTCATCAGAAAATTTCTTAAAAAAAGCACTTAAAAATATACTTACCCAATATAAACAAATTACTCAATCCGTTGAGTAATTTGTTTATATTGGGTAAACTTGCTCGTCGTGCGCTCCGGCGCACGACGAGCAAGTTTATTGGTGTTACCTAAAACTAGAACCAACTATGGCAAAAAATTGCTTACATTTGAAGAAGCACAACTTTATAATAGAATACCCCTCACGAATAAGAAATATACACTCATTCAATGCTTTTAAAACACAGCTCAGCCGGTATGTTAGACTTCTGGAGAAATAAATGCGTTGGGTGGGTCGGGTTTCGAATATGTTGATTAGTCTGTAACTGGTGATGTCGAACTTTTTGTAAAAAATTATGATTGGTATTGTTCTCAAGTAAGTGACATGTTATGTTTTCATTGAGAATAAAGTTTATTTGAAGGCTCCTTCACACAGGCGCGACAAGCGATAAAATCGCGCGCGACACAAAGGCACCGGTCGTTGCGCGATTTGCGGTGCCTTCGTGTCGCGCGCGATTTTATCGCTTGTCGCGCCTGTTTGAAGGAGCCTTTATTTCTCGTAGATTTTTTAAGAAGTCGTCCGCAGCATTATTTATGTATTTTACGAGTATATTGGGAGACCAACATTTACAACATCAGCATTTAATTTTACAATTTATTAAGTATAGAGTCATGTGTCGCGATAAGTCGTATCTATGTATTAGTGGTGTAACCTAGATAAAGATAATCCGTCTTACTACAAAACGAATTCTAGCTTTAGGTCTAGCCTAAGCCTTCGAGCCAGTTACTGTATTTTGAACGCTATTCCGACAACTATAAAGTTCTTAATGCAAAATTGACAACTTAGACTCGGGTTTAACATCAGTTTTTGTAATAAGAACTTTAACTTTGTCGAAATAAAGAAAATGGCTCGAAGATTTAAATCTAGATCTAAAGATAAACCTTGTTTAGTAATAAGGTCGTACATGATTACCACTGTTGCTGAAGTAGGCCAGACATCGAATTTTTAAAGGAAATTCAATTTCAATTCGCCGTTAAGTATTCTGGGGTCACATTAAGGTTATACTGTAGCGTTAGAAAGACTTTCTAAGAAGGTTTTATGTTCTCATCTGAAACTGGGGGGTGCCTACATGAAAAAAAAACCAAAAAAAAAATTAAATTTTTTTACACCTCCAAAAACATGTACAGACGCCAGCACATCAAGCTACCCGAAACTGTCGCTGTCTGTACATCGACAAAAAACATTTGATTGTCTACAATTTGTGTTCCATAACAGTATCGAGGTGAAATTACAACCCAAATGTGTAATATTTTTTGGGCTACACATTGATAAATAAAGGTAAATTAGACAATTTCAATAAATTCTTGTCGGTGTTACATCTTATTAAGGCTTACTGAACCTAAATCTTAAAGCTGTAATTAAAAAACTTGACAACTTAAATCTAGTCTTCACTTCGCACGTCTGCTCCCTAGGCAAATCCATAGTATTTGTTGAAGTTACGGGCGGGCATTCTCAAAACCGTATTACTTATGGTAGTAAGATTGGAGCCCGAACTAATAATGAATGCCTACACGATTTGACAGCTGTCGCTAAACCCGATGCATTTTGCTCGTCCGAAATATTGAATTTGACATTTGTTTTGACTTATGTGCTACGTCCAGACAGGCCCGCATCTTCGTTGACGGATTTCAAGAGTAGACCCTCATACATTACTTATTTTAGCAATTACTACGATAGGGAGAACATTATAATGTTTGTACTGCGGTGAAACTATTTTGGGAATATTAACATTCCTATTATAATGCGCGACGGAAAATGCCATTACTGGCTACGGAATACGAACCAATACTGTGCCGTCAAAGAAAGTAATTGTTAAGCAAATTGATATAGAGGTATGAGGTACAGGGTGTAAAGTTCACAAAACATCCAAAAAAAAAGGGAGGATCCTCCGATCAGACGGATGTTTTGTCTAGCGAGCAACTGCTATATGCTAATTGCGCGGTAAACTCTGCTTGCGAGTTGCAGGATTTTGTGTGACGTCAGTATGATGCGTAGTTCGCATGTGGCGTTTGTAGATACCCCTACATTGACACCAACGTTAATTTGCCGAGTTCTATGTGTTTTGTACCGTGCCATTTAACAAACCCTTTCCCTGACTAATTGCATAATACTAACTTATAGTAGGTACATGCCTAAACACCCAACAAACATTTTGAAATCGCCTTTGGCACATTATGAAATGCAATGTAGGTTAATTCTAAGCGGGGCTCACTGCACTGCTTAGCGTACGCCTGTCGAAGTTTGATATGTATTGCCACTCGGAAAAGCTTAGTGGCACTTACTACCCCATTTAATTAGGGCCAATTAGCCTATCACACATAGGATAGGATATAAGCACAAACGCCTGTACTCGTGAAAAGATCGCTGCAGAAGCATTTTTAGGCAACTAATATGCAAGCTTCAAAACAAAATCGACCTTAATACAAGAGTTGGAACTCTTTGTGTAGCCAATACAACATGCTGTAAAAATACTCTATAAGCGTAATTACTGTGAAAAACTGTGAGAGTCGTATGTGACTAGGGAGTAATCTAAGCGGAAAAAAAACAGATTTCTGAAATAAGTTTAATGTTACGAAAGCGTCTCATTTAGGCGAACAAAACATGTTTGTGTCATTTCCACTATCAGCTAAATTACGCGCGGAAAATTCTGCCGCGTGTTTCACTCAATCCCCGTTCACGGCCTAGAGTGATGCAACTAGCGTCAAGCATCTTGCGTGCTGATGTTTTCGATATATCGTTTAAATCGAGTCGCGGGGTCTCAAAAAAGGGGTACGAACATTTTCGAAATGTCTTATTAAAAAAAAAATATATAACTGGATATCTCTGTTTCTATGGAAAATTTAAAATCGGTCTAATTTGGCTGCAACACTATTTTTCGAAAATGTTCTTAAGTAACTTTTTAGACCTTTGTATCCTGCTTATGCGTATGAAGTTTCATTAAAATCGGTTCATTCATTTCGTAAAACATGGGCTTGAAAGTTTGTATGAAATTCCGTACGGCGTAAACGCTTTTAATCAGGCTGGGTACGAATGGTACCAATATTTTACTTACACCGCCCCTTAATTATGAAAGTTCGGTATTTAGTTAGTGAGAATGTCACTGTGTGTGTGTGTGTGTAGGTGACCTTTGGTGATGTTTATGTACCTACTAGATAGACAAACGTTCTAAAAATATTAATGTCAAACAGAAAGCGCCGGCATCAGATTTTCTAGGAATTCAAGGACCTAGGTAAATAGGATTCTAATTCTAATTTGACAAAGAGGCTGAATTTCATATTGAGTCTGTGATTATATCGTGATCTGGATCGTTGGATATCAAATAAAAGAAGACCTTTAAGCCGTAGTAAGTCCACTTACATGAAATGTATAAATACCCCTAAAATAACCTTTTAGGAAAAGACATACTCAAATTATTTCACAATAGTTGTCAATCTTCTGCAACAATTTATCAAACATTCGTCGTCATTCGACAGTGAGACGTTCCAATTGGATGTTTATAAATAAGCCAATAAAGCATGAAATTTCCGGATATCCCTGGATATCCGTAAATGTACCGTAAACATCAACCAAACAATGAGTTACGACATTTGTATCCGTAATATACCATACTAGGGAAACTATCCATCACATGCGTCATTGAAGGTTGAATCCGGTTATATACTGTCACTCTAAATCCCTCATGAATTAGTGACAATAGAAAATATTGGATGTTTTGCGAACTACTTTGAGTTTTAAAACAAAAGAGAAACATATCCGGTGTCTTCCTAGTTGTAACAGCGCATGCAATTACAATAATAATTTATATGTTTTTTTTTTTATATTAAATTTTCAATTTTTCTACAATATTTTAAAAGACAGGCTTCCAGCAACTTGCTTGAGTTTGATTTTCAAATTACTGCATAGTTTGCCTATCCTGTTTAACTTATAGGTCCCTCATTGAGCTGGTTTCGAACACACGACCTTTGATCAGAATTCCAACATCTTAGCCTTTGTGCTGATACTGCTTAAAGGGTCCTAAGTGTTCATGAGGTAATTAAAAACTTTAACGATATCACACTATGCTCTTAGATGATTATGTAATTCGTGCTCGTGAATCATTCAATTTCATGGCATTAATTTTACGACGCGTTTGTACTTTATAGCCAACTGCAATATTATTATCGATATGTTTCTTTTATGTTGTTTCCAGATTGCTCCAAAATGAAACTCCTTTTGTGTTTTGTGTGTAAGTAACAAAATGTAATATAAAAATTATAATTACACACAATTTATATATATTTATACGTTATAATTTGATTTTGTTTATTTTCAGTGGGTTCGTTAGCATTCTTAGTTACAAACAGTAAGAAAATAAAAATACAAATAGAATCAGAGGACTTGATAAACATTTTTGAAGGCGTGATGTATTCAGAGGTCATACAAAAGTTGGCAAGTCAACTTGTTCAAAGAACTTCAAAGGACAGCACTCTTGATAACCCTTATCATCCGGAGGATGAACTATTAAACCATTTTAAAACTAATGTTAACAAAGAAAATGAATACGTGAGTTCGAGTCCTAAATTAGTTGTCACAACCGATGCTTTAGAAGAACAAAATGATCAATTTCTGAATGGAAATGACGTTGATGATGATATCTTAACCGACGCCGAAGACATGAAAACAATAAACGAATTAGTGGAAAAACATAAGTTATGGAAAATGGCTTCAAATTCAACAAGAAATTCTACAAATGAAAAGATTGAAATAAAGAAAAAGATCGACAATGCTGTTAATAATAATAGCTTATCATCCAAAAAAGATATGAATATATCTGATGATATGAAAATATTTGGCGATGATAGAGCTTATTTTAAGCCGGTACAAAGAAGATTTGTTTTAAAAGGCTCCAATGACACACCTACTACTACTTTAATACTTTAAGTTAAATTCGTATACAAAAGTGTATACGAAAATTGCTTATAATTAAATGTATAAAATGTGGAAAGTTATTTTTTTCTGAAACTTTGGATAGGTAACCAGTACTCTCTTGGTTCATTGCTGTAACTCTTCTAGTAAAATATTTTTTCAGTTTACATAGTATTGGATCTCCCGCTTTGGTCTAGTCCTAGGTTCCATTTCCAGATCAAATTATTATTACAACTCCTATTACTTCGGTAAATATAGGCGTTATAATTGTCATGTCCTATAATTATACTTTCCGTATCATGTGGTTTTCAAAACATATTATATTTTTTGTTTGTTATACCGCTAATATTTTTTTAACTCTTGGATATTGTTTATCATAAAAATGGTATTCTAACACATCCTTAGTGGAGCTATAAACGTTTAATAACATAAATTCAATAAAGTGTAAACGACTCCGTGGGTCTGGGGAAAGATATTTTAGTGTAATACACTCATAAAATGTATGGTAATCACTTTGATGTTATCGTGGCGAAAATGTACCTACGTTATTTGGATCTCCAATATGTTTTTTACAGACTGTGAATTATTTATTACTTTAAAATGATGAATGTCTTATGCGATGTAAGCGTAGAATAGCCGCTCTTTGTATAAAAAATGTCATTAATTAATTGTTTTTATTTAAATATTATTGCTTAATTGGCCCGCTCTTAACATCATTATCATCATTATTTTTAACATCGCGCAGAAGAAATCTTTTTACGAATTGTCATGCTATGCGTGGTGAAGAGTGATGTCATTGGTTTAGGTGGAAATAGTATCTAAATCACATTGTCTACTGCTGTAAACGTTTTTAAAATGATTTTTTTATCTTATCTGTTCAGATAACACTTACCTATAACATCACGTATGGTTAGACAGAGGTGTACCTAACCAAGGAGGAAGTGTATAATTTGTTCAATGTGTATTTAATATCTACAATATGTACGTAAACACCAGCCCTTGTATTTGCAAATTTTTATTTTCTTGGGGTTACACTACATAAATACGAAAAACTTTAATCCGACATTCATAAATAAGAATTTCAAAATACCGATTTTCATAATTCCGAATGGTTAAAAATTCCTAATATAACAACTTCGATTTATCATTCATCCTTTTTTATAATTCCAAAATTTCAATATTCCTAACGTTTATAATTACTATTTTCAAAATACCGAGTTTCAACAGATCGAATAACAAAAAGTCCAAATTAATGATTATTCGAAACATCAAAAATACAAATTCCGATTAATTGAATTCCGAAATAAAAACGCATTGTATAACTGAATAGCAAGACAAATTTACGAGTAGAATACGGAATTTCGACGCACAAAATATCGATAAATGCTAATAAATTGCGATGCACGTTAATGCGAAAGACCGTCTCTGTGAGACGCTACTACACTTCTATGCACGTTACCGCGATAGATCTTCACTGAGATACTATTTGACTTCGATGCACGGCAAAGGTATTTTGTTGTCATTCGCTCGCTCTTGCATCCTATTGTGTGTGTGTGTGTGTGTGTGTGTTTATATGTTTGTTACTTTTTCACGCTCAAACGACTGGACCAATTTTAATAAAATTTTATATGGAAGTAGCTGACACCCTGGATTAAAATATAGGCTACTTTTTATGCCGATATTCCCACGGGATCGAAATTTACGCGGGTGAAACCGCGGGGCGCAGCTAGTTTCTAATAAAAGTACCAAAAAATTCATTAAGCAATATTAGGTATACATTTTTATATTCGTTGAACAAATTATGAGTATGTAAACAAATTAATGAAAATGTTAACTTAATATTAGCTGGTTTTATTAATTGATCTTTACAACAATGTTATTAAAGATCAAATTAAATGATAGCTTAAAACTAATATTTAAGCATACCGAATTTTCGTTAAAGGTAGAGACGTAAAACTCCGAAATAAACATTGTGACAAATTCCAAAAACTGGCACCGAGTTAAGGCTCCTACAGGCGCGACGCATGACGCGAATCGCGCGCGACACAAAGGCACCACTCGTTGCGCGACTTGCGGTGCCTTTGTGTCGCGTGTCGTGTCGCTCCTGTTTGAACGAGCCTTTACCTTGAAAATTTTTTCAACCCCGTGTGTAAAAATACTTATAAAATATTTTTTTCATGTCGTGTTTATATTAAAGTGGGAATGTAAATGTAGCTGAAATACACCAAGCACAAAGTGAACACGCAGAATTGTTAATCTGAGTGTTGATTACATATTATTATCATAACGAGGCTTTGTTTCCACAAGTATTGCCTGTAAATACCTCAATGGTATTAAATCACGCAAAAGGTATAGATTGAACTTTTCTATCAATATATTAGTGCTTTAAAGAAACTTTCTAAACAGAAGAACTTAATACCCATCGCGTTAACATGGATCAAAGTAATGACCACAAACTTAGCAGATCATGTTTGTTTATTAACGAGGAAAATCATACGATCATTAATTATGTTACAAATGGCAAAGCTTTCAATGACCAATAAAGTGAACAAAATAAACTTAAGTATAGTCTTTCTACTTACTATCTATAAAATCCACCATGTTCTGCACATAGCACTTGTAACCTAAACCTAAGAGCAATTAGATAGATTTCCTAATTATTTTACTGTACTATAGGCAACAAGATTCGTTTCTTTTTCGTTTTTTCCCACTTTAGGAGTCAGTGAACTCATGCGGACTAAATTGAAAACAATTTTTCCCTCCGTGAATTTACAGGAGAGCCTTTAACAAGAAGAAAACGTGACGGAAAATCGAGTGCAATCGAAAAGAATAGATGATACACTTCAGTGCGAATGGCGATTGGAAAATTTAGCGGTTTTAGTACCTACGCCATGTTTTTGTTTTGATTGAATATTGAGCATGTAAGTAGTACAAGTACCACTTACTTTGCAGCTGGTAGATATGACTTCTACACCCGGTTTCGGGTACGAAAATCAACACAAAAATTCGATTAATCATCAAGCGATCGTAAGCTGTTGTGAATCGCATCAATTGACTTGTGTTTAATTTTGAGACATCGATAATTTTCGTTCTAGTTCCCGGAAGATAGTAAGGTAAGCTCACCATCATTGTAAACCAACTATAACAGTCATGTAGTACATACATATAAAATCGTAGTATGTTGCCATTAACACAGAGTTCGTGCTTAGCATCAACTGCTTGTACTTGAGATAACAAGACAGCCCATATTCACGGGAATAAATCTGCCTCTTATGATATATGTACCTATCGTCTGCAAAAGTACGTATATTTGAGCATTTGAATAAGAGTGCGCTACGTAGTAAATTGTTTTATATCACTATCATTTAATTGAGAGAGTGATGTAATAAAATTGAGTATGAAATAAGCATTACAGTTAACAAGCAAAAAATAAAAACGATTATTGGCAAGATGAATATTTTTTTGTTACAGTTTTGAGTATGAATGCACATAAAAGGCTAAGGAAGGAACACGGGTGGGTTTTAGTCAGTAAGAGTCTGACACTCCCTTCCGCTCCACCCAGAGCGGGAGGGGTCATTTGATGACTTCCCATCGTGTAAAAAAAAATGGGGGGCTTTATGAGTAGGAGAATAGATGTACTGTGAGAATGATGATATGGCACTACTGACAATACCTACTATTGAGATGACAACTAATAGAGAATATAAGTATGGCAGAAAAAGGCATTTTGCGCCGAACCCAAATAAATTGGGTAAGAGCAAGAGATTGATGATGTGGTTGAATTTGATAAATATTTTTTCCTTGTAAAACAAATAGCATATGACTGCACACTTTGTCACCTATAATGCTGCTGCCAATAAATATGTAGAGAGATATACCTATATGTGAGAAATATAAATAAGAGCATTTCCCTGTCACGTGATGACGTAACGTTCTATCGATATTGCGAAAATGCAAACAAAAGCTTGGCTGAAGGCCTTGTTTGCTATGTAATGTAACTTTCCACTAAAACTTTTTTCTTGTCTTTGGTTTCGTATTTTCGGTTTTTTGTCACCGACTTCCGAAAAGTTTTTATTCACTTTGTATTGTTTATTCTGGATGTCAGTTGTTTTTTGCAAAAACGTTTTTTATTTCTTAGCTGTTTTACCTACCCCCCACACCTTTTACCTAAACAACATTGACAGGAACTTTAATAACATCATTAACATACACAAAAGGGAATTAGATACGTATTATTGAAGCTTACTCAAGAGCTACCAAAGCAAAGTCAATAAATTTTGTATGGACCGCATAAGCTGCCTCTACCAAATGAAAAAAGAATCACGTAAATCGGCCCAGTAATCACGGAGAAATCGATAAACATATGTACGGACGCCAGCACATCAAGCTACTACAATCTGTCAAATTTATTTGATAGATTTTCAATTTTATCGCAAAAGCATAAGGTTCAAAGTTGATTGGGAAAATTTTACAGTTTCGGGTAGCTTGATTATATTGTGCTGGCGTCATAAAAAAACATAGAGACGAAAATTGAACTTTACTCTTAACCGCCTTCTTTGAAAACGGTTAAAAAGTTAGATACTGTTCAACTAAATACTTCTATCGTGAGCATGTGTAACGGATCCTGGGAACTTTCAAGCTGTGGTTCAAAGAAGTAATATCTGTAATTGTACATTGTTGTTTGCGCATTGTCTCGCAGGAGTTACTTATTATTACACACATTGGTGTGTAATAATTCAATTCTTGTGAACTCGTATGATAACGCTTCATTATATCCCGGCTATTGGCTCGGTGAGCAATTGTCCTTATGGCTGAACATTTCATGTCGTTTTATATAAGTTCATGAACCCCTCGCTTTATGGGGTTTTGCAAATGAGGTTAGGTTTGATAGCGGAAATATTTCCGGATGTGAATGCTTGTTTGTGGTGTTATCTTCTACTCATAAACCTTTAATACATAGTTAGCTATTAGGGTTGCTTAAGTATGGGTAGCTAGATAGGTACTTGTGCTAGGTTTGGGTTCTCGTCAAAGTGTAGTGAAACTTTTGGACATCAAACCCACAAGCTTTCGCACCAGTCTGCGCTTTTCCCATTAGGCCATTGCCGCTTCATATTCCACATAATTATTCTTTTTTACTGTAAAACTTTATAGTTTTATAATTCGTCTGCGATCCAGGATGAAAAGTAGCCTGTGTCTTTACCCAGATTATGGTCTATTTGTGCCAATTTTCATTCTAATCCTTTCAGCCGTTTTTCAGCCTTTGTGTCGGTCGCCATTAATTCCACCTTGTTCGAGGTACTGTTAGATTAATTTAATTTATAGCACAATGATCGCCCGTGTATTCCTACACTTAAAATATCGCAAAAGCTAAATGAACAATATTTCAACTTAATGAAATTACGAATTGGCTATAAATATTTGACGCCAATAAATATTTAATTTTCTTTTCGTTTGAGTGGAAAGTATTACTGTTAACTTAATATACCTATTTGAAAGACTTTTCAGTTTAAAAAAACACATTTAATAGAATCGTTTACCGATTCGCGGTCTCCACTCAAGAACACGTCTACCCAACGGTCTTCGGTTCCACGGCTAATGGCCGGCTCATTGCCACTTCAGCTGCTTATTCTGTGAGCTATGTCGACAACTTTGGTTTGGACCTTGAATTTCTGGACCAACCGTATCGTGAGTGTCCACGTTTCAGCTCCGTAAGTCATAACTGGCAGGATGCACTAATTCAAGACCTTAGTCTTTAGGCTCTGTGGAATACGTGACGAGAATACTGGACGAAACTTCCCAAACACTGCCCAGTCCAGCTGAATTCTTCTGTTAGCCTCCCCTCCAAGTTTTTCTTACCAAACTGCAGAGTTGAGAGCACCGCCATTAACAGCAATTGGTTCCGGGGTAACGTGTTCGTTGAACATAACCTGGGTTTTGCCCAAGCTCATCCGGAGACCAATGCGTACAGAAGAATCAACTAGGTCATCCAGCATCTGCTGCAAGTCCGGCACCGATTCAGCCGGTATGACGATGTCATTTGCAAATCTCAAGCGTGAGACGTCCTCGCCGTTGATGTTAATGCCGCGTCTTTCCCAGTCCAGCGTCTTAAACACATTCTCCAATGCGTTAGAGAACAATCTCGGGGAAATTACGACCCCTCGACGCAGGGGGATATGTTCAGTTTGCTGGTCTTGTGTTTGTTGGTCGGAAATGGGTGTTCTAAATGTGTCCTTGAAGAGGGTAACTGACCCATTGTAGGTTGCACAGTTTGACACTTGTATTGTGAAAAAATGCATCAAATGTTTCAAATACAAGTGTCAAACTGTGCAACCTACAATGGGTCAGTTACCCTCTTCAAGGACACATTTAGAACACCCATTTTTAAATTGTAGTGTGGACTATGCGGGGCCAGTGCTGATTGCTGATCGCAAAGGGCGAGGGTGCAGGCTTATAAAGGCGTACCTGTGTATTTTTGTTTGCCTTGCCGTTAAGGCTGTTCACATCGAGCTTGTTACAGATCTTACGAAGGAAGCCTACATGGCTGCTTTGAACCGGTTCGTGGCTCGTCGTGGTAAACCCGAAAGCATCTTGTCCGATAATGGGACAAACTTTATAGGTACTTGCAATGAGCTACGTAAGTTTTTACAAGACTCGAATCTCGCGTCTGAAGTTGCTCAGCAAGGTATCAAGTTTTCTTTTGCGCCTCCATACTCCCCCCACTTCAACGGCATTGCTGAAGCCGCAGTAAAATCTACTAAGCATCACCTAAAGAGACTTTTAGGCTTAGCGCACTTCACATACGAGGAGATGGCCACGTGTTTGACTCAAATAGAGGCCGTCTTAAATTCCCGTCCTCTTACCCCTCTTTCCGCTGATCCTCTAGATTTTTCCGTCCTTACTCCTGGACATTTCATAATTGGGCGACCACTAATATCTGTTCCGCATCCACAGGTTACTGATTTCAACATCGGGCGACTGGAGCGTTACCAAAGAGTAGAGCACATTAAGCAACATTTTTGGAATCGTTTTCAATTAGAATATGTTTCTCTGCTCCAGCTAAAAACTAAATGGACAGCGTCAACAGGTCAACTTTCAGTTGGAGCACTGGTTCTCATCAAAGAGAAAGGCCAACCACCCTTGGTGTGGCCACTGGGGCGTGTCATCAAGGTCTTTCCTGGCTGCGACGGGACCACACGGGTAGTGGAGCTGAAGACGAAGAGAGGAACGATGGTGCGGGCTTACAACAACGTCTGCCCACTTCCTCTCACTTGAATGCTTCAACCCGGGGAGGATGTTCGGGCGCCTCCGGCAACCTTCGGCTGCTGTCGTGTGACAGCGGAAGGCGGCGGGCGACGACGACGAGAGGTGCGGCGGTCGCGCCACTTCACTACCGATCTCGGGCGACGGCACGCGCGCGCACTCCATACGTTTTACCATCGTCGATTATTGTACCTATTCTAGATTATATTCCTTTAAATTACAGTCCACTGCATTTTGAGTTCAAGTCCTTAGTTTAGGTCCCTAACAGACGTTCATTTTCGCGTTTTCATAAAGACATCTCAGTACTTAGATTTATCGCCAGTCGTCTTTCCATCGCTGCAGAGACTCCAAAATAGACCACGTCTCTTTAGAGTCAAAAGCTTTCTCATGGTCCACAAAGGCAAGACATAGGGGCCGATTATACTCTTCGGACTACTGTCGCACTGTGTGGATGTGGTCTATGGTGTAAAATTCTCCTCGAAACCCGGCCTGCTCCAGTGGCGGAAACTCGTCGAGTCTTCGCGCTAGACGATTCGTGATGACTCTTGAAAACAACTTATACGTGGCTAAGGAGCGAAAGGGGTCTGTATTTCTTTAGAAGGGTCGTATCACTTCTATTCTTAAAGAAAAGAACGACCGCGCTCCATCACCACGCTTCTGGAGTTCTCCCAGAGAACAGGATAGGCATATCTAAAAATCAAAATTAGAAATTAATTTCGGAAGTCGATGTCTTTAGATCTGTATTTTAGTTTTTTGCCCCCGACTTCCGAAATTGAAGTTATTTTTCACTTTGTAGTATTTTTTGGAAGTCGGTTGTTTTTTTTTTTATTAAAAAGTTTTTGTTTTTCACTTTTTAGTGGGTCAGTTTGTAATTTATCTAAGTTACAATAGCCTAATATCAACTGCAAATCACAGGTTACAAAATGTTGCTTTCCCGATGCAGGGACGTTAATTGTTGAAGAATTCTCCTAGTAAGAACCAGGAGAACTGGAGCTGATTGAGAAGTCACTATCACTTCACCATACGCATTGTGACGAGCACAAATTGCTTAGCAACCACATTAAAGTACCTAATCGAATCGCAACCCGTGAAATATTTATTATTGAGTAGTTCCGATGGCCATCTGTGGTCTTCATCATCACTTCCACTTCACCAAATGGTGCTTTCCAAGAGCAAATGCACGAGTTACTTAAAAAAAAACCAAATCGTTATAGGTGTGCCTATAAAAGAGAGTTTCCCTCAATTTCTATGGGATTCCCTCATCAGATTCCGACTTGGTGACAATGGGACTCGAGACTATAACCCTTTCAAACAAAAAAATAATTTTTAAAATAGGTCCACAACTGACGGAGTAATCGGAGTATATACATAAAAAAAATATATACATACGCGACGAAATGATAACCTCCTCCTTTATTTGAAGTCGGTTAAAAAGGCTTGTTTATGAACGAAGGTTTTCTATCACCACAATAAAGTTATGCTGACCCAAATTCCAACATAAAAACATCCCGAATAGTTCTCTCATACTCATAATAAATTATTTTTAAATGGTTTTTATAATTTTCATCTTTCGTTTCATACGACCCTTCTTTTTATACCCACCTTTCTACAAGATTATTGTTTAATATTTCGAGACATAATTTATATTGAAAACTTAAACATAGGTACTATGTTTAAGTTTTCATGTTTTTCATTTTTAAGTTTTCTATGTCCTAGAACCAAGTTTATAAAAACCCTGTGAATTATCGCGTGAAAAACGAGTAGCGTCAGCACGTAACGCACACACACTTCCCACTTCACCATTGTCTCGGACGGTACCGACTTACCGAGACAAACATTTGTGAAACTGTTCTATAAGATGGCAGCATTCAGCAGCCAAAAGATCCTTGTGTAGCTGTAACTAAACGTTGCTTAATTAACTTGTGTCAACATTCAAATACAAATTGTGTATACAGCCAGGATCCATCATTATCATCTGTCCCCTTTGTGTCAAAGGAGCTACAATCGTTTTGTAAAATTCGTCGTAGAGTAAAATACAACGATTGGATCGAATACAAGCTAGTCAAGCAGAAAGTAATTGGAGCGTCACTATTAGGCATCCATAAAATTCGCGAAGTCATGGTTTTGAGTAAGATAGAAGGATCATTTTGTTGACACTAATATTATAGAAAAGTCAAATTGTGTTGAGCCTGCTTTAGTTACTGACTTTGAAACAATTATCTTTTGGGTGGTTTTTACTGACCTACACTTTACAGCGGCAGTTCGGTCCTCATTGGATTTAACGATGTGTTAAAGAAAATTGAAGCGTTTGTGAAGTGCATGGAATTTACACAGCTTGGAACCCGGTTGAATTCGCGCGCATGCAGCGGTAGCCGGTCGGCTGCTCGCGTACGTGGACGGATGCTTTTACCTGCCGTCGCGTTTGGTCGGCTCCGTTCGGCAACGGCCACGAGCGCTCGGGTGTCATCGCCAGCCGACAAGTTGAATGAGTTGAATAATTTTAGCGTCATCAAGTCATGACAGCGTGCGCACGTGCCCAGGTTCAAGCGGATGTTAGCAATCAGGCGGATGCAGTCGGCTGCCACCGTATATGCGCACATCCGCTACGACGCGCTGATTCGATATTCGATTATTCAAATTATCTATTTTTTTTTACAAACCAAAAAAGAGTGTAGTACAATTTAGGTTGTTTTTAAAAAAAAAATGACGGCAAAAGCTTCTAGCGACGAAAGTTTGTAGCGTGGAAACATTCACAGATAAACGAGACATATCCTCAAGTTTAAAGATAATTAAATACCTATGTACTTACGAGTAGTTGGCTTTTCTCAAGCACTGCTGATTAAAAACTTGCAACTAAGTTTATATATAAACTAATATAAATTACATTTCTTAAACCGTTCATAGAAATCTCAGTAGGTACCTTGGAATTTTCCTTAACTTACTAATTAGCAACAAGGGCGGATTGTAAATTACCATACATTATCTTGTCGACAAGAAACTCTTCCGCGAAGCGAAGCGCAATTAAGGTCAACGCACACGTGTAAAAACCACACAGGCGCAGCAGTGCCTCAACTTCAGCCGTTCAGGATTATTTTTATGAAACCCACACCCACCGACCAACAACTAACGGCAAGGCCTCGACTCGGGGTCGGCTAGTAAACAGCAGTCACTGAGCTCACGGCGGGCCGACCATCCCATAGCCGTTATTTACTCACTCTATAAATGAAACTAAGAAACATTAAGCAAAAATTATAGCAGGGAAACTAGTATTATTTTTGATTTGAAAAGTCGCTGTTTGCGGCAGCGCGCAATGTAATGCACGCAAAAACATTGTGCTTATGGGTGCATGCGACGTTTCAGGAATTGTGGAGGTATTGGTCCAGTACAAAAAATATCTCAATGACGAGAGTACAAGTGACTCTCAGTTAAGCGTCTTTTTTTTTGGTACAGACGCACATCAAGCTACCCGAAACTGTCAAATTTTCCCAATCAACTTTGAATCTTAAGCTTTAGCGATAAAGTTGAAAATCTATTAAAGAAATTTGACAGATTGTAGTAGCTTGATGTGCTGGCGTCTGTACCTACGTGTGCGGACTGTGTGGTGTCCTTAAACTCGTTGCACAGGAAGCATACGTTATAAAATGAAGCGAAGTCGGTAAGCCGCATTCAAAGGCTTGCGTAAATTTGGCGTCAATTCAGTGCACGATGCAAACTTTCCTTGCCATTGAATATGACAAAGTTTATTTCAGTTCTTCTTATTTCAGTGTCATAATCGCGTGTCGCGCCTGTTTATTATGTTGCAGCCAACGTGTAAAGCAACTATCATATAAACACCCCACGGTCAAACCATTACAACGGTTTTGTGGGGCTTAGTTTATAAGTCTACTTACCATCTTTGGTTAATAAATAAATAAATAATAAATTACACTACCGCTCAAAAGTATTTGGCCACCTAGTAAAATACATTTTGTAAAAGTCTAATTGAGTGAAACTACTTCATAACTATTTTAACATGTTTATTAGCCATTTTTAGACATAGCTCTTGCTATGTCTAAAAATGGCTAATAAACAGTAATCATGGCTAGTAAAAGTTTCACTCAATTAGACTTTTACAAAATGTATTTTACTAGGTGGCCAAATACTTTTGAGCGGTAGTGTATATGCCTACAACAGTCTAAGTTACCTACTGTGCTCTTGATCAGAGTATGCAAAATCTTGCTCTGCAATGTAGTACGCTGCCTGGCATGCATTGACTTATATACTTATTACTGTTGTTTAAATCAATGCTTGCGTGTTATATTACCTATTACATGAAATTATTTCATATCTCTCTGTAGTGCAAAATATCGATTGACTACTTTCGATTGATTAAATTAAAAACTATACCGAATCACGACAACCATCTCTGTAAACTTGGCTATTTTCCGTTGAGATTGGCCACCGTGACCGAAATCGGTCGGGAGGCTACTATCATCGCAATTCGTAGCTAAAAACGCTATTGTCTGCGTGTCGAGGCAATATCAACGGAAATAATTGTATCTATATTACTAATGCCTAGCAATTACCACAATAAAGAGAACATTATAATGTTTTTACTGCTGTGAAATTGTTTTGGGAATATTAACATTCCTATTATAATAACGCGACGGTAAATGCCATTATTGGCTACGGAATACATACAAAATTAAATATTACTTAACTTCATTTGCAAAAAATACCAACTGTAAATGCCATAAACATCCCACGCACCAACATTTTAAATCGCCATTACCGGGACCTTATGAGTTGCAATTTAGGTTAATTCTTAGTCTCTCAAAGATTAGTCACTTAGCATGGCTGGTACCCGAGCTCAGTGCCTGGGGAGCGTCTGTCGTAGTTCAGTAGATATTGCCACTCGGGAAAGCTTAGTGGCACTTAGCTGAATCGTACGCCCGGTTTCTGGAACGAAAATTATCAACGCGTAAGTATAAATTAAACGCAAATCATGTGATGCGATTGGCTCTTAATTATTCAGTCATCACAGTTAAGTAGGTTACTTGCGGTTGAAAATTTGTTAGTTAATTTTTATGACGATTTTAATTATGGAAGTTATTTAGATTAGATGAAGTTATTTTAAACAGTGTTAGGCCAGTAAACAATAAGCTATAATTAATAGATGAGTTATTTTGGGATTTATTGATGCCTTCTTCTTCAGAATATTACTGTAGTACCAATTTTTGGCAACTTATAATGATAAGTATAGTAGCAGATTTATTCTGTTATTTTTACATGTGAACGCCAAAATTTTTCTCAGGATAAATTTTATCCCGATGTTCCCACGGGATCGAAATATATGCTTGCACTGCTAGTTAATTATAAGTGCGCTTTTTGAATTCAATTTAATTATTTTATCATTTTTTGTGTGTGATAAAAGCGTGTTTTTTTAAACTACATATTTTTATTTGTACTTTAGCGTCGTGTATATTCTTCATAAGTTAATAAGTAATAAGTATAAAGTCCACGAAGTTACGACGACTAGGGCCTACTAGCAAACTTGAGGGACTTACAATTACCCCATTAAGAGTTCCACTATCCACCTCCTGGCTCCATCAACAGACCCTCGACACCAAGTGAAATATATTGAACTCTTCAAAACGAATCATATGACCACAAAACCCGAGGGGTTTACTAGTAGCCGTTTAAGAGTTCCACAACCCACCTCTTGGCTCCATCATCAGACCGTTGACACCAAGTACAACCCATTGGACTCGTCAAAACAAATCTTTTGAGCCCAAACTCGAGGAATTTACTCGTACCCACTAAAGAGTTCCACTATCCACCTCCTGGCACCATCATCAGATCAGCTCCAAGATAACAAATTATAGTTTTGTCTTCCAAACTACATAAATACATACAAAGTTTCATTTTGATACGACAATTAGAATTAGGTTAAAATTAACTTCTAAGATTTTATTACATTGTTAGTTACTGAAGCTAATAGAAACGGGAACTATATGAATTGGAGCAATTTATCTGCTGTCATGAAAAATTGGATAAACATGAGCTGTGTACAAAACACAAATAGAAGGAAAAGCACCACATGCAAAAAAGATTTTTTATGTCCTTGTACTAATTCGAGCCGAACCAGGGATTGAAGAGGCATTTCAATATTAATAACAGTTCGTCTATCTACAATCCTCTAGAGATATCAAAGTGTAATGAATACTGAACTAGTCTGGCTTTCAATACCTTATATTTATCCCTTGTCGAATGAATAATGATCGGACATTGTTTTATCGAAAACAAAGTCTTATTAGTGGTTTTCATCATATTATATGTATGTAGATATGATACTAATGACAGTTTTCATTAACGATAGACGACCCTTTAATATAAGGCTTTTATTTAGTACAATTTAAAAAGGATTTGAGTCTTATAAAGTTCTGAAGTGGCGACTGTGTACCGGAAGACGAGCGTTGGAAGGCCTCCCCACAAGGTGGATCGACGGTCTTGTGAAGGCCGCAGGAACCCGTTGGATGCGAGAAGCACAAAACGGGTCGAAGTGGAGGTGCTTGGGGGAGGCCTATGTCCAGCGGGGACGTCTTTCGGTTGAAATGATGATGACGATGATAAGGCTAATATGGATAATTTAATATAAGGATAAAGCAGCTGTTGTTTATTGTAATTTTGGTTAACTTAAAATTACATAAAAAGGCATGTTTATTCTTGTTAATAAACATGCATTTCGGCAGTAAAAACTGAGCAGTAAACTAAATAGAAATGAGTCATAACAAATATTTAAATGGGTGATTAAATAAATAATTGAGCAGTCAAATGACTAAACGGGGAGTTACGTGTTGGCAGTTTACAAATCGTAATTAGTCGGTAAAAAATCTAACTTGGAAGTACCGCTCAAATAAACCCTCATTTTGTCTCACCTTGGTTTTATTGAAGAATTCCCAAGTTATTATCATTACAAACATAAAAGTAAAACTCTGAAATGGAAATAACTTATAGATCTTCAGGAAAAAAAAAATCAAAGTTTGCATGCCGGGTCAAGAAATACACAAAAAAATATATTTAAAAGTAACTGAACTTGTTCTTTTAATTTTGATTGCATCAAATAATTATACACATATAAAACCATACCTTTTGATAAGTTTTGTACATTTACGGTGATTACATCCGTTTTATTTATTTTTTGTTCCATATTAAATTATTAACGATGTATTAGAAAGAGATTCATATATTTAATGATAGCTTAAATAAACCCTTATGAACAGTATTAAAATCACAATCTAATTCCACGTTATTTTCGGGTTTATAATACATTGTGCGGCGGCGGCGGCAGCGTCACCGCTCGCTTTGCTCGCTAAGCTCGTGCGCGGTTGGTCACAGTTCTAACGGGTTAGTACTTATTCCCCCGTTCTTATTTCCCCCTGAAAGTTAAAATAAAGATATCGTTTAATTACATTCTCGATTCCCCTCAAAATTTAAAAATAAAGAACAGGTACCTAAGCGAGAAACTGCAACCACCGAAATAATACTTTTAGGAAACAATTTTGTACTTACAGATTATTATGACACCTAATTTAAACATCTAGCTCGTCGCAACCACTTTCAACTCACATATTTTTTAAGGTAAATTTTTTGTGGGTATATTGAAGTAAGTAGGTAAGCTAAGTTGTTTTTCTATGAAATATTTTTTTAATTATGAGGAAACTTATTGTAAAATTGACAAAAGCTGTTATTTGATTTGTTATAATGTACAATCATTTGATTAGAAATAAACATACGTAATAATGATCGCCGAGTACGGTAGTAGTTTTATTTGTCTGTACTCGATTTCGTCTGGTAAAACGGTTTTATAAAGTATATTACTTTTCGGGTGGAAACAAGAAAGGGGGGATCAGTACTAACCCCGACAAAGACGCTCAGCTTGACATGAATATTTTTAGAACTTGTTAATCTTGTAGATAACTAAATATCACTAGAGGTCACCTCTTTTCTACCCACATAACTCACTCTTACCAACTAAATACCGAACTTCTATAGTAAGGGGCGATATATGTAAAATACACAAAGGAACACATTCATGTTTGGCTAAATGAGAAATCTAATCCCAACTGATTGGGTAAAGGACTATCAGGACGTATACGGTTGGTATATATAGATATTATTCAGTGAGAATTTCTCGTTTTGTCCGAACAAGGTTGTTTATGTAAACAGTCGCCCACGTCACTAAAGTTCGAGATTAACGTGAACGAAACACGCGAGTGTTTCGGGGTAAAAACTTTTAAATTAAGAAATGTGTGCTGTATGGCTCACTGAAATAGTTTGAGAACATCTTCATCATGTTCATAATTATAATTATGACGTAGACATGTATAAGTTCTAGAGGTCGTCTTCGGTCTGAATGGATAACACCGGCGTACAATGCGTGCCACGAAAGATGAGACTTGACACACCACGTGGTTTGACATGCGCAGTACACGATTTTAGGTATCTTTAGCGGTATGAGGTCTGAGTGCGGGACGGGACCGGACGTCATAGGGGCGGCGGAAAGAGCGGGGGAGGCGGGGTCAAGTCTCATCTTTCGTGGCACGCATTGTACCTACCTGTATTTTAGCAATCTATGACGTCATAATCGTAAATGCCTTGCAGGTTAGACGTTTCAAAGTCCATATCAATAATATGAACACAATTAGGAGTTGTTTGATTAAAAAAAATATGACTGCCAAGTTAAAAGTTTAGGAGGAAAGGCTAAGAAAAGGACACAAATAAAACAAAATGTATTATGAAGCAATAATAGCGATTCCAAACGCTATTTTTGTTCGTCGTAAAACTTGGTGAAGGGCTCTCCCTTCCCAAATCTGATGACGTCAAACATTCAGTTCAAACCTGTCGATGACGGAGTATTGCACTGTGTTCCAACAGATTGAATTTCACTCAAATCTAACAAGTTTATCACAAATTATTCATTCGCTATGCCCCAGCTTATAGAACGTTGGATCTCCGTTGGAAACCAAGCAAAATCACAGTTGTCCGAGATGCGAGTTATAGATATTCGCTGTCGCCACTCCATAACCTTTCGGCCCCATCCAATTACCTACTACATACTTCCACACAAAACATGATTATAATTATTATCCTCATCATTACCTTCCTAAAATTTTGTATTTTCTCAACGAGTCCCACGCAAATAAGGCACATAAACGCGAATGTTACCATTACCTTCAGAAACATGTCTATCGTAAAATTGGGTCTCTGAAACTGTCATGTCGGAATGTACGATTAAGGTATTCCGGAAACGCTGTAATGGTTCCATTACTTCACATCGTACAGTCACGTGCAAAAATATGTAGACATTTGGGGTTATATAATACCCGGACGATCTATGTCACATCGATGCTTATGCCTTGATCAAAATCGATGACGATTGTCGAACGACTATCGATCAATGATCTATGACGTGGTACCTTAAGCTGCAGCCCCACGGCCCGCTAACTTACAGGCAACGCAAGCAGAAGAAACGCGTCCCTACAGGCCGCGATACGCCTTGCGCCGCATCTTTGAAATAACCGACTCGGATGGATCGGACAGACGACGACAGGCCGCCGCGCGCCGGTGGCCATAACGAATATGATGGTTTCCACGGTCTGTCGGGCTGGCTTGGCGCGATCTGGCCTATGCGAAAGTGGATCGTGGGACCACAGTTTTAAACGAAGAACATCATACTGCAAATTACATCAGATTTCAACATTTCTTTCATATTTTACCTACACGAGAAAATCGTTGCTGAATTGTATTTCTTTTTGCTCGTGACTGCCCTGGTGAGCTGTAATGTCGGTTCGACGTGTCATGGGATTTTCGCCGCGTCACCGATACTAAGTAAACTCTAGGAAAATGGACGTAAAGGTGTGGCAGTGAATAACACATAAATATTCATAGTTTTTTTCCAAAATTTTGGAGTTTTGAGATTGCTGTAGTCTAGAATACCTAACTCCTGTAACATACACAGGTAGTAGCTACTTGGTATAATTTCCTATCCAGTATTTAGTAGGTAGATAAGTATTTACGAAGAGCAGTGGTGACCCAGGGGTAACGGCCTTATTATCGGCCGGATTTATTTTCTGTATAAGTAGGTTTGTACAAACACTTTTACACGTCAGTCATATTTTTTTAAACTAAATGAGGTCGGCGTTTCCTAGTATCTGACTATTGTGGGAAGAAAGGCCGAAACAAACTCAGAGGTCACAGTCTTTTTTAAAGTCCAGACAAAATCTTGGTCAGATCATGTGAAGACCATGTAGAGTGGTGTCTGAAGTGGTCTTTTGAGGAGTCAGTGCACGCATTTGTCAAAAATCGTGCTGTTCAACACAGAACTTGAGGAGCTCAGCGATTCGACGAACAATACCAAAGAAAGGACCGTCGACCACTTAAATTACTCAAACTGCCAGATCATGATTAAAACTAAAGAAGGAAAACAGAAATAAAGAAAAAATAATTTTTCTATACTTTGTGTAAATTATTTTATCACCACAGCTCTCAAAACGGCGGAGAAAAACAACGTGAGGAAACCAACATGTCCTAGAACAATAGAATTGAAGACTACAGATTACGGCCCACTAACTCTCACAGCGTCATGTGTTCAGAGGGGGGCACATCATAGATATTATGTATGTTACCGAAGTATTTAATTATGTATATTGTGATTTTGCTACGACAGGCTTGATTTTTTAAAGATTGAATATACTCATCATAAAATTCTATAAACGATAGGAAAACTTAATCAAGTCACAAACTACGTAGTAGTGTACGTCCCTAGATAATTTCTTAATGACTCTTCAAAAGTATCTTTAAAACGTTAACGCAATAAAATTTCTGTGAATACCAATTATGAAATGTTTTACTATTATTTTAATATTTAGAGACTTTTAACTAGTCTAACACAATCATCTAAAACCACGCAATAAGACGTCTAGACACTTTACAAAATTACTTAATGTTTATATTCTATTTAAAATATTTACTTTTGCAACTTTCAAAACTTTAGATAAATTTGTAGAACATTTTTGTGTATTTAGATCTTCTTAGTAACATATTCAAATCAAAAAAGGTTCCACATTCGTAGGAATTTCATGATTAAGGGGGAAGTGCCCGCGAAATTCGAATTTCTTAGGTTTTTGCAATTTGCAGGTCAGTGTCAGATTGTATGTTGAACAAAATATGATTTGCGAGCGTAACAAGTATGTATTTAGAGAATTATAATCGTTAAAATCATCAAACAACCCTCTAATTTCATATAATCCTATTGATTCATATTTCATGAAATAGTATATTCTGTAAATACATACTTGTTACGGCCGCGAATCTTATTTTGTTCAACATACAACCTGACACTGACCTGCAAATTGCAAAAAACGTAAGAAAATTTGAATTTCGCGGGCTACCCTGGCGCTTCCCCCTGGAATCCTTATGAATGAGAAACCTTTTTTGATTTGAATATATTACTAAGAATCGATACATAAATCCAAAAATGAATCTGAATTTTGCGGAGTACCTTAGCGCATCGTTGAGGCCTGCGCAAACGAGGGACTTTTGTCCACAGAGGACAAAAATCCCTGAATCGTGAATAAAATGTCCGCCAAGAACTTGCCATATACTCAACGCACACGGTGGGCGATCATTTGTTGCTCGGAATGTCCTCGATTGTTCGGGGGACTTTGCGTACGCGGCACTTTTAATCCATTGTGTGCGTTATTCAATACAGTTGTAAGAGAGCCATTTTGAAGGACGAAAAAGTACGACGGTGATTGTCCCTCATTTGCGCAGGCTTCTAACCTTCTACATTAGGTATTTTACTTCAGAATTTAGTAGGTAGTAAGAACCTATAAGAGTGGTCTGCGCATTATTGCCAATCAAAGTAATGAGCATGTGTTTTTTGATGCAGTAATTAAGTGTTGCTTGCTAGGTTTTTGTTTTTGTTGATTCAATTTTATTGTTAAGAACATCTATATCCGACGTTACATTTATATTATACAAATTCTCAAAGACGTCCCGTGATCCCTTGGACCCCTGCTTATTTAAACACGCTTAATTTAAGTATCAGGACATTTTCGAACTCTAACAATGTTTGCAAGTTCTCAATTTTGGGGCTCAAATTCCTGATTTTGTTACACTTTAATCTTTGTTAGTATTATATACGCAGACAGCACAAAGATTAAAGTGACAAACACCTCATGCAAAGTTCAAGATATAATATCCTACACCCATAATGCGTGACAAATAAATCACAATCCGACAGTTTCGAAGGAAAGTCCTAATCCATTGCTTCATAGGTTTGGAAAATTCGTTCGCTCAACACGTAAATAACGCAATTAACATGGCTGAAAATTCATGATGAAAGGCATTACTATCGAATGCCATTGTCTGTGTTACAGAATTACCCTGCTGGTCATCTTTAAATGGGATCATAACAAGATTTTCCGGCATAACGACTGACATTCGATTAGGATCGACCGGCAAGGGTTTCATTGTGTCAGCAACGTAAACAGCGAACGGACACAACGGAACCAACGGACTGACCACGAGAGGCTATGCTTTTAACTCACAAATGTCGAAATAACATACAAAAACGTTACGTTACGTTTTCGTTACAAACCACGGGAAGAGTTGTAGGGTGGTGATAAGGTAAAAAGATAACATAAACCAGTTAATTAATTCGAATATCACTGATTTTTTAAATATATCAAAAATGACCAATTTCGACTTTTGCCAGCATTATCGACTGTTTTCTCTAAAATTTTTGTTTATACTTGTGCCTCGTTAGATAGCTGATTAAATTAAGATGTCTGCCCCGTAGTTTGTACGCTTAATGTGATAGTAAAATTTTGGGTATCTAGTGTTAAAGTTCATTTATGTAGATGATTTTTGGAAATTGTTAATAAACTTCTTCCTTTAACTTTTAACTATTTGATGTTTTAGAATATTTGGTTATATAGAAAATTTACTTAAAGTATCAGGTATCCAATGGAATAGCAATGAAGGTCATTCAATTCGAGAGTTAAGAGAAAAGTGATATTTAGTGACAAAATTTGGAAAATTTTCAAAATTACATAAAAAAAAATATTTTTCTTGAATTCCGTGAATTTTCTCCTAGGCTTTATGGGGTGCTTAATTGATGCAAATGGTTCACACTACCACGTCCAGAAAGGAATACGTCGAATTATAAGTAGGCCTAAACCCAGTATATAAAATATAGGTACTATACACTACATGCTGGAATAATGGATGTAAGCACAGTTTGCATTACATAAATTATAATATTATGAACAAAATATGTGATGGAGCAAAATTTTGTACTGTCTGAAATAATAAAACCGGCCAAGTGCGAGTCGGACTCGCGCACCGAGGGTTCCGTACAAACCTGCAAGGCTTACAAAGTTCGTTCATTACGACAATCGAGTCATAACTATGGTATTTTTATTGCAAAATGAAATTCATAACATTACAATGGGGAAAGATGGAGGAGCATAAATTTAAGACAAAGATCTCTTTATCGTTTAAGTAATCCTTTATTTTATATTAACACATATCATTTATCTATAATATAACTGAAACACTTATACTAGCCTTGCAGCAGACTTGCGAAAGTTCTTTTATTAAAGTTATTTATTTACTAAGTTTTTTAGTCACTATTTAGAAATCTGGTTCAAAAATATTAATTAAGTATTAAAGGGCATTGTCTAAACTTGGCCATTTTTAAACACGATGCTATGCAAAAAAGTAATTTACCATTATTTTAAATTATATTTTAGTAATTATCTGATGAAATAACTTTGTATCAATTAGCACTGTAAAAAATCTTTTTTTTTTGTATCTGATTTGATCTAAAATTCGTTTCACGAAAGAATTACCTTCGCCGTAATGTTGGAAACATTGCTTTTCATTGAAGAATTGTTTTACCTTCAATGAAAAGCAATGGTGCCAACATTACGGCGAAGGGAATTCTTTCGTGAAACGCACGGTTCCGACTTTGGATTTGGTTTCGGTGTTGCCAAACCAAAATTCGTTAAAACAACAAATTAAAATCGATTTAAAATACAATGCAATCTCTCCACTGTATTTAACATAGTTTTCGTTAAATTACATAAGTAAAAATGCTAATAAACGATTTAGGACATAAAAAATTATAAACTGACGTTTTATACATTATTTCTGGAGAACTTATAACATTTTGATCGATTTCGAATGGATCGATATAGAATTGCTTTTTTTTATGGCAACACGGTGCTTAAAAATATTGTGTCAATTTGTCAAAATGACAGTTAACATTCGCTTTGATTCTTTGCATCGTGACTTCGTGAGTGTTGTTTTTGTGAGTTTTTTAACGACTACTTTGGTTTTTTGTTAAAATGGATTCCAATTCTTCCCTTCTTGACGACCCTCGCACTTCTATGGACCCCGAACCTTGTATTTACGTTGAACCTGGCACACCTACGGAATCGGATACGGATCAATTAAATGTTAAAAAAGTATCTAAATCTACATCTTGATACAAAACTACGTTTATAGACTCATTCTTACTGATATGAGCTATTAAATCAATCACATACTATTAGCTGAACTGTTTGTTTACGAGTGGCCAAAGTCCTATAGAAAATGGACAATGCCCTTTGAGCGAGACTGACAAATCTACGTTTCGCCGACGACATTGTTCTCTTTTCATCCTCAGCCACTGAACTTGAACGGATGCTCCAAGAACTTAGCAATGCAAGCCTTGAGGTTGGACTGAAGATGAATATGTCGAAGACCAAAGTTATGTGCAACGAAACACCTAGAAGCATAAAAGTAGACGGGGAGATAATACAACATGTCCAGGAATACCTTTACTTGGGCCAAGTAGTCTCTTTCCAGGCGAGGCAAGATAAAGAAATCTCAAGAAGAACGCAAAACGCCTGGAAGAGCTACTGGTCCTTGAAAGAACTATTTAAGGGTGAGTTGCCTATGGCACTGAAACGCAGACTCATGGACATGTGTATTCTTCCCGTCTTAACCTATGGTGCACAAACTTGGTCTTTAACTAACATCCAGAAGTCCAAACTCAAGGTCTGCCAACGAGCAATGGAGCGCAGTATACTAGGCGTTAAATTAACGGATCGTGTTCGAAACACAATACTGCGCTCCAAAACAAAGATAGCTGACGTGGCTCAAAAGGCTGCCCAACTTAAATGGGACTGGGCAGGACATGTCTGCCGCATGCCGGACAAACTGTGGGCCCAAATAGCGCAGAATTGGTGCCCTGAGACCGTGAGGCGGGGTCGCGGCAGACCACGTAGGAGATGGCGGGACGAGCTGGATAGGTTCCATCAAAACTGGAAGGAGGACGCGCGGGCTCGCGAAAGATGGAAGGAGTGGAGGGAGGCCTTTGCCCAGGAGTGGGACAGCACAGGCTAAACAAAAAAAAAAAAAAATTAAATTTGAACCAGACCTGTAAATGGTGACTGAAAAAGTTATGAATAGTACCACATTGAACATTGAAGTTCGAAAAAACGTTATCAATAGTTGTACAACTTCGTGTAGTGCTACTGTTTATTAACGGAAACATGTTTATGGATGAAAAATATGTGGAAATTCCATTTTGGGGATTCATTCTATTTTGTAATGTAACTAAAAATTTAAGGTTTTCGGAATTTTTCCTTTATGTGTGCTATAAAACGTTGCTTCATGCCAAATTTCAAGATTCTAGGTCGACTGGAAGTACCCTTTAGGTTTTGATTCCTTTGCGAGTACTTGCGAGTTTCAAAATATGCAGCTTAAATTGCTGTTTCTTTTGATTGCGTTGACATAGAAGTTTGATTTTGTTACAGCTTAAAGGTATTATAGACCTGAGTATTTGGTATGAATTTCAATTTAATACCTCTACGCGTTTATGAGGAAATGGGTAGTAAGTTTAAAATTATTAAATAAAAAAAAATATATTATGTGATGTAACTAAAAATTTATGGTTTTCGTAATTTTTCCTTTATCTATGCTATAAGACGTTGCTTCGTACCAAATTTCAAGATTCTGAGTTCACGGGAAGCACCCTGTAGGTTTTGATTCCCTTGCAAGTGTCGAAAATTTGCGGCATAAACGGCTGTATCTTTTGATTGCGTTGGCTTAGAAGTTTGATTTTTTCACAGCTTCAAGGGACAGTAGACCTGAGTAATTGATATAAATTTCAGCTTCATACCTCCACGCGTTCCTGAGAAAAAGGGTCTTGACAGACGGACGGACGGACGGACAGACGGACAACAAAGTGATCCTATAAGGGTTCCGTTTTTTCCTTTTGAGGTACGGAACCCTAAAAATTATGAAAATGGTCCACTGCAAAGAGTTTAAAAAAACGATACCTTCTTTATTTATTCATCTATAACCCCGCGTTTACACCCGTATCTATACAAGTTACGATACTTGTTTTCAGCAAGACTTGACTTGTCAAAAAAAATTCGTGTAAAAATCTGTATTGACGTTGATTCAGACATGTCTTGTTAACTATTTTTTATTGGCTTTTTTGACACGTTTGACTTTGTGTAACTACAACTGTCTAGTCTTTATAACATATTAAAGATGTAAACAAAAACAGTATCACAACCTTGGTTTAAAAGCGGGGTAAGATAATGTAGATTTTTTATTCATTAGTAAATATTACTCTCAAAACATTTCTTGTGTAAAAATCTCATAAACTAGAACCTCTTGCAAACGAACCTTGCAGGAGTAGAAACAAAGGTAACTGAATCTTTTATGAACAATGAACGAACACCCACCCTGAAACTAAACATAAAAACGTAAAACCAACTACTCTAAAATTTCAAGAATGTTTCATATTTATAATTGAAACTTTGAAAAGAAATACCCTTAAAGACGCCATAGAATCAACAGATCTGTGGTAGATATAAAACTGAGGTAGATCAAGATAAATAAACATGTAAAAGTGGTTCATAAATTGTTGACTGAGAAAATGATACTTGTTTGGGATCCCTAAGTACCTACAATTGCCTTTATTCAGTTGCATAAGCCCCTTCTCACACGTATTGGCTGGCAGATTGTCGGCGCCGGGTACCCGGGTAAACTGAATGAATTGTGCGGATACCTGTGAAGCTTTTATACTTATTCATCAATTAGTACCCACTTCGCTATCAGGTTGAGTATAGGTAGCAAGAGAATGTGAAAAAGTAGATAATATAGTCGCGTCACAAACAGTTTTTTTTCTAAGTATACTATACTAAACTGTTCTAGTTATTTACTCCACAAAAATAACGAGCAGCTGGTAGGTACAGACGCCAGCACATCAAGCTACCCGAAACTGTCGATTTTTCTCAATCAACTTTGAACTTTATTATTTGCTTTAGAGATAAAGTTGAAAATCTATTAAAGAAATTTGACAGATTGTGGTAGGTTGATGTGCTGGCGACCGTACCTACTTAATTTTAAATTATTGTGGCTGACTGTTGTTTAGTACGAGTACACCCATTTGTAATTTCTGGTCACTATAAATTTATATACACTGCTCAAAACAAAAGAACATTCGTCGCAGTTGTGTGGACGTCGTCACCCGCATTTTTTATTTAATTCCAGCCCTTATTCCAAGTACTATAAGATCTCGTATACATTCTCAACTCAAAGTGGCCTCAGTGGCCACTTAAATAAATATGAAAAGTTTCTAAAAAAGCAATTGCAAACTTTTTTTTAGAAACTTGAGGTCTGCTTGTTATGACGGCTACGTAAAGTCTAAATTATACTCGTACGGATTTTATAGTATGCGAAGGACGTTTTGCGGAAAAGTTTCTCTTTGAACCTTTGAATAGAATTTTTTTTAAGAGATAATAAATTAATAATGTATCTACAAATTGGCTGACTGTTAGAAAATTTCCATGGCGTTTTCAGTCCGCCTCTGTAAAGTGTCCTTAAAGCATTTATTATAAGTACATAATTATATCAAATTAATCGCAAAACAATCTAAATTTTTAGTATAAATGTAGGTACCCCAAAAAAAAAAAGATTGTAAATAAAAACCAAACAGCTTGAAACAACATGTACTGACGGATAATGCAAAATCCGAGCGTGATTTTTTACATTCAAATTCAATAGAAAAATTGTTTCCTTCATTGACATAATTATATACTTCTATCTATGAGCTTCGTTTTCCATGCCCCGTCGCGTGGCGCGTTTTAGTGTGTGATCCGCTTTAGGTATATCGCTTTGAATATGAGTTTTTCCTGTTTTTCATGCTATGTTCCTACAGTTCATTTGCTTTCTGTCTTTTCGAGTGAATTTGCATTTCATTCAAGTGAAATTGAACGGACGGGACTACGGTGATTGTTATTTGTTTAGAACAATTTTGGTGACAGTAGACACCGCGTCGTTCGAGCTTGTTAACTTAAATATTGTACTTTCTATGTTGTCACTCAGATTTAACATAATATTAATAATATTTTGAACAGTGTTATGTTTCGAGAAAAGGATGGTACGACCGTGCCGCCTTTTGCTCGACTTGGCGAGGGCACTACCAGGCCCCCAGATAAATTAATGCGTTTCGTTTATTTTGGCGAAATCAAATGTCATCACCATCCCCAATTTTCACGTTACTAGATATGGGAATACGAATGGCACCTTTAAAACTATAAAGATAAATACCTAATTTTGCAAAAAAACAGTATAATAGGTATATATAGCCACAGAGTAGAAATTTAACCGCAATGCACAATGGCAGATTTATTTACACTACACGAAATATTTTTCTACTCAGAAACTTAGCAGACAAACTCAGTGCCAATGATCCATACTACAAATAAATAAAGTACGATATTCGAGGTTATTATCAGCTGTTCATATGAAGAAATATTACTCCCATGGAACTTTATTCTGTTTCCCTAGAGAACGATAAAATATTAGTGAACTGACATTGGTGAACTTGGCGACCCGTGTTTACACTAAACTATAAAACATGTTTTCTATATGTTGTGTCTACCGTTTTCGTTTATCGTTTACATCTAAAACAAGTTGTAAAGACTATTTGTATCCAAAACTTGGAAAAAAGTTGAACTTGGAAAAAATTTTACAAAACAATGTTAATCAACATATTATGCAAGTACATTGAGTACATTGCATGCGTGTTAAGACTTGCGTGTTTTATTAACACACTACCTGTTCCCGCGACTTCGTATGTCGGAAAAAATAATGTGTCTGTTCACTAATTCTTTTTCTTTCTTTAAATAAATAAAATAAGCATAAGTTATTCTTATAACATCGGCTATCAGCTGTGAAAGTCCCGTCTCGGAGCTTAGCTGGAACAAACAGACAGACAAAAATGTATTTTTTTGTTATTTATACTTTCACAAGTATTTAGTAAAACGCTGTTATTTTGACATTTCAAGCAGACACTTAAATTTTTGAAGTGAAAACTTCTTTAGCGGCGTTGTACACTTTTTTTGTAATGGGTAAAAAATGTTAAACTCGCGTCAGGACACGTGACCTGATCGAAAATTCGTAAGACGGATGGCCGTAGCCGATACCGCGCGTGTTTTGTTTATAAGACGATTCACAAAATACACACGTAATTGTTCAAGTTTTCACTTCTGTCGGCACTCCCGGAGTGCCACTGTTTTTTTTAATTTGTTTAGATGTAATAGATGTTTTGATACATTTCACACGACACTTTTTTGACAAGTCTTGTTGAAAACGAGTGTCACTACTTGTATTAAAACGCGGGAGTAATAGGTAAAAGGAAATGATACAGCTGAACAGATAGTTGGAGAAGGGTCACTTACAGCCCCACTTTATTTTTTAGTACATTAGCTTTGTGACACTCGATATTTTCAAAAGCTTCCTTATAGAAACTACTTTAGTCTTCGAGCAAAACAAAACAAAACAACACAGGGCAAGCCTTTGTCTCAGGTTCCAAGTCAGAGTAAAGGCTCCTGCAAAAAGGCGTGACGCGCGGTGCGAATCGCGCGCGACGCAAAGCACCACTCGATACGCGACTCGAGGTGCCTTTGTGTCGCGCGCGATTATATCGCGTGTCGCGCCTGTTTGTAAGAGCCTTAAAACTTAGCGACTGTACAGCCAGCCTTGAATTTTGAGAATATTTTATGTTTAGGACTTACAACATAGCTAGTGGATAGGTACTTATATTGCATTTTCAGGCAAAATAATAAAAAATAAGAAAGTATACTGAAGAAAAATAACAAAAACAACTACAGGTCTCGACTACTAAAACATGAAATTTAATACAAAAGTTCAATGTTCCTCTTCAATACAATGTACAATGTACTTTATTATCAATAGCGAAGGAAATTGAAATAATACGGTTGATCAGTTCTGTAAACTTATTTCCTTTAAAGGTACAAATGTATTTAATTTATTTCATAAACTCAGATGGATATTAATTTAATTACTTGAAATACACAATATGTTTCGGAAAATTGTGACAAGTGATGGATCAGGCACATAAAAATATAAGTGCGTACATTGGTACTTGTAAATATTCTTGTAATTACTACATCCATTCATCATTATTGTATTGTATTTACGAGCCCTCTTTTTAACACGGTTTTTCCAGGAGCCATTAGAAAAACCGTGTCAAAAAGAGGACTTGTAGGAAACCATCAGGTCTGCCCGATGATTGATGATTACTTACAGTAAGTTGTTATTAAAGAACAAAATATTTTCTTGCGTACATAGCAGCTATTCATAAATCTTTTTTTAATTACTACTTCATTCATCATTATCTATATACTTATAATAAATCTGTAGAAGTGACAATTCTGTACATTGAAAATATCAAAAAAATAAATGGCATGGCAATGGAGGTGTTACTATACCGACACCGAACCCAAAAATGTGATTAAAAAAATTTTTGTCTGTCTGTCTGTTTGTTCAGGCATCACGCAAAAACTACCGGTTAGATTACGATGAAACTTGGTATAATTATTCTTTAATATCCTGGGCACCACACTGGGTACTTTTTATCCCGGAAAAGTATATACAACAAAAAAACAAACTTAATTTTGCGGTTCGATCCCTAGACCCGATTACTGTACCAACCGCAAATAATAAGTTTGTCGTAGGTTACGTCACCCGCAGTGGAGTTCACTAAGGGGCGCTGCACACGGCTAAGATACTATAATATTTTATCTTAAGATACAATATCGCTCGCCATAAGGTCCTTCGTATAGATATTAGTTTTTAGAGATTTTGCTTATTTATTAGGTTTAGATTAGTTATCATTAGAAATAGGTTTATTTAGGTAGGTAGGTATTTTATTTTCTGTTATTGGGTTTTTTTTTTAATTAGGTAGGTACTTAGGTTTACTTTTATAAGGCGTAGACCGTATAGATTTTAATTTCAAGAATAGGTAATATATTTTATAGTGTGTAACGTAGGTTATTTTAGTACTCTTGGGTAGGATTAGTCATTCGTAGAGATATTAGTTTTTAGGGATTTTGCTTATTTATTGATATATAGGATATAAGTGTAGGTAGGCGTTAGGTGTTAGGGGTCTTCTATAAAAGATAGTCTTAAAGATTTCATTATCTTTGTGAGCATTCGTTGCAATGAACGTCAGCTTCGCTATCCGTTATCCTGCTAAACAGGTATCAAAGTAGAAATCTACTACAAAAAACTTACAGAACGCGAGCGATGCCGCGGGCAAAGATATCATATACTACCGGTATGCTCGATAGATAACGTTCTACACAAATAGCACTTTATACAAAAAACTTATTAATAAGTTTCGTCATCCACGCGAACGAAGTCGCGGGCACAGCTAGTTGTTAAATATTTCTGTGCTATGCATTGTATGTATGTGTATAAACGTAGCTCATTTTTGCTTAATTTTGTAACTTGTAAATAATTCTACTAACGGTATCATCATCATCATCATTTCAGCCGAAAGACGTCCACTGCTGGACAAAAGCCTCCCCCAAGTACCTCCTCTTCGACCGGTTCTGGGCTTCTCGCATCGAACGGGTTCCTGCGGCCTTCACAAGGTCGTCAGTCCATCTTGTGGGAGGCCTTCCAACGCTATGCCTTCTGGTACGCGGTCGCCACTCCAGAACCTTTCGGCCCCATCGGCCATCTGTTCTGCGAGCAATGTGCCCTGCCCAATGCCACTTAAGTTTAGCAATTCTTCAGGCTAAGCGCCCGCTACCTGTTACAACTTATGTATAGTATAGTGAGCTTCTGGTAGGCACAATTTAATTGTTCAATGAACAGCCACATGTTCAGTGAGGGAAATAATTCATTTGACTAAATAAATTAACTAAATGCCTTTTATCTTTACCACGAATCCTAGGAATCCTTTGTAGACAGAATCGCTAAATGGACCTTAGTGAGTAATAAATTACATCTATTAGGCTTATCTGCATCGAAAATAAGGAGACCTAGACCCTAAATTAATATTACTGACGCTGGTGATATTTACTGACGATAATGTTCTGGTTTTAAAGCCAAAAAAAATAATTAAGAAATTATGTAGTATGGACATAGAGTACTTACATACTTAGATAGCTGTTATCACTTTGGCTATCATTTGATCATATCAGGCCCCAAAAACAATTCCTTATTAAGCTGTTTATACTAAGGCCCGCTTGCAGGACAAATCGCTTATTGCGTTTAGCGCTAAACTTATTTAAAACTCGTACTGTCACTGTCAACTTTAAACGATTAACAGAAACAAAACGACGTTTTAAATTCAATTAGCACTACAGTCCAGCCGTCGAGATAATAAGGTCTTGACACCTGTCAGTGCGACAATTCTAGTAGCTAATAAAGATCAAATTCGCAAATCATGTATTCGTTTATATTAGGTAAACCGACAGATGTCGAGAACGCATTCTCTTGTCGACTGAACTGTAAACGTATTTACTGATATATGGTGCAAGAGGGTCATACATAATACCTAACTTAAAGCGATATTATAATATCTAACAATTGAATAAAAACCATAAACAACTACCTATTTTCTAGAACATGCCTCAGAATAAACTGAAAAATAATTTGCATTTGCCTTTCAAGATAATCCCTTAGAATAATTATTGTTAACAGTAACGACGGTCGCAGTTACTAGGCAAATTAACAGGACTCCCAAAAGATTTCAAGCAAGGGGAGAGTTAGAGAATCGAGAGTATGTAATAAAATCCGGTCCATAATAAATTGAAACCTGGACGAGGACTCGGATATTAATTTGTTTTTATTGAAGCAGTTGTTGAACAAAATGTACTTAAGATTAAGATTAAAATGGACAATTGAAATTGATTAAGATTATTATTAAGATATTATTAAAAATGACTGACGAACTTTGTGACGTTTCGTTTTCTTTATTAGAACTTTTTATTTTTAAATCCATAACAGAACTGTTTTTTTTTATAACCTTGAAAACCATTCTACGCTACGAGGTCTAGAATCATGATTTCAGTTTGCGCGTCGACGTACCTGCCACCGTGTATAAGCGACCTTGATTATTTTATAGTAGGTGTCGTCATATTCTACCTCACAAATTAGAAGAAACGATAAAACCCAGCTTAAAAAAATCAAAGCCAAAAAAACGAGGACTTAAAATGGAAAGCACAGTTAAAGGCAAAGAAGGTAAAGTAACTACCAACTTTAAATGTCCAATTATTTGAATCACAAAGTTTGTCATTCTTCGACAGATGTATTAAATAGCTAGAACTCGTAGTAATCTATCAATTCATTTAACAATTATTTTCCCTGCCTGTACAATGAATCCTCTCCGTGCGGAAAGTCCGACTGAAGCGTGTCATCCAATCTGTGTTTGAGTACTAGAACTATTACAACGTAAACAAGCACTAATCATGTCGTAGATCAGTTTCACCCAAAAATTAAAATCGTAAGATTAGCCCTCAACTTACTTGGGTCACAAGAAAAAGGGTCCATATTGACAAGAATGAGCTCGCACATTCCGCTTGTAACGATTGATACGATTTTCAGAATGAGTGAGCAATACTATACAAATGTATTTGTGAATGAAATAGATACGTTTTCTTTTGATGCGATCGGGTGAATCTAACGGTATACTCGTAAATCATTGATTCCACCTAGCTAAGACATGCGTACTTACACCCTATATAAATTGAAGAGCGATGTGCCCCTTGCCTGTAATTTCAATGAAGCACATGACTGGAACTCTGTAATGTTTGGTGGCGCATTAAATAGGTAAAGTGGTCTTATCTAGGTTGTTCTCTCGAGCGAATGCAATCGCTTTTTATCGTGCTTTTCACCAAATTTTCGCATAATTTATTAGGTATTCCACCATCAGAGTCGCAAATATTCTGCTTTTGTGTTCAACATTGCCCACGGCTTCTCCCTTTATATAACCACGCAGAAATAAGTCAGAACATGCCGAATGTCAAAATTTTTTGGAATTATTGTTTCGGAAACATTCCTCTCAAGTTTCGATTATGTTTTGTGTTGCATGATTTCTGGCTTCTACTTATTGAAACCACGAAATTTCCTAAATTTGTAACTGTATATAAAGTTCAAAGTTAAAAAAAAAAAAAAAAAAAAAAAATTACATCATTCCGGGATTTTAGAGAAGATATTATCAACTCTATGTTACTTACCTCGAAGTTTAGGTAAATATCGCGCGGAACTAGTTGGCCGCGCCTTGGGTGGGGACGGGGGTGAGGGCGGCGGGGTTGCCTTGCCTTTGTATATTGAGTAAAGACAAAGCGCCCACCGCCCCTCCGTCCCACCGCTCACATACCTAAGGCGCGGCCAACTAGTTCCGCGCGGACTATACCTATTCCGATCTCTGCTTATACGTTAAATAAAAAACCGAGTAAAACAAAAGACAAGCTAATTAACTAACCAGTGTTATCAAAGATCAAACTCAAATATAAAATAAAGAACATCACGCGTGTTCTTTGTTTTATATTTGAGAACACGCATGACAAATTAATCATTACATTTTAGTCTGTTATTTTATCTCAGTTTTGTATATCGGATAAAATTAAACTTTTATTTTTAGGGTTCCGTACTCAAGGGGTAAAAACGGGACCCTATTACTAAGACTCCACTGGCCGCCTGTCTGTCTGTCACCAGGCTCAGGCTGTCATGAACCGTGATAGCTAGACAGTTAAAATTTTCACAGATGATGTATTTCTGTTGCCGCTATACCAACAAATACTAAAAACAGAATAAAATAAATATTTAATATTTGGGGGGCTCCCGTACAACAAACGTGTTGTTTTCGGCGTTTTTGCCTTGTGGTACGGAACCCTTCGTGTGCGAGTCCGACTCGCACTTGGCCAATTTTTGTTGGACAATAAAAGAAAGAAAGAAAGAAAAAGTATTTATTGAGACTCGTACAGGAAGATCACAAACTAAACTAAACACAGTAAAAAAAAAAAATTTTATAAAGTGACAAAAAGAAAATTAAGCAGACAGTCGAGGCCAAAGGCTCCTGTCTCAGCATGCAATCAAAACGAAACAACAACACAGACAAAATGGTTCAGAGAGACAGTGTTCAGTTCAGTTCAGTTTCTCAATACAGTTGTTTATTTGGCAAATTAGTGGTTAGTGAACTTTACGCAATCTACATAGGAAAAATAAGGGTAGCCTTTTGATATTTCTATTCAGTGAACCAAGCAACAACAATGGTGGGTATCATAAAGATAAAAAAATAATCTCTTCTCAACTGGGTCAAAGGAGAAAAATAAAGCCTCTCATAAATCCTCCGAAATATCATTGGCTTGAACAAGATCAGGTAATACTTTTATTGGCTTTGTTACTTGATTTAATAACATTCGTTTATTTGCACAAAATAATATAATGCTCAAAATTCACCACGATTTTGTAATAAACTTTGTAGAGGTTGAAATATTTAAAACGAGTTTTTGTAATTATTCTCTTGGGTCCGTCAGTAAATGTAAAGTACCTCCCTGTTTAACAAGTAAAAAGCTTATTATACTGCGGCATACATATAATTTTAATTACACACCTTTGTAGATTCCGACAAATTGTTCAGCCAAAAAAAATTATGAACCAAATTTACGACGAATCTATCGGTGAGACCTCGTACTGAAAACTCATGATGATCAAGAATCAGGATATTACTGTTCAATGGCTCAAACTGATAAGGTTTAAAATCAATTAAGCGCCAATGAGCTTGTATCAGGAGTATTCAGTTCAAACAAGAGACTTAATATACCAAGTTGCACGAGGTCTAGACATGTTGGTGTAGTTATATAGGATGCAAGACGTAGTTGCTAGAATTAGTTCCATAAAGGCTCCTCCAAACAGGCGCGACACGACACGCGACACAAAGGCACTGCAGGTCGTGCAACGATCGGTGCCTTTGTGTCGCGCGCGATTATATCGCGTGTCGCGCCTGTTTGTAGGAGCTTTAATTTTACATTCAAGTTTAAATGTTAGACTAGACATCGTACTGCACACACCTATTGGAAAATGCTTGATGTTTATTATCACCGTCACAAAATACAATACATGGCATAATCAGCTTATAACGTTCCGACTTCTGGGACACAGGCCTCCTCTCTGTGAGAGGGTGTGAGCCGTAATCTACAACGCGGGCCCAGTGCGGGTTGGTAGATGTTAGACATCTTCGAATTTTTGGTTCTAGGACTTCTCGGCTTCCTCACGATATTCTACTTTACCGTTTTGAGAGCAGTGGTGATGAAATAATTTACACAAAGTAAAGCGCCTGACTGGGTTCGAACTTACATGCTACAATTCGTAAGTTGCGGCCGTTACCATTGGTCCACTGGTGCTCATAACCACTGATGTACATTACCTACGTCATACAATACATGGAATATGTCGAAACAGCAGAGACGTGCCTATCATTATTAACAACTAGTTGCGCCCCGCGGTTTCACCCGCGTATATGTCGATCCAGTGGGAATATCGGGATAAAAGTAGCCTATATGTTAATCCAGGGTGTCAGCTACCTCCGTACAAAATCTTATCAAAATTGGTCCAGTCGTTTGAGCGTGAAGAAGTAACAAACATATAATCACTCACACACTCACAAACTTTCGCCTTTATAATATTAGTGTGATTAATCATTATGGCACCACAAGATAGCCCGGTTAGACGGTCGACAAACTCAGGTGCTGCGAGATGCCAAGCAGAAATAAAATAGAACTGGCTGTTACTATAGCATATCGAGTTATAGTAACACACTGTCCTCCTATACCTATTAAAGGCTCCTTCAAACAGGTGCGACACGCGATAAAATCGTGCGTGACACAAAGGCACGGCAAGTCCCGCAACGAGCGGTGCCTTTGTGTCGCGCGCGATTCGCGTCGCGCGTCGCGCCTGTTTACAGAAGCCTTAAGACTGTAATTTGAAAAGATTGCAAAAGTCAATTATTTTTAAACGAGCAATCTTGGAGTTTTTTGCCGGCTCTTCTCCATAGGAAACAACCGATTGGAACCGTGCTTCTGACGTTTAAGTGCCCATGTGGGTTTACATAATGTGAAATAAAATATTTTGATTTTGACACAAGTAATAATAATAATAATAATATAATAATTATTATTCACAAATTTGAGACAACCATACAGAGTAACTCAATAATAAACACAAATAGACAGATCGTTGGATGTGAAAGAACACAGACGCCAGCACATCAACCTACCACAATCTGTCAGATTTTCCCAATCAACTTTGAACCTTATGCTTTAGCGATAAAGTTGAAAATCTATTAAAGAAATCTGACAGATTGTAGTAGGTTGATGTGCTGGCGTCCGTAAAATGAAAAGATGGTTTGGTTGTCTAATAGTCTGATTATTATTAAATAAGTATTAATGAAAAAGACGACTCTCTCCTAAAAAATACTTAAAAAAAAGTAAAACTTGGCTATATATTTGCAATATCGAAAGACGTCGCCAGCTTTGCCACATCAGCCGGTCCTACGCTTCTCGCATCCAGCAGATTAAGAAGATTCGACATAACGAGAATTGATATAGAGGAACTAACTCGTAAAAAATACTACTGTCTTACAGAAAATCAAAAGTAACAAGAATCATTATGGAAACAGAATTGTAAGCAAAAATCTTAATGAAGGAAACCCATTCAGTGTGTCAAATGTCTAAAGCGTAATTAGGGATGAAATAAAACGAGCACCGCCCTCCACAAATGAGACAACGGTGGGAGGAAAATACGGAAAAGTTTCCGTGGTTTTGAAGATCGAAGAAGTTAGATAATAATATTATATTTTAACATCTGCGTCTTATTTTGATAAGACAGCATTCAAAAGTTTAAAGTGCTTGGAGTGATAAATATTATTTAAAACTAAAGATAAAAAAGACATTCATACAGTGAGAAAACGGTAAAAACCATCGGACCAACATTATGCTGAGCCATTTCCGTTTTGCGTGAATGTGACGCATATTTTCCGACTTGTTCTTTTTTGTGTTTGTGTTCTTTTTAGGCGGCTTATTTACCGCATATAGGTACACGTATTATCTTTCTTTTCTTTCTTTCAGATAAACATCAATATTATATACATTTTTAGGTTAGCAGTCAGTCTGGTCTGTTATAGTGTTTCCCTAGATCGATAATAGACAGTAATGTAAATGTCATAAAGATGCTACTGCATTGCTATTCTGTAAAAATCTCACCGTGAAAACTTAGGTGAAGTGAGCGTGGAGTGAGCTGTCATAATAGTGTTAATTCCTAGTAAAAACAAACTCACGTCACCTGAGTTTTCACGGTGAGCTTTTTACAGAATCGACCGGCTGGTTCGCCAAGGTAATAAAACAAGCGGCGGCGGCGGCGGCGGCGGCGGCGGCGCGGGCGGTGGCGTAACGCACTATCAATAGCAATGGGTTTTATTTTGACAGTTCAACAACATTCATTGCGATATTTACGTTGTTCAGCAGTCATGTTTTCGAATATATCAAGCAATGAACTAGTTGGTTAATTAATAATTTTTCAGCGGAATAGGATGTTGCAACCTGGTTGCTATACAAATGAACGCATCAGCCAGCCCCTTTATCAAAGTGTGGGTCTTAGTTACCTAACCTCAAAGCCTAAAAGAATACGGTATTATACTTCTTGGAACAATTTACCAATAGACGCCTATAACAATGTTCAAGTGTTTTTTCAAAGTGTACAAGAGTTTAACTGTTTAATAGAACGGAGAAAGAATTCAGTGAATACATAAATTGATTCCTTCCGCCACCAATTTATTAATCGTATAAATTTACAGAACTGTTAGAGTCTGTAGTTCTTATTAATTACTTACGCTAGAAATTTAATTTAATGCTAATAAATTATTAAAAGCAACAGGTGAAAAGCGTAAATCTGAAAAGCCTGAATTTATTTTGTTAGGAGAACTCTGAAAAACTTTACTCGTAAATTAGTGCCATTTACCGTAGTAAATGACACTAATTTACGAGTAAAGTTTTTTTTTAAGTTTCACTCGTAAGTGAAAAATAGAAAGGAAAACAAGATTTCAAGAGCTTATGTTTTGCAGTTAATTTCGACGAAGCCTTCGGAGTTCGGATACACCGATGCTGTACTTTACAGTTTATTTATTTATTTTTATTATTACAGGGTAACCTAGTGTGACAGTGTACTTATTTAAACTGTTATCCTAACTTACTTTAACAACAAGAATTCGAGGTCAAAAGCAGGCCCACTCAGAAAAAAAGGATCTTTTTGAAGACTCTTTCTCTCTTTTTTTATTTCTCTCTTTCTCTTTTTTCTCTCTTTAAACCAGCTCCTATTCAGATTGGATATTTTGATATACAAAGTAAAATTTTCAAAGATTCCAATCAAAAACTATTAACAAAACATGCAGACTCATGGCTGACGACAGTCGACTGTAATGATCATACGGTACAAAAAATACACGTAAACTTATTTCGTTCCCACGAAAAAATGCTTTAGTTTTTTTTGACACTTCATTGTAAGTCAACTTAAAAAGCATGAGTAAGCAGACGTTGAGAATCGATTTATACTCTCTGTAATGATTTTTCAGTGCTCACTTGAGTAGGTACTTATACACTTTTGCTTTGTTTGTTGTTTAATAGGTAAACTCAGGGAAATTAATTGTTAAACCGATTGACGTAGGGTGTCGTATTTCTTAACAATTAGCTTACTTGACTAAGGGCTGATTTTCCCAACGCGTAAGATAATTTTATTGGAGGAATAATTTTGAATTTTTGTCAGTTGTTCCATACAAAAACTATCAGACGTCAATTTTATTCTACGAATAATAATTATCTGTAGATTGAAAAGTCAGCTCTTAACCAAACAAATAATACTGCTCTTGTTAAGTATAGCTCCTAACAGGGATATACCCATAGATATAAATAATTCCTATGGGTATACATAATAACGTCTTTAGTGATCAGAGTTAGTTATATGAATGTAAAACAATCATTTTTCAAGGATACATTATATATTTTGAACTATATCTGTTTAAAAAAAAAAAAGTATACTTCTAATCCATTTACTAAACCCATAATTCTGGAAAAAAGATAACAGTTAAACGGCCTGGAATTGCGATAGAACCGCAATCCTTAACCCTATTTTCAAGTAACACTTTCCAAGCGATGGAAATGTTATTGCAAAGAACCTTTTCGTGATCTTATCGGGGCTTACTACATATCTTTTATTTTATAGTAACAAAGTAAGAACTTCCGACCTATTCTGTAAAAATCTCAAGGGGATAACTTAGGTTAAGTGAACTTGAAATGAGCTGATAGTAGTTCCAATCCCTAGCATAAGGTACAGGAAGGAACGGCAGCTCACTTGAAGCTTTCTTCATGCACCTATGTTTTCATTGTGATTTATTTTACAGAATAGACGGCCTGGCTTCTCGTCTAATCACAGTCACGTCACAAAAAGAGAATGACTCAGAAAGTTTTATCTACCGTCATTTCTCATCAATGTAGAACTGTCGAACTTTTTTTATGAAAATATCATCGGTATTTTACCTTTTCACGTCAAAATCACCTGCCTTTTATTAGGCTACTACAATGCCTAGATTTTCTTTTCGTCTTTCATAAAATTTTTTGGAAATCTTGGTTCCCAACAGGCGTTAGAACTTTTCTTACAGCAGGTATCGACCTATTATAAAATGCCTCTCTAGCGAATTATTTCTCTGACAGAATACTTAATAACTCTAAACCATTTTTGGACTCTACAATAGGCCTCCTGGGAAATTATAGGTCGATATTTTACTTTTATAGGCATGCTCTAAGCTTTAATAGCACCGCGCGTTTAAGGTGCGTTATATGGGCCAGAATAATGTCGCACTCTTCAAAGTCAAAGTCAAATAATTTATTTCTAATAGGCACATTAAAGGCACTTTTAAACGTCAACACTTACAGTAAAATTGAATTGATTCTAGTCGCCCCTTCCAAAAGGTAGTGTTCGAATGGAGAAGAATAGGCAAGAAACTCCACCGTTACTCTTTTAAAATGTTTTACAAGGTTTTGTAAACATAATATAATTATATTGTGAAGACGATGCACCTAGAATAAAATAAGTCTACCACAAAAAAATAAAAAGAATTAAAAATGAAGCAATTACATGTAAATCAATTATGTCATAGATACATGGTGCTCACATATTTACAAATATTGTAAAAGTAGATGATTTTTCTAGAATTTTAACAAGTGTGTGAGTTACTGTAGTCACAGATTGTAAAAATCAATGTCATAAAAAAATTATGTCGTAAATATTTGTATTATCTTGACTTGACAATCTTTTCACAAATATTAAGCATAGTTGAAAGGGTTTACTGCAATCCACGGGATATTGTTATAGGGTAAATAAATATCTGAGAGAACCTGGCCTCTTGAAATACTGTATCTATAGTTTTGTGGCAAACCGTTATTGCTGAATTTACCAAAAGTGCGTCATTGTTATTTAAGCAAAATAAAGCACATTTCAGACAAGCAAAAAAATCGCCATCATTTTCTTTTCATGCCAACAGGCATGTTTTCTGAGCCAATTTTCTCACTGTGTATAATTTTTATTTAAATTTACATTTTGTATTGTATGTTATTGCAATAATATTAATTTTGCAAATACCTACATTCTACAACATATAGGCTCCAACAAACAGGCGCGACACGCGATAAGATCGCCCGCGACGCAAAGGCACCGCAAGTGGCGCAACGAGCGGTGCCTTTGTGTCGCGCGCGATTATATCGCGTGTCGTGCCTGTTTGTAGGAGCCTTATTGAAATCATTAGTAGAATAACTTCGGGAATATAAAAATAGTTTTAGAGATTTTCTTAGAGATCTGGCTCTAATCCAATGGAAACAAAATCCTACAAATAATACCAATAACCAGGTTATGATATGTTTTGACACACTTTGCAACAAATTATTTGTATTTACATAGGTATATAACAATAATTTGTTGAATAAGTGTGTATAGTCACTAATTTCAAGGCTTTTAATTTGTTGACGGTAGGTAGCTACCGCTATTAAAAGCCTTGAAATTAAAATACATATTCAAAAATTTCTTGTAGGTATGTTTTTGGTAGGCTGGTCTGGTAGACCTTTCGTGTGTCATTCCAAACTCATAGCAACTGGGTGCAGTGAAGAGCCTTACTAGTGACTATACATGAATGATTGTCTAGAGCAGCCTGGGCGATCAGCCCCGGTTCTAACCTGCTGACTTTATTGTTTAGCTCATCGACTTACTCGACTCGACAGAATAGGATAGCTGCAACTATTCTTAAACCTAAACTTCAAAGTGATTATAATGTAGCATTTCAAGATACAGCAATAGCACTGAACTAAATGGGCAATGTCCACTGCCACTGCCACTGAAAATTCCAGTATCCATTTAGTTTATGTAATTCATTAACAGCCCCCGTAACACTCTAGATTACGCGCAAAAGCCAAATTGATTTAAACTTGTTGGCCTTGTAAGAAATTAATCCCAGACTTCTGACTTGATCAAGACGGCACAGTACTGTAGCTTTAATGTGGTTTACGGTAGTCGCAAATTGTCCCTGTAATTGCTACAAACGGTGCCTTAACGAAAGTGGGAAAATTCCCGCTGACCTTGAGTTTCCTTGTTCGAATTTTCCTTTATTTCTTTTTTGCGTAGGTTCTACAGATGTTTGCTTCGTTTTTTATTAGTCGTGGATGTTATTGTTACTGACTTCTTTCAAACGACTTTATGAAATTTCATCCCTAGGTAGATACGATTAGTAAGTACGAGCAATGTTTGCTTCAATATTTTTATTTTATAAGTAGGTACGATAAAATCTCAGGTATCCGTAGATTAATTTACTAATAAATTAATATCAAGTTCCACGGTGATTTAATTTCACAACAAGCAACCCAATGCTGTTTAATTTTCCTAAACTTATGTTACACGTAAAGCTTGGGTTCGAACCCACGACCTTAGTGTAAAATTATTTTATGACCTTAGTGTAAAATTATTTTATTGCCATTGCTCTCAAAACCGGTGAAGGAGATCGTGAGGGAACCGTTATGTCACGTATCGGCCGGCATGAGTCAAAAATTCGAAGACACGACATCCACAAACCCGCACTGGGGCCGCGTGGTGGATTATGGCCCACTCTCTCTCTCACAGAGGTAGCCTGTGTCGTGGGAACATTATAGGCTGATTATACTAATTGTGACAAAAAAAATAGGTTTCCTATGTTAATTTATTTTCTATATTTGAAAATCCACTGATTCACGAACTTGATGGAAATCTTTCTAATGGTTCTCAATTAGAATTTTAGATTAAGCCTTGTTAGAAATCCTTGTAAAAATCCAGGTAGGAAGGAAAAATAAAACGAGGATTGTAAACAACAACATTTTAATTGAAAATGAAATGAAGGTTCTTAACATTATAGTGTTATATCTATTGATAAAGATAAATATTCCATGAATAACATAATGATTACATTTACAAAAATATTTTACAGTATTGTCTTTAATCTAGGTGCCTATGGATTATGGGTATAAAAATATAATTAAGGTATACTGCTACATGTTACTGACGGTACAACATAATAGTACAGTGCGGCCGTCGAGAAAATGCGTTCTTGACACCTGTCAGTTTCATACAAAAGAATACGTGTTTTGCGAATTTGATCTTTATTAGCGGCTTGAATTGTTGCACTGACAGGTATCAGGACCGCATTCACTCGACGGCCGGGCTGTAATCAAAGAATCAACAAAGTACATTCAGTTCAATAGTTTAGTCACTGGAATTTGCTGACAAAATCTGTATCTAAAATTAGGTATAGTGGGCCTCGTAATTGCTTTTCCCACCCATTGGTTTAATGTCTCTAGTATTGTACGTCATCAAACGATAAGGTCTATTTGTCTATGTGACAAGATAATTTCAATCTAATTGAAGTTTCAATTCACTGTAGATTGTCAAAAATGGAAGCAATTACGTGGTAGAAATGTTCACATGTAAAGCAGATGGGCAAACTTCGTAATTTTAAGAACGTTCAAAGTTTGATCTGTCTCAATCTGTCAAAAATACTTCCCTTCCCCACATTTTTGACACGTTTTTGACATTGATTGTCGCTGATATCAGATGACATTGCGACTAGATTTTGAACATTTTTATTACAGGAATTGGCCTCCTGATGGCCGACTAAAATTATCAATGCGACGTAACTTTCATCTAAAGGAAATTTTTGGGTTCGTAAAACCATGCTTCAAAAACCTTGTTTTGTAGTGTAGGTGTAAGGTCAGTGAAATTAATGGTTTATAAAATTAATGTCATTCTTTGACAGTAGTTTGAAATGGCTATACTTAACACGACAAATTGACGTAACGGATCAATTTGATAAACAATTAATTTTCCCAACTGTACTTTCAGTGCTACCTAATATAATTCTTGTTACAGGAACATCTTCATCTTTGCCCAAAGCGGGACAATACAGGTTCAAACAAAAAAAAATTGAATAAAAATAGCATCTGCTGACTTACATTATTTAGCATTGGTAACAGTTTTCTAGCAAAACTCTATCATATTCTATATTATCATGTACACATGACGTCATATCAAGCTATAATAATTAGTTTTAGCTGACCTCGTATTGTATAGTCTTTTCGTACAATGAGAATTCAGCTTCAATTCAATTCAATTCAATCTTTATTGCATCCATAATGTACACATACAGGTGGTAAGTATAAAACAATACAAATGGAAAAAGCTTATACCGGAAATGTACAGCTTGATATGTCGCCGTGCGTACTTTAAAGTTATTCTATTATCAAATGACCTTATCAGAAATGAGGTTTCATGAATGACCCTGACTGTTTTAAAGTTTATTCAAGATTTCAAAGATAAGAAATCTCTTGCATTTAATAAAATAAATAACAAGGAAATTATGTAAATTAGGCATATTAGGCCAATTCAAAAACACCTTGACAAGAACAGGCAGAGAAAAAAACTTAATTTGACAATATTATTTATAAAGATCAGTAATTAAGATTAGTATAGGAAATATTGGAAAAAAGTCTTTCATAATGAAGCATCTCCACGCAACAAAACATCCACAACATTATAACTCATAGACAAACTTTCAAAATGAAGAACATCATCATATGTCTAGCTTTTTTCAAGTTGGGGTTTGGATTCCAGTATAACGGATGCAGCCGAGCACCAGTATTTTATATGAAGCGACTGCCTATCTGACCTGTGTTGTGGCCAGTTAATTACTGGGTTACACAATAGGGTAAGGATGCCTATTATGAGATAGGCGCTTAATATGAGATAGCAAGGTATTGGTCAAACTATTCACGTCAGCCATTTGGTGCTAGTGTCGCTTGAATCGACGCGGCAACAGCGCTAAACGTCTGCTAGTGCTCGCCGGCCAACGGCGATCTAAGAACGTGTGCATGCAGGTTATAACATTCTCATAAAACCAAATATTTTTGATCAAATGTTTACAAGGTATGTAACAACTTCATTATTACGTTAAAAGCTCTTAATATATATTTTATTTGTAACTTATATGATCAATTTTAAGATGTAAATGCAGTTTTATTGTGTTTTCTTTTTTAAACAAAAAAATTGGCATCCATTTTGTAAAACTATTATTTTCCTAATATGAGATATGCTGGGGTTCCTAAAATGAGATATCCCATATTGGGGTACACAAAAAGAGCAATTATTCTAGGTGTTGTATTAAATCCTATATTTTTTTATTTTAGATGCCTCCTATCAAAAGGAAGACCTGGGACCACACTGCCATGATACAGGCTGTGAATGCAGTACGAAGAAATGAAATGGGTTACTTAAGAGCTGCAAAACGATTTGGTGTTCCTAAGGGTACCCCCCTTAGGAACACAAAATCGTTTTGTGTTACTAAAGTACAAACAATAATTATTGTTAACCTATTTTGAAGACTGATGCTAGTCTATAATTAATAATTAAAGTACCAAAATATTAAGACTGATGTTTGTCAATAATATTTAATTAATAAGTTACAATAAAAATGTGATTATGACATTGATATTATTTTATTTGTTTGTTTCGGAACATGATTTGTGTACTTGACATTTATATTGTAAAACACCTGTAATCACCTATGTTCACAAAACAAAATAAATGAAATTTATCCCTAAAATTTTAAGGAACCTAATATGAGATACTATCTTATATTAGCAAACCCTAATATCTCATAATAGGAGACCATTTGCCTTGGACATTTTTTCTGGTATTTTTGACTTTTTACAGCATGGCTAGAAAAAGATTGTATTTAGCACTGAATAGCTATTACACAGTTAAAGTCAATTAAATTTCCTATCTAAAACTATATCTCAGAAAGTTTCAAATGTAACAGTTTTGGTTTTATAGTCAAAAATAGAAATGGTATCTCATAATAGGCATCCTTACCCTACTCCATGATAAGACTGACTGGATGTCAGACTATCTGGCAGTAGGCAGTGAGATTGACAGTCATACGGGTGTAACGATTGTCAAAAATCTGCGAATGCCATGGAGAGGTCCCGGTATGGAATGGTTGGTCACCTATCCATGGACCTTGGTAAGCTTTGCTTAACCATAATGATCGCCCCGTGCGGCCACGAGTGCCTCGTAAAATATTATCTACGAACAATAAAGATCAAGCAAACAATGGATCCTTTGTACAGACGCCAGCACATCAACCTACTATAATCTGTCAAATTTCTTTAAAAGATTTACAACTATATCGCTAAAGCATAAGGTTCAAAGTTGATTGGGAAAATTTTACAGTTTCGGGTAGCTCTATGTGCTGGCGTCTGTACAATACGTAGGTACCCAAATAAGTTCCCCGAAAATATGATTAATTTCGATGTATCGATTACAGCGCTAATTAAAAGATTCAATAGGTATCGTATTTATAATGGAAACGTCATGATCATATCATCAAAGTTCAATATAAAACTAAACTCTCGTACAAACTATCTACGAGATCATTGTAATTTACAATCAATTGAGTATTTTTAGAAAACTAGTCCATATTTTACACTTATTTTATAACTTATCGTCGCACATATAAAAGTGTCTCTCATCTGGTTCTCCCCTCGGATTCATTCGCACCGCGTTGCCGTTCATTATCAGTTCTGTAGCATTCGAGTGATCTGTCAACAAAAAGAAAATCGATTACCATCGTCATCGCCGAATTCGTGAATCTCCTACGAGCTACGGTTCAATTCACAAGCCCTTTGTTTGGGAATCGAATCGCTTGAAATGTTAAGCCTATCGACTTTATATCGTCATGCCCGAATATAATCTATCAATTTGATAGGCTTTTGATTAATTTATGAATGGATTACAAATTCCGGTGTCAAAATTCGAGGGGGCACAATTTTCAGCTGTGTTTCGTAAAGACTAATTAAAAATAATGGGTTCAGTAAGAGGTTTTAAGACTTTCAGGACGTTCTCTCCTAGTTTATGAATAAAATAATTCATTTCAATTTACGTCTACCGTGAAATCAATATAAAGTCATTCATATTCGTTATGTACATATTTTGAATAAACAGCTCCTTCCTTGTAATTGTTACCCCCCCTTTTTTTTTTGAGGATTGGAAATCATCAACTCTCCTCCTCCTGCTCCCGCTCTGGGTGGAGCGGAAGGGAGTGTCAGACTCTTACTGACTAAAACCCACCCGTGTTCCTTCCTTCGCCCTTTATGTTCCGGGCCAGCGTTAACCCTTTCGGACAATCCCGCTGACCCGGCAGGCTTCGGCCCTTACGGGACCCTTCGTTTGATGCTGACATCTCTTTGAGGCGCGCGTGGAACACGTACGCGCCGTCCGGCACGGGCCTGGTCCTGATCGGACGGTGAGTTACCCATTACTCTCCGCCCGCAGACCCGCGCCTACGGTGGCCGGGAGTCGTCGCGCGGCTCCCGACGCCCGGGGCGTCTCCCGAAGCGGCTGGGACGGGAGGCTCTCTCCCTCAGCCGTCCCGCCGACTCCTTCGCTAGCATGACTGCTTCGCAGAAGGAGGCGACTGCCCCTTACTCCCTCTCGCTCCGGACCATGGCTTGAACCAGGCCCGGACGCGAGAGGTCGCCGCCGCTGCCAATCGCCTCTACGAGGACACGGCGGTGCCCCTGCGTCAGGCGGTAGGTGAGGGCGCCATGACGCCTCTCTAGCCACTCCTCAAAGAGGGGTCTTACCGCCGCTATCGTGGCGTGCCCTGCGCTGGGTTGCGATAGTCGCTCTTTCCATGTCGCCATGAGATCGCGCCGGAGGTCCGTCCGCTCCGCCGCAATTTGCTGCGGAAGCGGAGTTTCCCCCCGGCGTAGTGCCTCCGCGCGCCACTCATACAGGCGCGCGAGGACTATCGCCTCCAGATCCCATGGCGGCAATCCGGCAAGGAGGCTTGCCGCCTCGCCCGAGATCGTGCGGTACCCCCGGATCAGCCTAACGGCTACCACCTTCTGGGGCGCGTTCAAATAATGGGCGGCTCGCCGCCGCAGTAAACGCGCCCACACCGGGGCCCCGTATAGGGCCATGGACCGCACGACCCCCGCGTAAAGCCTCCGGCAGGAGGTGTTTGGCCCCCTCAGGTTGGGCAGGAGCCACTTGAAGGCGGCACCGGCCCGTTCCAGTTTGGGAGCCAAACGTCGGAAATGCTCGACGAAGTTCCACCGGCTGTCGAGGACGAGACCCAGGTATTTCATCGTCGTCTCGACGCCGATGTGAACCCCTCCTACCGTTAGTTGGGATCCCAATGGTGGCGTGTTCCGGGGCCCATGAAACGACATGGCCTCGGACTTGTGCAATGCCACCTCGAGACCCAACTGCCGGATCCTCTCCACGACTATCGCAACCCCGCGTGTCATCGCGTCGGCCGCCGCCTGATGCGACCTCCCCTGCGCCAGGACTAGCGTTGTCGTCAGCGTAGCAAACCACGCTGACGCCATCAGGGAGGTCGGCCCGCAGCACCCAGTCGTAACCGATGTCCCACAGGAGCGGCCCCAGAACCGATCCCTGTGGGACACCTCACGACACCCCCCCAAAAATCAGCCCTTAGAAAAATAGCACAACTTCACGCAATAGATACTTAACCGACCTATACGTAGGTGCCTTTATGTACCGTAAATAGGCATCTCTCGGGGCTGGTTAGGTACCAACTTAACTTGCAAATTACATTTTCCAAGTATCTAACACTACGCACTATACGGTTCAGGACCTGATTCAGGTCTTAACGCAAAATGACTGTATTTTTGTTGGGTCTAAGTACCTAATATACACCGAGCAATATGAAAAAACACTTAAAATACATGTTTCAGCCACTGCTTTATAAGGGTTTTATTATTTTTTATTCAAATTCTGTGTATAGGTAGTGAAACTTTACACGACATTTTTCGTTTGATGTTAAGGTTAACAATAAGGCTTAGGTACCGAGGCGTGGGTATCTACTATTAAAGTTAACCCGTAGGCCTAAGTTGATAAAATCTTTATAGGTACTTATGTAAATATGTCCCAGCAGAAACATTATAGTCTGGTTATGCTAAATAATAGGCTGGACATGTGGGTAGAGAAATTAATGCCTAAATAAAACGGGTAGCAGAGGGATGTAAAGGGCTAAGGGTAAGACACAAATTTAGTAATTAATAAGATATAAATAGAATAAAGGCTGACGCAAATTTCGGTAGGACGCACCGGGTTGCAAAAATCCTTCTACATTACTTTCGTAGATTTTTTGTGAACCATCACACACTAGAGGCGGGTCGCAACGCACTTTTTAGGGATCCGTCTCTCAAAACGAATGGAGCTCGAAAAAAATCAAACTTCTAAGTCAACGCAATAAAAAAAACGGTCATTTATGCGACATATTTTGATACTCACAAATAAATCAAAACCTATAAGGGTACTTCCCGTTGACCTAGAATCATGAAATCATTCATTTATTTTATCAATCTTTTTTTGCAATTCCTTACTTAAATTTGCAGTTGGAGAATTGACCGTGACGTATATCGATGTATGGGAGAATGTAAAGTTAAGTTTTTGGGATAAATTCATCCCTTCATTGTGCGTGATCCGACACGTACTTTGCCGGTTTTTATATTGTAAGGCGTTGCGTTGCTGCCCGATGTGGTTGCAATGTGCGAAACAACTTTACCAGACAGCAATTTGTTGCAACACACGTTTACAGCACTGCATTGGCAAAAAATTTTCAGCCTTCTTCGTTGGTACCACAGTACCAACGAAGTAGGCTGAAAAATTTTTGCGGTAGCAGAAAATAATGTATTGTTGCGCGCTATTAAATCGGCAGTTTTTATCGTCACGAACCCCAAGCTCGTAACAGTATGAATAAGTATTGAATTTCATACACACATCACTGTATTAATTAAATAAAACTGTAAATATTGAAACTGGTTCTCTGAATGACATGCTCATCGTATGGCATGCCAATTACTTATCAATGGCTGAATGTACAAACAAAACCTACTATTGACTTTAAAATTCACGCTTGAATAATTTAAGTTGTTAATCATGCTGTCATGATGGCTTTCAAGTGGATGAATTTCAACCGATTTCCACTGTTAAAGACTCCTACAAACAGGCGCGACACGCGATATAATCGCACGCGACACAAAGGTACCGCTCGTTGCGCGACTTGCGGTGCCTTTGTGTCGCACGCGATTTTATCGCGTGTCGCGCCTGTTTGAAGGAGCCTTAAGGCTCAGACAGGTGACTCTGGTGGAGCAATACACTGAATCTCGTAATACCCTAGATACACTGAATCTCGTAATATATTTCATATATCCTTTTATGACATGAATACCTAACTACCCGTACTACCACAAAATTACGTTTATGATAAGTTATCTCGTGACATCTATAAATTTTGGGCTACCAGTCAGATAAACGCAAAATATTATAAGGGGCTCAGGGTTTCGAACGTAAACGCATTTAAAGGTAGTACTTAGAGTACCAAAAACGTTTATCCTTGGTTGGCCGAACCCTAAGTATGTAAGTTAATGTTTTGCCTCCGTAACTAAATACCTAAACATAATAAATTATAAACTCAATTTCAGGCAGACGTTATCTCACGTACGCACGGACGTAAAAATATCGCGGAGAGATTTCATCGCGCACTGGATTTTTAACTCTTAGTGTTAAGCCGAGCATTGAAATTCCAAAAGAGCGCATCCCAGCGCACTAGATTTTCAACTCAAACTCAAACTCAAAGCATTTATTTCAATTAAACCATTTACAGGCACTTTTGAATTGTCAAGAAGTCGGTCAGTCAGAAAATATGAAGCTAGTTGCCCATTCCAAAGCGTAGGTACCTATGGAGAAGAACGGGCAAGAAACTCCATGGACACTCTTTTTAAATAATATTTTACAAAAATATTAGTTACATCATTACTTTTGATATTAAAATTATATAATGTGAGAACGATGTAAAAAATAAAAAAACGTACGCGTTAAAAGCGTCCAGAAAAACAAATAGTCAACAAATAGTACTTAACAAACAACAATTCAAAATTAAAATAATTAAAAATAAGCCGAGGCAGCTAAGTGATGACCAGCCCCAACTGACGGCGCCCGTTCACGAACATGACGCATAAATCAGCACCATTCAGCTCAACCATTTTGAAGGGAGCTACTCCCAGTGTTAGGGGCCATTCAAGTATTACGTAAGCACTACAGGGGGGCGGGGGGGTCTTTCCTTTGCTTATTTTTGATGACATGGGGGATGGGGGGTCTGGATGGTGATTACGTCAGCAGTATTTATTTTTTACTTTTTCGGATTTTCTACAATATTTAGTCGATTTTGGTTTGAACACATATGGCAACCCTACTTGTCTATGCTTGAAAACGAAACGCATATAACTGCTGTTCATGAATCAATAAGGAAACCAGGAACACATTTTTTTTCAATGTGTTCTGGTTTCTTTATTGATTGCATGCATGATGTTTACGTAAGCATGGGGGGGGGGGGGTAAGAGCTTTGCTTACTTGTGCTGACGAGGGGGAGGGAGGGGGCTAATAATTGCAAAAAATCTGCTTACGTAATACTTGAACGGTCCCTTAAGCCGAGCATTGAAAATCCAAAAGAGCGCATCCCAGCGCGCATTAAAACATACTGTTAAATTTTCAACTCTCGGCGCTAAGCAGTTCGTTGAAATTCCAGTGCGCGAAAAAAAATCGCCGCGGGAATAAGGCACCCGTGCGTATCTGGGTCTAATGTGACCCTACACGTCAATGAGTTATGGTCATTATTTCCTTAATTAATACTTTCACAGACTACCGGTACTTTCACGAGTATGATATGTAATAGATACTAGTTTCCTATTCTCTAGAGCTTCAAATACACTCACTCCCTAACAAATATAGGTAAACCTTGACCCAACTTAAAACCATGTCATATTACCTCACGTTTACACCAAGCCATAACATATATTCTACATGCTCACTGTTCGTTTCTGGCTTTGTATAATATATAATGATTTCTTAAATTTTGTAAGAACCATGGATCCGTTTATTATGAATATTATGATGTTGACTTGAAAGAGCGTGGCATTTGAGAATATGTCATGCTCACATAAATGTCTCACTGATAATCGAGCGTGTGTTGGATCATTCGGTGCCCTACAAAATGGTTGGGCTGGATGGTGCTTATCCACGCGTCATGTTCGTGAACGGGCGCCGTCGGTTGAGACTGGTCATCTCTTAACTATTAGGGCTTATTTTTAATCTTATATTTAGAATTCTTTCTTCATTTGATTTTTTAACATTGTTTTTAGATATAGAAGCAACATGAATAATGGACCAACGAAGGATATTGTAATATCGTGATTTAAAAGAGTGTTCTTGGAGTTTCTTGCCTGTTCTTCTCCATAAAGATCTGCGTTTTGGAATGGGTAACTAGCTTCAAATTTCTGACTAACTGATCGACTATTTGACAATTCAAAAGTGCGTATAAATGGTTTAATTGAAATAAATGCTTTGAGTTTAAGTTCGCATTTATCGTTTACCTACGCCAACAATTTGCTTAAAATGCGTGTAAATGGTCTAATTGAAATAAATGCTTTGAGTTTGAGTTTAAAAGTTCGCATTTATCGTTTACGCCAAAAATTTGCTTAAAGGCTCCTGCAAACAGGCGCGAAGCGCGACGCGAATCACGAGCGACACAAAGGCACCGCTCGTTGCGCGACTTGCGGTGCCTTTGTGTCGCGTGTCGTGTCGCGCCTGTTTGTAGGAGCCTTAAAGCGCAACAGAGTCACTGATCAACGGTGCAGGTTTGGGAAACACAAGGCAAGGGTATCACATATTATGCCCCATTGAACAAAACTCATTTCGTTCATAACAGCTGAAAGCATAAATGACAATCGTTTCAAGCTGGCGTCCAGGAAAACTTATATTTATTACAAATAAAATAGATTTTATCGCGTGTCCCTTCAGCTTATTGGTTCGTGTAACAACTGCCGATATGTTTGGCAAAGCGGTCAAACACATTTGAACGAGCTGCGGGGTAATTGGGTAACACAGTATCAGTAACATTGGCTTCCATTTTGACAGTTCATCAACATTCATTGCGTTATCTGCGTTGTTGGACAGACAAATTTTCGAGCATATGAAAGCAATGGATTAAAATCTTTCAAAATGATTCAAATTGAGATTGTGTTACGCAATTAGGGTGCAAGTGAGTTGTAGTGACCCAGTGGTATAGGCCACGACTGACGAATTGGAGGTCGTGAGTTCGAACCCAGGCAAGCACTTTGTGTACTTAATTTCATCACCACTGCTCTCAAAACGGTGAAGAAAAACCTCGTGAAGAAACCGGCATGTCCTAGAATCAAAAATGAGAAGACATGTGACAACCGCCAACCTGCGCTGGGCCCGCGTGGTGGATTACGGCCTACTCTAGAGGAGGTGGGAACATTATGGGGCTGAGTATGCATTTGAACGATGTCAATTAGAAAAACCACGAGAAATGACACTAAACATTCCGAGCCTTTTGTATGGCTCAAACGAATCGATCCATATAAAAGGAATTTTAAAGGCTCCGTCAAACAGTCGCGACACGCGATAAAATCGCGCGCGACAGATAGGCACCGCAAGTCGCACAACGAGCGGTGCCTTTGTGTCGCGCGCGATTTTAGCCTTAAGGCTCCACAAACAGGCGCGACACACGATAAAATCGCGCGCGACACAAAGGCACCGCTCGTTGCGCGACTTGCCGTGTCTTTGTGCCGCAAGCGATTTTATCGCGGGTCGCGCCTGTTTGTAGGAGCCTTTATTGTGTATACATATGGAAAGTTTTCTACTTCTACGTGTTAACGTCAGATGAAAAGAATTTTAATTTCCGTGAGGACAGAATCAAATGTGGTGAAAATTGCTTTTATACATAGGCACCGAACTCACTTTCATGGGAGGTGCGCAGGCAAAGTTGAAATTGAAAATAAATTGCGATACCGCAGAAATACAGTTTCTCATTTGACGACGAGCACAAGTCTTTTAACTTTTATTTAACTCTAGGATTATTTCTTTCGGGGTTGATTTACGGAAACCAGTTCTAGGAAATAAACCCATTTCTATAGACAGCGTGTATCATCAGAAAGGTTTTTAAGAAAGGTTTGGTTAGGACAAGGCCTTTGGGTTCGAATAAATGCCACAAGGGTCGCGTGTTCGCGTGATAATCGCTTTGGTTAGGAGAGTCGACTACTATAATTTAATGATGTAAACTTTTCTACATATTTGTTTTAATTTAAATGTTTTATTTACCATGCTGCGGTGTCGAGCGCGAAGTGGTGCTCCGTCTTTTTGAATGTCATGCTCTGCTAAAAGTCGATATGTCGCGATAGTTTCTCTGGCTTACTGCAACAAAAACAACAAATATTAAAATAACTTTGTAAGTACACACGCAAAACCATGTTACTACAGTCGCGTGTAACTTAATCAAAAATACACGTAGCCTAAGAACTGAAGGCCATTCCATTAATAAACATTCTAATAAAATCTAGTCGTAATCTCATCTCTGCCATAATAAACGACAGAAACTTCGACAAAAATGTAGGTAGATTATAGGTATTTTTGACAAATTGAGACTGAAATAATTGAAATTAGAATACGAACGTTCTTAAAATACGAAAACTGAAAATCACCGCACATATTTTTAACGCAGGGCGGCACTAAAATGAAATCATGTCAAGCGTTATCGGCTAGTCATTATCACACTCCGACTACAACTCAATAAGCACTCGAGAGACGGAAGCTTGCGAGGTGTCCATTTATGAATTTATTTATTGATTTAAGGCTCCTGCAAACAGGCGCGACGCAAAGGCACCGCTCGATGCGCGACTTGCGGTGCTTTTGTGTCGCGCGCGATTTTATCGCGTGTCGCGCCTGTTTGAAGGAGCCTTTAGGATCTGCAACAAAAGATGTACACAATACATGACACATAAAATAAAGTGCAACATCAGGTATTAAGTAGGTGCACTCCTTCACTTATAGAAGACCACAGCATGCACAATAAAATTAACAACTAAGCTAACAAAGTTAAAATATTAATAACTAGCAGCGCCCCGCGGTTTACCTGCGTGAGTTTCCGTAGGAATATCGGGATAAAAAGTATTCTATGTGTTAATCCAGGAAATGGTCTATCTATGTGGCAATTTTCATCCAAATCTGTTCAACGGTTTAAGCGCGATTAAGTAACAAACATCCAAACATCTTCACAAACTTTCACATTTATAATATTAGTAGGTTATACAGTAAAATATTAAAAAGAACACAAACTTTTCCAAACTTTAACTACGTTTGGAAAAGATTGTGTGTCCATTGTATTCGGTCGTTGACATTTTAATAGCTAGCAGCAAAGTCAAGTGATTTTTATGGTCCCTGAAAAGTTCAATAGAGGATCAGTGTTTTATTCGATCGTCATTATGCTACCTGCACGACGTCGCCGCTGATCATCATCATTTGTGCAGCTTTTTCCTAGCTATGTATGTTAGGGTCGGCTCCCAGTCTATCTGCCACTGATATAAAATATAATTAGTGCTATACCTAACTGTGCTAGAATTCAAAATTGGTAATTGTGTACGGGAATGGCGTTCGGGGCGGACCTCACATGTTTTTCGTACGACTCTGACAGAAGCTGTGAATAATGGAACTGTTGGAATTTACTTCCTGGATGATCCCGGAGGAATTGAATAAAGTTCCTAATTTCATTGCTTTTGGCGAGGATCCGATCGCAGAATGAAGCCCTAGCATTGGCTTCATCTGGAACAGCAGCAACTTTGTTACAAGGCGGACGTACTGCATATTCTGCCTTGAAATTGCAACTGAACATACAAATCATCGAGACATCAGCTTGCAACATCGCCAAAAAATATCAACAGATAACACAAATTTTAACAATCTTCTTAATTCCTGGATGGGGTTATATGCAGTAGAGAGAATGCAGAAATTCCGATATCTCGAACAATTTCAAACTCGCCCGGAGCGTGCCGCAGTTTGTTATTGTGTTTCTGAGAATTTTCTTAATAGTATTATCGAAATGCAACCTAGCCACATATTAAGCTTTCGTCTGCTTAAGAACACTAGACTAAACAGTGTTTAATGTATGGTCAGGGAAATTCATTGATAAGCTGCTAAGAGACCATCTCAGACATCGACCTACATGGTCTTCATATAACCTGACCAAGATTATGTCTGGATTTTAAAAGAGACTATGACCTCTGAGTTTGTTTCGGCCTTTCTTCTCAGAGTAGTCAGATAGGAAACGCCGACCTCATCTAGTTATAAAAATATGATTGACGTGTAAAAGTGTTTTGTGTAAACCTACTTACAAAATAAAATCATTTATCATTATCATTTAAGCTTATCAATGAATTTGCCGTGTTATAGTCATTGCAAAGTAATTATATCAGTTGTGATTTGAGATTGAATATACGGACAGTTTATGTTGGTGGTCAATATGCTTAACAATTAATTTTTCTGACTTTTATATAAACACTTTTGTAGGTTAAAATATTGCTACAGTCCTCGATGCATGTCACCTCTGTTTAAAAGGTAGCAAGCGCATTATATCAAACTATGTCCATTGAGTATTAGTGGTCTGGCAACGGTCTCTCTCTTTTACAGAGAAGTAAATCATTTATATTTCAGAGGACCCTTATTAGTATTACTTTAGCTCGTGGCATTTTGGCGATTTGAGCCCATGTTTAGATAAGATGTAATTTGAAAAGTAAGATATAAAAGATTTTTTCTTTCGTATTATTCACAACGACTCATTGGTTTCCAAATTATCCACGTAATTCGCTCACCAACTTCGCAAAATATTTCACAATTCCGGAAAACACCGAACGTTCGATAAATGTTGGCATTTTAATGTCAGTCAATTAATTAGAAGTAAAAGCTTTCCAATTGTAACATACATATGTTACGAGTGAGAATGATTAACATTCTGTTTTTATCGCTTCCATTCCGAGTTTAGCTTTTAAACAATTTTAACCACAAGGAAAGTATTAAGCTTCGTTTTGAACTCCCAACTTTATTATGGAGAGAAGTTTAACAATTAGAACATCATGTATAATTATTTGTTATACATAATTGAATGTGAGACACATAATTTTAATTACTCTTTTAAGTAAAATATAATTTTGAAAGTTATTCCAAGAAGAATGATGAGAATAATATCACTTGCATATACAACATGATAATTGTCACAAGATATTATAGATATCTTTACAAAGGCTTTAGCTACGTTACACGGCAAGATTTTACACAAAGAACGCCTTGTATCTTGGGTTCTGTAGTTATCATTATCGAGCTCGAAACTTTTATAGCCTCTTAGGCATGTTATAGTTGCAAAGACATAAAAAAAATTGCGTCAGTGGTGTGTGTCAAGTGAAACCGTGAAGAGGTTTTTTCTAATCTGTTCCTAATCTCTTTACGACTTTCATACTATTCCAAAGTCTTTCACTGAAAAAGGTACCAGCATTGGAAACTTGGTAACAAGTGGATTCATTGTAAACTATGAAGATAAAGCTAAACCAATAAAAAATAATTACGTTATCTTTCTATGTATGTCAAATATCTATGAAAATAACAACGAACACGACATAAGTCAACAAAGGTTGTAAATACAACCTAAATAAACAAGTTCCAAAAAAGCTGTCTCGACGTTTCATTGTTATAGAAATAAAATAAACCGAAATAAAACAATAGCTAGGCTAAAATTAGGTATTTTCGTTAACAACTCGACTCATTTAAATAATGAGTCGAATTGTTAGCGAAAATACGTCAGGAATGTTAGTAATGTAGCTGTATCTACAACGCCACATGCGAACTACACATCATACTGACGTCACACAAAATCCTGCAACTCGCAAGCAGAGTTTACCGCGCAACTAGCATATATAGGTACTAACTGTCCGATATGAATCATTGGGCAGTTGCCCGCCAGGCAGACACCCGTCTGGTCGGAAGATCCTCCCTTTTCTATGGAAGAGGAGTGAACTTTTACACCCTGTTCCTCATCCCTCTATAGTTATGTTAAAGCTGTTCTATTATTTGTATTTTAAGCAAAAGAGAATTATTCGTTGGAATTAAAGAGCTGTCTCACAGAAACCACTCCAAAGAGCATAATTTAACGTAGAAATGGGTCCATTAGAATATACCTAACAAACGTTATAATGACCGGCCAGTGTCACAAAAGCTAACTAGACTTTAGTGTATCAGATTATGACATTACCAAACTTTACTAAAAGGATAAACCCGACCACATTAATTATAAGGGACCTACATGTTAGGTTTATTTACTCTTGCCAGCCCAAAATTCAAGTTTGTGTACTTAGGCTTATGCCATGCCCACGGCTTTGTCCTCCTAGAGGTCGGAAAATATCCCATGGGAACTTACTTCTGTGATAAAAAGTGAAGTATGTGTTAATCCAGGTTATAAACTATATCTGTGTGCCAATTTCATCCGAATCTGTTCAGCCGTTCTTGTGTGATTGAGTAACAAACATACAAACTTTCACGTTTAAAATTTGATGAGTAGGATTAGCCTAACTTAGGAGAGATCGCGTATAATGACTTTTTTGTTTTATGAAGAAAGCCGAATATACAGCTTTTACAGTAAAAATGTTGCAAAATAAGACAAGTATCTGACTTAAAAATGGAGATAGGAAAGCCAATGACATGGCAATTACGTACTCTGTAAGTCATTTTATTTTTCAGTGATACTCGAAATACGAAAAAGGATCCAAAGATTATCACCGATTTAAGCTATCAAGTTATTTCGCGGTTGTGTTAACTTAAACACTTGAAATGACGATTCCGATTTTTTAATTCGTTCTTTAACTTATTCGGTGTTTCGTTTCTCACTTTAAAGACTGTGGTAAAGAGCAAAAATTTAAGAGAAATTGCCACTCACCGGGGATCTAACTACAGTACCCGGCGATAAATATTGCACATCGACCTTTGGAAAGAGACAATCGGCTAATTTTGGCTTCGTAGAGCGTTATCTCTGTCGCATGAAATACAAACAGTCCGGTATCTATTAAGAGCTGTTAAAACAATTATGATTTCTTTTGATAATTATTTTTATTCTTTGTACAAAATACACCAATTTCCAAAGGTCGATGTGCAATATTTATCGCCGGGTACTGTAAATCAGTTAGTTGTCATATTTGTGTTTTTATACAAATACTAGCGGCTACCCGCTACTTCGCCCGCGTGAAATTTCTTGTTCCCCCGACCCACCCCATCATATCGCATCACCCGCTGTTACTTAGTTTTTGCTTGGCGTTCTTTCTGACTTTTTGCTCGGCTCCGTGATGTTAATATAGCAATCCTCAAGAATTGGGCTATCAAATGCAAAAATAATTTTTCAAATCCGACGGGTAATTCCAGAGATTAGCGCGTTCAAACAAACAAAAAACATACAAACTCTTTAGTCTTAATAAATGATAGAAGTAGGTATCGATCCATAATCGCTGCAATCAAATTTTAGACGGAACATCAATTTATTTCGGTCCAAATCCTTTTGAATTTAGCTAACAACATCGGAATTAACTTTTAATCAATGAGGCTCATCGGATTTGTTGATCCCCGAAGTAATAAATCCCGGAAGCTCTCAATTTATCGGAAACGTTCGAATTTCAGTGAGTTTCCATATTTTTTTCACAAAAGTATGTGATCGTCCAATTGAGTTGACTAATGTAAGTAGGTATGTAGGTAGGTACGTATTCTGAAGGAACGTGAACAAATGTGGTAAGGCGTTATTGATCGAAGGGCGTGGCTGCTAATAATGGGGGATTTACACTAGGTCTATTGTCACCGAGCGGCTGGTCACTTACCTACCAAATCGCCACCCCATTTACACAGTTTGGTAAAAATTGCAGGTGACTAGGTACTTAATTTTCCATCAAAATTTCGACCTTCATGCGGCGCGTGTGAGCTGCGACTTAGCATTTTCACGACAAAAGTCTTAACCTACTCTAGGACGACTTTCGTCGTGAAAATGCTGTCTTTGGAACTTGCAATTTTAGTCATATGCGGCCTAGCCGAATTGCCATCATTAGGCTGTCTATTTTCGCTGTGTAGCGAAAATCGTGCGGCTATAGTGACCTGTGTAAAGCCAGAATAAACTATCATCATCATCATCAGCCTATAATGTTCCCACTGCTGGGACACAGGCCTCCTCTCAGTGAAAGGGAGGGGGCCGTTATCCACCACGCGGGCCCAGTGCGGGCTGGTAGAGAATAAACTATCGTTTGCGGTATTCATTTACCGACTTTATTTATGGTGGCAGAAATTTTGATGTTTCTCATTAAATTGTGATTATGTTCTTTATTAAATTGTTGACGGTTGAAGTATACAGTGTGTATCAGAAAGGTGTGGTCATATTTAAGGGTGTGGTACAGACCATCAAACTGTACATTATGAGACCAACATCAAAATCGCGAAAACAAATTAACCGTCGCATATATTTGAAGTTTTGTTTGAGAAAGCTGATATTTTTTTCGCGATTGCGATGTTGGTCCCATGGAGAAAACTGTTCACCTTTCTGATATAGGCTGTATATAATATACACAAGGTCAATATTGTAGACACACAAGGACTTTTCCATATTATCTCCTCAGCTAGATTAACAGAAAAGCAAACAGTCCTTTGAGAATACATAACTTATGTCAAACGCAACCGCTGTCATTTGCAGCGAGAAAAAAAAAACAAAACACCGTCAAGCAGAAAACAAAGGAAAGCACACAAACAAGGAAAAGAAAAGAGATAAACATAATCATGTCCCTTTCTGTCTTCAGAATGCCGTATCAAGTTGAAGCCGTCTTTGAAATACTAAGCTTGAAATATACTCGAGCGAGTTACTGGACTTGATAGTAAGAAACTAATTAAACTACGCACTTATGTCTGCCGTGGTTTTGTGACCTTGACATACCTAACTAAGGAAGCGTTAGCAAAATTAATTATTCTACTCTCTGTTTGTTTTCTACGCGGTAGTATCATGCAAATGGCTAAATATTTTAATGCTAAATATTTTAATTACAGGAAGTGCTTACCAGAAAAGGATTTGTTCATTTCTAACTTCTTCAAGTCGGTGGATATTGCTGTTTTTGGTGTGCAACACCAACATAACACCAGTTGGAAGTAGATCCGAAATCTGTGAACAAAGAAAATTAATAAAAATCCATTGTTACTGTTGTATATTATATGTATTTAGCGAGAGGGCAACACTGTCTGTCGGGAAGTGTTCGATGGTAAAACGCCACCATTATTGTATTTATGGTCAGTTAAGTAATAAACGTGTGTTCATCAAAGTAATAACGAGCGTATTAATTAATTACACCTACGAAAACAAAAATAACACTATTCTAAAGTCAAAGTCAATGATCTTCATTAATTGTGAGACAGTGGTTACAAAGTTGTTATTGAGTCATTTTGTTGTGCGTTTGTGCACTGCTCCACCATGTTAGGCATGCAATAGTTTGAACATTTTTTATGACCTAAGTTTATGTGATTATATTAATTCAAATAGACATTTTAATTGAAATAGAGACATAAAAAAAACAGTCTGGCGCTAACTTCTCACGAATCTGTCGGCCAAAAAATCATGTATATTTACCATTATGGTATATTTACCAAGAAGTCATTTAATTTTTTCCTTAAAAAAATTTAATGTTTTCAAATTTCTGTTATTTGTTTAGGAAGCTTATTATAAATTCGTGATGACATTCCGAAGAAACTTTTAGAAAGTGAGGCTGTCATGTTTGCTATTTTGTCGGAATGCCGACAACCTGCAGGTTACTAAATTTTTCCTTATTGGTTTTTATAAATGTAGTGACCTCATAGATATAGAGGACAGGAAAGGTTAAAATCTTAAGCTTCTTAAAATATGGCATACAGCTATCTGGGACACGTATGCCACAAACAACTCTAAGACACTTCTTTTGCGCCCTAACGAGTTCTCTGTCTGTAGCATTCCCCCAATAAATTAGTCCATATCTAAGCGTAGACGTTACGTAGGCATGACAGGCGGTTTGTTTGTACTGCTGCTTAATTTACAATCTTAGATAATCTGTATAAAGCGTAGGAAGATTTATTTAGTTTTTTACACACCTTATCAATTTACGTTTTCCATGACTATTCAACAAAATAATACTCTCACTTTACTTATTATTATAAATTGCGAAAGTAACTCTGTACATCTGTTTGTCTGCCTGCAACCTTTTTACATGTTAACGGTTGATGAATTTGGCACACAGGTGGACCATGACCTGGGTAAAGGTCAGGACATATTACTTAATAATAGGTTTAGCCCACGACTTCGTACGAGTGAAATTTCTTGTTCCCCGACCCACATCACATCGCCTGCCCGCGCCATTATGTACTTCGTTTTCGCTCAGCGTTCTTTCTGACATTTTTGTTTCAAATCTGGTAGTTCCAGATTAGCGCGTTCAAACAAACAAACTCTTCAGCATTTTCATTAGCATAAATTAAGTACTTTTACTTAAAAAGCTTCTTTGTTAATATGCATTGAACATTACAAAATATTAAGTGAAATAAATTGTTTCATTTAGAAATAACTTTATCCATTACCCACTATTTAATTGCTTTTAGTATCGAACTTTCAAACAAATAAGTTCTTCAGACTAACTCCAAATACAATGTAGTTAATTAGAAACTTATTTATCTTTCCTAATATTTTCACGTCGCCGCCGCCGGCTGGACCGATGAACTTTCATAGTCTGTTAGGAATATGAAGACATTTTGTAGGTTTTCAGGGATGCGAAACGTTTTAATACCGTTAATTATTTTTTTTTTGTCAGATCTCGTCCGTTCCTATGTTTTATTATGTTTCTTTGTTCATACAAAGTTAACAGTAGTTTTCTATTTTTAAAACTATGCCCCTCAAAACCGTTTTGTCAGTTTACCTGCGGGAACACTCCAATTACCTGTATCTGCTTATTGGAGTTTTAGAGAATTATTTCGGTGGTTTTCATAGTCAACTAAAGTGTTGTAGTTTGAAAAAGCATCTAGCTAATCTAGCAATTCTAACACTATCAATTTGTACAGGGTGGAAGGGGACATCGACGCGCAAACTGAAACTATGAATTCGGCACATGATTCTAGGACCCAAGCGTAAAAGTTAATATTCGTCGATTACCAAAAAAAAATATCTGCTGTTTCAATAGGTGGCGCGTCAAAGTCCTTGCCAACCCTTTTACTGTACCTACCTATGGATTATCTACTTATGGCAAATCCTTCTCTGCTATTCGTTTGTCCAAAGAAAACCGGGCAAGAGCGGGTCGGACTCGCGCACCGAGGGTTCCGTACCATCATATGTTTTTAAATTTTCATCGCCAAGGCCTATATTCGTTAGAGAATTTTAACACTGCGCACTGCGGTGTAGAATATTGTAGTTTTAGGTCAGCGCCATCTCTTGACCGATAGTAGAACTAGTGTAATATTTGTTAATAATTTCTGAAAAATTGTGCTATTTAGAGACATCGTTTTATTTTTCCTGTAATCTTTACATAAACTTCTATCACATAGAATTATTTCAGATTTTTCTCTTCGCAAACTTCGGAAATAAGGGGGGACGGATTTTTTTTTTACATTCTTCATGAAAAATCGAAAACTACCCGACAAAAAAAAATGTTTGAGAATGTGCAAACTGCACTCTGTCATATAATACCCTACATGCTCTAGGAGCCCCACTTCTAATTTTTCAGACCCCCTTTCAGTCACTGTTGCAATAAGAAAAAAGAAAAAAAAGTTTTTATTTGCAAAATAGTTGGGCAATCGTCATCTAAAACTATTCCAAATTTCAAGTTGATAGCATCTAGTTCTTGAGATATCCAGCTGTGACAGACAGACAGACAGACGACTGAGTCTCACCATAAGGGTTCCGGTTTACCATTTTGGTACGGAACCTTAAAAACGTTCAAATTAGGAACATAATTTATTTGTACACATAAAGCGTGATTGCTAAAGTCCAACTGTCAAACTAATATGTATTTCACCACTTCGCGCGTCGCCTTGGCTGAAAGTTACAGGCAGAAAAGGAGAGTGCCTGAATTAGTGTGTAAAATAAGTAAAGTGTAACAAAGTAGTGAGCACAATAAGAAAGATTAAATTGAGTTTGACATTCATCAATTATTTTATTGTACTAACAAGTTTATTCCAAATGCGATTGTTTGTGGAGATGTTTGTTAATCACTTCACACAATTAGGTACGTACTTCTAAAGATGAGAACAGTTGAAACATTGGAAACATTCCAAGCAGGTTGTTTACAGAAGCGCTCCAAACTTTCAGTAGATTTATTAAGGTTTCAAAGCTCTTTAAGAGATTTCAGTAGTCTGGTGAAGTCACGAATGCCTGGTATTATTCTATCCTGTTATCATTTGATAGTGTTAGGTAAACAAATGACAACCGTAAGGGAAGGTTAATGTTGACGTGTAGTTTTACTTCACTCAAGGGTGCATTACGTGCCTAAACTTATCTACAACCATCTTTGCCTTCTGTAGTTTGCTTACTTTTATTTTTCCCTTTCTTTTTCTATAATTTCTGCACGAGTTATAGTAACTACGAGGATGTAGTAAAATAATGCTGTCATTGCAGCCTTTTTGGCAACTTTTGAACATGAAATTCAGCACAGTTGCAGTCGATAAATAAAAAACCGTGATGAATTATAATTCATCACGGTTTTTTATTTATCGACTCAGCATCAATCCGCAATTTAATAATATTGTCAGCGTAGGAACGAATACATTCAACACTGTATTTCGAGCTCCAAATAATATTCAATGCATTTTTTTATTGAGAGCACAGTTAAGGCTCTTTCAAACAGGCGCGACACGCGATAAAATCGCGCGCGACACAAAGGCATCGCAGTCGCGCAACGAGCGGTGCCTTTGTGTCGCACACGGTTCACTTCACGCGTCGCGCCTGCTTGCAGAAGCCTTTACGCCAAAATCTACGCAGACCAAAGCGTTGTTCGCGTTCACGGGCGTAACAGCGATTTACGTAGCGAGTTAAAATGTTTAAAAAGTGGTAGGTATATCTAAACAAACAAGGTTTTCAAGATTTTATGTGGCCAGCTTGCTCTCCAAATCTATGAGCAAAATGACATGAATTAATCATATTATCTACCAATGTACACATTCCAACTATGTTCGGAACTGGGTCGTAGAATTTCTGTCCCAACTTTCTTGAGTTACAAAACTTACGTGTCCTAAACTCCTGACTATAGATAAGTTTCAGGTTTAATACTGACAACAATTCTACACCGAGAAAGAGATATATTTCGTTGGCACAGCCCCTAGGCTATTCATTCTATCTAGCCAGTATTGTTCTTTATTCCATAATCAAAACAGGTTTTACATAATCAAATTGAACCGAACAATTTATAATGCAGTTGTTTCCAACACCAATAAAGAAAGGGACATTTTGAACTAAAAAAATGTATGGGACTGAAATAAGCTACCCAAAACCGCTAAGGTAGCCCGCGAAATTCAAATTTTATTAAATTTTTTACGATTTTTCGGTCAGTACGTTGATTTAAATATGATTCGCGACTGTAACAAATATGTATTTACAAAAATTATAATCATTAGAATCAGTAATACAACTTGTTAAGTTAGTATAATCCTAAAATGTCAAGATTTCATGAAATAGTAATTCAGTAGGATTACTTGGTCTTAGAGAGTTGTGTTGATGACTTTAATGATTTGAATTCTGTAAATATATATTTGTTACGGTCTCAAATCATATTTAAATCAACGTACAACTTAATACTGGTCAGTATTAAGTTGCAAGCAATTGCAAAAAACGTAAAAAAAATTGAATTTCGCGGGCTACCCTGGCGCAAATGTTCTTAAGTAACTTTTTAGATTTGTATCCTGCTTATGCGTATAAGTTTCATTAAAATCGTTTTATTAATTTCGAAAAACAAGGGCTTGAAAGTTTGTACGGTAAATGCTCTTAAAATGGATTCAAAACTATAAAAACCTGTACATATGCTTGCCTATTCACTTTGTATATTCTTTTAATATAGTCGACATATTTTTCGTTAGTTATATGTAAAATAATAGTATCAACATCAACTTTAATTTATGATACTTATTAACTAAGAGTTTGTTTCAACATTTATACATTCAAAATGCCTGGTAACCAGCAATTAGTTGAAAACTGTACGTGACAACAAAGGGAAAGTGGACAAGACAGACATAGACATGTCGCAGACCTTCATCATACAAACTATTGTACACAAACCTACCTAAATATTTTACGATGAGGAAAGACGTCACCCTTCCTTTAATCGTTTGTCATATTATAACCATCTCTTATCTATGAATCATAAAAGCGCTCACCCTTCCTGTTGTTTTATAGTTATTGCGGTTAGACTAACCTCGGTTAGTAATAAAACAGGCTCAGAGATTTCCAGATATTATCACTGAATTAAATTGTTATAACTTACATAAATACTTACGGTTGAAATGCGATTTTAACACTACACCAACGCTCGCTTTCCGCGAAACAATAAAAAGGGATAGTAGCAACGAATTAACCGCGACCTTGAAACTTTTAATTATATTTTCAGATTCAATATTGAATCATCGACCTCTATCCCACTGCAAAATTTAAAGTGAACAATATTCCAGCAATTAATCATGGATAAAACAAACACCGCTTTTGTTGGTCACGTGAAAAACTGCGTTCTAGGTAAATATACATAAGTTTCAATATAAAGGACAGTATTAATGGTAGTCTGTATACAAGGTCAAATTAGATTAACTAGCGAAACTCCACAAACGTGATCGGTATCGATATCTAAACACTATAAAACAAAAAAAAAAGTATTTTTCAACTCATACTTCAAGTAACAATACTAATAGCGGTCATCGACCCCAAAAAAAAACCATGAAATCTTTTTATTTTTATTTTATCGTGATACCAATCACGTCTGTAGAGTTCCAGTAGCAAAGAGTACCTAAACTGAGCTCTCATTAGACTCAATAAATTCTACACGACTGTCTGCTTGTATTGTTTGCTAAGAAAAAGAAAGGTGCTGATTTATGCGTCATTTTCGTGAACGGGCGACGTCAGTTGGGGTTATTGTACATTCGTCACAAAGTAAATTCGTCACATTTTTTAAACTCCATACATTGAAAGTGTATTCGTCACATGCATAAAAAATATGTGTAAACTCGTCACAAGTCTGCATAGGTACATATTTTTTGCATAAAGTACTGGTAGAAAACAAAGTTATTGATTTTTAGTGCTCAAAATGAAAATGATTTCCAAATTTTTGTTTTCTCCTGCGCTCCTACACATGCTATCACGCGCTCGCTCTATCTATCTCATTCTATCGGTACCGGTCATGTTATACCGGAAGATGTTATTATTCCACAAAAATATCAGGAAAATCAGCCTATTGCAATAAATATATTGTACCTAAGTAAAAGTGCGCCTTTTTATTTAGATGCAAATTACCAAAAAAAAAAGATGATCATGATGATGTCACGCTATCCTTGACAACGCGGGCTTAAAAACGAACAAAACCAGACAATATTACCGTATATTTTAGCTGTAAGTAGAACTGTGATTTTATGTGAATTTCTATGATTATGAAAAATAAAGAAATAACGTTTTATTCTTTATTGTTTGATTTTTCTGCTGTCTGTACGGAAATAAACAATATGGCGGATTTTCTTTCATAAACATAGAGTTGTGACGAGTTTACACATACTTTTTTTCGTGGCGAATTTACTTTGTGACGAATGTACAATAAACCCGTCAGTTGGGGCTGGTCATCACTTAGCTGCCTCGGCTTATTTTTAATTATTTTATTTTTGGATTGTTGTTTGTTAAGTTCTATTTGTTGTACTCTGGACGCTTTTAACGCGTACGACTTTCTTAATTTTTTACATCGTTCTCACATTATATAATTTTAAAATCAAAAGTAATGATGTAACTAATATTTTTGTAAAATATAATTTTAAAAATGTGTCCATGGAGTTTTTTGCCCGTTCTTTTCCATAGGTACATACGCTTTGGAATGGCTTCATATTTTCTGACTGACCGACTTCTTGACAATTCAAAAGTGCCTATAAATGGTTTAATTGAAATAAATGCTTTGAGTTTGAGTTTAACCCTTTGATTGATTAATGAGCAGACACAATAGAAGTTAATTGTTCTTATGTCGCACTGTGTAACATAAGACATTCGAGAGGTTAAGTATATAATTCTTACAGGCAGAATGCAGAATTTTACGAAAGCACCATTTTAGGCCACCTTATGACGCCATTCATGAATAGAAAACGAACTTGTGTGTAAACCTAGTCATTTCAAAACACATAACGCCGCGCATACTTAGTGCACAAGCTATTTATTTACATTGGGCGCTTGAATTGCACACTGTAAGAATAAAATTTTCATCAGAATGTTTTTACATTTTTTAATAATTATATTAATCGCAACAACCACATGTGCGGCGAGCCAATACATAATATAAGAAAAGTGGCTGTCGCTTCGAGCTTATGCTTTTAAACACTTTTCACACGCGGGCTTGAGAGAAAATCGCTTCGAGGCCCGCATGCGGGTACATGACCGCAAGTCCCATGGAATTTAAATGTAAGGAGTCAAAACAATTTTTGTTCCTCAGCGCGGTTCCTGCTGTAAAAGACCCAAATTACAGCAACGACACCGTGAGGTATTCCACGCGGACACGGAAATATACAGGATTATTAGTAAAACACTAACAACCTCTCAGCACTTTAGTACTAACATCTTAAACAACAACTTTTGTTCTATGAATTTATAATTCATCATAGATTTTAATTCATCAGACTTTCATACAAAAATAAAAATAAGTATTTCAATCAAACGCTCTAAATGTTACTGAACTCTACGTGAAGCAAAATAAAGCGTGTGTTAGGTGTGTACCTAATTAGCGCTTTCTTTTATTTGCTTCATACGGTAGTTTGTTTAGACTGCCGTATCTAGTACAAAATGCTGCGGAGGAGAACAGAAGTTAGATAGAATTACGGAATCTTGACGGTTTGTTTTTGGTAAATGTATTGTTTGGGAAAAAGTCACAAAACAAAAGTTGTTTTTTATGATGTTAGTAATACTGTCCTAGAAGGTTGTTAGTGATTTACCCATAGACATTTATGAAAGTTTAATATTAATATAGATTTCAATTGATGTAGTTTTAAGTCCGCAGAGAGCTAAAATGGTAAACAATCTTAATGGCACGATCCACCAAGGTAATTTCGCAGGCGAACTCTATCAAAACCATCGGGGCATAGTTCCAAATATTTCTCTGTAATCTCGCAATGTTTGTAGTCGAATAAATTAGGCCTTTGATTATTCAACGAAGAATTGGGGCTTTGGGAACAATTTGCAAATTAATCCACCACCGACCACCGCCACCAATGTACCACCTTTTAGTCTCGGAAGATTACTAGGTAGTTAACCTCTGAATCTACCATACCTACTACTGAAGGTATAACAAATAATGAATAAATTCTTTATTACTAGAAGAATGGATACAGTGAATCTCCCTAAAAACAAAGGTTATGTGAAGTGCATTTATAGGTATGAAAGGAGTGCTTTAACAATCGTACTAGCATTACCCTTTATATTATTGTCAGTGAGCGCAAAATTGACGCTCTTTTCAAGCATACCTAAAGAAACTAATACTAACTAGTTTTATAGTTATAAAACGGTAAGACGCCGTTAGAAACACGCCCGCGTTTTGTTTTAAAAGAACATCACTAAATTCAGTTTAATACACGAACTATCTTTGGAGTCACGAGGCACTATGTAGCTTAACATTTGTTGTTGTTGTTAAAGCCAATGATGCACCGAGGGAAGTAATCAGTACGTCATTCATTTGAGTGAATAAGTTCGATTAAGAGAGTGGATAAGTTCGACTAAGAGACAGAATGAGTTTCTGACAGCTCTCGCAGCCCAAATAAAACTTTTCAACTTTTTCCGTGCACTGTACATTACTTGAAAGTTTATTTTAGCCGTGTCTGCCAGTCTTGATGTGACTTTTAAAGAACTAGACAGTTGTGCTCGTTAGAAACGAAGATATTTCAGCTCAAGTGAAATATTATAATGTCGCAACTTTCTCGTTAAAATCTTTTACGATATAAATCCAAACATATTTCAAGTATTAGAAAGTGGCTAAACTACTCAAATAGTTTGCGGAACGCTCTATTCAAAGTACTGGAAGCTGGTTGAAGGTAAACAGTCGGCCACAAACTGTATTTGGCCTCGGTTTTAATGACCAAAAGTAAGGGTCATAGAGAAAAAAACTGGCCAAGAGCGAGTCGGACTCGCACACGACGGGTTCCGTACCACAAGGCAAAAACGCCGAAAAAACCACGTTTGTTGTATGGGAGCCCCCCTTAAATAATTATTTTATTTTGTTTTTAGTATTTGTTGTTATAGCGGCAACGGAAACACATCATCTGTGAAAATTTTAACTGTCTAGCTATCACAGTTCATGAGATAACGACGGACAGACAGACGGACAGACGGACAGACGGACAGTGGAGTCTTAGTAATAGGGTCCCGTTTTTACCCTTTGGATACGGAACCCTAAAAAGCTGAAAGGAACCATGAGCTCAGTATTAAAAAAATTGTTCCGTCGCTTCCGCGGACAAAAAGCACAGGACAGCACAAGGACAAGCTAGTGAAGTGCTACTAACACAGTTTAAAGCTATATACACACACACACATGTTTTGTTTTATAATTACCTACTTCATGATGTTATTTTGTAAGGTATATGTCTATGGGCCATTGTAGCCTGAAATATTTTTTTTTATAATTTAAAAACTCTAATTAGTTAAGCCCATGGTTCCTTTCAGCGTTTTTCTTTAGGACCTTTATGTAAAAAATAAGCTTAAAAAAAGAACTACGCATAAATGTTAAATGTAAGTATGTAAACATATTACGTTTACGTAAAAAAACCATTTTCTATCCTCACGCCTAAATTTCCCGATGGACCGTTGCCAAATGTTACACAGGAGAGTTCGCATGTACTTATGTACCTACACATGGTTTGCCGATTGGCGGTATCAAATTTCATGGAATGGCAAACTTTACGATGTTATTTATTTGCGAAAATCCTAAATCCAAGGCCACGTCGTTGTGTAAAAAACCAATATTTAACCCTTTCCTTACGCACGACGGCCGCACTTGACACCAAGAGCCAAACGATATGAATCTAATTAAATTGTTTAAATAACTGTATTGTTGGTCTAGTGGTCGCAAGCGCTAGTGCTGAACATGAGGTCCTGCGGGGTAATTGCGTACAATACGTGCCACGAAAGATGAGACTTGACATACCACGTGGTTTAACTTGCGCAGAACACGATTTTAGGTATCTTTAGCGGTATGATGTCTGAGTGCGGGACGGGACCGGACGTCATAGGGGCGGCGGAAAGAGCGGGGGAGGCGGGGTCAAGTCTCATCTTTCGTGGCACGCATTGTAACACACTACTAGTAGCAATGGGTTTCATTTTGACAGTTCAACGACATTCATTGCGTTATTCACGTCGTTCAGCAGTCACATTTTTCGAACATATGAAGCAATGGATTGGCAATATCGTTCAAAATGGTTCAGATGGAGATTGGTAACATGTTACGCAATTAGTGTGCTGGTATCGACTTCCAGATCGGGTAAAATTTCAATAGGTTTTTCTATAAGGAATTTCTCAGTAGCAGCCCTGAAGTCTGTATCTATGCTCGGTTGATGGCGAGAAGCTCGTCCCCTTTTACGTGGAACATAAACAAAACTAGCGAAATGTGGATGTACAGACGCCAGCACATCAAGCTACTACAATCTGTCAAATTTCTTTAATAGATTTTCAACTTTATTGCTAGGGTATAAGGCTCAAAGTTGATTAGGAAACTTTTACAATTTCGGGTAGCTTGATGTGCTGGCGTCTGTACAAAGGTACACCTCCGCGTAATCCTTCTGGAAAAAAAGCGCAATGTTATGTACTTACTTGTTGCTCATCCAGTAATATATTAAGGGATTGAACATGGAATTAGCCATAGCCAGCCAATAGAAGAAGAGGTATATGTGCTGCGCGAATGGCGCGGAGGCTAGTGACTGGTAGTGGTACGTCAGCACGAAGTATGCGTGGTATGGCAGCCAGCAGAGCGCGAATACCATCACCACCAGGACGAACATCCTCACAACCTGTGAAGACACAATAACCTGGTTAATCTTAAATGGTGATGACCGCCGTAAAGGTTAGGTTCAATAAAATTGGGTGAAATATTTGGCAGTGAATCAACGCGTCATAAAATGGTACAAGTACGTACAACTTGGCCAAACTTAAATGCAATACTCGCCATGCAATAAAGGCTTTGGTGTAAATAGAAGCCGCGTTCAATTATTGAATGGCGAAACTTGCGTTCAATTATTGTATGCCATTTTATGGAAATTGCACGCGTGTAAACGCTTGCATGCGTATTTTGAAAGCCAATAATGTAACGTGCTTTTTGTTATGCGATTATTACTCTTGAATGTTCCAGTAACTTCAAGTACCCAGTAAATCAGTCTTTAGTCCGGTGATAAAAGATCATTATACAGGGGGACATCGATGGCCAAACTGTAACCACGAATTCTGCGCATGAAGGCTTCTTCAAACAGGCGCAACACGACACGCGACACAGAGGCACCGCAAGTCGCAAACTTTGTGTCGCGCGCGATTATATCGCGTGTCGCGCCTGTACAAAGCGCCTCCTACAAAGGAGTGAGTTTAGGCTACAACTTCAAACATTTTTATAACTTTTTCAATAGTGCTAGTCACTCTGAAATCAACTAAATTATCATTAAAATAAAGTTGATATTTATTTAACTTGAAATAACATCAATTTGAAACATAAAGAGTAGGTAGTTGACGGCTATGTGATAGGTAGTACGAGTACTATCCACCTAACTACGAGGGTGACACTGAAACTGAAAGTTCTTCAGTAGCGCGCGGAATGAAATGGCATGAGAATTTCGTTTCTCTATTTTCATTGTAGAGGGCAAAAATGCTCGTTACCTCGTGTAAAATATTGATATTCAACTGGAGTCATACTGCAGCTGCTTGCGGTCAAACTCAATCTCAAACTCAAAGCATTTATTTCAATGAAACCGTTTACAGGCACTTTTGAATTGTCAAGAAGTCGGTCAGTCAGAAAATATGAAGCTAGTTGCCCATTCCAAAGCGTAGGTTGTAACGATCTGTACCTTATTAAAATAGAGGGTAAGCAGACCGTCCAATAAATTTTATTAGGGAAGAATAAATACAGAAAGTTATAAAAACAGTTAGTTATAAAAGTACTAAATAGCACGCACTCTCGGAAGTTTATAGTTCACACACGCGCGCACTCTCTGGAGTTTTATAGTTCACGTTATGGAATAAGCTCAGCACTGAAGGAACGGGAATCAGGCGTCAGGGTAGCAGGTTACACGTGGTTAGCTCGCGAAGATTTGAAGTAGAAGGTCCCAGGTGGAATCTTTAGCTGGATCCCCTGGGTAAGTCAAAGATGTCACAGCAGAACCAAGCAGTTCAAGATGTCTCAGCAAAACCAAGCAGTTTTCTGATGCTTAATGTCTCAGTCCCAAGACTCGAATGCCAGCAGCCTCCAGCTGTTCGTAAGCTCGTTTTCAAGTAGTCTTCCTTTTTCAAATATCAGATTCCTTCTTTGTGGCCATCATCTCATCTGACAAGTGTGGTCGGCCAAGACATATCCACGAGTGCGTAAAGAATATTATAAATCTAATTTAAAATTAAGTTATTTAAACTAAACAATCGGTAATAATCTTAATAATACAATAGCTAAACATATTGATAAAAATAATTTAAGTTATTTAGACCAAAGAGTAATTACCATAGACAAAACTAGAAAGACATTTAAAAAGTAACTGACAGTTTGACAATTGACGTGTCACAACATGAAAATTGAGTAAAAGTATAATGTAAACATATAAACAAATAAAAAGGATGATAAATAGTATTATGCGTGATGAAAGTAAAGTGTAAGTAAGCATAAATACTATAAGGTATGGAGAAGAACGGACAAGAAACTCCATCAGGTCAGGTTGGAGGGTGACCCCAACGTAGTTGGGAAAAGGCTATAGGCAGATGAACTTGTGGTTTGACGTAAATCTGACAACAACCAGGCTGGACGCTAAACCGACGGGTGATAAGCCACACGAAAAGTTTTTTCATTCTAACACGCAAGCCCACTGGCTTCTATTCTTATTTTCATAATTTAGTCCCGTGAAAGTGGTGGTATATATGACTAAGCGTTCCTGCACACGATGCCGTCGCCGCGCCGTCGCCGCGCCGTCGCCGCGCCGGCGCCGCACCGTTGCACTGTAGATACGAGTCGCGCGAGGCCCGCCGCCGCGCCGCCGCCGCGCCGCCACCGCGCGCGTTCCCCTCCCTATCTGTTTGATTCATTCACGGGAAATTACGCGGCGTGCACGTTCGTACGCGGCCGGTAATGGAATGAATGAAACAGTAAAAACGCGCGCGGTGGCGGCGCGGCGGCGGCGCGGTGGCGGGCTTCGCGCGACTCGTATCTACAGTGTGGTGGTGCGGCGTCGGCGCGGCGACGGCGCGGTGACGGCATCGTGTGCAGGAACGCTAAGGGATCGCTATCACATTATAAATTGAGTGCCACATAATATGAAGTTCGAAAAAGCTACCCGTTTTTTCGTTACAAAGCATATGGAATTTACTTTTATCAAGGGAAACTACTCTTGGGATTTCATTCAATACCTATATATCATGCTTATGTCAGTTCCAAAAAAATACACATTATTCTAGATACTGAAAGCGAATATTTCATTGGGTCTACAGTAACAAGATTTTACTATACATTGAAATATTAAATGATAAATGATTTTATTTCTGTAAGTAGGTTTGCACAAACACTTTTACACGTCAATCATAAATTTTTTAAACTAGATGAGGTCGGCGTTTCCTATCTGACTACTCTGAGAAGAAAGGCCGAAACAAACTCAGAGGTCATAGTCTCTTTTAAAGTCCAGACATAATCTTGGTCAAGTTATATGAAGACCATGTAGGTCGATGTCTGAAATCGTGCAGCTCAACTCAAGACTTAAGGAGCTCAACGCTTCGACGAACGAGGCGGTTTTTACCCGATCATCAAAGGGGTTATCCTACGCAAGTGCCCCGATCATCATACGCAAGCCGATACACGATCTAGACAAGTTTGGATGTGCACTTTTATTCGCGATCATCGCACGGGCACGCTCCTCCGCGATCATCGCACGGATATGGAATACGTAGCTAGATGTTTTTTTTATCATGAGTTGGGATCGTGGGAAATATTGAGCGTCTATCATGACGACACACGTTGGCACAAAGTGCCGTAAGTGTGGACGTGGTTTTTTTTGGCTTGACACAGTGAGAGATACGATATGGTCGAAATGGGCGTCCACACTTAGGATACGAATACTCGATACGATACGCCTGATTTTGAACTTAAAGATGAGATAAGTGTGAACCCAGCTTAAGGCGTTGGTCCCGGTTGGTTGGTTGGTTACGGGTCATCAGAAGACCGAAAGTCTGACAACCAGTATTACCAAGGGGTATCGTGTTACCCAATAACTGGGTTGTGGATGTCAGATAGGCAGTCGCTCCATGTAAAATACTGGTATTCAGCTGCATCCGGTTAGACTGGAAGCCGACCCCAACCTAGTTAAGAAAAGGCTATGTAGATCGCAGTCAAACATCATAACAGTAACATGTCGAGAATTTTGTTCATTCTAAGCTATAAATTCGTATTTTCTACGACACTCAGGGCGAACTAAGGTTGGAGTTGAATGGGCCAAAAATAAACAGAATGAAAATAATGATTTTTTCGTGTTCTTTTTTACTCGTAATCCTTGAAATGTGGTTTCGAATGCAAAGCAGCAGAAAATGCGACGAGAAAATGTATGAACCTTATTTTTAACGTCGTATTAGCTCTTAGAATAACTTGAAAACTTCGTCAATTTCGCTCTGGTGGAGAAACACAATATATGCGGCATGTAAATGGCACAGCAGCCATACTATTGCCACATGTATATAGGCTCTATTATTACTGGAATACGGGCCATCATAAATCGATCATCAACAATGCCTGTACCACCTATTGTGAACCCATCAAATAAGGCACTCAGAATGACTCGTATAAAATAAGTGCGTTATTAGGGAGGAAATTCCGGATTCATATTTTTTCAGCTGTAGGCAACCTACTTCATATAACTCTCAACCGCATGTGAATGAGAGCGTGAATTCTCTACTAATCTATACTATATACTATTATAAAGCTGAAGAGTTTGTTTGTTTGTTTGGTTGAACGCGCTAATCTCTGGAACTACTAGTCGGATTTGAAAAATTCTTTTTGCATTTGATAGCCCAATTCTTGAGGAAGGCTATAGGCTATTTAACATCACGCTATGACCTTTAGGAGCCGAGCAAAAAGAAAAAAGTCAGAAAGAACGCTAAGCAAAAACGAAGTAATAGCGCGGGCAGGCGATGCGATGCGACGGGGTGGGTCGGTGGTAACAAGAAATTTCACGCGGACGAAGTCGCGGGCAGAAGCTAGTTAATTATAAATAAGAACTTTTAAAAATGTATTATGTGGTTGTATTAGTGTAATTAATTGTTGGTGAACCTAATAAAATAAATAAATAAGATAAAAATGTGTTTGAATGAGTGATATTTTTACTTTTTTGTTATATTTTTTTAGCAGCGGGGTAATTTCGTAACACTATCAGTAGCAATGGCTTTTATTATGACAGTTCAACACCGTTCTCGAGATATCATCAAAAGGCAGTTCCTTAAACAAAAAATTGAAAATCAATTATCTTTTTATTTCGTGAATTTTTTTTTTTATTCCAAATGGGTTTGCTCTTGACTCTAATCTAGGCCAGAGATGACACAGATAAAGTCTATGTTTATCTTTTCCCTATGTTTTAATAGTTATTCTGCTATTCGGGGTGGAGACATATCCAACCAATCAAAGATAATAAAAATCAGTCCAGCCGTTCTTGAGAAATGGCGTAACTAACCCGACTTTGTTTTATTCGGTTAAATAAATAAAATAAAGATTTTCATCCTTTATCCAATTTTTCCTGAAATAAGATATAAAGTGCTGCCTCATTTTTATTCCACAAAACTTCAGTCGAGTAAAGTGAGAACGTACTCTTAATTTATAACAATTTTAACTACTTAGATGCAAAAGCACGACAGTTCGTAGAATGACAGGTTTTTCACAAAATGAAAATATTTTAGTGAGCTAATCAGTAACAGAATCAGTAGCAACCGCCTGTCAGAAATAGAAGTTTCTCTAGGTTATCAGCAGTTGTTACGTTTTTAGGGTTCCGGAGTCAACAAGGAACCCTTAAAGTTTCGCCATGTTCGTCCGTCTGTCTGTCCGTGGCTTAGCTCAGAGGCTCTAGAAAGCTGTAATTTTCTATGGGTATACAATATACATAATTATATTTTAATCACGCCAACCAAGTGGTAGAGAAAAATCTTGAAAATAATTTTTTTAAGGTACCACTCCTACACGTTAAGTGGGGATCATTTTTTTTTCTCATCAGACCCACTTTAAAGTGCTCACTTTTGTTAGAGCCTGTAGGTAATCTATCCTAAAGTAGCCTCGGGCGAGATTTCGTATTTTAGAACGTGATTAAATTTAAGAATTAGTTATTCAAGGCTGTGACAAGTAGTAGTAGCAGGTTCTGTAGTGTTCTGTGGTAAGAGACCCCTATGGAAAGAAGGCGTATGTTTATGTATGTACTTGCTTCTTCCCGCGACTTCATCCGCGTGACATTTCTTGCTGTCCCGACTACGCTAAGCGAAAACGAAGTAAAGGCTCCTTCAAACAGGCGTGACACGACACGCGGCACAAAGGCACCGCAAGTCGCGCAACGAGCGGTGCCTTTGTGTCGCGCGCGATTATATCGCGTGTCGCGCCTGTTTGTAGAAGCCTTAATAGCAACGGGGTGGCCCGTCGCTATCACTTAGCGTTCCTTCTAACTTTTTTCCTTTTTGCTCGCCTCCTAAGGGTTCTAGCGCGATGTGACCTCTAAGCTTCCTCAAGAATTGAGCTATCAAATGCAAAAAGATTTTTAACCCATTCCATGTCCCATGAACCACATATGATTCAGGTTGATTGTTTAATTACGAGTATTGTGTCTACTTTGTGGACAGTGAAAGTGTTAAAATCCGACTGGTAGTTCCAGAGATTAGCACGTTCAAACAATAAACTCTTCAGCATTATTATTAGAATAGAGATATGTACGTATAATATGTGCTTGAAGAAAAAAAAAACTAAGAGTGAGATGACATATAACCAAGTTTACTAATCAATTTACTAACTCGTATAAAAGATTCTCTGGAGAGAAACACTAACAAAAACCGTTAATAGTTTCCTAGCAAGTACAACCAAAGTTATCAACAAGTTCGTGATTCCTCCATTATTATGTTTGTCCTAGTAGCCGTCAACACCAAGTCTTGTAATTAATTGAAATTCTGTTTCGACAGGCTTCCGAATCGACAATTACACGTTTTAGAATATCTGATTTGCCTTGCCTCCGACAGCATTATATTTGCTGTTGGAAGAATAGCGGTCGTCTATTTAATTAAAATTGTTATATATTTCGGGTTTTGGATTTATATTTAGAGGATTGATTTTGATTGACATTGATTGACGTTCGATTCGGCACGGAAAGGTACCTATTGAATGGTTGTCCATTCGATACCTTTCCGTGCCGAATCGAACATCAATCAATCTTCGTACAGAAGATTAAGATCCGTATGAAGATTATGAAATGAAAGGGATGCATTCCTGATCAAGCAGAACGCACACTGCCAACATTTTTATCTGTAACCGTTATTCCAAAAAAAAGTCCCGAAAAAAATATAGGATGTTAACCTTCATTAAGAGCGTTTACGCCGTACGGCATTTCATACAAACTTTCAAGCACTTGTTTTTCGAAATGAATGAACCGATTTTAGAAAAATTTCATACACATAAGCAGGATACAAAGGTCTAAAAAGTTACTTAAGAACATTTTCGAAATGTCTTATTTAAAAAAAGATAACTGGAAATCTGTTTTTATGGAAAATTTAAAATCGGTCTAATTTGGCTGTAGCACTATTTTTCTAAAACTGTTCCCTACATTTATGTTCGTATAACTCGTTAAAATGTAGGGAACAGCTGATTTTTTTTTCGTGATTTCAGGTTTGGTCCCATAGTAAAAGTTGTTCATAATAATGAGTACAATGTTAATGTTTTACCAATAACCCTGTATAACCTAAAGAATATTAATTATAACAGTACCTACTCAGAGGACTGTTAAGTTATTTTTTGCAATTAACAATGCCTGTAATATTTATCACGGCATTTTAACTGTAAAATACCCTCTGAACGAGCGCGTCGCGCATTTGTATGGCCAAAGCCAAGGTCTGCAGCATTATGTAGGCCCACCCTTACAAAATGTTCCAATGGGCCCATTGTTCACCCGCAGAGGCTAATTTATTTTAATTGTATTCCGGGCTAATTTGCTTGCCTCCATTACTTTTCATTCTTGGGTATGTTTACAATTTTAATTGCGACCTGATTCTGTCTGAAAATTTAATTATTTAAGGCATGTTTTAATTAAATTTTTAATTCAGAAAATACTTAGCAGCAATGAATTTATTAAAGTCCAACACAACCCCATTACATAGCGTTTGTTCTTCGTGAAAATTCATTGACTTATACAATGAATTTTCTTTTCAAATAGGAATTAAGCATGAATGAACGGTATGCGGGTGGACATTCATTGTCTTGCAGAGAGTTAATTTAATTTATTTTTTCTCACTGCTCGTACCGAACTTCAACACGACTCTATAAGTTACCTACCTAGGTCAATTTGTTTTTTTTTCAATCGCAGGTGTTGACATTACCTACCTACTATTGTAAACGAACGAATTGTCGATCAATCAATAAAATCATCGTCGATCCATTTACGAGTATATTTTGGACGGATATGTTGAAATCCGTCCAAAATATAAATTGTATCTCTATCTCTCTATTTTTTTCAATAGGCAATGCACACACACCTACACATACATTACACAGTGTATACTTATTGAAAATTATGAACTGTTTTAATTACTATTAATAAAATAAAAACTTTTTAATTAAGACTTAAATCCATAGAATGTTAGTACAGTAAAACTTATGAAACTAGTGTTAGTAGTAAAAAAATATATATAATTATAATAAATATAATTAATCAGTGCTGTAAAATTATTATTAAAATTTTATTCCGATAAATATGGGCTGACTGAAATATAGGATTTATAATTATTATTAATGAGAAAGAACGAATTGCAGTTTCTTGAAGTAGGTAGGTAGGTCTTATAGGCATTTCGGGCGTTTTTAAAAGATAGATTTAAGTTTTTATAATAATAAATAAATAAACGAATTAGAGAGGGATATTTATTCATTCACAATATTGTTTTATGATATCATATTAATATATGAATTTTATTCCTTCAACTAATTTGGAGACAATTTATTCACCGTAAGAAATCCTGAAATACCTATATAATTACAGTGACCCTTTGCACAACCTTAACTAAATTATGCACACAGAAAACTAACATTTTACCTTCGTTTCTCTGACTAAAGGGATCGGGTGTGGTTGCCCTACTAAGGACGTTCCTACCCTACTTTAATTCCCACTTATATATTTATAAGCAATTAAGTATAAAACAAGTTCCCAAAGTTTTAGGGTTGACTATTTAATTCAAAAAGGCTGTATCCCCAATTGGGTAAATTAATGGAACTATGGATGAACCAGACTTACTTTTACTAGAAAAAATCTCGAACTAGTTTGAGAACCCCGGTCCGCCCGCGGCCTCATTGCGGCCACTTGTATGAACGAGCTAAGGCGTGAGTTGCCCGCGCGCTCTCCGCGCCGAGCAGCGGTGCTATTCTGTAAAAATTCTCACCGTGAAAACTTAGGTGAAGTGAGCGTGGAGTGAGCTGTCAATAGTGTCAATTCCTAGCAAAAACAAACTCACTTCACCTAAGTTTTCACGGTGAAATTTTTACAGAATCGACCGGCTGCTCGCGCCGCTCACCTCACCCGCGTGCCCACTATGGACACTCAAATGAAGATCTTATGTTTGAGTACGCGGCGCCGCGCCCGCGTTTGCGTCTGGCCAAGCACTCCTATTTATTTTACGTGTAGCCTGAGTACCTAATCGTTGCATACATAAGTAGGTACTACATACTATACTACAAATAAATAAAATTTAAGTGTCTGTTTGTAATGTCAAAATAACAGCTTTTTACAAAATGCATATGAAAGTAGATACACAGACAGATATATACTTATAATAAAAAACATTTTTTTTCATTTTTGTCAGTGACCCTTTGCATAACCTATCTGTTTATTCCGGTTAAATCTCCAAAACGACTGCATCGATTTTGACGGGACTTTCACTGGCAGATAGCTGATGTCATAAAGAGTAACATAGGCTAGTACTTTTATTCTGATAATTTTGACATCCACACGGGCGAATCTGGGGGCAGAAGCTAGTGTAAATAATATTACTGTCCACTAACTTCTGTCTTCGGTATTTATAATACCTAAATGCTTCAGCTTGTTATTAACGCAACAACCAGTTTATCCTGCCCACAAAAAGCAAATAAAATTACATACTATAATTTCCATTCCTCTTTCATTACGCGTGGCTGCGTTGGATAAAAAATAAAATCTACAAAATATGGGGTCATGGAATTATGTCGCTCATAAATTGCGATAAGTATTTGGAGGTCTTCAAATATTTTCGCCTGTTTTTAAATTGAACAGAAAAACACCGTTTACAAACCCAGATAACCCTGAGCTATATTTTAAATAGAGGAATAACCATATTCCTAGGTACCGGGAAAGGACATAGGAATATAGAGGAATAACCATATTCCTAGGTACCGGGAAAGGACATAGGAATATAGAGGAATAACCATATTCATAGGTACCGGGAAAGGACATAGGATGCTAGTCTTCTATTAAATATAACTAAGTCGGGTTAGTTACACCATTTATAACTCAAGAACGGGTGGACTGATTTTTATCATCTTTGATTTGTTGGATATGTCTCCGTCCCGAATAGCCGAATAACTAATAAAGTAGGTATGGGAAAACTTCACGAAAAAAAATCTGAGGCGGTACGAAATTCGCCGGGTCAGCTAGTTTCTAATAAAACCTACACAAAACCTTTCCTGAATCAATCTTCCTTATCCCATCTATGTATATTGGGGTCGGCTTCCAGTTTAATCGGGAATAAATTCTCTGAATAATCCAAATGAAATTTGTGTAGTAGAAGAACTAAAAACACGCAGACGCGAAAAGGGACTTTGTTTTAAGTGTTTATATCCTGAAAATAATCATTAATATATGTACGCTTTAACACCTAAAGCTCACCTTTCTCTTAGCCCTGACCACCTGCATCTGATGATGCGTGCACTCGCCAATAGCTCGTCCTCTTAGAGCCGCACTCATGCGCGCATACGCCCAGACCATGACCGACATGGGCACCACGTACGTCACAGCCAGGAACACCAAGTTATAGCTACAAAGAAAATGAAAATTTAAAATACGGAGGAATAAAGGAAATATTCTGTGGAAAGTTTTGAGTATGAACAAATATGGCGATAAGAGTAGGGAAAAACAAAGAAACGACGGATGGACTGTGTGTGTGTGTGTGTGTGTGTGTGACTAGAAAGGGGGTGACTACTGAGATGTCGACTAATAGAGAAATATGGAAGAAAAGGACATGTTGTGCCGACCCAAAATAAATTTGGATAATGGCAAGAAAATGATGATAATGAAATACACAAGGTACAAGGTGATACCTTAAGAAAAGCCTATGGCAGGTGATCCTGCCTAGGCTTTTCTCAAGAATGTTGGGCTCCCAACCATAACCGGATGCAGCTCAGTACCGGTACTAAACAATGAGCGACTGCCTATCTGATCACCAAAAACCAGTTATTGAGTAACCCTCTAGTTAAGACTGGTTCATCATTTCAGCAGAAAGATGTCCACTGCTTGTAATAAATAAGCCTCCCCAAGGACTGGTTTTCTATATTTAAATTTACAGATGCATAAAACATTATTCTTTATTTTTATATAAACATTTCAGCTTCTATATCGGGTATGACAGACTGCTTGGAACAGAGATAATTTGAAAAGAGAAAATATGGCGTTCCCATCCAGACATATCAGTTAACAAAGGAGAATTATTTTCAGTCCAACAGACGGCAGCAATTAGATCTTTAGTTGATAAGAATAGAATAGGTACTCTTTATTATGTACACCATAGAAATTACAGACAGAATAAGTAAGAGAGAGAGAGTAAGTAAGTTAAGTTGCAATATGAGCTATTATGAATTGCTGTTTAGTATTTAGTGTTAAACCAACCTTTTACATTATGAAAACATAGTGGGAAGAAATAACCTGAATCTATTGAAACAAAAACAAACTTGAAGAGGTGAAACTGCGGAGTTTTATCCGCTGCTTACTAGGTTACACAAAATCGATAAAAACTTTGTACCTAGACGCGGATAAACTATTAGACTTGCTAATCAAACATCAAGCTTGATGCAATTTATAACAAGATATGAAAATAACTCTTTAATATACCTTTTAGGTAGTAAAAGCGTTAATTTATTTTAAAATACTTTTATACTTAACATAATTTTCTGTATGTTGAACATTTTCTTGCAAAAGTAAAATCTCGCTCTCGTCTGGATTAGAAACGTGTAAATTATACTTAAAACAGTTTCTCTGAATTCAATTTTGTTTACAGCGGTGCTATTCTGTAAAATTCTCACTTTGAAAACTTAGGTGATGTAAGCGTGGAGTGAGCTGTCAATAGACACAGTACAGTACAATAACGCATTCAGGGCTCAGGGTGCTTTTGGGGTTGCCGTGGCGATGTAGCGCGTCAGGGATGTTCGCGGAAGCGTTCGTCGACGGGTTCGCCGCAATCATGCGGAAGCGATGCGCTTCCATGATGACACGCTTGCGCTCCTCCTCCAATGGCATCCTGAATGTGTTTTCAGACCGGTGGGACTCTCCTCTCCTACGAAGGTGGGTAAGTGTTCAGACACACTTATCCAAATAAACTGGTGTGCCATTGAACGAACAGTTCACTGTCATTCAAGTTGTTTAATTATAAATTTAATTGTATACTAATATTAGGCTAAATTATACTGCTACTAACATAATATGGATGTAATTCTGAAATAAAATTTTTGAATTTGAATTTGAATAGTGTCAATTCCTAGCTAAAACAAACTCACTTCACTTAAGTTTTCAAGGTGAGATTTTTACAGAATCGACCGGCGGAACAGCTAAATTTATTGTAATTTAAATTTACGGTAAGTATTTCGAAAAAGGTTTTTTTTTGTATTTCTAGAGAAAAACAAACACGGTGTCTAATAAATACAGGTTGTGCAAAGTAACAATCGATGAAGGTCCAATATACATTATTTAAAAGAAGACGTGGTTTCGTGTAGCCCTCAAGAATTCCAGCAATATATTACGTACTAGGCCTTGGCGCCTAGACACGATTTTTAATTCAGTGAATATTTTCCCTACGCGCCTCACCCAGTCTCGGGTTTAAAAAGGTCTATTTATTTGTTTTCCTAAAATATTCTTACAGGATAGGAGCCTTAATAGGATCTATTTATTGTTCGGTCATAGCTCAAATCTGTCTGACCGAACATGTGACCTTCACGAGGTTTACAAAAAAGGGTTCACTTTCACGAGTATTTTTGGTTCAATGAAAAGAATACTATATTTTTCTCTGAGGAGATTTAGACGTTTTCTGACAGCAAGCACACAGCGCATGAATTTTGAATTTGGAAAAAGCGTTTCGTTCACTGTTGGAGAATTATTTTTTTCGATGCATTTAATTAACGAAGGTACGAGCAGACGAGTCCTGGAGTAGAAACAGCGTATCGGCAAGCGTAGTGTGGGATCCAGCTGGATGGAGCGACGACCTCAAAAAGGGGGCTGGGACAGACTGGATGCGGAAGGCGGAGGATAGGTTGTTGTGGCGCAGCCTAGGAGAGGACTATGTGCAGCAGAGGACTGCCATAGGTTAAGTTGATTGATTGATTGATAAAATTGACGTTTATCTTAATTACTCGTTACCATTTTAGACCTTGTTAGCTCTATGGTAACATTACATTGTAATAAGACCGAATTTACCCAAAGGTAACTTGTAATTGTAGACACTACGGACTGACGGTGTTTCAGTTTCAGTGCAGAATACATGTACTAGATTCTGATGCAAATATATTACATCTAAGGGCTGATTTTTCCAATTTTTATTCTACGAATAAAAATTATCTGTGGATTGACAAATCAGCCCTAAGTGAATTAAATATCACCATATAACAACTATAAGTAAATATGTAAATATAATATAACCATTAATAAAAAACCAAAAATAATAATAATTTAATTCATTCAATATTTATTTATTTTTTATTTACCTACTATATACTTACATATAATTATATTAACTGATATTTGGAGTTTGGATAAAAGTTATAACCTTAATCAAATATCTAACATAACATCACACCTGTAATCCCAGAAGGGTCGGCAGAGGTATACCTATTGTACATATTTCGGAAGTTTTTTATAAGTCCCATACAATTACTTAGCTATAATACTCACACATAATCAGTCCTTGATGAGGGGTAACTGCCGTCAGGCCATTTAATAAAACATATTTCTCTGTAACCATTCACGTACCTGAAACAAACAAAACACAATTTAGGATCGATTATATTTTAATAGGAATTAAAAAAATAAGTACAATAGTGATAGTCAAAAATAAATTCGAACTTTGTACTTAAAGGTCGTCCTATGAAATACCAGACAATAGAACAAACTTTCCTAGAGACAGTAGAATAAAAACAACTAAATTCAAATGACATTTCGAATTACGTGTATCCACGCACATTAAACATCCTAGGGATACATATAAAACCGTAATAACTTCTGACGTAATAAAACGTTAAATGACACGAACAGTAGGTACTAACTTTGTTAGAACCCAGCTTTGTTTACATTTGTGGCGTCTAAAATGTGCTGTTTTACGGGGGATTTACACTAGATCGATTTTCGCCGTGCGGCTGGTCGCTTTCCAAATTGCCTCACAAGCCGAATCACCACCCCATTTACACAGGTCGATAAAAATTGCAAGTGACTAGTTAATTTTGCATCAAAATGTCGACGACTACCTTTATGCGGCGGGCGACCACCTGCGACTATGCATTTACACGCGCGATTTTAGTCACCCGCCGCATGCGACCTATTGCCACTCGACAGAAGTCGAAACCTACTCTAGGTACTTTGGGACTTACGATTTTAGTCACCTGCGGCCTAGCCGAATTAACATTCAGACAGTCGATTTTCGTTGCACCTGTTTAAAGCCCGCGATAGTTTGAGTCCCGGGAAAGGACATAGGATACATTTTATCCCGACATTCCCTCGGGATCAAACCTTATGCGTGTGAAACCACGGGGCGCAGCTAGTTCTCATATACAATTAAAATTCGTGCCGATACGAGAGGATGATATTGTTTACGTTCCCTTTTCAATTATCTTGTGTGCCTTTAACTTTCGATTTTACAACGTAAACCCGCTGTAAATTGACGATAAACTAAAAGGCTTTGGCACAACATAAAATAAATTGAAAGTTAACGACCGTGCGTTGCAATAGTTTTATACTTCGGATAACGAGTTTGATGACATGGGGAGTAGAGGCACATGAGTAGACAAACGGAGGGACGGTCCTTGTTTACAAAGAAAGAGTTTATGCTCTAAAGTTCAATCAGTTTTCAGGTGTAAAAGGAACCTGAAGTTCATTGAATCAGAGTAGAGTTCGTTTCTTATTGAATTTAGAAATGAATGATTTGCTTATTTTTTTATTTTTTTTCCATTCAAAAAACGAATGGAAATAATTCCAAAAATATCTCAGGTCAGTTAGTTGTCACACCTTTTTAATTTGTTACGTATTTATTAAGTGACTAGCTTCTGCCCGCGATTTCGACCGCGTGAAATTTTTTGTTCTACCGGCCCACCCCGATGCATCGCATCGCCTACACGTGCCATTACTTCCCTTTCGCTTAGAGTTTATTTCGACATTATTCCAAAAAAAAAACAATGCATTTGATAGCCAAATTCTTGAGGAGCTGAGAAGGCTCTGTCAGTCGTCAGTTTATTCACGACTTCAAAAAAGGATGTGGTTCTATCATTCGATGTTAGTCTGTATGTGTAATAAAAAAAATTATTCAAATGAAAATTAATTAATTAATGAAAATTTATTAATTTATTTATTATGTATGTATCATGTATAATAACGTTTTGTTATTACAGGTTTTCTCATAGTATCATGAATAACATGATTAGTGAGAGCCTATCTCAAGAATTGGACTATTAAATGCAAAATTAATTTTTCAAATCCGACTGGTAGTGCCAAAGACTAGCGCATTCAAACAAACAAAAAACACAAACCAAGTTTTCAGCTTTATTAATAGTTTAGATGTATGAAAAAGACATACAGAATAGAATAGAATACTCTTTATTATGTACACCATTTCCATTTTCTGATGTACAATAAAGTATAAATGTAAATATAAATAAATACATTTCTAAAACATCGATAGTCCTAGGCATAATGTGACTAAGGTACGGCCAGCAACAAAAATCGGTTATCAATTTAGTTTTGTCAATCTTAAATTATTGAGAAAAATTTTCTAAAAAGAATGTGAACTAATTTGAAAAGCCAATGACCAAAAAAGTTCATTTTTTTACGCAGCCTTCAATCTAACGTTATTAATTAGATGGAGAATGATATGACGAACAAAAGTTAATATGCGGTAACATAACCTAACATCAGTCTGAATCGAGTTATACACCTAAGATAACAAAAAAGAAAAAATCAAGTAAACTTAATTACAAGTGTCACAATGGGCGGTCTTATTGCTTAAGGGGGAAGCGCTAAGGTAGCCCGCGAAATTCAAATTTTCTTACGTTTTTTGCAATTTGCTGGTCAGCATTAAGTTGTACGTTGATTAATATATGAATCGCGGCCGTAAGAAATATGTATTTACAGAATTATAATCATTAAAGTCATCAATACAACTCTCTAAGACCACGTAAGTCCAAAGAATGATGATTTCATGAAATAGTTATTCTTGGGACTTACGTGGTCTTAGAGAGTTGTGTTGATGACTTTAATGATTATAATTCTGTAAACACATATTTCTTACGGCCGCGATTCATATATTAATCAACGTACAACTTAATACTGACCAGCAAATTCCAAAAAACCTAAAAAAAATTGAATTTCGCGGGCTACCCTGGCGCTTTCGCCTTAAGCGATCTTTTCCAGACAACCGTGGATGGAGAGGAATAACACACAATAACATGGATGGTGGCTTATCTCTTCCTGCTGTTTATCTAGATGGCTTCATTATTTCTTACATAAAAATTCAAGTTCAAATAATTATATATATCATCTCGGACTGCATTTGTAGAAAAATCGTTTATCAATTCATTTTTGTGATAGGCTTATAAATTCATATACCGACTAATGTTGCAACGACGGCCGCGGTATAAAACCAAATGCACCACTTCCCATAGTAATTTGACCATTTTCCTTTAAAGAGTTACATTTAGGTACGTCAAATGGTGAGAAGCAATGTATCAAATAACTGATAACATAACATCAGGCCTGTAATCCCCGATGAGTTACGCAGAGGTGTAATTAGTACACCCAAATTTCGTCAGTTATGTAGTAGAGGGCAAGCCTATTTATTGCCATCAACCGGGCACAACTCCAGGAATCCGGGCTGCTACTGAGAAATAATCAAAATACAAAAAAAAAACAGTGGCACTCCGGGAGTGCCGACAGAAGTGAAAACTTGAACAATTTTGTCTTATGGTTCTGTGCTCCTCGAATCCGCCTTCCAACGCTACGTCTTCGCCACTCCAGAATATCAGAACAACATACAACAGAAGGTGTTAACATTCTGTGACCGCATAGAACTAGGTCCTGTGTCCAGAGTCAGGTACCACTCTGTTATTTTATAAACAAAACACGCGCGGTACCGGCTACGGCCATCCGTCTTACGAATTTTCGATCAGGTCACGTGTCCTGACGCGAGTTTAACATTTTTTACCCATTACAAAAAAAGTGCACAACGCCGCTAAAGATGTTTTCACTTCAAAAAAACAATGTTGTATGAATTTAGATAAATTGCATTTTGTAACAGTGTAAATCCATTTTTGTTAGCAATTGTACATATAGGTGAGGAAAACTTCAGAAGAAACAAATTATAAATGCATTCACCCAATGTTTGTTGTATTTATTTATTTATCCATTTATTTTTTTAAACAGCAATTAACTTTTAACAAGATCTTTATCATCGTACAACTACGAGGAAACTCCAATATCTTACAACTTCATACAACGGAAAGGGTAAAGAAATTTTAACTTTGTCAGAGGGCATTGCTTGACAATTAATTGTTTGTCAAGCAAATGGGCTACCAACTAATAATTTACCTGTTAAACAATGAATTTACATGTCTGTAGGTACTTTCCTCAGATGCTATTAAATGATTTTGTTGTAATGGTATTTTTTTGGCTTTGCATCGTTAAATTGGTTTTATCGTTTGTTTGTATAATCGGTTATGTGCGCGATCGCCTCTATCGAATTACACTAAAGGTGGTTATTGTTCGGTGGTAGACGGTCACACATTCTCCTCCTCCACAGGCTTTACAGGGCAAACAGTAAACTCTGTACGTTTTTGTAAATTTTGTGTAAATGAACATCACACTCGTAAGTACTTACTCATCTATGATTTTACAGACTTTATAACAAAAATTACAAATTGTTTATCGGACTAATCTCCCGTTAAAAGCTGTATTTGTACTTAAATAAGATTATAAAACAGTTCAAAGTACTTATTTATTTTACTTTCAAACTTGAAGTAATAAAAAACCTTGTAAATTGCTTAAAACTGGACTGAATGAACTTTCTATTCCAATAGTTACATTTGTAAGCAACTTTAATAAGTTTAAGCAATCTGAAACTTCCGGAGTTTTAACTTTGCCTGCTTTTATAATCTTCTGTGAGATACAAGTTGGTATGATAAGAACTTTTTTGTTAATTGAAAGTTCAAAGAGTCGAATCCAATTTGAAAATATCGGAACTCCATAAACAAAAACTTTACAGGAAAGGTTAGAGACATCATAATCAATTTTTTTTCCTTATGAAATTATTTATATTTTGTGTTCTATAAACGGGGCCGCAGGGACATAGACGCGCAGCCTGTTGCCATGGATTCAGTAAGTACATGATTATGAACCCCTACGTTGAAATCATTCGTAGGTTATTAAAAAATTAGCTCTGCCATACATTTTGACCGCGTATGTATTGCACTTCTCTGTGAAACAGGTTTTTTATAACCGACAAAATAATTTTATTTTATTTTAGATCACCCATTTTGTTTAGCGACGAGGAATAAAAAATTAAAAGTCTGCGACCAGAAATGAGTTACATTTTATTTGAATGGTCGCAGTAGTGGAAACATCTAACTGTATGGCGATAACGCTGCAATAAATTTGAGAACAAAGATTTTATCTTACGATCCACCTCCAAATATAATAATATATCTCCGAATCCAAATTGTTCTCGACTTTGACGTCTTAGTAAAAAATAATGAGTTATATGTGTACTTTAAATATATGTAATTTATTACAGACGACCGCCAAAAAAATTATCCCAGAATGGGTGATGTCCTTTCTACGCTTGGACGTCTAGAATCATGTGCTGAATTCTTGGCTTCAGTTTACGCGTCGAAGTCCCTGCTACCCTGTATTCTAATAATATTTCCATCAGCTTTTATTTTTTACAGCGGATCTAAAGCACCTTATCATGCAAAGAGGCAAGCATAATAATAAACCATTAATTTTCAGGTTACAAAGTCCCATAGACACATACCTTAACCTAAGTGTACATAATAATATAGTAACATTTTTGTTAGAATACGCTTTAGATTAGCCAATCAGCGTGGTTAAATCGTTGATAGCAGAGTTCCCGACACATATTGTAGCTCAACTGCAGTTCAATGGATACGTTGGTCGGGGAGGCTCCTTTCATGGACTTTAATTTAGATTGCAATCGACACGCTATGAAGAAGACTATACAGTGTAGTATACATATAGTTTTCCTCAAGCTGCGGGGTAATTGCATAACACACTAACAGTAGTAATGGTTTTCCTTTTTAAAGGTCAACAACATTCATTGCGTTACCTACATTGTTGATCAGACAAATTTTTCGAACATATGAAGCAATGGATTAACAATATCCTTCAAACTAATTCAGATTGTGATTTATAGTGTTGCGCAATAAGGGCGCTTCAAATTAGACGGTTGATGTCGGACTGCCGCCGCACGGTTGTTAAAACCGTGAGCAGTACTGCTGCCGGACGGCAGCAGTACGATACGAATCGTCTTATTTGAAAAGGTACGCGGCTGCAGTCTGATCGAATTTTAATAATTTAACCCGACTTCAGGCGGTGCCATGGACTCTGACGTATATACATTGTTGCCCTCCCGTTAAATGACGTGCGTCGTACTGCTCCCGCACGATCTTGCGTCGAGTCATTTTGTATGAAAAACCATAACCGCCCGTACGCAGTACGATAACCGCACTGCAGCAGTCCGGCACCAACCGTCTACATTGGGTGCTGTTTTCCCTCACTAGAGGTGGGGTAGAGGTATTATCATTAGTTAAGTTGCTGAAGCAGTAGAAACTTTTTTTAATAAAACCACATAACAGTTTTTGGAAGTACAACCACGTACTTAATAAACGTATTAATTAGGCTCTTTCATCATATTCCTGCTAATTTACTTGTGATCGGCGAAACTAAAAGTAAACCATACAATTTTGAATATCCATTCTGCTACGAAATCTGCTTTTTCAGACTGCCGCTGCTTTTAAGGCTTTAATTCAATTGCTTTACTAGCTTCTGCCCGAGACTTCGTTCGCCTGAAATTTCTTGTACCTCCGACCCCCCGCGTCGCATCGCATCGCCCGCCCACGCTGTTACTTCGTTTGCGCTTAGCTTTCTATCAGACTTGTTCTTTTTCTCTTGCTCGTCTCATAGCGTGATGTTAACTAGCCTATAAACTTCCTCAAGAATTGGGCTCTTAAAAACAAAATATCTTTTTTTAATCAGACTGACTGTTCTAGAGAATAGCGCGTTCAAACAAACAAACTATTCAGCTTTATTATATAGATTTAGTGTTTTCAATACATTTAACCAGTTTAAGTCCTACTTACGCCTTTGTAAAGTTACAAGTAATTCAATTTGGGCTAAACTCCCTTTCAAAGGAATAAATAATTTATAAATTAAAATAAGTTTTACAATAGCCCATAACTCAATACTTTTAAATAGTTTTGTTATAATCATTCCTACAGTGTTAAAATAAACAAAGTTTTATTAAAATTTCATGTTGGTTGGAGAATGCTGCAGTGTATCATGGGTACTACTTTTGAAAATAGAGATATTTTCAAAAGCAACGTTACTTGGTTAAGCGTTATTCCTGTCACTGTCGCATAACTGACAAACCACAAGTGCAAGATGGAGACAGGAACATATCTTACGCTACGGTTTCCTAGAAAAGCGGTGTCCGCATGTAACGACCGCAGTGACGGCCGTTATGATTCATGAAAATGATGTCAGCGACAAAGATTTAAATCTTTAGATACGCCTTACCGCGTCAAAAGATAATCGCGTTTCTGATTCGTTCTGACACACAATGACGCAGTGACTTGATTTGATTGTCATGAATACGCTATATAATAATGACGTGTGAGATCATTCTTCTCAGTACCTATGAACATTTTTTCGTGTGACTAAGTATGGTGAGGGCAAATCTAGCGATTTAAATCTTCGGGCCTCAGGGTTTGACTTTATCGTGTCAAAAACGCTCTCTAGGAAAACACATCAACTTAAACTTTCATAAATAACGAAAATAAAAAATTCAGTGACGTCATTCACTGGCAAATTGCGGACGCTATGTGGGCGGTCACCGTCCTTCTAAGAAACTGTAGCTTTAAGGCTCGTACACACAGGCGCGACGCGACACGCGACACAAAGGCACCGCAAGTCGCGCAACGAGCGGTGCCTTTGTGTCGCGCGCGATTCGCGTCGCGTGTCGCGCCTGTTTGCAGGAGCCTTTAGTCAAAGGAGAGCTATGTAACGTTTATCAATCTCGGCCTTACTGTCTACAGAAGGATCCGAAGTGTCATGTCAATATAATCCATTGATCGGACACGGTTATTTTTATGTTGTGTCCAAACAGAGGTAACTAATAAAATATGACCAATTTCAATAAAAAATCAATAAAACACTAACTGACTTAGGGCTGATTTTTCCAACACCAGATAACTATAGCGGAAGAATAATTTTGAATTTTTGACAGTTCTTCCATACAAAAACTGTCAGACGTCAATCTTATTCCACGAACAAAAATTATCGGTCAAATGACATCACTGAAAATACAAAAAAAGTCCATTAGGTTCCCAATTTTAATATTGAATGTATCCGAACACTATAGAAGTTTATTTACCTACTACCTAGTTACATGGAACACATTTTAAAGCTTGCGTTTACTAAGTAAACCTGAACCGTGATGTAGATAAATAGTGGCAGATAGCTGGCCCTTGAGACTACCCGTCGACAGACGGACAAAACTGTATTTAAGGCTCCTCGACACACATGTTTTGTAAGGGAAGATTCTAAAATATTCAGAGCAGTCTGCATATATTTTTATAATAAACTTTCTAGACACATTCAAGAACTAAGTCTTAATAAATTCAAATCTTTTTTAAAGCGAAAACTATGCTAGAAAGCATATTATACTGTAAAAGACTATATTGAGGACAAAAAGGCTTGGGGTTGAGCTGCTCCAATAGGTTTAGACAATGAATGTTGTTTTTATTTTTTATAGCTATTTCACACTTTATTTTTTTTTAATGTCTATTTATTTAAACAATGACATGTACATTTACTGTATAAAGTATTAAATTATGTTAATTATTGTGAATGTGAGGACTATGCGGGTCATTGTTTCAGTTTTAATCATGGTCTGGCAGTTTGAGTCGTTTATGCGGCCTACCCAAATGTCCTGTCTTTGGTATTGTTAGTCGAATCGTTGAGCTCCTCAAGTTCTGAGTTGAGCTGCACGATTTTTGACAAATGCGTGCACTGACTGGACAGGTCCGCTCAATCTGTGTGGTTCTTTCCTCAAAAGACCATTTCAGACACCAATCTACATGGTCTTCACACGATCTGATTTTGTCTGGACTTTAAAAGGGACGGTGACCTCTAAGTTTGTTTCGGCCTTTCTTCTCAGAATAGTCAGATAGGAAACGCCGACCTCATTTGGTTAAAAAAAATATATAATTGACGTGTAAAAGTGTTTGTACAAACCTACTTACAGAAAATAAATCATTTATAATATAGGATTAAGAATGGATAGGATAAGCCTCTCTGTGAGAGGGAGTGGGCCGTAATCCACCACGCGGGCCCAGTGCGTGTTGGAAGATGTCACATATCTTCGTTTTTTTATTCTAGGATATGCCCTGCAACTCGTAAGTCCTGGCCATTTCCACTGCGCCACAACTGCTCCATATTGTTTGCAAAATAAAGCTAGTCTATTCTATTTTAAAAGCAATTTCGAAACAGTAACGAATCTAACTGCCTTCTAATTAACAACTACACGATAACTCATTTTGCGGTTTGATTAGCTTAGAACCGTCTGCGAACAATTCGGTACGTTAAGGAATTTTTCAGAATCAGGGGAATGATTCGGTTGGGTAGGCGCTAGCACATAGCAGCATGGAAACAGTCAGTGCGAACCATCGCGAACATCCCTGATGCGCTACGGAAACGGGGAAGCCCCAACACCGCCCGGAACGCAATGTAAATTCAAATGGGCTGTCAATAGTGTCAATCTCTAGTAGCAGGTGGAATGACAGCTCCACTTGATCTAAGTTTTCACGGTAAGATGTTTGCAGAATAGAACGGCTGTTCTCAGTATTTAAAAAACCGGCCAACCTGGACAAAGCGGAGTCGCACACGAAGGGTTCCATACCACAAGGCTAAAAACGCCAATAAAAACATGTTACTTTTATGGAGATCATTTAATTAATTTTTATCAATTAACATTTAATTTTTACTAACTTGATTTAATTTTTATATATTTTTATTATAGTGGCAATGGAAATACACACTGTGAAAATTTCAACTGTCTGCCTATTACGATTTATGAGATACAGTCCGCTGCAAAAAACACAAAAAACTAAACGTTTCCTGCATGGCCGTTATAACAATAAATAATAAAAACAAAATAAAGTTAAAAATTAAAGGGGATCTCCCCTTTAATTAAATACAATACGCAATAAAAATATATAAGTACCCTGTAAAAAAACTTTGGGTATAGAACCCTAAAAAGCACATTGTGGAGGTCCACAATGTGCTTTCATGAGGGATAGGTCAGGTGACCTATCCCTCAAAATGGAGATTATAACAAAATCCAGTTCAAGGTCGCCTGCGCAGAGATAGTGTTGTAATTAAATAATTTAGCGTACTAAGTCACACTATGAAAGTTTAGTCCCTAATGTACCTAATTATTTTATACAGTAACTCTGTTCCATTTATCACACTAAAGGATGATTTCCACCAAACGGCGCGCAACGCATCGAATCGGAACGGATTTTACAATCTTTAAACGATATCAAATCGTGTACACAGTATTTAAAGTCTATATTACCAAGGCGTGCACAGCAGCTTGACCGCGGGCGTCTTCCACGACATGCGATCGTAGCCGAAAGTATGCTGCGACGCGCGATCGGCTCCGTTCGCCTGTCACCGTATCCGATCGAATCCGGCTGTCGTCCAAATTTTTCTTTTCCTTTTATGTGTTTTATGATTATTTTCTTCTTCTAATGCAATAGCCAACAATACCACGTCAACTTCAACCATTTAAAAAAATTTGAACATGTCAACACAATAGGAATGAATATGAATGATTTGACTAGGCGCAGGAACGGATACGTTCGCAAGCGACGGTACTAAGCCGATAGTACGCGTCTACATGCTGCCGGACGCGATCGGCTGCCGCCGCATCCGTTCGTATCCTTTCCGATCCGATGCGATGCGAGCCGTTTGGTGAAAATCATCCTTAATATTATAAAGGCGAAAGTTTGTGAGTGTGTTTGTATGTTTGTTACTTCTTCACGCAAAATGGCTGAATTGATTTGGATGAAATTTAGCACAAATATAGTTTATATCCAGGATTATCACGTAGAATACTTTTTATCACGATATACTCACGGGATCGACATTTTGATATTATAGTTAATGTAAGTCTTAAAACGAAACCCGTTTTGGGCTAGCGTGGAGACCAATGCTCTCGTGTCTTCTTAGTATGAGAACTCTTCTCCTCTGCCTTGCTACTGCAGTGGTACTTAGGCTGGTATTATTATTTAACAAAATATGTACTTACTGCTTCTTATAAGTGTCAGAGTAGAGGAGACTGGGCAGCGCAAGCAATGCACTTGCGCACCACACGGTGAAGAGCGCCGCGCGCGCCACCCGACGACTCAGTCTATGTTGTAGAGGCTTCACTATCGCCACGTACCTGCACATACAAAAAATATTGAGGTTAATAAAAAGTCGAGTTGTTCTGAGTATGAATGTTGATGGCTATACGAGTAGGTGAAGACCAAAGAAACGATGGAGGGACTGTATGAATGAAGATAATGGTTAGAAAGGGTGTGATACCGAGACAACGACTAATAGAGAAATATGGAAGGAAACACATGTTGCGCCTACCCCAAATTGGGATAAGGATGATAAAAAAGTTAAATAAAAGAAAATAGTCACGTTGCAAAACCGTTACATTCATTCAATTGTTCAGATATTGTTTTGTGGAATTTCGTTAACTCCTGAGTTAATTTATGTGTACAAGTATCCGAAGGCGAATAAAACTTTTATACCTACCTAGTTCACGAATTACTAGGTACATATCCTGCGAATATTTTTTTTGCGTCAGACAATGTTTGTATGGAAATACTGTCAAATTTATTCGCATTCTGAGACTTCTCCTAGTTATAAAAGATTGACTAAATATTATTTTTTTGGCTCAGACACTTTTGTATGGAAAAACTGTCAAATTTATTCACATCTTGTATATTCTGAAGCTATAAAATATTGATCAAATTCCCCTTACAAAGGCAGCGATCGGTGCGAATTGAATACAAATAAGGTGTGAATAAATAAAAGCGTTACTTATTTCATAAGTAGTCCTTGGGGGAGAGCAGATATCACGAGGCACTCTCCTGTAAAAACTTTGATACTCTTAGGTAATAAAACGAACTTTTTAAACCATTAAGTCATGTCATTCTTCTTGTTTTTGATTTAAATTTTCTCAAAATTACAAGAGTTTTCTAGGTCGATAAAATTGGCTAAGAACCAAAAAGCTTGGCGTACAAATGACCTACAGTTAGCATTATTGGGCTCATCATCATCATCATTTCAGCAGAAAGGCGTCCACTGCTGGACATAGGCCTCCCCCAAGCACCTCTACTTCGACCGGTTTTGTGCTTCTCGTATCCCGCGAGTTCCTGTGGCTTATAGGCCGGGAGATGATAACACATTTTGGTAAGTCATTTCTTACAGTATGGCGCTTTCAGGGGGGTTCATATACGTAATAAGTGAGAGGAAAATGATGTTCTTACCGGTGGTGGGCGGGACGCAATTGCAGAATAATTAATTGAAATTGCTCTAAAATCCGGAGGTGTGAAACAATTTCTTTCACAAAATTTCTTCAATTTATCGGTATTTCAACAAAAAAAACCCGGCGGTCGCTATGTGCCATACTTCTCCGGTGGGTGTTTAGACCCGCCATACTTTTTTGAAAATGTTTTTTTTTAATTTTTTTTTATTTATTTCTTACAGGCTGATTTTTTTTTTAACAATTGTTTTTTATTAATCTTGTACGAAAATCACCATGCCATACCATTCCGACGGTCCAAAATACCCGCCATACCCCCTCAAACATGTCATTTTTTTAAATTCGAGAAACCATTTCTTTCAGTATGGCACTTAAGTCGTGGTCAGTTTATGGTACAGTGAGACAAAATTATATTCGCCATACTTCAAGTGCATTATAAAAGTGGAGCCATACTTGAAAAATTGTATTTTTTAACCATTTTTAAAACACGCCTATAGAAGCCGTGAAATTATTTTTTACAGTATGGCATAAATGAAATCAGATTGTTCCCATACTATTATGAGTTGAAAAAAATATGCCATACTGTGACCATGGTACGAAAGACCGTCATACGCACGCTGCGGTGTAAAAAAAATTAAAAAAATGAAAGGATTTCTTACAGTATGGCATTTTAATTTTTGGAAAGTTTATAAAAAGTATGATTCAGGAAAATTATCCCATACTCATCATGAAGTCCAAAAGTGATGCCATACCCGGAAAACCGATTTTCAGCGACGTAATGATGAGTGACGCCTGACCAGCACAGCTGCTGTATACCAGCATTAGAATTTGTATTGAGGAAGATAGTTCGGAGACGTTCGAGCGTAGAATATTATACGACATAACACATTATTTAATTAAACAAGATTGTCCCTACATACAACTTTCAAATTTCGTATTTACGTTCCTCACATGACCAACTTTCAAAAAAAAATGGTGCCATACTGTAAGAACTTGTTCAAATGTTGCATAAAATTTTACAATTATTTAATAACATTATACGTATATCACCCACTCTACAGGTATGGCATTATAACAATTACGTTTCTAATCATAAAAACAACTACTAGACCAAATTTTAAGGTGAAAGAAATGGTTTCTCGAATTTAAAAAAATGACATGTTTGAGGGGGTATGGCGGGTATTTTGGACCGTCGGAATGGTATGGCATGGTGATTTTCGTACAAGATTAATAAAAAGCAATTGTTAAAAAAAAAAATCAGCCTGTAAGAAATAAATAAAAAAAAATTAAAAAAAACATTTTCAAAAAAGTATGGCGGGTCTAAACACCCACCGGAGAAGTATGGCACATAGCGACCGCCGGGTTTTTTTTGTTGAAATACCGATAAATTGAAGAAATTTTGTGAAAGAAATTGTTTGACACCTCCGGATTTTCGAGCAATTTCAATTAATTATTCTGCAATTGCGTCCCGCGCACCACCGGTAAGAACATCATTTTCCTCTCACTTATTACGTATATGAACCCCCCTGAAAGCGCCATCCTGTAAGAAATGACTTACCAAAATGTGTCATCATCTCCCGGTCTATTACACAAGGTCGTCGTTCCACCTTGAGGGAGGCCTTTCAACGCTACGTGTTCCGGTACGCTATACGGTATTGGGCTATTAGAGTTTTATCTGGAACTTGTAATTAATTGCCACGAGCGTATAAATAGAATAAGTAACGTTGGAAACTAGAAACTGTCTACACAATGTAGATTTATCTCATTAGATTAATGTTTGGTTTATTTAGCGTGCAGTTTTGCAGCTATCTAGCTATGCGTCACCCCTTTCCCACCTCAGGTCATAAATCGACTAAGGGATTACTTAGAGGTTGGCCAGTTCTGATAACAACTCTACTACGATCACGCAAACGACACTCCTTGATCACTGTAACTGATCGTTACAGTGATCAAGGAGTGTCGTTACACACATAAGCTCTCTCTTTTTTTTTGCTACAGATTTTTATGCCATGCGATAACCACTGAGGTTTTACTTTGGTTCTTATTGTAATGTTTCGGAAAGGAAAACATAAATTATACAGCATCATGAAAGTTTGCAAAAATTCATTATATGCTGTGCTAGGATTATCTTATCTTTCTTAATATATATAAATTACGTGTCACGATGTTTGTCCGCGATGGACTCCTAAACTACTTGACCGATTTTAATCAAATTTGTACACCGTGTGCAGGTTGATCCAACTTGAAATTTGAATTTTTGCATATTTTCTTTAGTATAGTCTCGTCTATTTATTCGCCAATAGTTTATTAAGATTTTTTTACTAACCGGTAATTTTAGTACTTGCGCTGTGACAAGCCAAAGTTAATCACATCAGATATACACTTCTTCCCCAAATCATGTGCAAAATTGTCTATGCAAGTGCCTACTCGCATGTCGAGTTGGCTGATTTATTTCTAGCTTTAAATTGTAACTTAGAGCAAACATTCTAGATCTATCAAAGTATTATTATTACGCTTAAGACAGTCAATATTACAGTCACCTGCAATTACGACATTTATTTATAAATTTTTGTTACAAAAAGTACATAACACTTTCCCTAATTGCTCAAAAAATACAGGTAAGTTATTGGACTTTGGTACTATAAACTCACAAACTATAATCGTATTGAACATTACCATATCAATAGCGCAACATTCGAATATTCCATTTATGGAGACCTTACCTACATATTTAATAGGTTTTATTTGAAAAAAGAAAATAACAAAAAAAAAAGGTTCATTAAAGGTTAATTTATTTCTTTAACACGCAAGGGTTGATTTGATTGATAGATAGCAGGGTAAATGTAAATAAATTGAGAATATTTTAGTCAAAATAAATACTTAGGTACTTCATTATTGATTCCGAACTGTTGGTAAATATAGTTTTGAAAGCTTTGGTAGATCCGAGGATAAGATGTTTCCTTAAATTTTCACAATATACCTATGTGAATACCTACAATCTTAAACTACAAGATTGGACAAAAGTAATGTCATAATGTCAATGTACCATAATGTTTGCTAATGGCGTTATTATGTCATTGTTATTTGATACATAATGTTATAGAAGGATAGAGAATTCGTTGACAACGCATTGGAGCGATACACACAACCACACAGCTCATGCAATGACGGAGATTTTGAAAGACCAATTTCGAGGTCTATGTTATCGTTTTGGCGATTTGAACTGGTCGCCAGATCCCCAGATCTGACGACGCCAAACTGAAGAAGAAATCATCTATTTGGAGGATGTTTTGCGAGCAACGATTCAAAATGGCCAAAGATACGTTGTTAGGCGGTTGGATCAAGGACCTGATTCAGAAGGCAGTACTCTTCGATACGGCTCGCATTGTGAAGAGGTTCCTGTCTCTGGAGCCCTAACCACCGGTAGCTTGGATCCTGCTCCCGACACCGGCGGACAACAATTTTTTTTATATTTTTTAATTTTTTTTATACTTATTTTTATATTTTAAGAAATGTTTAAAAATGTAATAGAATAAGATAACAGAATAAATAAACGAAATAATAACAAGTATAATAGACCGAATAGGTATTGCCGTTGTTGTGAACTAGTTTCCTTTGTAAAGGCTCCTACAAACAGGCGCGACACGCGATATAATCGCGCGCGACACAAAGACACCGCTCGTTGCGCGACTTGGGGTGCCTTTGTGTCGTGTGTCGTGTCGCTCCTGTTTGAAGGAGATTTAACACTTAAATACGATAAACCTTCCAGAATCAATTTTCTTAATTGTGGTAAAATCCGCATCAAAATCCATTGCGCAGTTTAGGTTCGGTAGGGGAGCAAGAAATTTCACGGGGTCGAAGTCGTGGGCAGAAGACAGTCCTTGAAATAAATGCAGGGCAACGAGGTTGTAGCTTCTGCTTAAAGGACATGGCTGTGGCTTTGTAGAGTGCATTAAGGCTCCTGTATACAAGCGCGACACGCGACGCGAATCGCGCGCGACACAAAGGCACCGCTCGTTGCGCGACTTGCGATGACTTTGCGTCGCGCGCGATTTTATTGCTTGTAGACAAAACAACAGCAATAATGATGACATAAGAAGGGTTAGGTGTCATTAAATAACTAAGCAATAGGCTTATTTTATTGCAGACTGGAATCTATATTATGGGGTTCTAACCCGCATTAATTACCCTCATAAACATAATGATATTTAAAAAAACAATACCATTTTCATTAGTTTGGTAGCCTATGGGAATTTTATATAAGCTCACCAGCGGAATAATAAAACTGTCTAAAAATAAATTATGAGACTCCATAATTTAATTTAAAAAATGTTGATTAATTGTAAGTTATTGCTCGATAAATTATTCATATGGTTTTAATGATACGAGCAGGAAGAATTTTAGTAAGAGCTCTAATGAAATTCCTCTGTGTATTCAGAGCTTTAATTAAAATGCTCCATTTTATTAAGATTTAAATGTTTTCTCTGTCTACACACGACAGTGTCTACCATGATATCATCCTTAGTTTTAATATGAAACGCGTTGTTTGTCCGTTTGTTAATTATTGTTTTTACTTATTAGATTTTTTTTCCGTTTTAGATACATTTTTTTTTATTTCACGAAGGAACATTCGCTTTAGGTACTTGAGGTAACGATACATGAAGATAAGTAACATCACCACATAACACGCACTCGGACAGTACCGGTGGCTCCTGCGCTTACACACACATTCACAGCGTGTTTTTACACTTGGTGACCACAAGTAAAACGCGCGTCGCTTCGTGAGATAAAAATACTATACAAGTCCTTTTCTATATCATGTTCTCTGTAATTAAGTCCACGTGAGTTTTCAGAGTGGATACCTACGTAGATATGTTCAGTCAATACTGTTAATCAGTCAAAACCATTTTTGACATGGTTTCGCGTAAAAACATAAAAAAAACAACCGAATTGAGAACCTCCTCCTTTTTTATGTCGGTTAAAAACATTGACCTTGTTTTAAAAAGGTCAATAAAACAACTTGCTTAGTGTCGTAAATTCACATTATGATTAAATTTTATCAGGTACCAATTCCTAAGGGTTTACTTTATTATTTTTTATGATAAGTAAAAGTAGTAGTCGAATTAGTCAATATAAACGCTATAGTGCAATATATTCAAACATTTAGAACTAGAATTTTAAATCATTATATGGTGTGTCACAGCTGAAGTGGAAAAATGTGAACTAAGTTTTAGAGTCTAAACAGACGGACTGCATTTCAACTGCAACATCGCAGTTTGGATGCAGTTGACTTAACTGCTTAGAAACCTAGTTATGTCAATTGCATCGAAACTGCGATGTTGCAGCTGGCATGCAGTTCAAATTCCGTCTGTTTAGACTCTTAGAGGCCACTGTATGTGTCACAGTCGAAACTGGTAGGTAATCGGTCATAACCAGTTTTGACTGCAAAAAATCAGTCAACAATACTTTTGACCGGCTAAAACTGAAACCAAAAAAGAACAACCTGTTGAGTATTGAGAATATTAAATGAACCACCAAACTCGAAAACAATTTCGTATTCATCGTTTATTGTCGTCATTGCAGGACTTCACAGGAAGAAATCAATCAAGCCTATCAAACGGCCGAGGTCAACACAGTTCATCATTTGCTGTTTAGCTCGAATTACTCTCAATGGGTGACGACCTCACAAGTTTATTGTTATTCTACTGTTTCGTTGTGGAAAAACAGAATTATATAGTAAAAATGTATTAATGGCCCTTTGGGCTTTGGGTATATTTTTGGGTCCGTTGGGGTTAATTTGGATTCGAGGTTAAGGAAATTGAAACAATATTTTTAGTCAAATACGAGGCCAAAATTACGTAGAACCTAAAAATATATGCATAAGTAGCCTATAATGTTCCAACTATTTGGACAAAGGCTTCTACTCTTCGAGAGGGAGTGGGCTATTATTTTCCATGCGGACCCAGTGCGGGTTGATAGATGTCAGATGTCTTCAAACGTTTGGCTTTGGTTTTAGGACATGCCGGTTTCCTCACGATGTTTTCCTTCACCGTTATGAGAGCAGTGGTGATGAAATTATTGGCGCCTGCCTGGGTTCGAACTCACGACCTACAACTCATAAGTCGGAGCCATTACAACTAGGCCACCATTGCTTTAAAAAGATATATATTATTATTTTCAAAACAGCATAATCTACTCGCATATTATTTTAGTTTTTGATAGACTTTTAGAGTGGAATTGATCGCATTGCTTTTAAAAATCTCGCTATTTCAAGCTATCCGTTGAAAACGATACTACCAAGAGCATTCCTTTTAAAGCCATATAAATCGACTGTCTAGATACTCGGAACCACTTCGAAAGAAGCCAAAAAGAAAAAATCAATAACGTCCATTTCATTAGGTAGTCCATTTCGCATCGGATTTCTTTAATCTTTTTCGATTTAAACAATTTAAAAGGAAATCCAATATTACTTGACCAGTCCTGTTATTCATCACAAAATACAATAGTTTTCGGAATGTTTGATAGGTTTGGAGGATTTCTGCGACTCTATTTATACCCAAGACAATTATTCTAAGCCTATACTTCTGAGAGGCTTCCTATATTTTCCTAGGATGTGGCTCTTTGAAATTAGTTCAGATTTATACTCACACTAGCTGACACGGGGAGCTTTGTACCGCCCCGCCGTGGCTGGCGGGGCGGTACAAAGCTCCCCGTGTACAAAAAGCGGGGGCAGAGTGGCCTCTGCCCCCGCTTTTTAAATCTCTGATATCTTCTAAGATATTAATTTTATTGATATGCTGTAAAGGGCAATTTTGATCTCCATGAAATGCACAACGTATGTAATGTATTTAATTGGATGAGGAATAATACTGTATTGTTTAAAATAGCTTGGTAAATAACTCATTTTTTTTTGTAATATGTAAACGATAAAAATGATTATGTAGGCACCTTAAAAGTTATGAAATAAAAATCGCCTACCTGCGATTGTCATTAACACTAGTAATAAAATTATTTGGTCGTTTTGACTAAATATTATTAAATGTATTACATTGTTTAATAAGATAAATACTATAATATTCGGATAGAAATATGTAATAAATAAAGTCTTTGTGCGAGCAACACTGTTGAAAAATCTCGCAATTTGACAGAATGAAGTCAGAAGTCACTCGAGCCGCCATCCCAGATTTTTAATAATCAAAATCTAATTATGGCATACGTTATGAAAATAAAACATTAGTTCTGTTAATATTACACTGAATTATTCATATTTTCAGGTAAATAAACCACAAGGAACATTACTACGAGCTCAAGTGGCACTAATGAGACACTACTTTTTCTATTGTTACCAAACTTAATAGGCTTGTCTAACAGACAAGGGGCTAATTGGTTTCTCAAAAACTGTCAACTAGCCTATTTTGTGAGGACGGCTAATAGAAATACAATATATGTCGCAGCCAACTAGCTTACTTAGCCTTTCACTTAACAGCCTAGCCTTTGGAAGTAGCCACAGTTGGTCATAGTTCTAACCAAACTTATAATAAATATCATTCAGGTCACTTGTTGAACGGCGCCGTTTAGTAAAAAGGCTGTTAACTGAAAGGCTAATTAAGCTAGATGGCTAAGAAAAAGACGTGTTGCGTCGACTCCGAAAACATTCAGATCAGGGCAGGAGAATGATAAATGCACCAGCCAAAACTATTATAAAGTATTTTGAAGTCAAAGCATTTTAATATCTAGAATTCTGGATACTCCGTTCATAATCTTAGACGATGAATAGCATCATAATTGATTTAAACGTGTAGGTTCACATGTGTAGGTGTTGTACCAGATTTATCAAACTGAACTAGATTCTTTACCAGACCCGTGCCCTTGTATATGTGTCTTTTTGTCTCGACTGTATCCACGGGTAGCTTTAAACAATAGATGTTCTTCTAAGTTTGAATGTGGGTCCAGTTAACCATTAAAATACAGAAAATAAATGATGTGGTCAACTGGACCCGCGGGTCCAGAAGCTACCGGGTCCAGCTGACCGTAGACTCCTGGTCCCAAGTTGTTAAAATCTCCCAATTCATAAAACATACAATTGAGATATATTTTCAACGAAGAAAGCAATCGAATATAATTATTTTATTATTATTAGGCTGTGATATCCCACTACAGGGCAAAGGCTTCCGTACCCTTTCTCCACTTGTCTCTGTTCAAAGCTGCTAAGGACCAGTTCTTGTTGAAGGAGTCCAGCTCATCCCGCCATCTCCGTCTGGGCCTGCCATGATGTCGTTTGCCATTAAGAGGGACCCACAGGGTCATCAGTTTGGCCCATTATTCGTCTGACATGCGGCAGATGTCCAGCCCAGTTCCATTTTAGCGTGGCAGCTTTCCAAGTGACATCAGTTATCTTTGTGTTGGAACGGATGGTCGTATTCCTAACCCGGTCTGTTAGTTTGATACCCAGAATACTCCGTTCCATAGCCCTCTGGCAAACCTCGAGCGTTGACCTCTGCTGACTTGTCAAAGACCATGTTTGACCACCATATGTGAGGATGGGAGGTATGCACACGTCAATGAGTCTTCTCTTAAGGAATAGAGGAAGAGGATGGAAGGAGGAAGAGAATGGAATTTAATATATGCGACAAATTTAATTACACCGCAAAGTGAAGTGTAAGTACCACTACTCTTAGAAATATGTATAAATAATAAAAAATACGTTTAAAAGTATTTAAGCCTAAAACGTTTTATTTAAACTGTTTGAATCCTATTTTTAATTCTTTTGTGTTTTATTTAATTTGTCTGCAAAAGACAAAGTTCTGAGAAAAAGGTTTAACAACTATTCTGTGTACACCTTCGTGGAATATTAAGCGTTTTTAGTTATAGAGCAGAGAGACGCTTTGGCGGCCGCTGCTAGAGGCGGCATTGTGAAAATTTTCGATACATTCCAAGCGTATTACCGTTTTCTCGCAATACGATACAAATTAGGTATAGAAACTGACGGCTTTAAATGGCGTCCGCGACAGAAATTGTGCGCACAACGTACTTTTGGTGCAACGAATTTTATGAGTATAGTCCGATCACAGTTATTAATTTTACCTCGGATTTTGTATCACTGTCCAAATACTTAACTGTAATCTTTATTTTCATTCTAATACGGTTGTTGTTGGATTGCTATCATTGACAAGCCAGTCAAAATCATTGTGATCTTTATTCTCGTTAAAATAAGGTTGCGGTTGCTGTTAGAGGTAAAATAACTGTGAACGGACCGGACACGGTGATTCCGTGCTCTGTGGCTTATACAGATCATAGACCCTAAATAATTGAATAATGGAATGTCATAAATTGAATTATTAAAGAGCCATTACTTTAGTCAACTGAGGCATATAATTAATTTGATTAATTTTCCTTTGTCAACTGATCCCACTTTAAAAAAAGATTATCCATACTAATATTATAAATTCGAAAGTAACTCTGTCTGTCTGTCTGTCTGTCTGACTCTATGTTACCTTTTCACGCCTAAACAACTGAACGGATTTCGATAAAATTTGGCAGAGAGATAGATTGCATCCTGGGGAAGGACATAAGATAGTCTTTATCCCAATATTCCCACGGGATCGACACTTATGCGGGTGAAACTGCGGGGCGCTGCTAGTTATTTATATATAAATATGTACATACGTGAACGAAATTCTTTTTTTTACACACTTTGGCGTGGTTATACTGATATATTAAAAAATCACAGTCGTTTGATTAATAAACAGAAAACTAAATGTATGTATAATAAATAAGTAGTGTCAAAATTTGAAGCGGCAGGAGTCTAATACCTAATCTAGCCTAACGGTATCGTACTTTCAATCGAGAAGTCGCGAGTTCGATTCCCACCACACACACCACACTGACTTGAACAAACTCCTAATAAAAAAAATCCATTCTTGATAATTATTTAGGTACCTACGCTAAGACTTGTTTCGTGCCTTTGTGTCGCACGCGATTCGCGTCGTGTGTCGCGCCTGTTTGCAGGTGTCTTTAATGTAATTGTATCGAGTCTAGATTCATAGCTAGGGATGTTTTTGTGTTTCACTTTTCAATCAGTTCCCTTCAAAATATCCATAAGCTACATCTGTTACAATGATTGATTGGTATATCAATGTATTATTCACGACATTATCAGGCTTCACTTTAAAATCATATCAATCACTCCATAAGACTTTTATATGACTACGTCAAAACCCGCAACCGCAAACTATTCAATAATAAATCAGTCGTTTCGTAAAGCTATGTAAGCATATTGATGCTTACATAGCTTTACGAAACGAACGATTTCATATATATCCAATATCCATATATGGACTTCGAAATGGGGAGAGTAACATTGAAATCGGTTTCCGAATCTCTCTTTTACAAGGTCTTTATATTACCCGAATTTACAAGTCAATTTTGTTGCAGATGGACGTTTTAAGCTGAATTTAAATTTACATTGCTTTTGAGCCACAGATCTTTGGAAAGAGAGTCTCTATTAGATTCTTAAGCCTCACAATTTATTCTTATTGGCAGTATTTGACTCGTTTTGCTGAACTGTAGGCCTAACTCAACTCAATGGCTTTAATTTTGATAGTTCAACAACATTCATTGCGTAATTTACGTTTTTGAACAGAAAAATTATTATGAAGCAATGGACTAGTAATATCATAATGATTCAGATTGTGTTTGAAAGTGTTACGCAATTTCAATAATTTTTGAAGCAAAAATAAAACCATCGCATATTTTTTTTTAATGCAACATGAACAATTATTATCAACAATAAAGTCTGCACACTAAATCAACATTATGTGCAAAACGAGTATTTCTAGTTCAAATATTTTTAAGTTCGTGTACTGTAAATAAATAGAATAATGTATTGAAAGATGTGAGTTCAGTTTCGGAGAATTCTAAAACGATTTATTGGTTTTTGAAAAGAACATTGGTACATACATAATAAAAAAATAAAAGCTCGGTTATTGGCAAAAGGCTTGCCAACTTATATAACGTAGGTACCTACATCACTGGTGGAATGTTAGTATTTTTTATACCTCCTATCCTTTCAGAGATGCTTCTCTGATCTTATGATACTATTCAGGGCTATTTAAAATGGGCTATCTAAACTCCGCAGACGCGGTAGTTCTCGATACCCATAGCGCATGTGAAGGTTACACAAAAAAACATATTTTCTAAACTGATATTTCAAGTGACTACCTGCGATCGATGACTTCACAAAAAATCAATAAATTAATTTTTTTTTGTTTTATTTTTTATTTTTTTTTATCGATGACCAACGCATCTGCGTAGTTTAGCCAGCCTATTTAAAATAACCCTATATTTTACATGATACTAAGAAAAACATGCTGCTTTATCGGAGTAGAGAATCCTTGTTTTATTTCGCTACGAATTTCACCCTTCATGAACATTATCGACCTTTGAATCATAAAATGGAACTAAATTGTATAGCAATTTAGTTCCATTAAATATTAATATTATTTCTAGCAAATTACTCTCATAAATGCAGTTTTATAATGTACACTTTATTTATATGAGCTGCGTATAAAAAGCAATATATATGGGTTTTATTGTTTTTGCTCTAAAAGTGCATTAGTTTTAAAGTCGTAACTATACTGTTTGAAAGTGGTAGGTATGGTTTCATTGTTTCACAAAAGAATATTAGAGGTACCTATACCATTTTTTTGTTTTGTTTCTTTATTTTCTTTTGTACTTAACGATAGCTACTTACGCAATGTAACTCCGTAGTACTCCGTACTAGTTTGTATAAATTGGAAAATGAGAATCCTGGCACCCATATCACAAGTTTAATCTTAGCTTGGGAGCCAGTGGAGACAGTCACTGACTTATGCAATTTAAAAACAATAGTGTCATAGTATTATCCTATCGCCTATAAGTTAATTGGAAATAAAGTTATTATTTATTTATCCACAAAATAAAAGCTACAAAGTTACATAGACTAAATAATTTTAGATTAAGTAGGTACCATCGCGGCCTTTACCGCCTGATCACTTTAATTTTTTTCGCCTATAACCTGCGGCGATGTCAAGCCACGCCCCCTTAAAGTTTTCGCCTACTATAATAGGAAAGCTGTAACGCAATGAGGGTATTCTGAAATGACGTTCGCTAGGTGGCAGCACTGACACGTCAGGTCCAGGCATCTGTCAAAGAGCCTATATTTTCTTTAGTCATGACGGAATGATGAACGAATGAATGAATCGAATGATGAACGTCATCATATTATTATATTTTATATTCATTGTCGAAATGGAAGACCTCTTGTTGATGATTATAATTTACTCCTATTATGAAGCAGCCGTGATTAGAATCCAAAATTGAGTACGAACGTAAGTCGAATTGAGATGAAGTTGAATTCAGTCAACCTTCACAGGAATTCATCTCGAAGCCCACACCCACACACACTGTACAATTAGCAATTCTTAGATGGTGCTAGCATTTCACTTCATTATGTATGTTTGTTTCTGCTGCATTTATTGTATAGCTATTAAATTGTTAATCCGTAATTAGCTGTAAGACTAGCTTATATATTTTAAGATAAAATTTCAAGAGCAGTGGATTTTGTGAATAATGAATAAATAAATAAACATATTCCAGGAATTTAAATGAATGCCATTTTAAGTTGTAATTATATAATATTGCTGTTAGTAGAGTCAAATGAAGATCCTAAATTATCTCGCTACACGTGCTACGTGGTAGATACTCATTTCATGTATACACGTAGCACTTGTCTACCTTTGACAATGCAAATCCCAGCGCGACAACATTTTAGTTTTCCGCACTTATCTACTTTGTCGTCTGATAGCTTTTGCTAAACTTTAGCAACCTATGACTAAGTTCCAGAGAGACTAGGATGAGTCTCTTTTCCTTCGTTGTGACACAAAGTGTTTGAGGAAATGTCTCAATCAACAAATTGCTTTAAACCATGATGATAGATTTGCTTTAAACCATGATGGTAGATTATAGGGATAGGTAATAGGTAAAGCTAGGATTACTTAAAACTGCGGCGACCGCCACATAGCGTCCGCAGTTTACTGTCGAATGCAGTCACAGTAAGATAAGCGTTTATCATAGTTCAAGTGGACGTAGTTAAGCAGAAAGGACTCAATCCACAATATGTCACTTTTGAGTTATGGGCGTTTGAAGTTTTAGCTGTAATTTCTCTAACAAAAAGTTAATTTTTTTTAAATGTTTCCCCTATATTATTAAGAAGATAGTTTATATTTTATCTTTCCATCAAAATAATGATGTATTTTGTAATAGATTTCGAGATATTAAGTGAAATGTGGGTTGAGTCCTTACAATTAAATTCAAGTTTGTTAAGACAGGTATTTTTTATTACTTTCTCAGAATGGACTCAAAACTACCCATCGACTAGAAAATATGCTATTAAAAAAAATAGAACAAGTATTATTATAAAAAACGTTATATAATTATTGACCTTAATCATAAAGTTAACAAAATCACGTAAAAACGCCATAATTCAAATTTAAAGAATAGAAAAAACAGCGCAAAGATAAGTGCTCATATCAATTTCCCTCATCTTCCAAATCAAAGTCGAGAGTTGGCCCGTATCCATCAACATCCTCGTTGATACAGCTGTTTCCTTTAAGGTTATTATAAAATGCGTGACAATCTTCGGGTATTAAAGTAAACATAGATCTAAGATCTTCGAGCTTTGCTTGAAGAATGGCTTTTCCCTGGGGCCAAAGAACTTCAAAATCTTCTTCTGAAAATTGGATGGTAACCCCTTTGTTTCTTTTTGACAAATCTTCTTTTGAATATCTCCACTCTCTGACGTCATAGTAATTAAGTATGGATCTTCTTTTTTCAACAAAATTTGTTTAGTTGTTAGCCAGTTTACTTTTTCTTTATTTGTACATATTTTGCGTTTAACTACTTTTTTTTTCTATTTTTTTGTACTTAAAAAATCTTCTTCATTCTAGTAACTTTAAGGGGTTTTTTCTTTTTACAGATTTCTTTGATTTTTATGATATTCATATATTCTTCTACGGTGTAAATACGCTCGTGATGCTTAAGCTCACATTCAATCTTGCTGAAATCAATGTTGTTAGGCAAAAAGGAATGGCCGTTTTTTTTCAAGTATAAGATTTATTAAGTAATATAGTTAACCGCAAAATATGTACAAATAAAGAAAAAGTAAACTGGCTAAAAACTAATCAAATTTTGTTGAAAAAAGAAGATCCTTACTTAATTACTATGACGTCAGATAGTGGAGATATTCAAAAGATAGGTTTGTCAAAAAAAAAAACAAAGGGGTTATAATCCAATTTTCAGAAGAAGATTTTGAAGTTCTTTGGCCCCAGGGAAAAGCCATTTCTCAAGCAAAGCTCGAAGATCTAAGATCTATGTTTACTTTGATGTTGATGGATACGGGCCAACTCTTCGACTTTGATTTGGAAGATGAGGGAAATTGATATGAGCACTTATCTTTGCGCTGTTTTTTCTATTCTTTAAATTAGAATTATGGCGTTTTTACGTGATTTTGGTAACTTTATGATTAAGGTCAATTTTTTATATAACGTTTTTTATAATAATACTTGTTTTTTTTTTCAATAACGTATTTTTAGTCGATGGGTAGTTTTGAGTCCATTCTGAGAAAGTAATAAAAAATACCTGTCTTTACAAACTTAAGTTTAATTGTAAGGACTCAACCCACATTTCACTTAATATCTCAAAATCTATTGCAAAATTTATAGTTATTTTGATGGAAAAATAAAATATAAACAATCTTCTTAATAATATAGGGCAAACATTAAAAAAAATGTAACTTTTGGTCAGAGAAATTACAGCTAAAACTTCAAACGCCCATAAACCAAAAGTGACATAAGTATTGTGGATTGAGTCCTTTCTGATAAACAAAACGAAATATTTTATGTCAGTAAACCTATATCACAGAAACGACCCAACCTGTTTGAGTCGATTCAGTTATTTGATAATATGATATTTCCAATCAAAACTAATTCTTAGAAAAGATCCAAACTGTTTGAGTTTATTCTGGTTTATCGACCTTAAGAACATACTCATAGAAATGTCATTACTCAGAAACAATTCAAGCGGACTGCGTCCGTTCAGCAAATACATTTTGTATGCTCTTCATACTGTGGGTTGAGTCAGGGTAGTGAGAAAACTAGTTTTCGTGTTCATTTTCAAAATAGGGTTTTCACTACATGATAGATTCGACCCTCAGGAGTACGATGGCATACTTAACTCAATTTTGACCAAAGTGTGGATTGAGTCCTTTCTGCTTAACTACGTCCAAGTATTGTAGGTCTATCTGCACATTAAGATACACAATTATTACGTAACTATTAATCTAAGTTTATGTTACAATCAACCCGATTGCTATACTCCAATCAATCGTAACTAATCTGTTGTCAATTCCAAACCTAGTTTGTTTATGTGTTAATTTAATTCGGGAAATTAATCACAACAGCAAACAACAGATTTGACTCGGTATATAAGTAATTAAGCTTTCATCAGAATACGGGTAACGATTTGTATCATGGTTACATTAAACTAACCATGAATGGCCATGGCAGGTAATCAATATTCTATCCATACTAATATTATAAATTCGAAAATAACTCTGTCTGTCTGTGTGTTACTTTTCATGCCTAAACCACTGAACGGATTTCGATATTTGGCAGAGAGATAGACTGCATCCCGGGGAAGGACATAGGATGGTTTTTTATCCGAAAAACCGCGGGGCGCTGCTAGTATTATTTTATTATAATTTATATGTATAAAATGATAAAGCTGAAGAATTTGTTTGTTTGTTTGAACGCGCTAATCTCTGAAACTACCAGTTAGATTTGAAAAATTCTTTATGGATTTTATAGCCTAATTCTTGAGGAAGGCTATAGGTATATAGGCTATTTTTTTTTTATTCTAGAAAAGGGCTTTGTCGCGCATGCGATTATGCCGCCCTGGTAAGGTTTACAATTTATAACTAACAATACAGTCTTTAACCAAATCTTAGCATAGCTAGTCTGTAAAGTGCTCTAGCTGCGTCAGACAGTGGCGCAGCCAGAACACTGTTGCAGTAACCTATTTCTCTAAGCCTACAATCTAATCTATGTCTAAATTCTGCGTTGCGGACACACTCTGCCAATATGTGATAAACATCATCAACGGAATTTTTACAAAAATCACATTTATCCGTTGTTGATTTTGCCATTAGGTATAAGAACTTATTACACGGAATGTGTCCGGAACGAAGCCTTAGTGCAGTAACAGTATCACATCTGTTCAACAACTGGTTATCTATCCATGGCGAGTTCAAGGGATGTGGTTGGATCGTTTTGTACCAGATCCCTTTATCTCGAGATCTTTTATTAAAATATTCCTTCCAAAATAAGTAGCAATCCTGTTTAATTTTTGGTATAAAGTTTGAAAGGTAAGGAGAAACGTTAACAGGAATTCCATCACATATGGCTTGCTTGGCTAGTTGATCAACAATTTCATTGCCTCTAATTCCAATATGTGATGGAATCCATTGAAGGACTATATACGTGCTTTCCGTATATAGGCTATTTAATATCACGCTAAAATCAATAGGAGTCGAGCAAAAGCCAGAAAAAATGCTGAGCGAAAACGAAGTAATAGCGACGGGGAGTTTTATAACAATGTGGCTGTTATTTTAGTATAGGCATTATGTACCTTACGACTTTCACGCGAACTAAGTCGCGAGCCAAAGCTTGTTATTGATATTATGCTGGAAATTCTAACTTGTTTTCAATTCTAATACCTAATTACTTATCATTAGGCGAAATTGAGGTAAGAAGCAAGCAATTCGCAATAAAAAATATATATCATAAGGAAAAATCAACATAAGATACCCTACCTACTCTATAATAATTAAGCGTTCCAATCTGTCTCAATTTATCAAAAAATCTTGTCATTACCAACATTTTTACAAGTTTATGACATTGAGTGTCGCGAACGATATCCGTTTCTATATCTACTAGTTCTTGATACGAAAAGAAAATTACAACATGAATCCTGAAGTTTTCGTTAATCAACGCATTAATTTCTGGTCCTGACAGCCTTCTACTGTCAGAACCTTACACCAGATTATATTAAAGTACCGCTAAAGTTACCGATATATTAATGTACTAGCTCACCCGGCGAACTTCGTACCGCTCTGTCCCCGCTTTTTAAATCTCTGATATCTTCTTAGATATTCATTTTAATGATATGCTGTACATAGTGTACATGGCAATTTTGATCTACATGAAATGCACAGCATATCTAGTGTATTTAATTGGATAAGGAATAATACTGTATTATTTAAAATAGCTTGTTAGATAACCCATACTTTTTTTTGGAATATGTCAAAGATAAAAATGGTTACTGTGGGTTATCCTTAGGAGATAAACATATACCATCGCGGACTTTTTTATCGATCTCATTAATTTGATCTATCTCGAAAGGTTTAGCCAGTGCTTGCAACGGAAGTGCACAAAAATATGTTTGTTACGACATCACATTACAAATCTTTGAATTTTCGGCTTTTCTCTACTATAATATGCATGTATTATACATATAAACATTCCTTTTGAATCACTCTATCTATTGCTGCAAACTGAATTAACATCTGTTGTGTAGTTTAAAAGATCTAAGCTTACAGAAAGCGGGAGCGACTTTGTTTTTACCCGACTTCGGCGAAGCAAAAAGGAAGTCTATGATTTTGACCGGTATGTATGTTCATCTGTTCCTCCTAACTTCTAAACTTCTTGTCGTAATTTGACAAATCAGGTATCATTGGAAGCGTCTTGATCGTCCGGTGGTTATAGGCTATTATTATTATTATTATACAGGGTGACAGACATCGACGCGCAAACTGGAATCATGAATTCAGCACTGATTCCAGCCCGACGCAAAATTTTTACGCTAGGGGAGCGGGGAGCGTAAAAATTTTTCGTCGGTTATCAAAAAAAATCCGCTGTTTTATAGAAACGTGCAATACCTACGCAGCCAAAATGTATCATACGAATGTATTAAGTATATTGAACAATTAAGTGTTCTTGTCAGCAAACTACATTTCAACGTTAAAATCCATTAAAAAGTTTCGTCCCGATTTACCCATGCATCCCTATTTACCCCGTTAAATGTTACCTAGAGAATTGACTCCATATTTAAACTTTAATATTCACCAAATTGTGAGAATATATTTGTATCAATACCTAAATAACTAATAAATGCGTTTCAAATGTAATACACATTATTAGATAATGGCGATGTAATTCACATCGACTCACTGCACGCTATAGAATCTGAATTCTATTGACTAAAGATTGACTAATGACTAGTGAATTAGTTTAATTACCAACCAATTAACCGCTATTTTGTAGTGCACGTCATGAATCATACGCGTGAATAGTATTAGTAGTATGAAAACCTTTTGAAATTGGTTTGAAATTAAACTAGAATTAATAAAAGTATGAATTACAAAGTAATTATAGCTGTTTTTCACTAACCTCAAGCTTAAGCAACGACCAATGGCATCGACTTATTCCGTAACAGGGCGACCATACGAGCTGTATCTTTGATATCAAAATTCCCGGACTGAAAACGCTTGAACCAACTTTATAAACGTTTTATATTTTTTTCGCGGCTTGTGTCGCATTTTCCCCTTTTTTGTAATAAAACTTCAAAATGTATGGAATTTTTCAATTTATTCCGGTCTGATCCGAAAAACAATTGAAAAGTGGCGGAAAATCGTTTTTACTTTTTTATTTTTCTTTTTTAAATGTCATCTATTTAATGGTATCAAAACCAGCCAGATACAAACAGTACAACCAAAGAGATTATACTACAACTTTATACCTATAAAATACGAAAAAGCTACAATGTTTTCAGGTTCCAAATTTGATTGAAGGGAATTTTTGAAGTGAAAACTTCTTTAGCGGCGTTGTACACTTTTTTTTGTAATGGGTAAAAAATGTTAAACTCGCGTCAGGACACGTGACCTGATCGAAAATTCGTAAGACGGATGGCCGTAGGCGGTACCGCGCGTGTTTTGTTTATAAGACGATTCACAAAATACACACGTAATTGTTCATGTTTTCACTTCTGTCAGCACTCCCGGAGTGCCACTGTTTTTTTTTTATAAATATTTGATGTTTTTTTTTTTCGTTTCTTTTGCATTGATTAATTTGAATTAAGAATTAAATGACCAGGAAATATTTATTAAATCAAATATGCCTATAGTTTGAAAATCGTCTGAAATCGGAGTTAGCTCATTTGTTGAAGTAATCATATTGACGGCAGCTAAGTACAGACGCCAGCACATCAAGCTGTAAAAACTGTAAAATTTCCCCAATCAACTTTGAACCTTATGCTTTAGCGATAAAGTTGAAAATCTATAAAAGAAATTTGACAAATTGTAGTAACTTGAAGTACTGGCGTCTGTACAAAGAGTCACCTGCACTTTTAAATACTTTATTTTTTTCATAATTCCACGCACACGTTAAATCGATTTGTTCTTCGTTCGGCCCACTGAGTTTTGTCCCACATAAAAAAATCCTGGTTCGTCCCAAACAATATGCTTCCTTCGTCCCAAAATATAAATTTTAATATTTTATTCTTGCTTCGTCCTATTTTATATTCCTTGTACGGCCCATATTTTTTTTTGTATATGCTAAACTTTCTTTTTTGTACATTCGGCAAAAAAGGGTTACGTATTATTAAATATTTAACATCAATCAACTATTTATCACAACCGCTCCTCTCTGTCTTCTCCGCGAGAAAAAAATTACTCGTGTTATTTTATAATAACACTCTTTAGGCGTTCTTAGTGAGTAAGTTGTACCTATACAGATGACGTCAATGGAATCTCTTTAGAAGTGCAGGTAAAAAAGGTCCATCCCTTTTTTATTGCGTCCTTTGTTTTTTACTTATATTGATTCTTTTGGCCAATAGCTTTACTTTCCGTTATCAGCAAAACGGGCTCCACGCTAGCTCCCGTGATGTGTGCATCACGGGAGCTAGCGTGGAGCCCGCACAGTGTCAACTCATTCGTCACCTGGTTATAGTGTTTAAAGTGAGATTGAGAATTGATCGAGTTTGTCATAGGTAAGTCAATATTACTACATGGAGTGACGGAGGCCTGGTAGGGGTTGGTTCCCTGATTATAAAGCTATCACTCTTTCTACAAGGTAATGCATATTTTCGAGAAATTAATAAAAATGGTTTCTAACCTCAAATCAGATAAATAGCGAAACGTTAAAATGGGTGATTGACAACCAAATCTGCTCAGTTTATTGTCTGTGTGTGTAAAATGTCGTGCTAAATCGTTGAAACGAAACGTATAAAAAAACGATGCAATTTCCATCATTTGTTTGTTTTATTGTTTTTATTTATTTATTTATCCATTTATTTCAGGCGTCAATGCCCATATAAAACACATACAATACAATATTAATATAACTTAAAAATACTATAAATACATACAACATTAAAATTACATTAACTAAAAACTAACGCACACGAAGTGTCGGCATCGTGTTTTTATAACAACCTTATACATCCTGCTCATAAGGAAGTAAGTGTACTGCCACTTCATAGTTATATCAGGTCGAATCTGTTCCAAAACCGAATCGAGGCATCCTGACTCCACGTAGTCATTTGACTGATACCCCTATAGTGTATATAAAATTCGGAGACGCGGTGGGAGAGCAGCCCCCGCCCGCTATAACAAAACTTTGGCACCCGTGCGAGCCGTAGAGGCTGAGGCTGGTCGCCGGAGCCAACTAGCAAGCCGAAGCTGCGGAGGTGAGCATGGGTGCCTATCCTTTGTTATGTAAGGGCGAAGGGGCTGAACTTCCCACAGCACCGAAGACGTTGCGTTGAAGAAGTTGCGAAGCAACTTTAAAGTGTTTTGAGGTTAGGTTACAATAATTAGTTTTTCTCAAGAACAGTGCATAACTTTTTCATGGGAGTGGGGGCATACTCCTCCACCCTCCCTACTCCACCTTACCCCCCTCTTGCCAAACGATACTAGATTTTAACGTCCTATTTAACTTACAAATCATATATGTAACTATATGGAGAACTAAATCATTTATGCTTTAATTTCAGTTGTTCTACAATGGAAGCAAATCTTAGATTACCATCAAACTCACGGGAGCCGATCTCTTTTATACAATCCAGAAGAGGTGAACCTGTTCTGCTACATGGTGGTTGTGAATACACACAAAAACGAAAAAACAAAAATGGCTCAATAATTTGGAGATGTGTGAACAGAAAGTGCAGTGGAAATGTTATGTGAATGTGAAAATGTTAACAGTGAATAATAGTGTTCGAAAGATTATAATTCATAACGTTTGCACATCTAGTGTAAGTATCAAAAAATGACTGTATATATGTTGGTCGGTAAATTTTTCAGTAATTATAATTATCATGTCTTAAATTTTGTTTAATATAGATCTGACTGTTCTGTATATACTAGAGTAATGATAAGATGATTATTAGGTATACCATTTCTGTGATTTTAACTGTGATACTGGATAATAAAGATGATTCATACCTAAATGTTTAGGATTGTTTTATTATTGAGTTATTGTTTCAAAAATTTCAAATAAGTACTTTTTTTTTTTTGTTGACTGTACCTTTAATGTACTTGTAATTTGGGACGAAGCACAACTTCAATAGTGATATGGGACGAACTAAGAATTTTTTGGAATGTGGGACAAAACTTCGGGACGAACGAAGAATAAATCGTTAAATCAAATACCTATACATATAAAGACACCAACAGCTTTTGTTTACAAAGTGACAAAATAAACAAGGACCTAAACCATTATTCCGTGTATACGTCTCGGACAATCAGCCCGTTTACCTGTTGTAAACAAAGATCGATATCAGTTTACATAGTCGTTAACTTGCTCTGTATTTTAGTGAAACAACAATAATAAGTCACGTTGGCGTTACTAATAATAGGTAGTTAAATATTATTACGTACGTCTACCTATATTTATTATAGCAATCAATAATGTAACATACCTACAAAAGAATAGTAATATCTGTTTTAATAATTAAAATTATATAAGCTTAAGCAGTTAGGTAGTACCGCGTAGAAGCGGATACTTTATGGCGGTTGCCTCATTTAGTTTACGTTTTTCTACGTTACCGTATTTTGGCAAAAAAAATACAGTAATTATAGTCCGCGCGGAACTAGTTGGCTGCGCCTTAGGTGGGGACCGGGATGAGGCGGTGGGTTGCCTAGTGTTCGAAACGCAAAAGAGCCCTATCCCCCTTCCGTCCCACCGCCGCTCAAATACCTAAGGCGCGGCCAACTAGTTCCGCGCGGACTATAGCCTTAACCATTTCCTAGGTAGGCCCTATTAACTAAATGTTGTAAAAATTGTGGAAGATAGCTTTGTTCTTCTATTAATAATTATCACAGTTTGCTCCTGTAAAATCATGATTTTGAGGATAACCGTACTTATATACTTTGCGGCCGTCAGTATAATTATCAGGTTATCAGAAACCATAGGTAATGAAGCATAAGGTTTGTTTATCTCTCTGCTTTGATATCTAAAATGTACTGTTAAAATAACTAGCAAAATGAATAATTGCACATCCTACTTATGAAAATTTGTAAAACGATATATTTCAGAAACAGAGTGCCAACTTAGCTTATAAAACCAATTAATAAATAGCAAGTGCTCAAAACAAATATTTAATAAAAAAAACTTCAAAATCAAAAGTCGTTTATTCAAATTAGGCTGAGAATCAGCACTTTTCGAACATCAAAATTACTAAGACAGTCCTCTAAACGCCCGCCTTTCACCACTTCCTAGTGTTTTTGCTGGGAAAACGTGGCGCAACAAACTTTCCAGCAGCACTTGATAAATTACGCTCATAAAATAAATTTAAATGTGGCATAATTTCATAAAAAAGCTTCGGCTAAACCTGCGCGACCAAAGCGACTACGAAGCGGGAGCGTCAGTCGCGCGACTTAAGCTGCTCGTATTTTTCTATGGCACCTTGCACAACTACGCGACCGCTGTAGTCGCGCAGGTGTTCACGTTTAGCTTTAGTTTCGCGTTATTGGTGCTCCCGCTTCACGTCCCGCGTCCCGTTTACTCGACGCGCAGCTTTGGTGCCCACTTACATCACCACAAAAGAATACCTACCTACCGTGATTATTCACACAATAAGTCTTTAGTTTTGACAGGTAATTAAAATAATGATATTCGTTTAAAAGACGACTATGTAAATTAATTTACGACCCACGTTAACGGGTTTTAATCGTTCTGAAATGGAATTAATAATTTACTCTGTAACTTCTTTTCATAAGTTATCGCATAGAATGTACAATGTACCTACAGACGATAAATAAATTGTTCGAAAGTTTATTTGCTTTGTAATATTATCAGACCACATGTGCCCATGCTGAACATAATCCTCTATTTTTTGCGCTCACGGATATCGATATTCTATATTATGGGTTTGGTTTCCGCACTTATTCCTTCAAATGGACCATTGTGCGTGTTGTATCGATATTAAATGTATATCGATATGATATGTATCGATATTATAACAAGCTGAATGTCCAAGAGCTAACTTTTTAATTGACCCCCACTTTCCTTCGATTTCATTTTTATTAGATCTGTAGCGGTATCTACAACGCCACATGCGAACAACGCGTCATGACGTCACGCAAAATCCTGCATCTCGCAAGCAGAGTTTACCGCGCAACTAGCATAGATACAACGGCCCGACATGTACCATTCGGACAGTTGCCCGCCAGACACAACACTCGTCTGGTAGGAGGATCGTCCCTTTTCTATGGAGGATGACTGAACTTTACACCCTGTTCCTCATACCTCTATACTGGTGACCCCTAACATGAACGTCAGCGCAGCCTTCGTGCAAATACTTCAGCGTGACGTCATCATCATCACTCCTGCAAAATTTAGAGCGGCGAGTCAGCCAGCCAGCACCCACGGCTTCAACAGGTATCCTGACGGCAGCATGCAGCGACCGCGCATACCTGGTCATCACCCTCAGCCTCATCAGCAACCTAGGCACAACATACTGCACTTTCGGCCGGTCCACAAGCAGAGCCTTAAAAACCCTCTCCTGGTCGACGCCAGCAGTCAGCCTAAATGCTGATCTATGCGGCAACCGGTTCCGACTCACTGGAACCTCAGCTGGCCTGGCAAGCATCGCAAGATACAAGACTCAGCCCACTATCGACCTCCGGTCTTCGGAGGGAAGTGATGTAGCGGTATTTACAACGTCACATGCGAACAACACATCATACTGTCGTTACGCAAAATACTGCGTCTCGCAAGCAGAGTTTACCGCGCAACTAGCATAGATACAACTAGCAAGCTCAGCTAGCAAGTCTTGGATTTGATCAATAATAATGTATTTGTGTAGTCAGAATTTAATTTTTCTTCTTACAGCAATTGTTCATGATGAATAAATTAATGTTGGATTGTCTAATATTTTATTTTATACAAATAGCCTAAATTACAGTTCCATGAAATCACTTAAAATTCTGTAAGTATTATGTTGTAATTGTCAACGTCGGTTTACACTAAGTAGTTTTATTATTCTTAGTTTGTTCACGAACAAAGTTAGTAGCTGCCTAGGTTTGTATTTCTAATAGATAATTTAGGGTAAATGAGTGTCTAGATGTTTACCTTGTGATCCCACAAGGTGACCGTAATAAATTGTTTTGGTAGGCACATTCGTGGTATTCATGAATGTATTCATTATAATACAAACTCTTAAACACAGTCACAAAACACAAAATCGTAGGTAGGCAGCATGAAAGGTTATTTTTCAGTAAAATCGTAGACAGTAAAAGATTAAAACTGCCACATTTATTTATATTTTATTTCTAGCCTATGTTGTCCCACTGTTGTAGAATTGACCGTGACGTAAATCGATGTATGGGAGAAAATGTTTTTCAACTTCAATGTTAAGTTTGTTTTTGGGACACATTCATCCTAACTACGGAATAGAATAGAATAGAAATCATTTATTTGCCAAAAATGTAGGTATACATAATATAATATGGTTATTCAGTCGAGAGTCCCAATACATTTTACCCTACTGCATGCAAACTTGTTTAACATACACGAACAGAAGAAAGAAAAAAAAAAGAAAAATATAATACAATAAACAATTTTAAATTTAACAAAAAGCAAAATTATTATTTAACACAAATCACTATTAAAATTCATTACTTTCCATAATACAAAGATGTCAAAAATATAGAGATGTCAATAATACAAAGATGTGAATAATAAGAATATCGAGAGCAATAAAGTCAATAATAGACCAGAAACAATTTATTACAGGAAATACAGGAATTACAAATATAAAAAAAAAAATTATATGTCAATAAAATTTAATAATAAACGAAGCATTTTACTGAAAGTTTTGTCCTCTAAAAAATCTTTGATTGTGTAGTAGCACTTATCCAGTATCAATTTTGCTAACTGCTTTTTAAACATTTTGGAGGGTAATTCTTTGATATTTTTGGGTAGTTTGTTATAAAGAAGAGGACCCATGAACATTTTTTTTTTGGATAAGGCTTTTTTATGGCCACTTGTACAAAGTTGGTTTTTATATTGGGTCCTTATTGGCTTTGAATGTTGTCTTTTATCAACCATAGACGTTCGTTGTTCGCTCTTGCGAATAATGCCACTTCTAGTATGTACAAACAAGTAAATGTAAGAATTTTTAGGGATTTGAATAAAGGTTGACTGCTTTCTGTACTTTTAAGACCAGTCATTAATTTTAAGGCTGCGTTAGGCAGCGTTTTTGGGCCTTATATATATGTTCTCTCTCACTGCAGTTACCCCAAAATATGACACCGAATCTCAATAGTGAAGCAACTAGACCATGATATGCTGTTATTAGTGTACTTATATTTACCTTTTTTGAAAGGTTATATAGTAGATAGGCTGTTTTACACAATTTTTGGCACACATTTTCAACCTGTGGTTTCCATGTCAGTTTGCTGTCAATAAGTACTCCCAAGAATTTAGACATTGAGGTTGTCTACGTTTTGGTCTTTATATTTAGTCATAATATTATCTGGTTGTAGACGCTGGTAATAATGCATGATTTTGGTTTTTTGTAAATTAATAACAAGTTTATTTTTATTAAGCCAATCTATCATTGTTTTAAGTGTGCTGTTTATATATTTATCATATTTCGTTTTATCTACGTATTCAATTATGGCTGTGCTCAGTGCTGTCGTCCGCAAATAATGCCATCGGATGATGGATATGGCGAGGTAGGTGATTGATATAAAGTAAAAATAATAAAGATCCAAGGACACTACCTTGCGGAACCCCAAATTTTGTTATTCTGCCAGTTTTTGTTTTGGAACCCTTCATTGTGCGTAGGCCGACACGCACTTGGCCAGGCTTTACCAAAATTCATTCGGGTGAAACACGGTTCTCATGAAAATAATTAAAGAATACCCATTTCTGTGAAAATGAAAGAGTGACTAACTGAACTACAGCAAAAATTAACATCGAAATTAGATTTTTCATCAAAACTCGAATTATGGAACCCATTTGATATTTTCATTAAGTCGTTCTCGGAAATACTGTATGAAAACTAGTTTATTACTCGATCGCTTATATGAGTCTCGGTCGAATACGTGACGTTGACAATCGATTAAGTGGATACCAGACATTTTTAGTGTGGGCTGTTCCATATTCTTCGGAAAAAATATGTAATGTTCTAACATTGAGTGGAATATTTAACAAGTACAAAATAATGGTTTTTGCGATAATGTCGACCTTAACTTTGTGTCGGCATGAGCTATATGACAATATAGCTTTAGACGTTGTTGTCAAGGCGAAAGTGTCAGGGTAGCCTGCGAAATTCAATTTTTTTAAGTTTGTTGCAATTTGCTGGTCAGTGTTAAGTTATATGTTGATTAAAATATAATTCGCGGCCGTAACAAATATGTATGTACAGAATTATAATTCCGCTTCCCCCTTAAGAAATAGATAACACCATAGGGGCAATTCTCGTAATTTTAAGAACGTTCACAGTCTGAACTCAGTCTCAATCTGACAAAAATACATCTAATTTCCCTACATTTTTGACCAGTTTTTGATATTTGTTTGTCGCCGAGATGAGACTGCGACTAGATTTTGAACGTTTTGAATTACAAGAATTGAACTTCAAAAGTGCCTTTTATGTGCCTATTTGAAATAAATGATTTGACTTTGACTTTGACCTTCAGGTCTTTTAAAGTCCATCAGACGCCGGGATGAGTTGCACAGTAAAGCCAGACATCTTAATTTACAGAAAAATTACAGATTATACAGAAATTACTGTATAAATATATTACAGCAACAAAAAGAACAATACGATCTAAAACTCATATTGAAAACCAAAATAATATTGCGTGACATTGACAATCGATTAAGCGGGATACCAGACAGTTTTAGTGTAGACTGTTCAATGTTATTCGGAAACAACATGATAGTGACAGCTTTACGTTCTAACATTGGGTGGAATATTTAACAAGTACAAAATAATGGTTTTTGCGATAGTGTACAACCTTAATTTTCTGTCAGCACGAGCTCTATAAGTTAGTCGTATTGTGGTAAAACATAAGCCAGAATGCGCTGGATGTAAATAGTACATTACAATAAGTTTAGTGTGACTTAGTAGTCCATTATTGCACGGCGTGCATTAAGTAATAGACTACCTAAGTCACATGTATCATATAATATTTTATAGCTCGTGCGTCCTAAACGTGTGACTAAATTATTTCATCACCACTGCTCTCAAACGGTGAAATGTTCTAGAACCAGAAATTCGAAGACATGTGACATCTACCAACCCGCACTGGGCCCGCGTGATGGATTAGGGCCCACTCCCTCTCATAAAGAGGAGGCCTGTGTCCCAGCAATTGGATCATTATAGGCTGATTATGTAACCTTATGCAATTAATTCACGCTCGGGTTTAAGTCACAGAGTGCTATAATAAGACTTTTGTTCACGCTCTGCTTAATATGCGCACCAATGTTATTTATCCAGTATTGTCCCACTGCTGGGCACAGCCCTTTGTACAAACACGTTTTTACAACTCCGGTTTATTCGCCGTGTGTAGGCACGGTCGTCAGTGTTGTATGGATCACTAGGGAAGCTTGTTGACGGACATATTTTTTCTACGGTGCGGTTTATACCTACGCTGTACCGTAAAGAAACCGTGCCGTGTACAAAGGGCCTAAGGGCCTCCCTTTTTTTCACAAACTTTTGTTTTTGCAAACACCAATATCATATTGCTGGCTCGTAATAAAAGAAAAGTAACTTACCTATCGACAGTGATAGCGACTAATGTGAACACTCCAGCGGACACGGTAAGGTTTGCAGTGAAGTTGCTGGCTGTACAAGTGACTGCCCCAAATGGCCAGTCAGCAGTCACCAGGAATATGAAGTTTGGAGCCCCGTTCAAGGTCGCCATCAGCAGGTCTGCGACGGCGAGGTTTACGAGGAAGCAGTTGGTTACTGTCCTCATGCGACGGTGGGCTGTAGACAAGAAAAACAAGATATTACAAAAGTTGTTTATAAAACATATACATATATACATTCACTTCCAGCACCCTAATTGCGTAAGACATTATCAACCAAAACCAAAATTTTAAAGGATACTGCTAACCCATTGCTTCATATATTTGAAAAATTTGTCTTCTCAACGACGTAAATGGCGCAATGAATGTTGTTGGACTGACAAAACGAAAGCCATTTCTACTGTTAAGGCCCATTTACACGATGCAATTTTCTTGCCTGTTGCATACAATATTCTTTTTGCATTAAATGACTCGCATCGTCTAAACACTGTTTAGACAGTGAAATTTTTTTGTTGCGTTCTACTTTTGGCTTACCTCAGGCAAATAAATTGCATCGTGTAAATCAGCCTTTACAGTGTTTCGCAATTACCCCCCGGTTCTAAAAGTCACTTTCTGATCAATAATGGATTTTGTTCTCAACATGTTCGCTGTTATGATTGGCGGATCAAAACGGCCAAACAAACTGACGTGAACTTATTCAGCGAATCTATTACTAAAGCTGAAGCTAATAACAAAGCTGAAGAGTTTGTTTGTTTTTTGTTTGTTTGAACGCGTTAATGTCTGGAACTACCAGTTGGATTTGAATTTGTTAGCTCAATCTGGTTAAATATGACCGGCAGTGATTTAGTTTAAAATAAACTTTAATTACAATTATTACAATAATGTGGAGATGTTCAATTAAAGGATTGAAGCGGAAAAAAAAACTTATTCTATTTCTCCAAAAAAATCAGTTCTACAGGCTTCTTTTCCGTTCACCTTTTACTTACCCTGTTTTTGTAGAGTTAGGGTATGATTTCTTACTCAAAATGGATTATTGATTTCTCATTAGTAGTTGAGGACTCATTTGCCCTCTAATCCTTGACGCATGAACACCCATACGAAGCAAACATATATTAAATCCGAACCGGAATCAAAATTTGCCACTGCCGCTTAGCATAAAGTACGCATCATTTCAAAGGTCAGCATATCTGCGCAAACAACGGATCAATAAATAAATTAGACTCGCATAGAATAACGTTTACTGTCTCCGGTAGGTATCGCTAGTAGTAAGGACATACATAAAACTAAAATACCGGAAGCAAATGGTTTAAGCGTCAGCATTATTTTTGGGTCCCCCTGATGGGTTGCTAAGAGCTGCTTGGCTCCTGTCCGATGACGATGATGATCTTACAATAATATGATTAAATTAGAAAAAAAAAGAGTTATTTAACAGTTTGTGGACACGACTGGCTATTTATTAATAAAAACGACTGAACGACGATGGGCATTATTTTTTTAGAGGTCAAAGACTAACACTGGCTTTGTGACCGACTGTGTTTTAACTACTGAGAACTTTAATTTCCGCTCATCGCTAATGTGACCTTAATTCCTTCACCCCTTACAATTAGCAAATTATTTTATAGCCAGATAAGTAAATGGCCCACCTGGGCCGTAATTTTCTATGACACAATGAACAAAACCGCGTGAAATCAACGCGAGATTGGCGGGATTAGCTAAGGAATTAACGTGGTTTCGAAGTAAGGAATCGTTAAGTGGTCATAGTGAATTAAGGGCTCATAGTAAGTGGTCACCTCTGCCAATGGATATTTTCCAAACCAAAGGCAAACCAGAAGAAATCCATAGCAGGTGCGTTGCTACCCCAGAGACAAAGCTAAATGGAATAGACGTAGTAGGTATGTAATACCAGGCAAATATTTACTACCATCTTAAATTGTCCGTATATTCAAACCAAAACTGTCATTCATTGACAGTTGTATGAAATGCCATTAACACGGCAAATTGATGTAGAGTGTTCATTTACTTAACCACTAATTTGCCTGACTTCCCCGGGATTTTCCTCAATTAGGAGATCTACGTGGAAATATATGGATTCTGTATTCTGTGCAGGGACAATCACGGCATAGAAAGACATTCTTCTTCCTAGAGTAATCAAAGATAAGGTTGCCAAGGCTGAGGTTGTAGAATGTGATCCAATTAGTGTTCTGTGATGCGATCCGAATGTTAATGTGTCAATAAGAGGGAAGGTGACAAGGAAGGGCCGACTTGTATGTGAAGGTAATTGTAATCAGGCGGAATATTGTGTTTTTCCTTGTATAGCTCCCGAATTGTCGCTCAACAACGTAGATAATGAATGTTGTTGAACTGTCAAAAAGAAATTTATTGCTACATATAGTGTGTTTCGTCATTCTGTTAGTGTGTTTCGATATATCATACCTACTTAATTATAAAGGTCGTATGGAACGTCATTGATTCGACAGTAAATTAAACTAACTTAACTCATTTAACTTTATGATGCTCTCAATCTACAAACAAAAATTCAATCAAATACATAATATCCAATTAGTCACTGTAGGTAGTCCGCTGATTGCAAAATCCATAGTTGCCTCATCACTACTTTTTAGATAAAGATCATTTCATTTCATTTCGATTTTTGGATTAAGGCGAAAGCGCCAGGGTAGCCCGCAAAATTAATTTTTTTTTTAGGTTTTTGCAATTTGCTGGTCAGTATTAAGTTGTACGTTGATTATGATTCGCGGCCGTAACAAATATGTATTTATAGAATTATAATCATTAAAGTCATCAACACAACTCTCTAAGAGCAAGTTTGTTTCACCCTAAACATCATAAATATACATATGATGTTTAGGGTGAAACAAAACCCTCTTAGAAGGAAGTCATGTAACACAAACGAGCTTTTTCTTCATTATTATGTGGATGACGTTCGAGTTGTTTCACCCAAAATCCGGATATTCCGTGAATAAAACTAAGACTTGTGCAGTTTGCTATGATAGCGAAGCATTGAAAATTTACATTTCTATGCTGAGCGATGGTCGAAGAATATTTTGTAATTTACAAGCGGACGAGAAAATAAAGTTACTTGAAACAGGAACGTGGAAATGAACAATAAAACCAAGTATTGTACTAGGTTGAATAGGTATTTGATAGTATCTTTTATTTCGATGAACAGATTGCACTATGTGTTAAAATTGAAAAGTTGTTTACAAAACTTTCTGAACATATTGTACAGACGCCAGCACAACAAGCTACCCGAAACTGTAAAATTTTCCCAATCAACTTTGAACCTTATGTTTTAGTGATAAAGTGCTGACGTCTGTACACGAAGAGTTCAATCCCGCATGTTGTAACAGTCCAGCGGTGCTGGTCTGTAAAAATCTCACCGTGATAACTTAGGTGGAGTGAGCTGTCACTCCACGTCATGCTAGTGATTGACACTATTGACAGCTCACTTTAAGCTCACTTCGCCTATGTTTTCCCGGTGAGATAAATTACAGAACAGCGGTGCTATTCTGTAAAAATCTCACCGTGAAAACTTAGGTGAAGTGAGCGTGGAGTGAGCTGTCAATAGTGTCAATTCCTAGCAAAAACAAACTCTCTTCACCTAAGTTTTCACGGTGAGATTTTTACAGAATCGATCGGCTGCACTACAGCCGATCTATGTGGTCGGTGAAGTGAGTTGTTATTCCACCTGATGCTAGGGATTGACGTTATTGACAGCTCACATAAGTTTTCAAGTAATGTGTGTGTGTGTGTGTGTGTAATAATATAATGTGTTTAAGTTACGATAAAATAAAAACGATTATAAATGTCATGTCCACTGAAATAATCCTGTTGTTAATACTGGTTCACACAAGATTGGATAGGTACTGAAGTTCCAAGAAATATCTAATATATTTTTAGTCTCGCTAAAGCCCCTAAACCAATGTTACATTTTCAAAAGCCCCAGATTGATTTGAAACGTCAATTTGAAAATAATTTCTGAATAACAACCGTTTCTCGTCCACAAATTCTATTTTCATTCTGACGAATGGGAAGTAGCTGAAATAGCGTTGGTTCCTTAATGTATTCTTAACGATATGCATTATATACAGAATAATAATCTACAGGGTTTTTGCAGCTTCAATCTGCGGTGAAAACATAGCAATAAGAAAGCTCGTTAAAGGCTCCTACAAACAGACGCGACACGCGATATAATCGCGGGCGACGCAAAGGCACCGCTCGTTGCGCGACTTGCGGTGCCTTTGTGTCGCGTGTCGTATCGCGCCTGTTTGAATGAGCCTTAAATCTTAGCACCTAGGAGTTCGAAAGAATTGTGTGGTTGTGTCAAGTTGGTATAGAAATAAGTAATATAATAATAAATTTATTAAGGTACATAAAGGTTTTGTAGTACCTACATCAAGGACCTAGAAAGTATGCATTATTAATTACATGGTGTAGGTACAACGAATTGAATTGGTTTGTATGCGCTGTTTGTTTTCTAACAATAAAATTAAATTTTATTCGAGAACATCCATCTGCTTCTTATTAAACTTCAACTATATCCGACGATCCTGCATACTTATCTGTTTTGCTGACTGTATCTATGGCGGATCATGGGGGCGCAGAAAACTCACCCCCCCGGCGTGATTGTTTACATACAAAGGCGATGGTTCAAAAAGTTTTGTATCTCAGGTTTTAAAGGATATTTAAAAATCATTTAAAACTATCTCTCTGTCACCCGGGCTAACATATCTTTTTTTGTTCAAAAAGTTTTGTAGGTGTTCTTATTAAAAACTCATTCGACGAGCAAAATATTTTTTTTAAAATGTGAGATTCATAACTTTTGCGCCGATCCTGGGTAAAGGAGCTTGCGGTACGTCTCGAGTAAACTTGGAGAAATCGTCAAGTAACGATAAAGCGCTATGCCCCTTTCCATGCGACTTTTAATTACATGTAGGTAATACAGAGAGAGTCAAAGAGAGAGAGAGAGGGATAGTTTTCATGGTTTTCGAGGGTGCTGAAGCCGATAGTGAAGTCAAAGTGAAAATAGAAGATGGCGGCATCGATTTTTTCGAAATTTTATTTAAATATTTGGTAAATGTTTTTTAAAAAATCATAGAAGCAAAGTTGTTGTTTATGATGTTAGTAATCCAGACCTGCAAGGTTGTTAGTGTTTTACTAATAACCCTGTATAAGGCTACTTCTTTGCCTAGTTAAAAGTATAGATTTTCAACCTCATTAAAACTCAGGGTCGTCAAGATACTACACAGTAGCGCGGAAAATCTTTTGAGGCTTCGTCGCGTCGCTACAGTGCAGCGCGGCGTCATCTGCTGAAGTAATTAAAGTTACATTTTCACTATTAATCAAGCGTGTAGGCACGTGGAACTAACGTTTAAATTACATAGTGTATTTTCTTGTTACCATAAATGAATTATAAAGGGAAAATGTTCCAGAAACTAACGCTCTGGAGCGCTTTTCACTTTGACGCTGAAGCGCTGTAAAGTAGATATGTCACACACTCGTTAGATAATCACACAATCATAGTCCACTGAAGTAAGTAAAAGGATAGTTTTTCATTATAAATCCTATTTTAAAAAAGAGAAGAAATATAGAGAACACCCACAGTGTGTTATTATTTATCTGTGAATAAATAATTTTAGGGATCAATAGGAGATTTGCAACCCATTTCAGCAACGATGTAAATGCTGTACTGACTCAAACTGTAACCGTCATAAGTATTTTAACACTGTTTTAGGGTTCCGTGCCAAAATGGTAAAACGGAACTCTTATGGTGAGACTCAGTCTGTCTGTCTGTCTGTTCGTCTGTCACAGCTAGATATCTCAAGAACTACTATGCTATCAACTTGAAATTTGAAATAGTTTTAGATGACGTTTGCCCAACTATTTTGCAAATAAGAAAGAAATAATTTATTTTTTTGCAACAGGGACTGAAAGAGGGTCTGACAAAATCGAAGTGAAGTACTAGGGCATGTGGGGTATCATAATATGAAAGAGCGCAGTTTGCAAATTCTCAAACATTTTTTTAGGCCGCATTATTTTTGGCTTTTGATGAAGTTTGCAAAGAGAAGATTTGAAATAATTCTATGTGATAGAAATTTATGTAAAGATTATAAGAAAAATAAAACCCGTAGCACTCTTTTTCAGAAATAATCAACAAAAGTTACATTAGCTCGACTATTCCACATTGGTCAAGAGATGGCGCTGACCTAAAACTGCAATATTTTACACCGCAGTGCGCAGTGTTAAAATTCTCTGACGAATATAGGCCTCGCCGATGAACATTTAAAAACATATTATTATGATGGTACGGAACCCTCGGTGCGCGAGTCGACTCGACGCGAATCGCGCGCGACCCAAAACAAAGGCACCACTCGTTGCGCGACTTGCGGTACCTTTGGGTTGCGCGCGATTTTATCGCGTGTCGCGCCTGTTTGAAGGAGCGCGAGGATCCTTCACATGCGTTTTCTCTAGAACAGTTTGTTTGTTTGTTTGTTTTGTTTGTTTGTTTGTTTGTTTTGTTTGTTTGTTTTCTGTTTGTTTTTGTCTGTTTTTTGTTTGTGTTTCTGTTTGTTTGACTGTTTGAATTCTATTCTGTTCTATACATTTTTTAAAATTTACATGGATAGACTGTACTAAATACTATAGGTACCTAGTAATAATACTATAATCATATTCTGTAAAACCCACCACCTAAGTTCACATGTGGAAGCAATACTTGATAAAGAAAGTGTTCAGTAGGTAACATTTACTTGATAAGATAAAAAACGAAATCTACTAATGCACAATTGGTAGGCCTCCTCACTTCATCTTGCCCCGTGATTCAGTACGGTTGGTTATTGAATTTTGATTCTGGAATATTATTACAAAAACTTGACATAACATTATGTCTATAATCCCGGGTTATGCAGCGGTGTATCTATTAGTACACTGAAAAAAAAGAATTGTTGAATGTACTAAAGTAGCGTAGGTTGAGTAATGAACTGCCATAGTCAACCCTTTTCATACTTAATTTTACTATAACAAGAGTGAATTTAACAAAATCCACTTTGTTGATTTTCATAATCAACCAGTTCTATTTGGTAAAATCAACAATTTCGTGTGTAGGACCTATATAACCCGCGGATTTGATAAAATTTACGCGGAATTTAGTAAAATCAATCATTCTTTTTTTTCAGTGTACACCGACATCAAGCCAGTTACGTTTAAGTCCCACGTAATGTTCAGTGGTTTAGGCCTAAAAGATAACAGATAGATAGACAGAGTAATGACCAATTTCACTAACGCTATGCGACGTCAAAATAAATAAAAGCGCTTTGTTTGATTTTCATCGCTCGGTTCGGCGCGGCGCCGAGGATTTAAAATCCAACAGGGCAATAATATTTTGGTATTAATTTAGGTGTCATGTTGGCATTAGGCACATTTATAATATCTCTCGCATTTATAATATTAGTATGGATATTACTCACCCAAAACGATCCATATGACCAGGGTATTGCCCAGTACAGCAAGAAGCAGCATTATGGCGAAGACCATGAACCAGGCAAGTTGACCCCACCATGGTGGGCTGAATGGCCTCTCTCCAAGCCCCATGCAGTTTCCAAGAGTGATTCTGTAAAGAGAAGGCACATTAAAGGTACACTGAAACAAATAATTTCTTACTATAACCACATTAAAGTGATTTCATTCAGACTTACAGCAGTGCGATTCTGTAACCATCTCACCGTGAAAACTTAGGTGAAGTGAGCGTGGAGTGAACTGTCAGTGTCATCTTACCAGATACTAGGGATTGACCAAGCATACATTTACAATCATAATCGAGATTTTAATAATATTTTTTAATGCTAATCCTATTGATATTTTTATATAATTCAAAGCTAGTATTTTAGTGGTCAAAACATTAATATTTTGTGGGGTTTTACTTACAATAAAATAGCAAAACAGAAGCGCAGTCAGAATCTCAACCTTGTTTTTTTTTCTTTTTTCCCTAGACTAGTAAGTCCTTATATAGCCAGACAGCGCCAGCGCCTAACGCGCTTGCGCGGCGTGAAATATGGCTCATTCCGAATTAAGTCATCATCGCTCACATGAATAATTTGCTTTCCGATTTAGATAAATCACCACTATGGCAGCTGAGAGTCAGTATACCTATTCACTTGAATAGTTACTCATGGTTGGATTATAGTATTTATTTGTGTATACACCACGAATTTCTTCTTCTTTGGTAAGGTGGCGACTGTAGCCAGAAGCACAATTTCGAAAATGCCACGTTAGTTTAAAGATCGGTGATAATTATTAATTTAGGCCCTAAATGAAAAACCGACCATGCCCTAAATTTTAGGGCATAGTCGGTAGTCGGCGTTATCGCAAGATGGCACATGCCATGACTTCATATATGTCGATTCACGGGACATCGTTATCGCGTTCACGTTAATTCAGAAAAGGGCCCTAATTCACTATGACCACTTAATGATTCGTTACTTCGAAACCACGTCAATTCCTTAATAACCTAATCACTACATCTGCTATTAACGTATTCTCTATGACACAATGACCGAAACCGGTTTGAACTGTCAAAATACCACGCTTGACAAACGTACGGCGTGGTAAGATTATGCGGGGATTATAAGGCAGGGTCGCCATGGTGTATATTATATTAATTATTAATATTATTACCAAAATTTCCTAATGTTCTTATACATGACGCCTTACAAGTTAAATATGTAAAAAACAAATCTCTAATGTGATGAGTGACTAACGCGCAAGCGCGGCGTGATCTTATCACTTCACCTTCACTCCACCTGATTCACGACATTAAATGTCGGGAATCGGGTGAAGGGAAGGTGAAGTGATCACGCAATCTGCAATGTGATAATGACAGTGATTAACGCGCAAGCGCGGCGTGATCTTATCACTTCACCTTCACTTCACCCGATTTACGACATTTAGTGTCGTGAATCGGGTGAAGTGATCACGCCACACAAACTACGTGGGAATCAAAAAATCTCTTTTATGATTGTAAATGTTTGCTTGGTCAATCCCTAGCATCAGTAGGATGACACTGACAGCTCACTCCACGCAAGTATTCACGGTGAGATTTTTACAGAATCGACATGCTGGTTTTATACTGTAAGAAGAAATGTTTGTAAAACAGTAAAAGACAAAAGAGTAACTTTTGGTGATTGAAAATACTATACCTACTATTCACTGAAAAAAACAACAAAAAAAAGGAGAACCACCATTACTGTAATGTAAGTAAACAATGGATTGAACGATATCACCAAATGAATAAAACAGTTAATTATGTGACCTTTTAGCTACTAAAAACGTTAAAGTTTACTGTCATGACGGTAACATTTTGCCTCAAGCTTTAACTGTTTCCGGATCAGTAAAAATACTGTTTTGAACATTAGACTCTGAACTGGCTGGGAACTGTTTAAACCAGTTCAGATCAATGTTTTTTCATTTTTATTTACTGCTCTTTTCTTTCAGTATAGAATAAATATAAAAGGGAGGTATTAAAACTACGAAATATGGGAGTTACTGTTCATCTCTGCCAAATCCTTTGGGAAATACAGGCGTCATGATATGTAATGTGTTATATTTTTTTTTTTACTGGCAGTGCCCCGCGGTTTCACCCGCATAAGTGTCGATACCGTTGGAATATCGATAAAAAGGAACCTATGTGTTATTCTGATGTATAAGCTATATTACTGTAATGTTTCATCAAAATCCGTTCTAGTTTTTGCGTGAAAGAGTAATAAATATCCATCCTCACAAACATTCGCGTTTATAATATTAGTAGGATTTTATTTCGCACCATATTCATTCTGATTTCTCTGAAAGTTCCATTATACGTTCATCCAAATAGTAGAATAATATGAATTAAATTTCACCGTAAAATACAGAACATCCCGTACATATGAGCGATAATAAACATTGCATCCGTTAGTTCAATACACCCACACCTCGACCGAACAATAATAAATCAAAATACTCATTCAGAGTGTTGACCTTCAACCATTAATTTGTATCGATGATTATTCTACAATAATTTGAATGAACATGAAACATTCATTGAAAAATTGAAAATGAGAGTTCCTTATACAAGGTGAAGACGAAAATACGACATTTAATAAAACTGCATATATCTAATGCCGTTCCTATTCTGCATACGAAAATTCAATCAAATATATCTACCAATAGTTTAGTCACTACAAATATATCCAATAGTTTAGTCACTAGCTTAGTTACTATATAGTTGGTCAAATATTTGCAAAACCATAGTCGGCCCATCACTACTTTGTTGTTTGAAAAAAAACCTTTTTTTTTTATTTCGATGCTAGGATTTATTTGATAGTTCCGAAATACTCTTATTTATATTATACATTAATATTGCCAGTGCTTCCATTTATTGTCCTATTTTTGTCTCCACATCGTAAAACGAAAGTGAGCACTAAAGAAGGATTTTTGAAAATACAGCCCCACCGGGATTTTATAGGACGGGATTTAATTTGCCGACGGGAAATCTCATCGGTGTTGTGTAAATAAGCAACTGGTAAGTTCTATTTTAGTATCCTACGACCTTGTTATCTGTCCTAGACATTCTAGGTATTCCTGCAATCATTGATCGTCACTCGGCCAAGGCTAAGCTCCACCTGCCACCACCTTATACAGTCTAATATTTATTTTACACGCAATAATAATCAAAAGCTATCAAAAAGCCATCAAACAAAGTACACTCGTATTTGTGTATGTTATTTTCTACAACAAGTTTTCATAGTTAATTCTAGACTGGAACCACTAATCATAACAAAATTATATTTTAAATATGTATAACGCTTTTTACGTGCAGCCCCATGGATGCCTTATCTAGTCATTACTTTCTGAGAGGGTGTGTTTTGTAAGGAGGTAATGTGTTGATCGAAGAGATGCTCAAAATCATAAAAAGAAATCTTTTGTGGGAAAAATAAACTAGGTCTTTATAAAATCTTCGACATCATCCAGGGACGGCCAAGTAGCCTATTTAAGTATTGGTTGAGCCCATGTAAACGCAAGATAACATAGGTAGGTATACGATAACTTCTTTTCTTAGAATTTATTGGATGTGGTTTTTCATGCGAACCGAAAGATATTGTTGTAGCGGAATTTTTATTAAGTTTTATATTAAGTCCACAGTTGTTCCGCAAGCGATTCGTATTCCATTTCATACAAATAGCAAGCTTGTACAAATGGAGCATATTAAAATGAGAAACACCGGCTCATATTAAAAAATAAACACGGCTTTGGGGATATATATGAAAAGCATACCTGTATCTAGTTGCTTATAAATCATACAGAATCAAAATACTTTATGTGAATAAATTGAGACTAGAACTTGCGTTAGAGCTTGGAAATCCTTCAGGCGTAAGACCACCCCTCGTCGGCGACTGGCAAAGAGTTATGTGCTTCTTATCGACTCAAACCCGAAAGCTTTTCTCAAACTACCTACAACTATATATATACATAGGTAGGAGCATAGATATAGTATTTCTATGGGTAGAAGGTATAGATAGATATATAGTATTTCTATAGATAGAGAAGTATGGGTGCAACTGTACGGAATTCTGAGGAAGCTACTACCTGCAAGAGTTAACTTGAGACCCGAACCCCCTCCCGACCTCCGCTCTGTTACCGCTCTCGCCATCGGCGCATCCGCGCGCTTACGTTATCCGAGCGAAGTCTCAAAGTGTCACTTAAGGGTGCTTTTCCAGCAGAGATGTGCTATGCTACGATGCTATGGATGCGTTTGATATCCACCAATCATATTCATTGGTGCACATAACTTAGCACTGGTGGAAACGGATTCAACTAAGATATGTTATTTATATGGAAGGATGCGTGCTATGGATGTGTGCTATGGATGCGTGCTATGGATGCGTGCTATGGATGCGTGCTATAGATGCCTGCTATGGGCCATCGCGACACCGTTTCCCTACTATCGATACATAGTATAGCTCGAGATGCACATCTTTTTCACACAGCTACATATACTTTGCGGCGCCGCATCTTCATAGCGCATCTTCCTCGCACAGCTACCTAACGTAGTATTGGTGGAAACGGTCACATATTTTCGTAGCGTAGATTTCACATTTTCGCAGCATAGCTGCATAGCACATCTCTGGTGGAAAAGCAGCCTATCTCTTACCAGGCCAGGCGCACTCCGCATTTTAGGTATGAATCGATATTCGTGGGTATGAACTTACAAGTACGCGGCCGGCTCGACTTGCCGGGCCAATTCAGTGGGGCTGCTGAGCGCCGCGGCCGGGTCGAAAATAGAATAAAACAGTTTTCTGATCTACATACTACTAAGTAAGTACCGAGCCTATGTTTAATTATCTGGTGTATTGTGTGTCTCTTAGTCTGTGCTAAATAAATGTATTTTCTTTCTTTCTTTCTTTCTTATTTGAGAAGTAATTTGTTCACAAAGGTAGAGTAATACTACTGGTAATTACATATTCAGATTACTTCATGCATTAAAAGAAGACGACTCTAACACGAACGTATTAAGAAAGTATAAGAGTTACGCGATAGAAAGAGAAGCAACTTTTAAGTGAATGTAACTGTTATTATTATGTAATTAGCGCTGTGCGACTGAATTGCTCATAAATACAATAAAAGTATAGAAAGGTATATCCTTATTTTATTTTTCTTTCCGGACAGCCCTACCGTACTCGTTCAAGCGTCGTAGGTATGTTGCGGACGAGAAGAGACACAAAGTAATAACAACTCTCAAGCGCGGCGATTAAGTGCAATTTAGCTTGCGGGTTGGCGAGGAAGTTATTTTGTAAGCTACTAGCGGTCGCCCGCGGCTCCGCTCGCGTGGTCCCGCTTTTCTGTTGAAATTTTTCCTGAATTTTCTCTGCTATAAACCTCACGGAGCCCGAGACCTTTCCAACGAATGCAAAACCGTGGAAATCGGTTCGTGCGTTCTGGAGTTATAGCGTCAGGAAGGAAAACCCGACTTATTTTTATATAGAGATTATAAACGCTTCTTTCTTTGAGATCAAAGGAGTGCATCTTCTGTACGTTAATACGTACTATTAGTTATTCTGTGCTCTTCTCTACACCCGTAGAGTGTAAAATCCGCGCGCTTAGTCTCAAAATCTCGTTCGACATTACAAGAGTGGGATTATCTTCCCGCGAGAATCTCAATATTTTGCAAGATCGAGATTGCATTCCTAAGACAGTAGGACATAACGCAAATTAATTCAAATGCTTGGGATTGAGCTGCTTCCAATTTCTGCATTTTGAGTGTTTTTGTTTTTTTTTTGTATAGGTAATATACCTACACATTGACATTAATGATATTTTTTTAAAACAATGACATTTGCTTACTTTGTAAAGTATTAAAATAAAATAAATAAAAAAGCCTTTTATTTCATGCATAAAATAAGATTAACAATTGTAGATTGATTCAATTTCATAAATATTATTGTTTAGTTTTCATTTTCATTATTGCAATCAAAAAATGTATTATTTAACTTAACAATGTCAATATAATGTACAAAATTGCAATATAATATTAATTAATTAAAAGTATTTTTTTTTAATATATTTTAAATAAGAATTCAATATTAATATTCATTAAATAATAAAAAATAAATTTGATTTTTATAAATAGATTTAAAAATTTAGGAAAGAAAATAGCATGCATGCATGAACCCCTCAAATATTGAGGGTGAAGGCCTCCTCCAGAGAACTCCAGCGGTCACGGTCTTTGGCTACTGTCATCCAGTTCTTCCCTACAACTCGTGTGATGTCGTCTGTCCATCTAGTTACAGGTCTTCCTCTTTTCCGAGTGCCTGTCGGACCTGGCCATGACGTCATGCGGATTGTCCATCGCTCGTCGCTCATTCTCGCTACGTGACCTGCCCATCTCCATTTTAACTTTAGAGCGTAGGTTAGAGCATCTATTACTCCTGTTTTTTGCCTGATGGTAGTGTGACGAATTTTCTGGCATTTCCTGATTTTTGCGACACTTCTCTCCATGCTTCGCTGGCAGGAAATGATTTTATTTTTGACTTTTCGTGTGAACTTCCACGTTTGACAGGCGTAGGTTAATGAAGGCAAAAGACATGAGTCCATGACCTTGCTCTTGATTTTCATTGGCATCTGGCTTTTTAAAACTTCCTTTAGGCTCCAAAACTTTTTCCATGTCGTTGTTATTCTTCTATCCACTTCTGCATCGTTGTTAAGTTTTTGGAAGGAAATTTGTTTGCCTAGGTAGATATAGCTCGTAACGTACTCTAGTGGTGTGTTATCCAGACATATAGAGTTTTGTGTGGCATTTGTCATGAGTTTTGTTTTGCTTAGGTTAATCTCTAGTCCTACCACTCTGCTTGCTTGTTGTAACGCTTGTAACAGTAAAGTATTACAGTTGTAAAGTATTAAAGTTGTTGTAAAGTATTACATTATTTTAATTATTGTGAATGTGAAGACGATGTGGGTCATTTATTTTATTCATTTTATATTTTTTTATAATTCTCTCCATGGTCTGGCAGTTTGAGAATTTATGTGGCTTACCCAAATGTCCTGTCTTTGGTATTGTTCGTCGACTCGTTGAGCTCCTTAAGTCTTAAGTTGAGCTACACGATTTCTGACAAATGCGTGCACTGACTGGACAGGTCCTCTCAATCTGTGTGGTTCTTTCCTCAAAAGACCATCTCAGATATCGACCTACATGGTCTTCATATTATTATAACCTGACCAAGATTATGTCTGGACTTTAAAAGAGACTAGGACCTCTGAGATTGTTTACGCCTTTCTGCTCAGAGTAAGTGTTTGTGCAATCCTACTTACAAAAATAAAATCATTTATCATATCATTAAATTCAAACTTTAAAAAGTAGCATGAAATTCTCGCTCAAGTAAAAACAACTTCCGGGTTCAAAACAACATCAAAAAATCACAAAGTTTCGAGATTGCGTTCGAACTAATTATACAAAAGTTACACAAAAATACGTTGACATTTTATAATTGTATTTAGAACATTTTACAGGTGAGAGTTGGATCAAGGATAACAGCGAAGTTAGAAATAAACAGATTATACTGGATAACAATCTACGCTAATGATCCTCTTGAGAGTTAGGCGAATTACAGTGAAAGTAAATTACAGACAGTAAAGAGCCAGAATAAAAGGTTTGACGATTTTATATTGTAGTCAAGCAAAATGCGACGAATGATTATATTAGACTGTAATGATTTTGATAACGATGTACCCTTGAGGGAACATTTACTGATCCAAAAAACTTGTTATCTGTAGGAATGACATCAGGGATATTGTTGTTTTTATCAAATTGACACAATGTGCCAATTTGTGGTGATAAAGCCATTTCATACAACTGTCAAATAATGACATCTTTTTTGAAAATACCTACGGACTATTTTAATTTGCTAAAAAATTTTCCCTGACTTTAGTGATTTTTTGCAACTCAAGCGCTTATTAGGAAAAAGTAAAGCTAGGTATACGGGCTAACGTTAATCCAGCCTAACTACACTGTAAATCCTTAATTTTCTCTGTAGACGTGCAGGGATTTTTGAGTGTTCCTGACTTTTACTGCGAAACTAACTTCGTCGCAAAAAGGATTACACAGGTTCAAATTAAATTAGCTAAAGAAACTTCGCAGACTCGATAGGCATCAATATCTAAAAATTATCGATTTAAGGCTCCTTCAAACAAGCGCGACACGACATGCGACACGAAGGCACCGCAAGTCGCGCAACGAGCGGTGCCTTTGTGTCGCGCGCGATTATATCGCGTGTCGCGCCTGTTTGTCTTTTGCCGTTAATGATTTTTTTTTTGGGTTACCAACTGTAGTTAGTGTATGTACTTGAATTTAAACATTCAGTTACTTTTGTGTAAATTACACAGACTTGATGGGTAATCGATATCTAAATACGATAAAACCAAAAAAAAAACTAAATTTGTCAACTCATACTTCAAATAACTAAACTAGAAACGGTCCTTGAACCCCCAGAAAATCATATTTTGTTTCGGTTTATTGTTCAGACACCGAAACCCAACACGTCTGTCAAGTTTCGCTAAATAATTTTATTTGACCCTGAATAGTAAGTAGACTTTCGTAAATTTCCATCTATAAGCTTCCGTTGAAAAGGGAAAGGCATAGGTCAGCTTTCATTACTTAAGATACGATTGAATAGATTGAGTCTCTTTATTTTTCTTTTACGAATTGTTTGTTACTACCTTATTAGCTTAGTGGTATGGCTTCGAACTTTGTCCTCGAGTTCTGTACAGCGTGCATCGGAAAGCTGTGGTCAAATTTAAGGGTGTGGTACAGACCATTAAAATAAACAACTTTCTTCATGGGACCAACATCGTACTCGAGAAAAAATAATCAGTCGTCGCATACATTTGGGTCGCGAAAACATTTCTCCGTTTTTTCGCGATTACGACGTTGGTGCCATAGAGAAAGTTGTTCAGATTGATGGTCTGTATCGCACCCTTAAATTTGACCACACCTTTCTGATACACGCTGTATAAAGTTTTTTAAGCTATTTTAAAGCAAGGGTCACATCACATACCTAGATGGTTCAGTGATCCAGATTGCAGACAAAAGCCCTTTATTCCGGAAAAATTCTCAAACAATTCATTTTGATTTAAATCTTAAAGATTACGGGCCTCAAATTATACTGAAAAATGGCAACGAGATTCAATTTATATTCATGCTTGAATGATGATACCCGGAAAATATTAACCAATGACGCTGGGTCATACTTACCCGAGGAGACTTAAATCTATCATTATTATTTTTTACGCCGATCGTGCAATTTTAGCGTTTGTGTAGCTGGAGATACGGCCTCCCTCTACCCGAACCGCGCGGGTGTGCTAAGTGCAACGCTTCCTACACAGCGAGATTAACGTGCATCAACTCAAAACGGGTAAATATGACCCAGCGTCATCGCTGGCGTAGTTTTTGTGACATGCTTTTATTCGGTCATTTAGTATTTGTTGTGAATTCACCTTTATTTTGAGGTTTTGGTGAATATGGTACTGAGAAATCACCCTGCGAGATTTGCGGTGTTAGAAGAGTCGGGGTCTGACAAAGAAGGGTCAAATGCTCTTTCGACAGTTGCGCGAAAGAATCGCAGGTTTTGCGGACGACCACAATCAGGAACTTTCGGGGAAGTCCCCTAAAGGTTCCAAGAACTCACAGAGCATATCAAATATGACCGTCTAAAAAGAATAAGAAGACTTGTAATGCATACCAGATTTACATACACCCAGAACATTGTAATTCCGTACTGCAATAATAGCAAAAGTTCAATGATGTCTCTAAATGAGGAAGTAGAAGTCTGATTTTCTGTTATTATTATGATAAGAAGTTTGTTTGATCTTTATTTTTTAGTATATACGATTATTAATTCATATTATTTTTAGAATAATTTATCAAAAATTGAAAAAGTATTCAGAATGTATGTTTTCAGAGTTGATTTTGCATGCGCTATCAAGAAAGCTAGTGAAAGTTTGATTTATAAAAAAATATTGGAATAATTTTAATTTAACTAGGTACTTATGCAAAACAACTCTTGGATAGTAAATGATTATAAAATTTAGGCAACTTCTTAAATTTCATGACAATCTCGATAAAATCTGGGTCATGATGACCCGGTGTTAACGGAATCCGACAAGGATTCTGACACAGGGTGAATGCTATCAAGATTGAAAATGTCGTTCCACTTTGGACAAATTAAAGTCACATCCAATATTAATTTCTCAGTTAGAGATGAGAGCTGCTCTTCATAATTGGATATTGGTGGTTGGATAATCAGCCTATAGTGTTCCCACTGCTAGGACACAGGAGTGGCCGTATCTTAATGGCGATAGACTTGTCCTATAATTTTCAGAATTGGGAGAATTTAATTCGCACAGAACTATACGCCAATTAGGTCTCGAAGGTCGATCTAATATAATATTGAATTTATTAAAGATGTCTAACTTTTAAGAGTATGTTCAGAGCTAGCGGAAAGAGGAATGGCAGATTTAGTCTCGCTTAGTTTCAGAAGCGTTCATGATTGAAAGTATGCACATTATATGAAACAAATATTTTATTCAGGGAACCTTATATTCTATACCTGTTGGCATATAAGTACATACTTATTTCTAAACGCGTTTCAAACCTTTGACTTTGTTTTCTTGTGGCGTCGTAGTAGGTACTTATTTATTCTCCTTTTACAATTTAATTTGACACCCACGTAACAAGTAAACCTTTTTGTATATCCAATGCAAGGCACATTAGCACGATTTCTTCAGTACGTTTATGTAAAGCAATTTTGTATAATTAATAGGAGCTTTTTGTTAGCAAAACATTTTGTGTCTTTTCGGGAAAAAACAAGTTTATACCTACTAATGTTTCTTTAATAGTCAGTTAAAGTAACACATTCCATTTTATTTCCATAGGTTGTTGCCTACCGGAAATAAAATATCACAATATTATTTGCTTGTATAAAAGTAACAAATGAGAAAAATGTCGTGAGGAAATTTTGAGTATGAATGTCGATGGCTATAAGAGTAGGGGAAGACTAAAGAAACGATGGATGGATTGTGTGAATGATGAGATGGTTAGCAAGGGGGTGACTGCTGAGATGGCGGCTAATAGAGAAGTATGGAAGAAAAACACATGTTGCGCCGACCCCAAATAAATTGGGATAAAGGCAGAAGAATGATGATGATAAAAGTAACCAGTTCTAAAATCATGTAAATTATCCTTTTCTTAAACTACGTAGGCATTCCACCCTCCTACTTTATACAGAAAGGCTTTTAACATAATCAGGCATCTGCTCCCGGATATATGTTTGATCAAGTTAAAAGCCTGTTAGAGGTCAATTCGTTTGATACAAGTTAACATCGATGTTCGTGCTTCATTAACCTAACTGGGGAAGGGAACTTAGTTTCTATTTGAAAGCTTGTGTACTTTAACTCCGGATACATCCACAACACAATAACATCGTTATATGGGTGTATTTTCTAACCTTCATTAACCGGATGACCAGCTTGAATTCTCCGCAGATGTAGATGTTCCTAATTACTTTGCACCTCAAAAATCTCAGGACCTGATGTTCTCGTCTCGCTCGCTTTCGTTCTTCATGTGGTTTTAATTTCTGGGAAATTTTTGGACTCAAAGCGTCATTGTAGCTCGTTGTGCTTAAATGTGTTGGTGTTAGCAAGTCAGTCTCTCCCAGATACATTATTAGACTTTGGCCTGGATTAACATGATGCCTGAACTTGTATTTTGCAATGCTGTATGCGGAATACTGCATAGACTGAAGAATGCCACCTGTGTTCTCCCTGATTTATTGTTGCTACATCCCACCCCGATCTTCATCCCATAAAATTGGATAAAACCTTTAGAATGATATATCACCGAGTCGCAATGGGACTGTTAAAACACCAGAAAGGATGATACTTCAGATGTATTCAAGTGACATTTTATTCCGTATTTGTCGAAGAAACGTGACAATCCCGCGGGAACTGCAATAAATGTCCGACATTGTTGAATGTTCCATTGAGATTGAGAAGGGATTCGGAAGATTCGTCTTGTTCATTGTTTAAACAATACTTGTTGGGAACATAGCCTTTGTGCCCCACTATTTTATTTTGTGAAGTAGCTAACCACTTCACAAAATAAAATGGTGGGGCATAGTTAGTAGGTATTTGTGATGCTCACTTGTTTTTTTTTTCTCTGCTTTAACTCCGGCTTTGTTTAGTGATTGACTTTTTGATACATAAATGATAAATGATTTTATTTTTGTAAGTAGGTTTGCACAAACACTTTTACACGTCAATCATTATATATTTTTTAAACTAGATGAGATCGGCGTTTCCTATCTGACTACTCTGAGAAGAAAGGCCGAAACAAACTCTTTTAAAGTCCAGACATAATCTTGGTCAGGTTATATGAAGACCATGTAGGTCGATATCTGAGATGGTCTTTTACAGTGATGGTCAGTTACAGTTTTTAAACAATAAGTTAAAGTAATGATGGTATGTATAATAATCAGCCTAAAATGTTTTAGACTGATTATAGCCTAAAATTTTCGCTCTGCTGGGACAAAGGCCTCCTTTCTTGGACAGGGAGTGGGCTGTAGTCTACCACGCAGGCCCAGAGCGTGTTGGTAGATAAAAGAATCACCGTTTCGAGAGCAGTGGTGATGAAATTATTTACACAAAGTAAAGCGCCTGCCTGGATTTGAACCCATCTACAACTCAACTCGTAAGTCGGAGCCGTTACCACTTGGCCACCACTGCTCAATGTAATGGTGGTTTGAGTTTGAATGGAATCTACCTACGCGCGGATTTTCCAGATGCTGAATATTCTATATTTATTGGCACCAATAAAATAAAATTCTGTGTAGAAGATGCCTTAAGTTACCTACCTAAAATAGCTAATTTCGATATGAAATTAATAAAATTATAAGCCCTTTGTTTACTTTGTTTAAAAGTTGGTGTAACTTTAGAAAGTCGATAGCCCGTTAACATGAAATTGAGACCTAAATCCCGTTTCATAATTGTTTTCGCAAATTAATCAAACGGAAACTTCATCAAATGGTTTTTGATCGCTTGTTTGGGAACAGTATTTTTTCTGGATGAAACGTACCCTATGTCCTATTTTTTCTGGATGAAAGGTACCCTATGTTCTATACCCCTGACAACGTATATGCGAAATTTCTTGATATTCGGTTAATGAGCATATTAAGTTATAGCCACTGATTTGAGGCATAAGACAAGTCATAGGAAAAGTAAAAAAAATAGGTACCCACTAGGTATTTAGAATTTTATACCAAAGTAGATAAAAAAAAGGTAAAATGTCGCAGTATAATTTTGATTCATTTTTGAAAACTTACCTCTGAAACATCAAACTCAAAGCATTTATTTCAAATAAACCATTCAAGCCTGTTAATTAAATAGCGAAGTGATGGCGCTGAGGAATTACAATAGGATGTCTCATGCTTACTGACAGTTGAGACTTTTCAATTCTTCCTCCTACTCTTAAAATTCCTTGCTCATCCAATGTAGGACATAAAGGTCGTAATTTGCTCTTACTTACACTTCCTGTCTTTTTAATGTTTTCTATGTCCTCCTTAAATTCTTGTTCTTGACATCAGATTTCCAGAGCGGCTGTCAACTCCTCACTTGTCAAGTAAGGTTCTTTATGTTGCTTAAATTTTAAGAATCGTCTACAATATACTCTGATTAATTTTTGATATGATGAATATTTTGTCCACAGCCCATCTTCTACATTTGTCGTTACATGTGCTTTAACGCCTTTCGATGATCTTTCTTCGAGTTTAGTTGACATCGGGTTTGGTTTGACGTAGTCAATTGGTTCTTTCTTTAACTACAACGGGCCGTGCTTCCTTCCTTCTGCCAGCAATAGTGAGGGCTGTGCTGGCAGAGACAGAGAATTGGATGGTAGTAGCCTCCTTCTATGAGACCGAGATGTTCAAGAAGGAGGCCGCCGAGCGGGATCGGGAGAGGGCTGATTCTGCTCGGAGAAGGAGGCGTCGGGGTGGCAACAGCTGATGGTGATCACCGGGGTGGTTTAGTGAGGTAAAAATCCCACACTCCCCGACCTCCCACCCCGGAGGTCGGGTGCCTTTTGAAGGTTTCCCCTAGAATCCCAAAAAAAAGGCACTTTTGAACTGTCAAGCCCCATCCAAGAGTAAAAACAAAAAAAATGAGATTTTCAGCAAAATCCAGCCTTAAATCATGACAAGACAGCAATAAAAAACCACGAAATTATAACGAAGAAGAAGTGAAACATAAAATAATTATTTCCCAAAGGAACTCAACAAAGAGCCATCGTCCAATTTACTAAACATTTCGGAGACAGGTAGTCGTATTCATTTGTAGTTTATTACATCTGCCATCGCGGAAAAAAGTCTGACCTATGTTGAACTCTGTCCATTTCCTTTTCAAAGACAGGCGACGCACCCTTATTAAAGTCAAAGGAAATTTACTTTAGTACATAAGGCTTCTAGAAAGAATGTCCAAATATATTGGCGTATACTACGTGTAAAGTATTTACTCTTAGGTACGCAAAATTCAAAAGCAAATTTCACCCCTCATTTTTAGGGTTCCGTACCCAAAGGGTAAAAACAGGACCCTATTACTAGGACTCTACTGTCCGTCTGTCTGTCACCAGGCTGTATCTCATGAACCGTGATAGCTAGACAGTTGAAATTTTCACAGATGATGATAACTGTTGCCGCTATAACCAAAAATACTAAAAACAGAATAAAATAAATATTTAAGGGGGGCTTCCATATAACAAACGTGTTTTTTTCGGCGTTTTTGCATTGTGATACGGAACCCTTCGTGTGCGAGTCGGACTCGCACTTGGCCAGTTTTTATTTAAATATTGTACTGCTATATAGTACAGATGCCAGCACATCAAGCTACTACAATCTGTCAAATTTCTTTGATAGATTTTCAACTTTATCGCTAAAGTATAAGGTTCAAAGTTGATTGGGAAAATTTGACAGTTTCGGGTAGGTTGAAGTGCTGGCGTCTGTACCTAACATTGAATATTTACGACTATTCTAAGGGATAATAAAAAAAAAACACTAATAGCTTTAGTTTAGGAAGTCGCTGGCAAAAAACCAAAATACAAAACCAAAGACACCGACTTTTATGTTTCACTTTTTAGTTGCTCATAATAGAGCTTAAAATAACATCAAGGATATAACAAACACAAAGTAGTTTACGTGGCCCACTTTAGCAAGACCTAGGCCCGTATTCCAGAACGTCACTCAATATTCAAGCATTACTTAAAACTAGATTCAAGACATTTGATTGGTTGAAACTAGTTTTAAGCAATGCTTGAGTATTGAGTGACGGTCTGTAATACGGGACCTAGACTGCTGTAATATACAGGCTGATTTTCCTTTGCAAGATTTCATTCTATGAGTAGGGATATGACTCGTTGAACAATACAGAGTGGTTCATTTTTACAGAGATATTTCCTCAAAAATTTACCTCATTACTCAATTTCTTTTCTTAAAATCTATATAAATAACTCAGCCTATTTGTCTGTAAAATACTTGTAGTAGTTTTCAAACCAAACCAAGTATATTCGAAGTGACTGTAGGTAACTTTAAATCCAAATAAATAAGGACCCTTTTTAATTAAACCCATTAATTTGATATTGACATTTATTTTTAGAGACACTAGGGTACCCCGGCACGTGATACTGAAGGACAGAAGTTTCAGTTACAGGAGTTCGTAAACAACTCTTCTGTTACCATCGATTATTGATTTTCATTAGCAATTGTTTGCGAGTTGCGGTATCTCTAACGCGCACGATATCCATTTGCTGGTACTGATTTATATTCGTTATCCGGCGCCGTTCAACTAGCGACCTGAACACAGTGGGCCTGAACGATATTCAAGTGATGTGTCTAATACAACATTTAGTGAACTGGCTGGGTGATGCTTAGACCATTTATATAACCCCTATTATATAAATGGTCTAAGCATCAGCCAGCCGGCGAGCGCTACTTCCAAGTTAGATTTCTCACCTATTTCTCGCGATTAATTCCGATTTTTTAACTGCCCATAACCCCGCTCGTTAAGCCATTTTACTCCTAAATAAGTATTTACTTAATTAAGTACGTACCCATTTAAATATTTGTTATGTTAATGACTCATTTTTATTTAGTTTACTGCACAGTTCATACTGCCGAACTTGTTAATAAACATACATTTTGTATTTTTTTTATCTACCAAATCTACAATAAACAACTGCCGCTTTTCAAGCCATTGCCAATTTAAATGTCTGGGCTAGACAAGTAGTTAAACATTATCGATCCAAGTCGTTTGCCTATAAGCTATTTGGATTCAATAGCTGAATATTATTCAGGCCGCTAGTTGAAGTTGGCTGCGACATACAAATTGATAAAAAACAAATATATTCAGTGGAAAAACAAAACCAACAATATTTATAGAACTAATAAATTGTTGAAACAAACAAACAAAAAACAAACACAACAAAAACAAACAAAACAAAACATAACAAAACATTGTTGTTGTTTTTTGTTACTTGTTGTTGTTGTTACTTGTTGTTGTTGTTACTTGTTGTTGTTGCTCATGTATTTCAAGGACACACGAGTATGAAATGGCTGTTTTTAATTAAAATACATGATTGGGCCGGTTTACTGATAGGTTTCTAAGTAAAGGTACTTGTACAAGAAGGCTTCGGCCTAACGTAACGAAAAAATAAGAAGAAATCATATTTCAGGGAGCTGGTTCAGAATTGGGAGTCAAGGGGGCCTAAAAGGCCACTTTGGCAGAATCATAAAAGGATAACATTATGAATCATAATGGACAGTTAACTGTTAAGTTAATCGTGTTAAATCCAAAAAATTCAAATTGGTGAAGGACTTTTCGGTTATTTTTTTTGTCTGTGCTAAAATACCAATCAATCCAATCCAAATTCAATCCCAGTCTCTTTGATTATACCCACGTAGTGCAGCGAAAAAAAGAAAAACACGGACTGTCTTCGCCATTTATTATGATTTATAATGTTATCCTTTTAAGATTATGTCCAAGTGACCTTTTTAGGCCCTCTGATTCCAAACAGACAACAAAGTAAGCTTGAAACAAATGAAATGTCAAAACGTCACTTTGATAAGAAGAAAAAGGTCAAAATTAGGGAGTCAAGGGTGGTCAAAGTGCGTAGTTTTACCATACTTATTTTTAGCACAGCACTAACTTCGTAACATCATGAAGTTTTTGAAATAAACACTACATTTTAAGAAAATACAGTCTCTTTGTTAACTCGTGTTGAAAGTATTGTCAATTGCACTTGCTTCACAGCAGTCTAGAGAATTCTATTTATAGGATTGCCATGAAAATCGGAGCTAACGGATCCAATTTGCGCGAAATTATTCTGGCTTGGCTTTAGAGTGATACAACAACGCGGTAAGAGAAAGTAAATAAAAGTAAGGAATTTCTTATAATCTCAGACAAATATTTAACAGTTCCTAATAATTAATAAACCAGGAAAAGAAAAGTGTAATTTCCCTAGATATGATGAAGGAAGGTAACAAGAATAAATAAAGAAGCCGAACTTTTAAAATTGTCAGAGGGCACGCTTCAGAGTCGGTATTGGTTATACGATTTTTTTTTTTTTAAACGTTGCCCCACACTAGGAATTTCTCCTGTATTGTGGGTGTGTTTACAAACATTTCAACTCACATACACAAACAGCCAGACCCGGAACAACTACTTGTAGGCCATTAAAATATTTGTTCCGTGCGGGAATCGAACCCGCGACACGCAGTGCAACAGTCAATCACTTAACCACTGCGCCAAACGTGCCGTCAAATGCTTTATTTGTCATTCGTAACAGGAAATTGGAAATCTTTCTTGTATGATAACCAGAAAAAAGTCTTGCATATCTACTTTATTTCACCAAAGGGCTCATCCAATCAAGGGTGATTAATACCTTATAGTAATTAATACCTTTAAAACCTAAAGGTAATAAAGAGTACATGCTCAATAAGCCAGTTTTCAATAAAACGTGAACGAACAATGAATCCTGAAATACAGCAATGTAAAATTGCTTAATAGCAGGGAAAAGAATCTGCAAAAAACAAGTCGCGGGACATCAAAAGTCTCTGAGATATTAATTGTGCTTTTCGGAACCGAAAATATTATTCCAATTAACTTGCCACTTGAGATACTGAAACTTAATTCTGAGAAGAGGCTGGTGTCTGCGGGATAATTGCGTAACACACTAACAGTAGCAATGGCTTTAATTTTGACAGTGTAACAACATTCATTGCGTTATTTACGTTGTTGAGCAGACAGATTTTTCGAACATATGAAGCAATGGATTAGAAATATCCTTCAAAATGATTCTGATTGTGATTCAAACTGTGTTGCGCAATTAGTTTGCTGTGTGAGGATATGAGACAGGTATTTACGCATATAAAGTACCTAATTAAGTAAGACCATAACATAATATTGACTTTTGTCATACTTGTATTACCTGAAGGAAAGACCAAAGACAAAGGGACAAAGCCAAAGGTGTCTTAGCAGCCCGCTACACCCACTTTTCGGCAGCAGAATCAGCCTATAACGCTCCCACTCCTGGGATACCTCTGGGATCACTCTGGGATCCTCTCTGTGAGAGTGAATGGGCCATAATCCACCACGCGGGCCCAGTGCGGGTTGGTGGATGTCACATGTCTTCGAATTTTTGATTCTAGGACATGCCGGTTTCCTTACGATGTTTTCCTTCACTGTTTTGAGAGCAGTAGTGATGAATTTAAATTCACAAAGTAAAGTGCCTGGCTGGGTTCGAACTCACGGCCTACATACAACTCGTGAGTTGGGACCAATGGGCCATCACTGAACCAACTGGGCCACCACTTCTCCATGTAATAGAGGGTGAAACTATTACCACGAACTGGGTACAAATCCGACACCCTAATTGCGTAACACACTATTACTCTCAATTTGAATAATTTTGAAGCATATTTCTAATCTATTGTTCCATGTGTTCGAAAAATGTCTCTCTCAACAACGCAAACAACGCAATGAATGTTGTTGAACAGTCAAAATGAAATCCATTGCTACTGATAGTGTGTTAGGTATGCAATAATAATAATAATAAATCATTTTATTTCAGGCATTGCATGTAATCAACAGTTCACCCATAGCAGATACATATTGTTACATGATGTTACGATGTTGTTGCTGTTGTTGTTTGTTGTTGTTGTTATGTTGTTGTTGTTGTCTTGTGTTGTGTTGTTGTTTGTTGTTGTTAATTACCCTGCAGAATTCTACTGCGTAGTTGCCAACAAGTAAAATATTGTCGTTAAAAATAGGAAGACAATAACATGTCGGTCTGTAAATAGGTGACCATTTATTACACTTCGAAACCCAGTCGGTACGTCGTAGAGCAGTTCAATCTTCGGGGTCGGTTGTCATGCGGATATGTATGACAGTCATTACAATACCGTAGTATTTTGTCCTTTAGAACAAAAGTGGGAGCTTTGGAATGGAAATAATTGGGAATAATACATTACGATACGTGTGAGTAGTTCATTATTATTTAGTAGCATTAATAGACTACTTAAGTCACACGTATCGTATACTATTTTGTGGCTCGTGTGACCTATATCCGCAATTAAATCGCGCTTTTCTGTGAAAAAATATACTACTTTTTTTTTTTTTCAGGATGGGAAATCATCAAATGACTCCTCCCGCTCTGGGTGGAGCGGAAGGGAGTGTCAGAGTCTTACTGACTAAAACCCACCCGTGTTCTTTCCTTCGCCCTTTATGTTCCGGGCCAGCGGTAACCCTTTCGGACAATCCCGCTGACCCGAAAATCCCGCTGACCCGAAAATATACTGCTTAAGCGTGAATTAAGTACGGATTTACATCACACATATAGTTGGAGGGGATCTTCTACAAATTCAACAATGTATGAATCGCTTCAATCAATGCAAGCGTAATTCAGCGCAGTTCACTTCGCCAGAACATTTTAATAAATCTTTATTCGCACGTGATTCATTCAATATATAGTTACTAGTTTCACCACTTGTTGAATTCCTCCAGGGAGTTAAAACTTGTTGAACAAACTTCTAATTTTATACCAAGTTATACATATTTATATTATTCACACAGTTTTATTTTACAAGTGATATAAAGGGTTGAGTTGGAGAAATTTTCGAGGATTTCCGAATCCGGATTGCCCTGTTAAACATAACTGAAGCGGCGAGTTTTACTCAAAACAAGAGGGCGGTTGTATAATTTAAGTGTTCCCCTCTCTAGGGACTTACGATTTGTTGAGGGTTGTTCTTATATTTTTAGAGTGTTCTTAAGGATTAATAAAGAGAAAGTCAGACTCCATTTTGTCGACTGTTTTAATTTTTTTTCGTTCCGTTGTTAATGTTAGGTAATAGATCAGCCACGTACTTAGAACTGCTACTGATAATTGCATGACAGAAAATGCAATATAGTTATAGCAGTGTACCTGATCATAGAATCAAACCGAGCGATCGTTTTACTATTGCGATAGCTGCGGGCACTTGAGAACGGTGAGTAGAAAACGTAATTTGAATAAATGTTAATGATTTCAACTCGTGGCAGAAATTTGCATTCCATTAGAACCAAAAAAAAATCAATGCATGTGAAATGAGACGTAGAAGTAGAGAGAGAGTGTTGGCCGAGTGGTAACGGTCGCGACTTAAAGAGTTCGGGGGTTCAAACCCAAGCAGGCACTTTACTTTATGTAAATTATTTCATCACCACTGCTCTCGAAACATCGTGAGGAAACCGGCATGTCCTATACCAAAAAATCGAAGACATGTGACATCTAACAACCCGTATTGGGCCCGCGTGGTGGATTACGGCCACTCCCTCTCACCGAGAGGAGGCCTGTGTCCCAGCAGTGGGAACTTTATAGGCTGATTATGAAATGAGACATTTCTTACTCAAAACTCAAACTCAAAGCATTTATTTCAATTAAACCATTTACAGGCACTTTTGAATTGTCAAGAAGTCGGCCAGTCAGAAAATATGAAACTAGTTGCCCATTCCAAAGCGTAGGTACCTATGGAGAAGAACGGGCAAGAAACTCCATGGACACTCTTTTTAAATTATATTCAGAATCGGAACCAGGGTATGCAGGAGCTACTCATTATTATCTATACTCACTTAAGATTGATGTCCTCAAGGATCCTCGTCGGGAGCAAGTCCAGGATCTGGGTGACATTGAGGTGATCCCAGGACTGCTGCCGACCCAGTATCTGCTGAGTGCAGTTGATGAACAATAGGATATCTATTTCGGAGTCCATGGCAACATATTTCACTTACACTTCACTAAGAATCATTTCATTACAACCCATACAGAAGTAAACAACACTGTGAATCAGTTCAAATTGAAAGTCACTTAATTACTCCACTTGATTGTCTTTGTCTTTACACAGAGTTTCCTTCAGGAGGTCCAATTATCTCTATAACGCGTAATTGTTATATCACAACACATTTTTGGTTCATCGATTTAACGGGGTCAATGATAAACCTTCCACTGTATATAAATCACATAGAATTACGTATGTTCAATATTTCTTTATTACTCGACACCAGATATTAATATCAATTATCCCTCAGAACTTTTCTGACACTTAATCAAATAACGCTTAATTAAGATCTCTTTTTTATTGCCCAATTTTGATGGCATGGTCAACAATGAAACCGGTAATTTGCGAAGCCATTATCATAGAGCGACCACTTATGTTTGAATAGGCAATGAATTTTCTTATAATTGCTCCATCTAAATTTAGTGTTCCAGAAAACTTTGCAAAATTAAGAGTGGAAAAGAAAGAAATACCGTATTTCACAAGATCGTTCTTTAACACAAAGGCGTCATTCAAATTGCGATAAAAAAAGGTATTATTGCCGAATTTCTGGAAAGTTTCGGTTCAAGTGTGAGAATCCTCCGAGACTGAAATGTAATAATACTATCCAGCATTTTTGGTTACTATTATCCTTTGCCAACCGAATCGTGTTACAATGTTATTTCAAATATTTGCCTTTGAAATTCCAGAATTTACGATGCGGTATGAGAGTGCTGGCTCGTGCAATGACAATAATGAAATAAAAAAAATGTAGGTATCCTTTACATTGAAATTACGACCAAAATCCATTCAGGCGACCTTAACCTGGGTCAAATAAAGTTATTTTCTTTCTTTTTCTTTCAACCATATAGACTCTAACAAAAACCGCTTGCCAGTTTCAAATGTGTTTTTTTTTCAGCCTGCTGAAATAAACCGCAAGCTCGCAAAACATCGACTACAATCATATTATGGAATTCTTATACAAACGTGGTTCCACATCAATTTGCTTTTATCAAATTAAAAATTAAATTAAATTAAATAGGTAGCCAAAGCTATCATGTAACATAAAAGTAATATTGGATAAAATAGCATAGCATAGCTCTCTGTTTATTTGTCCGCAAATACTCGAGCGAGAGAGCAACCCTGGCATTTTATCTTGCATAGCGTTAAGAATTCGAATCGTATGCAAATACTTATCCATGGATATTTTTTATCAATTCACCTTGATTAGGTTTCTACAAGTTCAAATGCCCGCAAAAACTAGACATAATATTATCCCAAATCAAATTCCTCTCTTTTATTATTTTGAATGGCAAACTAGTTTGCATGCAGCTGAGATGAGACTGCTAAGAGGGATGTGTGGTGTTACACGAATGGATAGAATAAGAAATGAGTACTTATAAGGAATAATTAATTGAAAAGTTGTGTGGAAATCGGTTGTCATGGTATGGGCATGTGTTACGGAGAAATGAAGAAAATGTCGTGAGGAGAGTTTTGAGTATGAATGTCGATCGCTATAAGACCATAGGGGAAGACCAAAGAAACGATGGATGGAATGTGTGAATGATGATATGGTTAGAAAGAGGGTGACTACCGAGATGAGACTAATAGAGAAGTATGGAAGAAAAAGACATGTTGAGCCGACCACAAATAAATTGGGATAAGAACAGGAGAATGATGATGAGTGGCAAACTAGCAGGTTTAGGTACTACCCAAGCATGCACTAGTTTCGGCTAAAGTTATAGGCGCTTCCTACTCCGTATCACTTACGGACAGAAGCTTAGCTCGGGGCCCGAACTAAGAATAAATAATATTACGATTTCCCAATTGGTTGAAAACCAGCGCTGGGCTCTATATAGTATAGGGTCTTAGCATTATTCTGAGCGACGGCCGTTTCGCGTGGAAGTGACGCATGTTTTCCCCTAACTTGTTATATTCTTGTGTTTGTGTTCTTTTTATGCGTCATGTTTACTGTGAAACTATCTACGAACTTCACGGTACCCGGAGGAATAAAATCAAACTACGGTTTATCTATATAATCTTACGTATTTACAACTTAATATTTTTGCTTGTCAGCATAATCTGACGCCTAATCTCTTCTAAACTTGCTTAAGTGTTCAATTAGAACCCGCGCTAAATTATTGCCAGGCTGCACTACATAAGGTTGACTTTGATGGACAACCTTTCCCCGCCCTGGGACCTGGAGGCGAAAGTACTCGCGTCGCTGTAACGGTGGCGCGAGGAAGCGCAGGCGTGAGGCGAAAGGCTGATGCAGCGCCATATGGAACTGCGTCGGTCTCAGCTTCGCGAGGTCCTGGTGGCGGAATGGCGGGACAAGCTCTCACGCCCTACAGCCGGTCTAGGCACTATCGAGGCGGTCCGGCCAGTACTCGAGCTCTGGCTCGGGAGGAGGCACGACTCCCTGTCGTTTCGGGTGACGCAGGTGCTCTCGGAGCATAGTCGCTTCGGGAAGTACCTGTGTCGCATAAACAGAGAGCCGGACGCCCGGTGTCACCACTACGTTGACTGCCGGGAGGACACAGCGTTGCATATGCTGGCAGAGTGTGCCGCTTGGGAGGAGCCACGCCGTGCCCTTATCACAGAAGTAGGCAGTAACCTGTCGCTGCCGGCCGTGGTTGAGTCGATGGTCGGCAGCGAAGAGTCCTGGGACGCGGTGGTTTGCTTCTGCGAAACGGTCGTTTCGCAGAAGGAGGCTGCGGAAAGGGAGAGGGAGATCTCATCCACTCACCCGGCCCGCAGCAGGCGCACCGGGTGTCGGTGGAGGAATGTACGTTCCCGCGACCCCCGGCGTAAGTGTGAGATGGAACACCGGGGTGGTTTAGAGTCAGTAAGAGTCTGACAGACCCCTCCGCCCTCCCCAGGGCTGAGGACATCCATGAGAATTTTCCACTATGGAAACAAAAAAGAAAAATAAGGCGGATAACCTTTACACGAGCTACGCCCATACATGAATATGGGCGTAGCTAAACAAACGCGTCACAAATAAACGTATTTTCTTCTTTAATTGTGACTCCATTTCTTCTTTAATTTTTGACTTTCTTCTTTAATTATGAATTCAGACGGGTCTGTATTTTCGTTTATTTATTAATATTAGTTTGAAGCCCGAACTAAGAATGAATGACATAAAGATTTAAAAGTTGTTCCTACTCCCGACGTGTTTTCGCCCGTCCAAAAAAGTTAGTTAATTGGGTTTTACTCCGAAGTTCAAACCTACTTTCGGACGGGTCCGTATATTCATTGATATACTTAGAAAATAGACCCTCTGAGCATAATAAATGCAGCTGAGCGGCAGAAATAAATATAACAACAATGACTGCAACATTACTACCTAAACTTTTGTTAACCTTATGTATTATACTCGTATATGTTGTAGTCATTGACATTTACGAGTATATTACTAATTCGTTGTAGTTGTTTATTATCCCTTATTAAATAAAATAAAATAGTTATAGTAGTGGCTGGCATCCCCAGACGAACCGAATATTTCCGTCTCTTCTAACAATTTCTGCTGACCGTTACAAAAATGCCCTTAGTAAAAAAAGAAGGGTATAATAAACTCAAACAAGCAACCGGGAGTCGGGACTGAAAACCCGCTTCTTTATGTAGTGTGTCTTTTCTTCTTTTTATTCACTTCAATGTTAGTCGACGAGTGTATGGGTGCTTACCCATACACTCGTCGACTAACATTGAAGTGAATAAAAAGAACAGTCTTATATGACCCCCTGTCTTATATGATTCCCGACATTTACATGAACGATCAATTTCGATAAGGTAGTGTAATTGCCTAGACTTTAACTAAGGAATAAGATTATCATTTTGTATCGTTATATCTACTTTTGCTTGAAAAAAAAACGAGTTGTTACCTATAATGACTTTTTGAGAAGGCAAAATACAAAACAAAGAAAACCATACGGAAATTAGGGTGGAGCAGAGAAAGAAAAAAATACCTGCAATTATTTGGAATTTGAAACCCAAATTGGACAGCAATCCGGGGCGTCATAATAAATAAAATTTACATGAATTGGAAAACCTAATGTCACCAATGAATTTTCTTAAAATATACTCAACTCAGTTATGATTTCATTTAAATGAAATTACATCGTCATTTTTAATTTGATTGATCGGACAATCCTTTTATTTAATTGGTCTAATTTATTACCGATCAGCAGGCTTTTTCCTAATGTGTATAGGGTCGACATAGCTTGTCATTTTGTTCCATACTTCTCTATCAGATATCAACTCGATACTCACCACTTTCTATCAATTTTATTTTTCACACAATCTATTCATTGTACTTCGGTCTTTCCTTACAATGATGGCCTATATATGAACATCATACAGTTTCATGACCTGGAAACATGATTTTTTCTATGATATTCGATAACCGGAGGATAATAAAAGTCCAGGACAACTCCAGCTCCTTCCATGCCACGAAAGTAACTAATCTAATAGTATAATAAGTAGAGATAAAACATTTTAAGTGGAAAGACCAAAGAACGATGAATGGATTGTGTGAAAAATAAACTCACAAAAATTGTGAGTTTATTTTTCACACAATCCATTCATTCCATCCTCGAGACATATCCTTCATTGTTCCGCACCACATACTCTAATTGCTAGTACAATGCCCAACATTTTATTATAATTTATTACATAATAAATTATACCTACATAGATTCCAAAAAATAAAACAAAACAAATCAAATGCAATCACGTCCGACAAATGGTATCAAATTAGATACCGCAGCGCAGGGGCGTGAAAAGAAGGCAACCGGATTTCCAAGCACGAAACTGTATTACAACTAATGTACAATGTATATGTACAAAGGTAACTATATCATGGCATCATCCGGGATGTGAATAGGATTGCCCAATTCAAATTTAATCCGCGGAAAACGTGTTCTATATTAGAAATAACAGAAAGATCAGAAAGGGTTTGAATTGCGTGAGAGCACTTTTCATAGATTTAACAATACATATAATAATAACATAGATTTAAAAAATCGGCTAATATCTATCGCCAGTCTGCCTTGAGTAAGCGTGGTGATCAATGCTCATGCCTTCTCTTTATGAGAAGAGGCATGTGCCCTGTGATTTAACAATTGCTTACTTACCTACTAATCATAATTATATGTAAATATATTGTACAATTTATTAATTTAATACTTAAAGCACACAAATGTCTGTACAGGCACCTACAGGTGCTTTAAGTATGTAATATAAAATTTTAGTTTTAGTTTATTTTTAGGCATAATGTTATAATGTTCCTACTGTTGGCTAAATGTACATTTTTTTAAATCGTTTTGTGCAATGAATTATTAATTTATATTTATATACGACAAAAAGATTTATAGTTATGCTCACAGAATATCACAAGCAGCCAAATAACTGAACTAAAATAAGTTCCAACCTGTACTACTTATTTATGTATGTTTGGATAGGATCATAGGAATCTAAAAATCTAGGTGCCTATGAAGTTGCACGTGTAAATAATTATGTTTATGCTCTATACACCTGTAATGTAAGGTGAAAAACATGTAAACGATTTCCTTGTAGCACCTTCGTTCCCAAATAAACCTTCTGTCAGTCACACGATAACAAAACCCCCTAAAAATTTTTGAATATTTTTATTATTTCAAAACAAGTATTATGGATAAAAATCGCAACATTTAAATATAATTTTTTGAGCCTACTAACAACCGCCTAATACATATTTTTTAATCATCTAAAAGGGAATACAACTTGCAAAACGTTGATTGCTTCAATAAATTACCAAAAGCCTATTAAGGAGCGATTCCTTGCATCCCTTACAAAGCCTGCGAATAAAAACTCGTTTCATTTTCCTCCTTTTTAGGGTTCCGTAGTCAACTAGGAACCCTTATAGTTTCGCCATGTCTGTCTGTCCGTCTGTCCGTCCTCGCTTAATCTCTGTGACCGCTAGCACTAGAAAGCTGAAATTTGGTACCAATATGTATATCAATCACGCCGACAAAGTGGTAAAATAAAAATTGGAAAAAAATGTTTTATTAGGGTAGCCCCCCTATATGTAAAGTGGGAAGTGATTTTTTTTTTAATTTCTACCCTAACGTGTGATATATTGTTGGAAAGGTATTTAAAAATGAATAGGGGTTTACTAAAATCATTTTTTGATAATGTCAATAATTTCGGAAATAATCGCTCCAAAAGTAAAAAACAATGTGTCCCCCCCCCTCTAACTTTTGAACCATAAGTTTAGAAAATATGAAAAAAAATCTGAAAAGTAGAACTTTATAAGGACTTTCTAGGAAAATTATTTTGAACTTGATGGAAACAACAGTTTTTGTACAAAAAAGACAAAAAGTTGTACAAAATAATTTCTGGACTAAGTTTGTAGTATAATCGTATATGCAAGCATTTTTTACTTTTAAACTCATAAGTGGGAACACTTATTGTGACGGACGGGAAACTACGGAACCCTACACTGAGCGTGGCCCGACACGCTCTTGGCCGGTTTTTAGTTTTTTCTAATAGATATTGCCTTACCGTTTCTGATTAGAGTTGTCCACAATAGAAAATAAAAAAATGTACTTTACTCATTCTCATTGAACAAACATGATTTGGTTTGTAAAGTACTTATTAACCGCTAATAAAAATTATTTTCGATCGCAAAAACTTTGGTTAAACTTTCTAGAACAACTTTTTTACACTAAAATTCGAAAATAAAATAAAGTTAAAATATTAGATAGTATTAACTGCTTATGTCCTAGAATTAAATTATTTATTCGTTATGTTAGTCACTATGATCACGTTTAGTTTGGTCGCATTATCACTCGCGTCGTACGGCGCGTGCAAACGGAATCGCGGTCGGGACTCGACTGTAAAAGTTTAAGCGTGTATTCCACCAAACAAAATTGACTAAACTGCATCAAACAGGTGTTAAGATCCGTTGATTACACATTGCTGCGGAGATCAGGAACTAACGACCGATGGAAATCTTTCATGAAGTTGCAATCTCGTTTTTAATTTACGGAAGCTCGATAAACCTACTTTCATTTCTCGAAGAAAGAAATATCTATCTATAAGACCTATATCTATCTATAAGATCTGTGGCTGGCCGTGCCGCTGTAAATATTTACGGGTGAACAAATTCAGCGTTGGTATTTTCGGGTGTAGGTTAAACTATCACATAAACTTCGTCAGTTCGTTAGAGTTTAATATTCCCTACTACCCTTATTATTCATCAACTTTTATATTAACATAGTTTCATCACGCAATGTTTTTTTAAGCTATGAATATGTTGAGTGAAATGTGCAATAAGACTTTTATGGACCAATTATAACCTAATACGGTTGATGACGTGAAGAAAACTGACCATGAGAACTAAGGTACCTACTTACAAATTAATAAAAAATTGTCCTCCTACTCGTCATAATATTATGGTAATTACGTATTGAAATATAAAATATGAGTAGTGTAGGTACGTTGCGAAAACTGCCCAGTAACATGCTATATCTGGAAATAAAACTCAGTACGCGAATGCTCAGCGTAGGCAACCCGTATACCAATGACGCAGTCATTTATATTATGTTTTATTAGACTAGTGTTATAGGAAACATCGAACTCATCTATTTTTTTTTTATTGACGTGTTTGTTTCGTGTTTGTGCAAACTTTCTTACAAAAAGATATCGTCAACACCATACATAATAATAGCTAAGTAATAACAGCCGCACGGGTCAATCAATCAGGTTAAGCTACGCTCGCCGCGGTTGGTCCGTGGATGGGTGACTATCTTTACATACCAAGACCCCTCCGTGCCTCGAAAAGCACGTTAATCCGTTGGTCCCGGTTTTCATTCGTGGATCTTTGACAGTCGTTACGGGCAGTCAGAAGCCCGAAACTCTGACAACCAGTCTTACTAAGGGGTTTCGTATACCCAGTAGCCGAGTTGTGGAGGTCTGATAGGTAGTCGCTCCACGTAAAATACTCGTATTCAGCTGCATCCAGTTAGACTGGAAGCCGACCCCAACATAGTTGGAAAAAGGCTAGGTAGATGATGATGACTAAGTACCTAAGTAGGTACTTAGTCATCATCATCTACCTAGCCTTACCTATTATACCTTTTCGAGACATTGCTAAGCGGTTGGTCGACTCTTCACGTAACCAGAAGGCTGGCCTATTTTTTTGTCCAAAGAATCAGCATTGCCATACAACGTGATAATGCTGCTAGCCTTTTGGCACTTTTTCTGTTGACTACGATGCGGACGAATTTTTTGATGCCCTATGATTCTTTCCATTATATATACATGTACAATTATTATTTCAGTTTTTAAATTATGTAAATATTTTAATTTATACAAATTAAGGAAATCTTGGTGAGTAACGAAATGTTTTGTATGTAAAGTTTTGACAACGCAGTTTGTATCAATGTCCAAACAGCAGATGTATCAAAATCAAAAAGGGTCCCAAATATTCTTGCTGACAGAATACTCTCTGTATAAAAATTGTTTGTGTAGAAATTGTACTATGTACCATTATTTTGTAATAAATAAAGGTATGCTTTTCTCTGCTCAATTAACGTGTCAGTCAATCTTGAAATATTGTGATATTTAGTAAAAGAACCTACTCCTAAATTTATTTAGGGCTCATGAGCAGCATTTATTTTTATATACCCTAAAGAATAAAAACCCTTTTTAAAGTATTATGTATTTTAAAATTTTATTTTAGAAAATGTAAAATATTGAATAAATATAAATTTATACGATAGATCATAGACCTCTTTGTAAACATTTTGTGAAAGAGGTCTTCATAAACATATGAGTTTTGTTTCCGTTTTCTGATACGGGTGGCGCTGTTTGCTTTTTCTCTTTGATATACAAATGTCATGCCGCTTGTGTTCAATAATAAATATCGTTTCTATAGTGTCTAACGTGTGTAAATCTATCGTGAGCCTTATTGAAATATTGCTGAAATCCCAATAAGAACGAGGACCAGACCAAAAATAAATCTTATATTGTAAGTTCCTAGGGAATTTTAAGCCCAGGAACTTACGTAATTTATTTTTAATACTTTCTAGGAACCGGAAAGTATGGCAGAAGAAAGGGGAGGCCTACACCCAGTGGGTAATTCTGGGCTGAAATCACAACTAGCGGTCGACCGACGTCGGCGAGCCATAAGCGCGGCGTCGCCTAGCCGTAGCCGAGTCGACGCGCGACGTGTCGGAGCTTCTCTTCCGCTTTGGTTACGTGCTTATGTTAGGTTGACGCCTGTTTGACGGCGAGGCGAAAGGCGATACGGAGCCGATCCCTTTCCGATTTGATACGTGTGCTGGGACCTTAAGTTTGGTCCGATAATTATGAAGGCTTATGTTTCTATTGTACCACTATTGTTTCTATTGTTACACTTTTATGTTTCTATTGTTATCACTATATTGTCCGTCCAAATGCATTTCAAAACCTTGAAATGTATGAGAATGTAGAAGTACTACTTACAATAGGTACATATACTCATACATTCTTATATGTTCGGCTGGTTATTACCGAAGTTTTGATCCATGAAAGCTTTCCAACATTCTTCACGAACAAAGAATATTATCCCATATGCTAATGGAGTTTTATTTCACCAAAGGGATACTTTGGATTACTGCCTCCCCGAATTTAATAGGCATTATAATAGCCGTTATGTTCTTCACTGAGTTCTACTTTAATATCTAAAAGGTTTATAATGGTTGTAAATGTAACTTTTGTAGCTTTAATTCAATCGTTGTTTGTTTTTTTTATTTCACTAGAATTTTTTGTGTGTTTTATTTAACTTACTGTTTTTTTTATTGTTCAACAGCCCTCATAAAATGACGAAACATGAAGTTTTCTTCATGTATATTTTTCTATACATTATCTCAGTTGACTCTGCAATCGCGATTAATTTGCCAAAAATGTAAACAAATATGAATTTATGGAAAAATAACTTTAAACCCTACACCATAAAGCTCATTACGCTACAACTGCAAACATTTTTATAACTTTTTCAATAGTGCTAGTCACTCTGAAATCAGCTTAATTACCGTTAAAATAAAGTTGATATTTATTGTAACTTGAATTATATTAAGTTGAAACATAAGTTTGAATAGACTTTAAATATTAATGTATTATACACATACACCTTTCGGAATAAATTCTTTAGATGATGTTGGAAACCACATTAAAATACATTGCGTAATTTAAAAAAAAATCCCGGTCGCACTGACACTAAAAACAACTTCAATTTATATTATGTATAGATTCAGACATTTCCCTTAACTATCTAAGCATTCCAATGATTTGCGTTAGTTCAAATTGAGTTTAATTAGATTCAAACTTTATGTTACTGAATATATGGATAAGACAAATCTATCTGGCCTTGCACAGTAACAGAAATAATGGCCTTTAATAATGACTTCATAAACCAATCCTCCTTTGTCAAATGTCTGGAAGTAAATCATTATATTATAAGAAAGACATAGACATATGTATGTACGCCCTTCGCTACGATTTGAACAATTATACATACAGCTGAATTGTTTTGATTGAAAACCACATCAAACTTTATAATACTAAAGCTTACAGAGCCAGGCTGAAATAGAAATCTGTAACACACATACATTTACACATTACATTACACACATACATACACATACGTACATTTTTGATGAAGTATTAAGTACATTGGAACTAGAGACCGCAAAATAAGTTCAGCAATGCTTTGTGAATTGGCCAGTTTCCCATTGTTACATACATCATTTTATTTATTTCTTTAGGAAATATAAATATCCATATTTATAATCAGCTCTGGTCGGCTTTCTCTTTTTATTGAAGCTTATACGGCATGAAAATATTCAATAGACATTTTAGCCTAACTGATGAAATTGTCAAAGTTTTGATGGTTTGATTAGATACAAGATTTGTGTGAACCCTGCTTTACACATTATTTACGTACAGTCTAACAAGCTCGCCGCAATATTCCCCGCGTATGTGTGGGCACGCCTCACCCGGCTTTGTATAAAAAGACAAATATTTACTCAGAATGTAAGTCTGCAATTTTATGTAGAAGGGCCGCAATCCCTGGGCACGCCACAATTGCGGCGATAAGTCCCCTCTTTGTGGAGTGGCTGGAGAGGGGTCACGGCGTCCTCACCTTCCGCCTGACGCAAGTCCAAGTTGCTTCGAGAGGTTCCTGTTCCGGATATGGCGGGAGGAAACGCTCAGGTGTTACCATTGTGTGGATGGCCCGGAGGACATGGTGGAGCTTACGGTAGAGGTCTGCCCGGCTTGGGCGGAGCACCGCCGCGTCCTCACAGCGGCGATCGGCGGTGGCGATCTCTGGTGTCCTGGCCCAAGCCATGGTACAGAGCGAGAGAGCATGGAAAGCCATCACCTCCTTCTGCGAAGCAGTAATGCTTGCGAAGGAGGAGGCGGAACGCGTGAGGGAGAGACAATTGTTGCGCCCTCACGCCCCTATAGTCGCCACAGGAGACGCCCTGGGCGTCGGGAATCGAGAGCTGATTCCCGGCCACCGTAGGCGCGGGCTTGCGGACGGCGAACGATGGGTAGCTCGTCGTCCGGTAAGGACCAGGCTTGGGTCGACGGCGCGTTGTGTGCCACGCGCGCCTCAAAGAGATGTCAGCACTAGCCTAACTGATGGATCCGCTAAGGCCGATGCCTGCCAGGATCGCGGCTTGTTCAAAAGAGTTACCGCGGCCCCTGGCCAGGCAACTGAAGGAACACGGATGAGTTTTAGTCAGTAAAAGTCTCCCTCTCGCTCCGCCGAGAGCGGGAAAAGTTATTTGACGAAATCCCACCCAAAAAAAGGGCCGCAATCCCGGAGTAAGAGTATAAAATCTAAATTAGGACTAAAGGTAATACGGGCTGGTGTCCGCAACTCCACGTCAATGCGCGTATTTTGCAGGAATATTCAAGCGTCGAGAAGCGAGTTATTTGGAAAGTTCGGAATTTACAGCACTCCTATTAGTCTTGCGGTAATGTATTATGGGCAGCCAGACGCTCGGGTCTCCGAATGGAAAATATCTTGGCACGTCTTAGCGCTACAAATTACAGTTATCCCCAAATTTCGCTTTCCACTTGGCAGACCTACGATAGGGGCTTTATTTCAATGCCTTACTCAACTCGAAACAAGGAAAAGCTTAGTCCGAGATATTTTTCAAAATGGTGCGCTGCGGACTAATTATGTTATATATCATATCAGACGCGGCGCTTGTCTTGCAATCTATTTCCTTCAACTGGCTGAGATTAGATCACAATGCCGTCATTTGTTTTAACTTTCAAATTCCGACACAAAGGGGATGAGCCCTATATCTAATAAGTTAGATGACTTTTGTTTTATTGTGAATTTGTTTATACTCTTAGATAACCAGACCTTGAGAAAGTTTTGACGATAGTGCTATAGAGAAAATAATCTTCTTTTAAATATTATTTGAGAGTCAAATTAACTAGAACTCAGGTGTTCCAAACAGTTTAGGTAATCTTAGTTTTAATATTTTCCAAAAACTCTTTCTTGATCTTGTTTTGACAATGTTGACGTACTCAATTTTTTATCTGACACCCCTTAATTATGTTGCTACGAAAATTTCTAAAAAGCTTCACAATAAATACAAGAGCAGAGCACAGAAAAGGATTAGACAGTAGATATTTCTCTAGTTACAGTCTCCCCAGATATGTGCCTTAAACAGGTGTTGCACAAAAGGGATTTCGGATCGGTCTTTTGAGAGGTAACCGTGCCATGCCGTGCCGTTCCATGTGCACTAGTGACCGCCAGGGTGGGTGGTTTTAGTGAAGTAAACACCTCACACTCTCCGATCTCATCCCCAAAGCTCCGGGCGCCTTTTGAAGGTTTCCCCTTGAAAACAAATAATAAAATAAAGATATTTCTCTAAGGGCTGATTTTTCAATCTACCGATAAATTTATTCGTTGAACAAAATTCTGATCAGACCCCAAATCAAAAGCAGGCGATGTTAAAATTACGAGAAAAGCTGCGACAACGGGTAGAAAATGGAGAGAAGGATTCAACCATAACATATTAAAAAATCGGTTGTCTGTAAAGTCGGTTTACTGACGATAGTTGAACGTGACAACGTCATAAGAAAATACTGATGGAATAGTTGCATTGCATTTGCAGCCGCCATGGAACGCTACAGAGCGAGGCCGCGAGGTAACGCTACATGAGTCATGTTTTTTCGTGAGCACTCACGACGCGTGACAACGTCTAATAAATCGATGAAGCTGGTTGCACAACCAGATTCATCGATTTATTAGACGTTGTCACGTCAAAAGGAATACCTAAAATGGTAAAACAACAGAACAATGCACAATCACCAAAAAACTAGAAGTAAGAGGAAATGCAAGAGATAGTGCCTACAAAAACCAGTTTATAATCCATAAAATCTGTAACTCATACGATAATTTAATTGTTAAAAACAAATCACTAAGAGTTCTTTATGCAAATAGTCGGAGTCTCATAAAGCCCGACAAACTAGATGAAATAAGGTGTGTTATAGAATCATTTCAAATAAAAGTTCATGTGATTGTGCTATCCGAGACTTGGACAAAAGACGAAGACGAAACTCAAAGACTTGTATTACCACACTATAAACATTATTACAACTACAGAAAAAATTCGCGAGATGGTGGTGTATCCATATACATCCACACCGACTTAAAACTTGAGTTTGTGGACGAACGCTGTGAAGACGGAAACCATTTCTTATGGGTACATATAAATACACTCGCTCTGGATATAGGGGATATATACCTACTCGTATAAACGTCTAAATTTCCTGAGAAGAACTGTTATTTTCGGTGACGTAAACCTGAACCTGCTCAGCGCTGAAAAACCTGTAAAAGAATATAAGCAAATGCTACAGGGAAATAAAAAAAAAAAAAAAAAAAATCACTGTAGAATATTGTACACGTGAAAGAGCTTCCACAAAAACTATCATAGATCATGTGGCTAACAGCTTACATTACAATACATTTCAAATGACAGTTATTAATTCTTCAGACTCTTACCATAAACAAATATATCTTGAGATAAATAGGACTGAGCCTGAATGTACAGACGCCAGCACATCAAGCTACTAGAAACTGTCAAATTTTCCCAATCAACTTTGAACCTTAAGCTTTAGCAATAAAGTTGAAAATTTATTAAAGAAATTTGACAGATTGTAGTAGCTTGATGTGCTGGCGTCTGCAAGAGGGATCCTTTAAGAATGTGGCAATTAATCAACAGGCTCTTAAAAAATAAAACAGAAATCAGCAATGGCCCTTCAAAGATTAATACCGTTTCGGGTGAAACTACAGACATCAGAGAAATTTGTGAGTGTTTTAATAATTTTTTCTCAACAATAGAAAACGATCTAGCTAACAAAATACCAAAAAACTCTAATAACTACGCATTGCGGATTTCAATATAATAAACTTAAAACAAACCATGATCAATTATCAAAACTAAATCCAACTAAGACAAATGAAGGAATAAAAATACTAAATCAGCTAAAAACAAACACTAGTTCTAGTTTGGATGGGATTAACACGAAAACTATAAAATGTGTTAAATATTTAATAGCAAAAAACCTAACAAATTGCATCAATAAATGCTTAAAGGATGGATATTTTCCTAATACTCTTAAACGTGCGAAAGTAAGTCCCATATTTAAATCAAAGTAAAGGAAGCAAAATGGATCCAAGTACCTAATTATAGACCTATAAGCGTGCTATCATTACTATCTAAAGTCTATGAAAAGGTTCTATATAACCGTCTAAACCAATTTCTAACTATCACTGACATACATGAAAAGAGAGATGATGAGTATATATGAAATTGGGCTTTAGCCCAATTTCATCGTTTGTAGGAGCCTTAAAACTGCTAAGCTCACGTATCGCACAAGATATAGGTATGCAAGATAATCCAGATACTTACAGGCGTGTTAAATCGTGCTAAGTAATTTCAATAACACTTGCGTGACAAAGTGACAAAGGTTATACTCGTAGGTATGATATCAAATTCAAAATCGATAGTAACAACATAAGTAGTCTACAAGGCAATACATACCATGTAAGGAAGGCTTATGACGTAATTCTCTTCAGCTGCCTAAGTAGCGTTTAACAAAATCAACATGCATCAAACAAAATATACTTATTATTTTTCCAGGACTCGATTTAAATATTATCCTGAAACAACAAGGCTTTCAACAATGCGTTTAATGAGACATGGCAATATCCATGCAAATATTAGATACCAACAAAATAAGTAAGTATTTAACATAAGGTGGGTGACCATGGAAGGCCATGCTCCTTTGAAGGCCAATTATTAAAATTTCGTAGTTATTGCCATGTGAGGACAAATTCCTTCTATTTACACAAACACCCATCGAACTGGAAATCACAGACGCGGCGGCGAATCGCTCGCGCTAATATTTTGGCAGTACGGTCCCTCGCTTCTTCCATATCGAGAATCGACGACGTTAAAATAAGGTGGGTGTGCCATGGAAGGCCACTCTAACAAATAAACAGTTATTATTCGTTTATTTACTGGATAAATAAAACTAACAAATATTTACGTAATACTTTGTTTTATTACGTAACATATAAACCACTTCTTTTTATTGTAGATTTAATCGCTATTCAGTAACTTTTAGTGTTAAATGACTGATTTATTATAATGGCCTTCTAAGGCGCCTTGTTTTTAGCAAGGCCATTTGGAAGAGCTTAACAAAACTTCAGTTTAATGAATACTGATTAAAGCTAGGTTAAAAAAAAGTGATGTATTTGGTACACAATAAAACAAAGTATTATTTGATAATTTGTTTTTTTCATTTATCCAGTTAATAAACGAATAAAAAGCGTTTACTCGTTAGAGTGGCCTTCCATGGTCTACCCACCTTACCAAAAATCTAGGTAAGAAATAATGAATACGGCCAAGTAAGAGGCATACACGTAGACTGCGTAGACTGAGGGTTCCGTACCAAACAAACTTATGGTCGCTTTTGATACAAATAATCTATTTAAATAAAAATGAAATGCTGTTCGTTGGCAAGCGCATCACTTGAGAACGGCTGGACCGACTAGCAATTTTTTTGTTTTAAAATGTTAAATGTTTTAATGAAGGAAAAAATGGAAAAGTTGCCCGGAAAATTGGAAAATGCTTTTTATATTGGATTTTTGTATGATCTATTTGGACAGGATAACGTCTGTTGGGTCAGCTAGTTCTAAATAAAAAAAAAACTACTTTTTTAAGCTATTACCGTTACCTCTAGCTGTCAAAAGATGTGTAGACACAAACTGACTACTTTACAAAATTTTCCTGCAAATTGTTCCTACATACTCCAGCTCTTGGAATTTTCCTCTAACCGAGTCCCGAACATAATCAAGCTGGTAAATGTAGTGTAAGAGACGTCACCTTCTATCATCTTTATAATAGGTACTAATGGCTCTATTCAGTAGCAGTAAACAATGTGCATAATCATCTGTTTTTATTTAGCTCCATAATGGCATTGATGTGAGTATTTTCCACGATCTCGTTTTCGCTACAAACACGTTTGATCTAAACAAGATAAAAGCGTATCACTTAGGCTTCTTCTACAAGGCTCTCAACAAAAATGTACCTATTACTATACTTCTGAAGCAGTCTTAAAAGCAAAACTGAGAGCTCATACTTGTACAAAAATATACTTTGTATCAAAGAATTGTTAGAGCTTTTTTCTAGGAAAGGGAAGTTAAAATTCTTGACCTCGCCGGCGTTTCAAGTATGACATGCGTTGGTTACATATAGGAATCATAAACCTCTTAAAAATATTGTTCCTAGGGTGGAGTTCAGAAAGAAAAACGCAATTTTTAAATAATAAATAAATAATCAAAATGTATATCAAATGTTTGACTCCATTTATGTTCGACAATATTCTGTAATTTTCATAATTCTGCGATTCTGTTTTGAAGTTTTAAGGACTTTTTATATTACTAGCTTCTGCCCGCGACTTAGTCCGCGTGAAATTTCACCCTCCTCCCCTATTTTACCCCATTAGGGGTAAAATTCCCAAAAATCCTTTCTCAGTGGATACTTACTCTTCACAAAGAACACACCCTCCAAGTTTCATGTCTCTAGGACCAGCGGTTTGGACTGTGTCTTGATGTATTACCCAGTCAGTCAGTCAGTCAGTCAGTTTACTATTTTATATATGTATATAGAAAAAATAGCTGCCTTTTATATACAAATAAATAAAAAAAAAACAATAATAAAAAGAAGATAAAAATCATCAGAAATTACACTATCTACATGAAAAGGAAAACGATACATTAATTCGATTATTACAAATACCCCCTTGTCAGCTTAGCAAAAGGGCAGAATACGCAGCTTATAGACGCACTCGAGAGAACAATATTGAACTAGATTTCTCTGTCGACTCCAATTTTGTTCGATACGACCCCCTTTGTTGCGACGAATCCAAATCACCCAGAGACTGATTGAAGATATTGTCTGTGGTGAATGAGGACACTATGATTTTAAGCAGGGCTCATTTATCTTCCTTTATTTAGAAGAGCTTTATTTAGTTGAGTTTTGGACCAGGCAAATAGCAATGCGACTATAAATTATACTATACTACTATTACGGCTATAGGTATACCTACTACGCTTTACTTACTTAAATTCTTAGATATGACCGACCTGAACTAGGAAAATATTGTGAGAAGAACAGCTGTAATTTTCACTATCTGAAAGATGCCCGCAATAAAAAAGTGTGGTTGAACAATGCTCGATCTTTCGCAATTTGAGAAGATGCTTTGTAATAATAACGGCTGTAAATATACCCTATAAGAGGAAATGCGAGTGGTCGTTTCTCCATAGAAACGCTCTCGCCTGTTTTCTTTCTGGTTAATGACCATAAAGCAATGATTTTTAAAGAATAATAAATATTAACTACTTGTATGTCCCTATGTTTTCCTTTTTGATGATAAATTATTTTTATAAGCACTAGAACCCTCAAAAAATATCGATTTAAGCCGCTGTCAACATAGGCCTCGTGTACAAATTTGACAACTATTAATGAAAAAGAAAAACATGGGGATACAGCCTTATTCAGCTCCGGGAGTGCCGACAGAAGTGAAAACTTGAACAATTACGTACGTGTGTATTTTTTGAACCGTCTTATAAACAAAACACGCTCGGTGTCGATTACGATAACAGTATTGCGAGCTTAATGGCTTTTTCCCATCTCAAAAAATGCCCAAGGCGCCTAAAGAAGTTTTCACTTAAAAAAAAACATAGGGACTCAGTATATTTTATCCTTCTTATTCAGTTTATGAAATTTAATATCTTTTAAATTGGTCCAATATTGGAGGAGGAAATAGGCGAGACCCAAACCTCGAATACGACATTTTACTTAGGATTTTTGAAGTGAAAACTTCTTTAGCGGCGTTGTACACTTTTTTTGTAATGGGTAAAAAAATTTAAACCCCCGTCAGGACACGTGACCTGATCGAAAATTCGTAAGACGGATGGCCGTAGCCGGTACCGCGCGTGTTTTCTTCACAAAATACACACGTAATTGTTCAAGTTTTCACTTCTGTCGGCACTCCCGGAGTGCCACTGTTTTTTTTTAATTATCTCGGACTGTATTAACTCTTAACGAAGCCGAAAGGCACTTGTTTTTCCTGGCACTACGAACATTTTTTTTATACTCGACCAACCTTCTGCTTATGGAGATAGGAGACAGAGAGGAAAAAAAACATCGAAAACACTTAGAAGCTTAACGTTCAATATGTTAAGCTTTAACAGTTTTGAATGTTTTTTTTTACGAAAATCTGTTTTAAATGTTATAACTTAACTTTAAATACTTCCCGATCCCTTTACCGTTGCCTTCATTTATTACTACAATGTTTTGCAGGCGATACGTTGCGCATTAAGGCTCCTTCAAACAGGCGCGACACGACACGCGACACAAAAGCACCGCAAGTCGCGCAACGAGCGGTGCTTTTGTGTCGCGCGCGATTATATCGCGTGTCGCGCCTGTTTGCCTTTACCGTAAATAGAGATTTTTCTCACCAAAAATAAAAGTCGTTACTTAGCAATTATTTTTCCACAATGTACAGAATGCGTAGATGGCAGCTTCGTGAAGGGTCTTATTACACCCTATATTTTTCATTCATTGAATTGTTGTTATTAACAACAATATGTTATATAATAAGTAGGTATATGGTGTAAGGATATTGCTAATCCATTGATTCGTATGTTCGAAAAATGTGTCTGCTCAACAACGTAAATAACGCAATGAATGTTGGTTGAACTGTCAAAATTAAACCCCTTGCTACTAGCTAGTAGTGTGTTACGCAATTGCCCTGCTGTTCCTGATACCTCTTTGATGGTGTATGTAAACAAACAAACATTGAAAAGTCGACTTCCGATAAGGAAAAAGTATCAAAGTAAAGTATCAAAATACTCGAGAGAAAATACCACGAAAACCTCGGCAATCGTCATGTTGTTACTTATTTGACCCGTCAGTATTCGTAACGAGTGACAGTTTCATTGAATCAGCTAAACTCCTATTATTGGTTTAATGTGAATTATTAATCAAGATATTCTCAAGAAAATAAAACATGGCACCATCGTGACGTCAAATATCGAATAGTTTATTGTTTGTCGATTCGACAAATTCTATAAGTTTATGGAATACTAGCTTTTGCTTGCGGCTTCGCCCGTATGGATGTCGGAAAATATCCCACAGGAACGTACTACCGGGATTAGAAGTAGGCAACCCAAGTTATAAAGTGTGTACCAAATTTCATGCAAATTCGTTCAGCAGTTTTTGCGCCAATCCACACAAACAGACAAACGGACAAATATTCAAATAACTATATTTTCGACATTAGACTTGTTCCCACAGCTCATAGATTTTTTTTTATTATATTCTATTCTACCTATAGTTTTGACTTCGTTACTATTTTATAATATGTATAGAATAAGAAAAGATAATAATATAGAAGATTTACTACTAGGAATAAAACTAAATACAACAAAACCATAATAAATTTAAAAAGATATAAGTATATATTTTGGCCCCACCATTTCCCTTTGTTTTGCTCAAATCTCGGATGCCGCAACATAATTTGATTCATGCAGAATCAAATTATGTTGTGATGAATGGGGACAGATGGGAATTTTCGTGTTATTTGTCCCAAAACTTATAAATGGGGACGGATGTCAATTAAAAGTTTTATCTGCCCCTTAAATTAGTTGTTAATCAAAGTGTCTGTGGCATAATGGGGGCAGATAGGAATTTTCGTTAAAAGTTTTATCTGCCCCCGAAATATTTTTAATTTATATTTTATTCCACATACATAAATTATAAATACATAATCATAGCATAATCAGCATATAACGTGCCCACTGCTGGGACACAGGCCTCCTCTTGGTGAGAGGGAGTGCGGGTCGTAATCCACCACGTGGATAATACCACGAAAACTCGGCGATCAGAAACAGACTGTCTAGGTTTATTAACTCTAACTGTGCATCAACCCGTCTCTCTAGACTCAATAAAAAATAACTTATACATTATTTTTATTACTGGGTACTTGGGCAGGTAAATCAATATCTATCTAGTGTGGGTTGGTACATGTCAAATGTCTTCGAATTTTTTGGTTTGTTTTTTCATGCCGGTTTCCTCACGATGTTTTCCTTCACCGTTTTGGGGCAGTGATGAAGAAATTTTACACAAACTGAAGCGCCTGTCTAGGATCGTACCTACGACCTACGAGTCGTAAGCCGGGGCCGTTACCACTGGGGCACCACTGCTTTTCACTGCTATGGCATGAACAGATATCAATAGTTATAACGTGGTTGGCGCCGCTTAGACGCAGAACGGTGTTAAAACTTGATTTTTTTACAGGATTGAATAATCAGAGAATGAATGAATTAATGAATGATCTGAGTGAATTTCAACAACTATGATTTTTTACCTAATTTTGGTGGATGAATTTTTATGTAAGAAATACGTACCTATCCGACTGGATAGGTAGGGACAAATTACATAAAATGTTACAGAAATTGATTTAATCCTGATAGCATATTTGTCGAAGCCAGAATTGGTAGACACTAAAATCGATATCTAACACCAAAATTAGAAAATCTATTAAAACTACACCAAATTATCTATTAATACAATAAAATCCTTTTTATAGTGAATAAACATTGTATTTAAAAAGTAAAAAAAAAACTTATCTAAATCTAATGAGCACAATTTAAAATAAATTAAAAGTAAAAAAACTTTTTTAAAAAGAAGCTTTTATTTGAATGCGCTAAAAAGAATAAAATAAACTTTTACAATAAATTTTTACTGATCAAGATATGTACAGACGCCAGCACATCATGCTACCCGAAACGGTCAAATTTTCCCAATCAACTTTGAACCTTATGCTTTGCTTTGTAGGTCAAGATTCTTTAAAAAAAATTGTACTTTTGGTCTAAAATACGATTTTCAGTCGCGCTGCTTAAAAATTACACTTGAGAAATTCACTCATCTGATGATTAACAATTTGAAGAGTCACCAAATATTAGTTACTTTACATACTGTTTTATTACTATTGTTGAGGGTTGTGTCGTTATTATGTAACACGAAATCTTAGAGTCTTAAGTCAGTTTTAAGCATTCAAACAATTTTTAGGAACTTCAATGTAACCTGGTTCAGTGGGCCCTAGATTTATAAGAAACCTCTACTACTGATAATTTCAATGAGGTCCCACCACTTTTGCATTGAAATACCTCTGTTACTACTAGGAATAATTAAAACTTTAAAACTGAAAATGCATGTGTTGGCAAAAACAGGGTATAAAAGGTGAACAGAGTAGAAAATCTCCTTTGTTTTCAAAAACCTACATGACATTAAATAATCAATAAATACTATTACTTATTTGAACTAAACTTTTCATACTAAAACAAAAACTTGTTTTTTTACTCAAATACGAGTAAATCGACAAATAATAAGTTGTATTATTATTTGTCGATTTATTTGAATGGCACAATCCTTTGATTGAAGTCATCGGCCGGCTTGAATCAAAGGATTGAATGTTTTGTTATTTTTGTTGTTTGTTGAAATGTTGTTGTATATTGTTTTTTTTTTTTTGTGAATATTATAAGACTCGCATCTGAATCATATCTCAATAACATTGTTTTCGGGGTATTTAGTTTTTTAATTTCGTTTATGCCACCGTCTTCCAAAATTAAAGTTATTTTGTTTACCTATCTTGATTCAATATTCAATTCATCGATAACCAAACGCAAAGTTACTATTTTCAGAAAATATATATGATAATATTTTAATAAAATTTATCAAAGTAATTTTATTATAGTTTTAATTAGTGCACATTAAAACTGACCCTTGTGAACAACGTTTTTCTCTCCAAAACCTGCTTCACGTTCAAACTTTATTAAGTCGACAAAGTGACATTTTTTCACCAGGTTTTCCAGTTTTCCCAAACCGGCAAAAAGCGACATATCTTCAGATTTATGCTAGTCATGCGTGGCCGCAGAAGCTGACAGTTTAAGTGGTTCAACATGGGTTAACTTGTTTACTCATTAAACTGAACAAGCTTGTCTGTTAGGGTAAAAAATGCTCTAAGTTTTATGAACTTAAGTATCTTAAAAAATATATGAAAACCTGACTTGAATGTTCGTCGAAAAAATAGTGGAGTAACAGTGGAATTAACGAACTGACTGAAGTTTTGTTGTCTCGATATTCTAAAGCTGAATCAAAATCAAAAGTAATTTATTAAAATTAGGCTGAGAATCCCTCCTCCCTCTCACTGAGAGGAGGCCTGTGTCCCAGCAGTGGGAACATTATAGGCTGATGATGATGATGAGGCTGAGAATCAGCAAAATTACATAAGACGGTCCAAAACGCCCGCCCTCCACCACTTCCTAGAGCTTTAGCTGTCAAGAAGAAGTGGCGCAACTAACTCCCCAGCTGCACAACTGTCTGTTCAGTTACAATAGTAGTTAGGTATGCAAAGTAATTAACATCGTAATGTTAATTATTTTGCATACTTTGTGTCTCGTAAGACACAGAACATTGAATGAAATTATTTGCCATATATGTAATAACTAGCCACGAATGTAGGGAAAGCTTCACTTCTTTGTAGCAATCTACTTCTTGTGAGCATTTTTCAAATGAAAACTTCTTAAGGTGCGTTTGGCATTTTTTGAGATGGGAAAAAACCATTGAACTCGCGCCACTGTTTATACCGTAAGTGACAACGCGCGTATTTTGTTTATAAGACGATTAAAAAAATACCCGCTTCAGATGTGTTCAGCTGTACTCGGGATGTACTCGGTTTTAATGTATATCCATGTCAGTGAGTGATGGCCAATTATTCTGTTTGTGTTTTGTTTTCCCTTGTGTTGGCACTCCCGGAGTGCCATTGTTTTTTATTTTTATACACCAGCTCGACCAGTATTATGTAATTGTAATATTATTATTATCCGTGTAAAAGTCGAACGACACGCGCCTTCGTATATTTACACGAAGCATTCCAATCGCTTTTTCCCCTACCCAATTTTTTATGAATAAACGTATTAAGGGGCTTCAGACTCTCGTCAGACTCTTGATAAAATGACAATAACAGAAAAATTGGTTGGCATGGCCATGCCAATATTTAAATGTTGGGTGGCTATACTTTTCGTTTAGAATGGGTATATTAAACGAAAAGTATATTAAATAGATGTGTAAAATATAATTTACAAAACACTCGCCCTGTTGAAATTCCATCGCACACCAACAACAAAATAATTAGCAATTCTTAGAAATGAACTAAGACAAACACCGCGCGAGTGAACAGCAACGATAAGCAGCGACCTACAACCTACATAAATGAGATGCGTTCACTTCCGTCGAATACTAATGATAACTGAAGTTTTTTTTTTTGCCGTCTCGCAGTTCAACCTAGGAGTTTGTTATCTGCTTAACCGGACTTACCTGTAGATGCCTCAATAAATTAAGACGTCCAGGCAGGGCTTCTGCTGCCGCCGCAATCAGGGGATTGGGGGGCTTTATAGCGGTAACTCTTTCGAACAACCCGCGACCCTGGCAGTAGGCTTATATATCTTACGAATGCGTTGATAAAATACTTACTTTATTTCTCACAACATTTTGGAGTGAGAAATAAGAATTCCGGAGAAAGGCAGCGCCAAGATGTTTATAAACCATAAGTTCAACGTTGTGAAGGTACTTGGGAATACTAAATAACTCCATAATAGATGCGGAAATTGATTAAGACACGATAAGGCTGAAAAGGCCTGTTTTGCCGTAAAATTATTTATTACCATTTCAACCTTGCAAGGATCGTTCGTTGATAGAGTTGGATGTAAATTATTCGTTTTTAATGCTTTAACAAAACAAATGGCCAGAGATTGCACAAGACAGAGGGGTTTGGGAGGAAAAAGGGGAGGGCCTTTGCCCAGCAGTGGGACAAAATATAGGCTAACAAAGGAAAATAACAAACAAATTTTGTTTTATTTTTTCAAAGGTGTCACACGTCACTAAACACTAGCCAATATTCCGGAATGATTACTTCACTCAATTTCAAGCCTCATTAATCAGTAAGTGATCCTTTAAAGTACCTATCGTTCTTTTGAGACGTTGGTACCTAAATGAAATATGTAAATAGATACGAGAAATTGAAGGGAAAATCGCAAGCAAAGTCGGGGAGTGAAAACGTTAAGCAATTTTTGGTTATCTTTTACTAGCACCGTACATCAGGCTAATTGTTTATTATTTATCTGTCTTCGTATCTAGATTAGATGCCGATTCCCTTATTCACAAACTAAACTAAATTTAAGTTCAGTGCATATTTTTCTTTCTATTTCATTAAAGTACAGAAGATAAATTTTAGTTTAGTCCTGTCAAATTAATCAGCGCCTGACAGTACTCCATACAAGTCTAGACGTGATTAAAAACTTGCCTGCTAAAATTACGTCAATTTACGTCAGTCACGTCACAATTATTTTTATATCAATTTTATTAAAAAAAATAAGTTTCATTTTAATTAAAAAGTAGAGTGATGGCCTGAAACACAGGTTTGAATAAACCTAGTTCGGGCGGGTCGCTACCTAACACTCTACTTCCGAACCATTCACTACTTTACACCTGTAATAAAAAAATGTTTTAGTTTATTTTTAGGCAGTATAATTGTATGGGAAATTTCTTACTCTTGGCTAAATGTACACCTTTTGTAAACATTTTTATTAAATAAATTATAATTAATTATTAAAATTAATGGCTTTAAAGGAAAAATAGAGCCGGAATATATTTAGATATCCTAGATTAGATTCTGATGAGCTCAAGAAAATTAGGTAGTAAGTCATGTTGACAAGAAGACTAAGTGCTCATGTAGATAACAACACTAATGTGCTGTATTTGTTGATGTTAGGAAAAGTTGTCTTGTGAAGATAGGCCATAGGTTCTCAACCTTGTTTTGCCCACTTTTGAGATTTTTTTCTAGTCTCTCTATTTTTTTAAAATATTGTCGCGAATCTGAAATAGCTATTGCCACGATTATATTTAAATGTGTAATATTATAATTATAGTCGTAAGATAGGATATATAATTTTCTCTGGGTTTTCTACTGCCCCCTGAAAGTCTCAAACACCCACGAAGGGGGCGGTATCGCCCACGTTGAGAACCTATGAGATAGCCAAAAAAACAAACTCCGTTCGCTCTGAGCACTCCACGAATTATTGAATGCACAATCAAGGAATAAATACGTTCGGTTAACTATTACTTGCACCTTATTATTTTTTCGACTACGTCATCGCCATCATTTGGAATCAAAATGACAGTTTGAAAATGTAACGTATGCACCCGCTGAAAACGACTTAACATTATCGGTTTTTTTAACCATACCTATACATTTTATGTCATCTTTATGAGACTTTGCATCATTTACATTCAAACACGCCATTAAATAAATACATTTATTTAGACACATTTTGTTGACATGTTATGCACAACAAACAAATGATAGTAAAATAAAAAAAAAATTGTCATTATCATTGTTAAGCTGTATCTAGTCCTAAACTGATATTTTAATCATCACTAACATTTAGATACCTACCTACTTTCTAAGTCGGATACACTTAGAAATTCTTTGTCGTCTTGCCCACACTCATTACTCCCAAATGTCGCTACCATTGTTGTGCCTAAGTTTCAAAATGACATAGAGGACCCCTACATATCAGATGGAAGTCGTTAAAGTTTATAAATCTAGTTATAATCCGGGTCAGTTGTAATGGACTTCCACCCTCTAGCCACAATTACCGACCCAGGAAGGCTTCATGATAGAAATTGATTGCAATTTGCCGAAAGTGGATTGTGAGAACAAAATATTTCATTTGGGTTTATGTCTTAGTACCCGGAAGGTAATGTCTAGAGGTTGGCACCTTGTTCTTGCATATTAAACTTAGATACCTACCCAGAGACGTTATCACTCCAAAACTGTTCACCGCTGCGCTGGAGGATATCTTCATGGTTCTGGACTGGAAAGGGGCTGGCATTAACATCAATGGCGAGTAGATAACTCACCTTTGGTTTGGCGACGATATCGTAGTCATGGCTGAGACTATGAAGAACCTCAGTACAATTCTCGATGACCTCAGTAGAGCCTCCGAAAGAGTGGGTCTTAAAATGAACATGGACAAAACGAAGGTCATGTCAAATGCCCATGTAACACCCGCTCTCATAAAGATCGGAGACGCTACACTCGAACTCGTGGACGAGTATGTTTTCCTAGGACAAACTGTCCAGTTAGGTAGGTCTAACTTCGAGAAAGAGGTCAATCGTCGAATCCGACTCGGCAGGGCAGCGTTCGGGAAGCTACGTAATATCTTCTCATCCCACATACCGCAGTGTCTCAAGACGAAAGTCTGACCAGTGCGTGTTGCCAGTGATGACATATGGCACTGAAACGTGGTCGCTCACAATGGGCCTTATAAGAGTTAAAGGGCAATGGAGAGGGCTATGCTTGGAGTTTCCTTGCGTGATCGAATTAGAAATGAGGAGATCCGTAGGAGAACCAAGGTAACCAACATAGCCCGAATAATTTCCAAATTTTAAGTGGCAGTGGGCAGGTCACATTGCTCGCAGAACAGATAGCCGATGGGACCGAAAGGTTCTGGAGTGGCGACCGCGTACCGGAAGACGTAGCGTTGGAAGGCCTCCCACAAGGTGGTCCGACGACCTTGTGAAGGCCGCAGGAACCCGTTGGATTCGAGAAGCACAGAACCGGTCGAAGTGGAGGTGCTTGGGGTAGGCCTATGTACAGCAGTGGACGTCTTTCAGCTGAAATGATGATGATGAATAATATAAAAAGATAAACAGTATCTTTCGGCTGAAATGATCATGATGATGATGATGAGCTACCCAGTGAATTATTAGATATAACAGCCAGACACACACGTGCTTGAATTCACGTATCGATATTCACACTAAATTAGATAGTGAGAATCTATTCTCTAAATTACGGGCGTTTACTACTTCGTGTCACCTACAAACATAAGATTAGTGCGGGGCCTGGAGGTAGGCCTCCAGACCCCGTGTGGTAGGCCACAAGCTCTTAACGCGATCCATTTTAGAACCTAAACTGAACTGTTCTTCTAATTCGTACCATGACGTCAGTTTAACGATTCAATTTAGGCCATGTCATCTGACCGCGATTGTCCCAAACTCAGTCGCAAGTTTTGGTTTCATTCGTTCAATTTTGTACTTGTTTGGTACCATGACGTTCATAGAGCAGCTCAACTGAAACGCTCAACTGTCAATATAAGCGATTCAATAAAAGTTACTATTTCTCTAACATAAACTGAAAAGTTTGGTGAATTATTGACGAAAATAAAGTGTTTTAGTGCTATTTAAAATCAGAGGGTTTTCGTGAAAATTTACGACACCAGTTGGCACCACTGTGCCAAGAGGTCTTCCAATATAAAATATATGATGACGTTCATGATTCGATTCATTCATTCGTTCATCATTCAGTCATGACTAAAGAAAATATAGGCTCTTTGACAGATGCCTGGACCTGACGTGTCAGTGCTGCCACCTAGCGAACGTCATTTCAGAAAACCCTCATTGTTTGATACCCTGTGCTTCTTTTGCTGCTTTTTCATATACATGTACATATTATTATTTTAATTGTTAGTATAATTATATTATGTAAATATTATCTTGATTAATAAAAGTAAATGGATAATTATAATCAATTTCTCAATTCAAATATCGAGTAAAAGAGCATTCATTACCTTTCCTGTTAACTGTGAGAATTTATATATTTTTAAATATCAAAATATGTTTATATATATTTTAGCATTATGTATTTATTTAAGTATATTTTTTTGCATTATAGGTATGTGTAGGTATAGTTAATATTTTACTTTAAGACGTCACAAATCATATTCTTCTCTTCGTGTTCTCACACACTATTGTCTACATTTCTTTTTCATTTCTCCTTTCGAAGGTCTGCTGGAAGAAATATCTTAATAAATAAGCAGTACCTTTGTACTCAATACTTATGTATGTCGTATCTGTACCTACATAACGTACGTTTTACTGTCTGTACGTAAATAATATACTTAATAAATAATTAAGCAATATTAACACAAAAAGGAACTCCCACGCATCGACGAAACACAGCAGGCTGCTTGACGCCGGACTCCGGTGGGAGGGTGGTCGCATCGAGGTGGCCGTTAGCCCTACCACCGCAAGGGGAGAATTGGCCAGTCAAATAAGGTGTTGGGTGCGACTGTCCAGGATGCGCCGAGCGGTCGGTTCAGTTGAATAACTGGCGGAACAAACTGCGCTCGCTACACGATGAGGTTCTTCTTGTATTCCAAAAACTACACCTAAGTTTTCACGGTGAGTTTTTAACAGTATAGACGGGCTGATTGTAGGTGATAAGACTTCCGTAATGGCAGCCCTTTTGTGGGCTCTGCTATTATCGTACATAAAGATTACATATCAAAACATTACCTTTATGTTCAAACCGTAATAAAAATCAACACTGTGTGGGCGAAGCACAGTAGTACGAGCTCTATTTTATGTTATTGAAACTTGTCAATACCCCGAAACACTCCAACGTTCGAGAAACTAACCTATCGGTAACAAGTTCCAACTTGATCGAATGTCGCACTTGTTTTCCATACTCGAACTGTGGCTGCGAAAGTACTTGTGAGGCTATGACGCACATTGGATTTTTCCACTCTGATGCCTGGGTTACACAAGGCTGGTTTTTGAAGCTAGGATAGCAAGATGATGCTAGTAAGTTAGCAAGCTAGTCACTCGAGCCTCGTATATACAAAACTATCCTCTTTTTAGGCTAGTAAGCAAGCAAGAAAGATGGGATGGGGTTCTATTTTTGAGCTAGTAGCGCCTCCTGCCACAGATTTTACTATCCTGGCTTGTGTACTAGCCTCGTGTGGCCGGCGAAGATATTAACCAATCGGATCATTTTACTATGGACTAAGTCACCGCAATACTATTGGATTAAAATTCACTAGCATCATGTAAACAGCCCTAGCTTGGTGTTAAGTAAAGATAGTTAGCCAGGAAATCAATTGCTTGCTATCCTATCATTAAGCAATAGTTTATCTACGCTCCTAGGTATAAAAGGACTGTCTCTTGACTTATCGAGTTAATAGCGAGCTATCCTCCAGTAAATAAACATCTCCAGTCTCCACCTCCAAATACTGCCAGTCCTACTTGTAACTGATTTACCTGTATCATGTCTATGTGTATTGTGTGTATTAATCGTGTACCTGCACAATATAGTACTGTTTTTACCTCGGATTAGCTGGTTTTAATTCACTCCTTCGTCACGGGAACACCATCACCCCCGCCTACATCACCTGACTCCCGTTGTCTTCAACAACGACTTGTTTAAAGTGAAAATACTCATCTGCCCCTCAGGATTAAACATAACTTTGTTTAACGGATCCCGGAACCGAATATTATGCAAGTGTCAAGGTGTCAGTCAGGTGATGTAGGCCGGCCTACATCACCTGACTCCCGTTGTCTTTAATAAACTGAAATAGAAGTCCTACCTACGTTGAATGGTTCGCAAATGTGTTCCGTCCTAGTCATGCCAACCGTGCCGTCCGGGCAGTTTTTCAGAATATACGTAAGTTGGTAAAATGTCTTGATATTGTTTGCTAGGATTTATTCCAACCCAACATGACAAAACTAGGTACAACCCGCAAGAGTTAACTTGAGACCCGAGCGGCCCTTCCCGACCCCCGCGCTGTTTCCGCTAGACGCCTCAGTAACGTGCGCTTACGTCATCCGAGCGAAGTCTCAAGTTAACTCTTTCGGTTTGTATCTGACTATGTTACAATATGATTCTGAAATAATGATCAAAATGAATCAGTAAGATCCTGTGGTCGCAAGCAGGAACGACTACTGAGCGAGGGAGGGGTTCGATCGCGGATCGGACAGTAAAATTGGGTTCTTGGATTATAATAGACTCGCCCGCCCCTTTATTACCACCCAACGAACTGAAGGTACTACCACTGCCTACCCTTTTGGGAAATACTTACAGGAATGATCTTACATAATACACTACTTAACGCATCCCTCCAAAAGAGGTACTAGGTAACCAATCCATCATTTACGAGTATATACCAAAGTCACCGTGTCGTTAGAAGACGACGCGACGTGTAATGAAGGTGACCCTACTCGAGTTTGGTCAACATTGGTCATGTTATTAGTAGGCAAGTGTGTCCAATGTCGACATCCCTAAGGAATATCAGAGGTTACTGACGGGACAAGGGCAACAGTTTTCAACATCTGTCAAAGTTCGTACCTACCTACTTGATTTTTATTTGAATATAAAATTATTCTACTTAATTTGTAAAAAGGCTTGCGAGGTGTAAATTAGAATCAAGAGCAGATGAGGATAATGTAGAGCAACAATTCGTAATAAATTAATAGATACGAATTTTTGGTTTCACTACATAAATTTAATTTTAATCAATATTTATTGAATAACCGAACGTACTTAGTTTTACAAAGGGTGACACAATGGGCGGTCTTATTGCTAAGAGTTAATTGCTAGTAAACAAAGACGGGAGGTGACACATACATCCCACTAAGTGACGAAGAGCCGTGAGTTAGCGGAAATTTATATCCTTTCATATAGCGGCTAAAAGGCGGTTATCGGCTTGCTCGTAACAGTCGCACATAAACTGGGATAATCCTACAATTATTACAGTTTTTATATGGTATATGGGTGGTATAGAAATGTGAGTGTTAGTGGTCTTAGGGTGTAGAATGCCAGCACATCCAAGTTACTACAATCTGTCAAATTTCTTTAATAGATTTTCAACTTTATCGGTACAGCATAAGGTACAAGGTTGATTGGGAAAATTTGACAGTTTCAGGTAGCTTGATGTGCTGGCGTCTGTACATTAGTGAAATCCACCCCTAGTCAATCGTGCCAATGAAGTTGTAGCGGTATCTACAACGCCACATGCGAACAAAGCGTCATACTAACGCCACGCATTGTCCTGCATCTCGCAAGCAGAGTTTACCGCGCAACTAGCATAGATACAACGGCCCGACATGAATCATCGGACAGTTGCCCGCCAGACACGACACCCGTCTGGTCGGAGGATCCTCCCTTTTCTATGAAAGATGATTGAACTTTACACTCTTCCTTATACCTCTATAATATTATGGTGGTAACTAAACCTGACAAAAATATTCCTAGGAAGCAGGAGGGTAGGTAACAACATAAAATACATCAACACAAATAATGGCCAGACACTAATCATTATGATTTAATAAATGGATTCGATGACCCAATTTAGGCCTGATAACCCAGGGACCCAAATTAATATTGTTCCTAATCTCCTCATAATAACAGCTCCGGCTTAACAGATATTTATTATGCTACTTATAATTTTCTTCAACCTATGACTGTGTTACGATTGTTTAAGAACTCGGGAATTGTTCGGGTTTTAAATTAATTAACCTCTTAATGTTCCTTTGACAAATTAATTCTAATTTGTCAACTTTATTCGAAGTTAGTAGGTTCACCGCTAGACTCTTGTATATTCATTAATTTCAGTACCTAAGTTTCTTTGCTTCTTACAATTGAAGCGGAATTTTGCCTTTGTACTAAAATAAGTTGCTAAAGATCTGATCTGATCTGATTCTGTTATTTAATCAAATATTTAGGACTGATTTTTCCATCGCCAGTTTTTGTATGAAATAAATGTCAAAATTTCAAAATTATTCCTCGAATAAAGTTATCAGATGATTGAAAAATCTGCCCTAAATGGAACTAAATTACTTCTAGGAATGAGATTATCTAAGACTGGGTCTCAGGGCTTTCGTGAAACAAAGCCCGTGAATGAAAAGTGGGCACAGTATAATAATGTAGGCAGTATTACGTCTCGGCATTTTCCTTGAAATAATTACCTACTGCCGCAGGGTAGGGTTGCCCACTAACTGTATCTGATCTGTTGAGTTGTAACAGAACTTAATAAGTCCTCCCTTTGGACCATTTAAAATTGCATTTTACACTAAATCATTTAGATGAATAGATTCGATTATACAAACGTGTTTTGATAGCGGGGCGCACGATACAGACTTTAAAAACCGAAATCCAAGAGGGCCAAGCTGCCACAGAGCATGCAAGCTGCGAGCAAAAGGTAGTCTAGGTATAATTTGATCTTTCTCTCGGGCAACGATCGCATGGAAAAAGACAGATACTCACCTACTAAGTACCTGCCATGGAAATTATACTCGCTACATACAAATACCTGCAAAACAGAAATAAACAAAAACTACCTAATAAATGTTATTTTCATAGGTTTACCTTGAAGATTGAGTTAGTATTTTTTTTCTTGTATCGATTTTGATTAATTGAATCACCCCTACAATGAACAATACAATCGATAACTTCGTGTCATATTTTACCTAAATAAATCGCTCCCCCCACCGAATAATATGGTAATCGATAAATCAAAATTTTACAGGAAAAATAAAAAACTGTTTTATGCGTATATCTCGGCACGGGTAGATCGTAAGGTAGACATTTAAACGTCAAAACAAAGCTAATTTTTTTACAATCTAATTTATATTATGATTTTTTTGTAATACTTTAATAAAATAAAGTTATTCACAAAAATAATGTTACTGAAATTAAATGGCAAAAGTATAGTATGCAACGCATCATTACCATATTATTCGCGTGTAAACGCAACAATATCGTAGTCAATATTAATGCATTATAGTATTATTCGTTGTAATACAGTGTCAAAAAACCTAACGGCAATATGATATTACGATATTATTCGTGTGAAATCCAAGCGATAGTGTATAATGTAATATTACATTACAGTAATATTCGTCGATGTGTGGTGTCAAAAGATTAACAGTAATATAATGTTGCAAATACATGTTTTATTAAATAATCCAGTACTTATTATTTGATTTTGCAGAAAAATAACAATAATAGAGGAAGTTGATATTAATACTGGATAATTTATAATAGCGTTTTATTAAAATTTATGAAATAAAACAAAGGTTTTATTATTTATCATAATCAGTCCTTTTATTTATTAACTAGCTGTGCCCGCGACTTCGTCAGCGTGCAATAGTGACTTTTCGGGCAGCATATATTTTGAATTACATATACCGTCGTTTGGGTAGCTAAAAATTTACTTTACAGTAATGCTTCTCTGTATACGATATTTGACGTATGGCCATCGGGGATGAAAGCATACAGGCTCCTAGGATTGCTAACCCGTGACAGAGCCACATACAACTGAGCGTGCGAGAAACAGCTGATACTTAGATCTACACCTACAACTTTCAGCGTCTGACCTTGGGCTTTATTAATTGTCATCGCAAAACATAGGCTGACTGGAAACTGGACTCGTTTAAAACTACATGGAAAATTGTTTGGAATGAGAGGAATCCGAGGAATGAAAACACTTTTACCTTTTCCACACCTTGTTAAAATCTCTGCTTCTATCAGATTTCTTTGTAAATTGGTCACTTTTAACCTGGTGCCATTGCTAAGTTTTGGGGGCTTAAATTTCTAAGAAGCATTATCGGTACGCCTACTTTTAATTTTAATTTATGTGCTGGTAGTCCAGGAGCATTGAGGGATTCTAAAAATTCTACTGGGTAGCTTGTAGATTTTCCTTCTTCCATGACTCTGTTAATGGAGATATACTCAACATAATTCCCCGGAACATAGCTCAAAATTTCAGCGTTTATTGTTGCTGCTTGGTCGTTTCGTGGCGTCAAAATAGCTCTTTCGCAAAGCCAGAAATTTTCGCAAGTTGGTATTTGCGTTGCGTTTCCATACACAGATGATATGAGGTCTCGCATTGATGAAACTATGTTGCATAGGTTTTCATTAAGAACAACTTTTCCTTGTTCCTGCGATAACACACCGTTACCAATCTCAAGTAGCAAATCTGAAAATTCTTGAGCATTTTCGTTGCCTCTAATTTGCGCACGCATATTTAATGTCAAATGCAAAGGTATAATGTAATGCCACAGTCGAGAACTCTTTAGGCAGGCTCTAACTTCAACAGCCCTTGTTCCACGTGGTATTACAGGGAGAGTCTGACGAAAATCGCCACAAAAAACCATAGTAATGCCATCCATGGGTTGATCATTTTGCCTGACATCACGCAACGTTCTGTCTACTGCTTCTACTGCTTTTCGATTGGCCATTGTGGACTCATCCCATATAATAAGGCTACAATCACGAAGAACCTTAGCTTTGTCGCTGTTTCTTGAAATATTACAAACAGGGCTTTCTGTGCGGTCTAAATCGATCGGAATTTTGAACATTGTATGAGCAGTTTTCCCACCTGGCAACAATGTGGCTGCTATGCCTGATGAAGCGACAGCAAGCGCGATTTTACCTTGGCTTCGTACCTTCGCCAAAATAACTTTCGTAATAAATGTTTTACCCGTTCCACCGGGTGCATCTACAAATAGCATTTCTTCCAAAGTACAATCAACGCTCACCAGATCAAATATCAAACGCTGTTCATCAGTTAGCCTCAAGAGTGCGCGTCCATGTACGTACTCTGATAGTATACCTTAAAAATGTCCGCCGTGATTCTTTAAATTGACATAACTTTTTTATTTATGAACCGATTGACATGAAATAAACACTAAATGTTAAGTGAAGCTTACTACAATATATTAGTGAAAACCGCATCTAAATCGAATAAGCCGTTTCTATTATATTGTAAACAAAAATAATACACAAATATAATTGTTTTATACTTTACGTGGAAAAAGGCATGCATTTCTTACGCGAATATAATGGTAATCGTCGCTTACCGAAAAAGTTAACGATTGCATGATCTGTAATAACATGTTATGGTATTATTCGTGCAAAAAGTGTGTTTAGATTTTAAGGGAATAATGTTGTTATGTTCATTACGGTACCATTGAAATTATTGTACTTTTATAAATATACATAGAAAAAATACAAAAAAAATTACAAGATTGTAATTAATGCTTTAGACACCGAATATGCAATAAAACGAAAACTGTCGTAGTACCACATTACCATGTTATTCGGTGGGGGGAGCGAAATATGTGGGTGTGTCTCGCACCGTCCGTATCCGCGTACGTAACTGCGGCGCATTCGAGATTGTTGAGTAGGTACTAGTGTATAGGTACACCAGGATTTCGAAGCACGTTGTTTCGGCCGTTTTGTATGAAGACGTTATACTGCTTACTTTGTTATACTGTGTTCTGGGTATAAATAAAGTCATAAAAAGTTATAAAGAAGGTAGGTACATACTCACATGAAGCAAACATTTTAGAAGACAACACGAATGCATACAGGATGCCTTCTCTTCGGCAGAAGAAACAGAACTTTAGTAATTAATTTAAATACCTAATTGCAGGACACTAACATTATTTGCTGAAAATTGCCAATTTTACTTAAACCTTCTAAGTTCCCATCCTAGCATTAATTTATTTTACTAGGACAAGAGATAGTATATGGTAACACTAGTGCCATCTAACACTGTTAAATATAACAATTTTTGGAACCTGGAACATCGCCATCGACCGCCTAGTGGCGCCCTCATCGTGAAAATAGTGGCCACTATTATCCGTTTTAGTGATTATAATAAAACTAAACAATGTAAAACTGCCGTTTATATATTAATAATATTTACGTATAATCTATTGGAGCACTAAACGTGCTTATTTTCTGCATTTTCATTCTAAAATAAAAGAAATAACCAAACAAACGATGAGGGCGCCACTGCGCGGTCGGCGTTTGGTCGGCGCCCTCTTAATACTTCTGAAAATGATGGGTAGAGGGCGTGAAACGATGAGTAAATGCAAAACTTCTATCCCAATTGTTTTGGGAAGGGACGACTCAACGACCTCTACCGATGGCCCTTTCTACACGCGATTTTCTAGCCATGAAAAACTACGGTTGATTCGCCGTACCAATGTAGGTCGTCAGAGTGGTGTATGGATCTCTATGAAAGCTTGTTCACAGACACGTCTTTTCTTCGGTGCCGTGTACAAAAGGCCCTATTGTAGTATTTATAGTATCCAAAACTACCAAGTTGGTAACATGCGTAACTGAGTCGTGTATGTATGTGAATGTTAGAATTTAAATAAAAAACATAAACTGTGTTTTTAGAACTTTATTATAAATACAAAGTGAAATAAATTAAGTCTAATCTTAAACTAGTCCTTAGAGGACATGATTTGTAAGAACATTAATTAATTACATCATAAAATAAAATGATATCGCGTTGCTTCAAAATATGTAACTACAAATGAAAGTTCAAACTGATACTAATACTCATTATATTAATAGATAATACTTAAATTCTATATTGCTACTATTCACAACCGGAACCAAAACGAAAATCGAAATGTAGGTAATTGAGAATTCTACGCTATCACGAGTTATAACGTGATTAAAAAGCCAAGTAATCATGTTAAGTAATTTAATAAATATTTCTCAAGATTGTTGCAGTAACGTGGTTTTGTGTTGTTAGAAAAATGTTGCACACAGTGATGCCAGCAACACGTTATATGCAACAATAAAAAGTTACGACAACAATGTTGAGCAAATTTTTCTTAGCATAAATACAAGACTTTAGCATACGACATTTATTTACACAATTTACACAAATTTTATTGTTTTTAACATCGAGTGCATAATTAGCTTAATATAACATCTATTTTCCCGGAGTTTATTACATGACATAAATATGGTTACAAAAAAATTTATTTGTATAAATAATAATTAAACTACAAATTATGTCTGCTAATAAGGAGTGAAATGCCAGAAATACAAGAAATATATATAAATGTTTAATATTACCTGTATAAACCTTAACAAAGATAGTTTGAAAACGATATAAAATCTACATTGAATTTTAACTTTTTAATCATTATCCGGTAGATAAATTACTATTATTCCTACTTTTAATGTTGCCTAAAATGTAAGTTACAAATGATATTTCAGGAAGAATATGACGATTCTTCTTACATTGCACGACATTGGATTGTAATCTGAGCATTATCAGAAATAGATTTACAGTCCGGCCGTCGATAGAATGCGTTGTTGACGCCTGTCAGTGCGACAATTCTAGTCCTAACTAATATTTTATAGTTGGTTTGTTACCTTTTCACGCCTAATCCATTGAACCGATCATCATGAAATTTTGCATATACGTTGTCAGGGGTAACGAAAAGGACATAGGGTACCTTCCATGCATAAAAAAATACTGTTCCCGAGGAAAAGAACAACAACTTTCGACGGTGACAATTGCTTTAGGACGCTAGATGGCGCTACGTATCTTTCGAATCACGTTCGAAATATGACCCGACTTTCTGAGCAGTATTCTAACAAAAGTACTAGGCTTGCATGAATTCACGATAGTATTTCAATAATTATTAGTACTATGCTTTTAATAGGATTTGGATGAAATTTGGCACACAGTTTATTAAAACCTGGATTAACACATAGGATAGGATAGTTTATATCCCGTTTTAAGTTTCTGTGGGATAATTTCCGACTTCTAGCTAGCTAGTAGCTAATAAAGATCAAATTCGTAAAACATGTATTCGTTTGTGTGAAACTGACAGGTGTCAAGACGCATTCTCTCGTCGGCCGAAATATAGGAGGTGCACACAATTTTGTGATTTGCTGTATAAAAGCGAAAGCGCCAGGGTAGCCCGCGAAATTCAATATTTTTTAGGTTTTTTGCAATTTGCTGGTCAGTATTAAGTTGTACGTTGATTAATATATGATTCGCGGCCGTAACAAATATGTATTTACAGAATTATAATCATTAAAATCATCAACACAACTCTCTAAGACCACGTAAGTCCAAAGAATAACTGTTTCATGAAATCATCATTCTTTGGAGTTACGTGGTCTTAGAGAGTTGTGTTGATGACTTTAATGATTATAATTCTGTAAATACATATTTGTTACGGCCGCGAATCATATTTTGATCGACGTACAACTTAATACTGACCAGCAAATTGCAAAAAACGTAAGAAAATTTGAATTTCGCGGGCTACCTTAGCGCTTCCCCCTTAAGTGCACGGCAACTCATTTGGCATTTTATAATAATGCTGCATTTACTGTACCAAAATCGAACCGTGCGCTGAAAGAAGTAAGAAACTTTCATCCGAATCCGATTGCGCAGATATACAAAACAGCCTCAATGGGCATTATGGGCAACTAGCTTCAACTTCGTAACTGACAGACTATTTAATTTTGACAATTCAAAAGTGCCTGTACAAGGTTTAATTGAAATAAATAGTTTGAGTTTTGAGTCAATATTACATATTATGATATTATAACATATTGAGATCTAATACTAACAATTTGACATTTATGCTTAGCAAACTTTGAATTAATGTCCTCTATCCATCATCTAAATATAAGGAACTAACTAAAAAACTTAAGTAAAAAAAAGGAAATTAATTTCATTTTTAACGTTCATAATTTTCAGAATAGAAGAAACCCTCTTCGTTTTAAAAATTAAATAATTCTCAATCACAGTTTACACAAAATCATAATTAATATAATGGTTACGAGATTTTGTTAGTATTTTGTATGTAGTAATATTGTTTTTTTTCTTCTATTAACCTAACGTTGTACTTGTCACCTTTACCGAAGCTGCTTAGAAGATATAAAAATGCCTTTATATAAGACAGGCACTTGGTGCACATTTTGTTAGCGTAGGTACTAATAAAAGGACATTGCAATGATGTCATGACCACATCTCTTGGAGCGTACGTTCTTCGTAGTCGCATGGTCGCCGTTTTAAACGCGCAAACGGCGCCGTGTATGCGGATTGTTTTGGGTTCGAATTTCGTTTGAAGCTCGTATACGCGAGTCATCTGCGCGTCGTCTGCGCGTTTAAAATACGCCGTGTGCTAACCGTGGCTTTAAAGTTAGCGATAGATAAAATCGCTCTACTCAATCAATGTAAATAAAGCGGTACTTCGAAGCTCTAAGTGCCGAGGTCGTGATAACGTAGCCTAATTTTTCATAGCGTAAAGATATTGAAATTAAAAGGTGTGATTGTCAAGACGAAATAACTTTTGAGAGCAGTATAGCTCTGCCTCTACACACAATGATGCTAAAATGGGAATGTACAGACAGGGAATTTTATTGTTAACAAATAGACCCTACAGCAATTTGCCGTGTTAAATAGCCATTGATGTGCCTCCGGAAAACATACAGCATTGTTTATGAAGAAGCAGTGTATACTTAGCCTTATTAGCGCGGTCAATAGTACGGATACTTTAGTTTAACTTAAGAATACTAGGTGGCGTCACATTCGCCGCCGTTGTATTTACTCTGTGCCAGCTAGGACGCGGGAACCGCTGTCACTTTCCGAATTCATAGCGTTGTGTACTTTCGCCGCGTGCGGTCGAAATCCAAAAATATTTGGTTAATCGTTTAACTTTTATTAAAAGTTATTTATCATAGTGTTAGACAATTTAATAGTGCATTTATTATTAAATGTATTCTTAATCTTAAGATTTAAAAAAGAAAAAAAAAAAAAAAACGGTTTTTTCGTTATGAATCCCGCGCCGAGTGACGAACCCGATGAGGCCACCGCCGGAGCCAATCGGTCGATCGTTTCGAGCTCGCCGACTTCCGAGAGGGATCAAGGACAAGAAAAGGAGGACCCTTCGTGCGCTAGTAGTTCATCGAACAGCGAAGCCGAACGAGAGGAACCTCCACGCAAGAAACAAAAGAGGGATTCACAGGTAACGGTCGATCCTCGGATTGACGCGTTATACAACCAGGTCAGTTTTCTTATAAACTTTATAATGTACCAACAACATGTACCGCAGACTACTGTAAACACAAGTAACGTGACCGAACAAGCAGATATTATCAACATTGATTTTTTTTACTAATCCATCAACAGAAATGCCTAGGTCGTTGGATTTGGGCGCCTGTAAAACCAGCTTTGATGAGAATCAGCTGATATAAAACGGTTACGATACTTCAGTTAATAAGTTTGCAGCATTTTAATAGCCTCACGTGGTAACATATCCGTTATATGAAGGCATTGTTAGAAACGCTCGCGTATCCGGGCTTTTACAATTTAAAAATTAAGGTATGGAGGCTAGACGTAAAAGAATAAAATTCTGGAAGTTCCGGATAAAAGTATTTCAAGCTGCGCTTATTAATATACCCCCTAATGTAATCTAATCTAAGTAAAATCTAGTAATCTAATAGTGAAGAGCTTTTATTTGACACGACAAAACTTACGTCTCTTATCCAGTCCCTCGGAGGGCCTCATTTCTGGTTATCACCACCACAAGCTAACAAACTAAAAATTATTCATTTCGAAACAAAGAGGGAAAAAAGTGACTATCCAACACATTTCAGGGGAGGCTGTTTAACTTCGTTCAAAAACCGTTGGCACGCACATGGTGCAAACAAATTCATAATTTCAGCAATGTCGTGGTTTCGGATACCCCTTTATAAAAAACCCCCCTCTGTTAATGACAACAAGAAGGATCATAACGCAATATGCAACCAAGCCATCCCCTGGAATGTCTCAGATAATCAAAGATCTATTGGATCAAGGTGCTTTGTGGCTAGTTTCCAAGAAAACGCCCAGTTTTGTACCCAAGCTTTTTCTGCGGAAGAAAAGCGACGGATTGATGCGCCCAATTTTTGATCCTCGAGAATTGAACAAGTTCGTCAAAACTAAAAACTCCCGTCTGATTTCTCACACCTATTTTCCTCTGTAACATGCTGGGTCGCGGAGACCTTGCGTGCGAAGGGATGTCGAGTGCTAGTCTACCTAGACGACTTCCTTCTGGTCAACCAAGACCAATCCAAGTTATGTCTTCAGGCTGCGGAAGCCGTGAGGCACTTGGAACATCTAAAGACTGCTTGATAAGTTTACCGTTCGGGCTGGCTTCAGCGCCACACCTATTTTCTTCTGTAACATGCTAGGTCGCGGAGACCTTGCGTGCGAAGGGATGTCGAGTGTTAGTCTACCTAAACGACTTCCTTCTGGTCAACCAAGACCAATCCAAGTTATGTCTTCAGGCTGCGGAAGCCGTGAGGCACTTGGAACATCTGGTGACTGCATGATAACAATAGATATATCCAAGACTTATTTTCACCCACGGGCAGCAAAATCTCACCAGCTTTTCTTAAGAATTAGTTACAAAGACCAACTGGTCTTTGTGAACGGTAAACATGTCATCTCGTATAACTATGCGAGATGACATGTTTACCGTTCGGGCTGGTTTCAGCGCCGCACCTATTTTCCTCTGTAACATGCTGGGTCGCGGAGACATTGAGTGCGAAGGGATGTCGAGTGCTAGTCTACCTAGACGACTTCCTTCTGGTCAACCAAGACCAATCCAAGTTTTGTCATCAGGCTGCGGAAGCCGTAAGGCACTTGGAACATCTGGGCTGGCAAATCAACCGCCAAAAATCTGTCTTGATACGAACTCAAGATTTGGAATACCTTGGCATACGTTGGCAAACAGCTGTAAATACAATGTCTCTACCAATAAAAAGGAAACAAAGCATAAACTATACACTAGACCGGTCGTTGTTGAGAAGTCACATCAATCTCCGAGAACTGCAAAGTCTGATAGGTCAGTTAAACTTCGCCAACTTTGTTGTTCCCCGAGGAAGACTACACTGTCGAAAAATGCAAATCTTCCTGCGACACTTCAACAAAACACGACCCCGTCAAAAACAGCTGCTACCTCAAGTTGTGTATCAAGAGATAATGTGGTGGCTCGGAGCCACAAGTCACACGTTGCCGATAAACAAAAAGCCTGCTACCCATTTTCTGGCAACGGATGCTTTAGATCGGGGTTGGGGCGCCCACATAGATGGGAATCTAATGTCAGGTGCATGGGCAATGCACCAAAGAAGATGGCACTACAACAAAAAGAAGCTATATGTAGTAATAGCGGACAGGCTTTCACGAGGACCACCACCCGTGAAATGACATCTCGTCATCCTCGAGCAACAGCGGAAGTCTTTTGGAAGTGGGGGCTTCCACAAATAGACTTGTTTGCGACACAAGAAACCGCGGTAGTAAAAAACTACGTATCTCTAAACTGCAGAGATCGATCGGCAAACTATATAGATGCCTTCAGCAGACCATGGAACCAGGGGCTAGCGTGGGTGTTTCCTCCTCCCAGCTTGCTGCCCTGAGTTCTGGCACTTCTGAACAATGCAACGGGAATTTACTTGGTTGTGGCTCCAGAGTGGCCTCGAGCTTTCTGGCTTCAAGACCTGAAGTCCAGAGCTCTGGACCATCCACACGAACTTCTGAGCCTGTCGAACATCTATCATGGTCTCTGACAGGTTCAGTGTCTGACTGGTCGGTGTCCGTACCTGTGATGTTGTTACCAGCATCACGGGTACAGACATTGACCCTGAAAGTTTGGAAAATTGGGGGTGGGGTGCCCAAATAAAATAAACCCAAAATGCCCTCGGCCTGCTGACGTCGCAAATTTTTATTTTTATGTTTCTCTATCTAAAAGATAATTTGTTCTATAGTACTATCCTTGTCCACAAATCGGCAGTCTTAACTTTTTGTGGCCCTCATGTGGAACAGCAAACCTTTTCTAATTTTATTATAAAACACACCTTTAAGGCAATAGGAGTAGCCAAACCAAAAGAAGTACGGCCATCGTTCACGTGGATCCACGTATCGTACTAAATTGGCTGTCATCAAATGCACCCAAAGACACATTGTTCGATTTAGCACGTAGAACAGCCACAGTTTCGACGACACGGTTGGCGCAGTGGCTGAGTGATCGACTGCTGCGCTGCGTGTCGCGGGTTCGATTCCCGCACGGAACAAATATTTGTATTGCCTACAGGTAGTTGTTTCGGGTCTGGCTGTTTGTGTATGTGAATTTAAATGTCTGTAAACGCACCCACGATACAGGAGTAATTCCTAGTGTGGGGAAACGTTTAAAAAAAAAACAGTTTTATTGCTGGCATCAGGCCGTAGGGTTCACGACCTGACTTTGCAGAAAATCTCAAATTACAGCTTCTTTGATGACGGCGATAATATATATTTAATACCTGCATTTGGATCCAAAACCGATACACACTATTATCGACAGTCCGCATGGAAACTCTTACAACATAATGATAAAAACATATGCCCTGTCACTTTAGTTTGGCTTTTAATAGAAAAAACGACGACAAAGAGATCTCAAATTCTGAAGTTTACAATTTGAACAATCTTTTTATCACTGTATTTAGTAACGCAAAAGCTGCCTCACGTACTGTAATTGGGATCTGGGTACGCACAGTTCTCAGAGATAGCGCCATTCTTGCATCTCCGGGAAGCTGTAGGTCAGCAGTAGCTTCCTTAAATTGGTTAGATAACCAACCAATTGACGATATTTTATTACGAGGTAATTGGAAATCAGCCAATACCTTATTTAATCATTACTGTCGCGAAATAGAACTCCGTAAAGACAGTCGTAATTAATTTTTCAATACACTTACTTCTACTTAAATTACAAAGAATGTCATATTTCGTAAGCAATCATCATTTTAATCGGTAATACGTTCCTAGTCCTACAGTATTTGATTAATTCGTAGAACATCTTAATCGTGATTATCGTTACCATTATATGTAAAGATCAGATATTTTATATATATTAATTTAGAATTAAAAAAAAAAAAAATATTGTAACAATATAAATAAATCATTACATGGGTATCCACTTAATTCTCAGTATAATCATTTGATAATCATCATAGCGTTGTGTTTTTACGTATAATTAATATTTCACCAGCAGATAACAAACACGTCTTCATAAACAATGCTGTATGTTTTCCGGAGGCACATCAATATAGCGGTTTTACATTAAAAATAAAACCGATATTATGTGCCGAGAGGGAAAACATACAGCATTGTAGGAAGTTCTTCCTGGTGAAGACTATGAATTCGGAAAGTGACAGCGGTTCCCGCGTCCTAGCTGGCACAGAGTAAATACAACGGCGGCGAATGTGACGCCACCTAGTATTCTTAAGTTAAACTAAAGTATCCGTACTATTGACCGCGCTAATAAGGCTAAGTATACACTGCTTCTTCATAAACAATGCTGTATGTTTTCCCTCTCGGCACATAATATCGGTTTTATTTTTAATGTAAAACCGCTATATTTGATACAAGTGTCAAAGAACGACGGTTATGATTTAATGTATGGACAATTTAAGTTGGAAGTCAATTGGCTTAAGAATTAATTTCCCTAACTTTACCTACTTAGGTGGTGTAGTTACTACGTGGATGTACTAAAGAAGTAACTTTCAAGAAAAATAAAAACAAGCCGAGCAACTTTATGGCCTTATTTGATTTATGACAACATAAATAAAAAAGGCGAAATTGTTTTTTGGAAATAATTTACAAGATGAATCTTATTATTACCTGCGTCTCACTTCCTAATTTGTTGCATACACCTCACTATTACTGTTTAATAATTCACTGGGTAAATACATGATTAGTCAATAAAATGAATCAGTGTCAAATAAATATTATAACCTTTATTACCTGTCATCTGTCAAATACAAACGTCAAAAAGCAATGCCCAAGATTGGTGGTCGTAGACTTTTAAATTATTAAGAATTTGTTGACACTGGCGCAATTATTGGACCAAGCATTGCATGTTTTTCCTACTCCTTTACTTTAGGAGACGAATAGTATAGTACAGTGGACCTAAAAATGCCACTTTGGCGGAATCGTAACAGGATAACATTATGAATCATAATGGACAGTTAACTGTTAAGTTAATCGTATCAAATCCCAATTGGTGAGTGATTTTTCAGTTATTTTTTTTTTGTCTGTGCTAAAAAACCAATCAATCCAATCCCAATCTCTTTGATTATACCTTCGTAGTGCAGCGAAAAAAAGAAAAACACGGACTGTTTTCGCCATATTATGATTCGTAATGTTTTATGATTCTGCCAAAGTGGCCTTTTTAGGGCCCCTGGCCATTCCTAAATCTTCTAAAATAAGGCACGAAAATTAAAGAAACGAAATTTAGAATATAAAAGCAACCGTTCCTCATATGCAATACAAAGACTAGAAAAATTAATTAAAGACTATGGAATAAATTAAATAGTGCATAGAAATGTGTAACTACACCACTATAAGACAAAATCCTGTAATTGCCTCTAAACGCACGTGTTAAAATTTTACATGAGCTAGACTGAAAATGAAAGATGCAAAAACGACTAAATAGCGAAACAACCAGCGCGGTATTTGTGAAACGCACTATCAGTAGTAATGAGGGTTTTCTGAAATGACGTTACGCTAGGTGGTAGCACTGGCACGTCAGGTCCAGGCATCTGTCAAAGAGCCTATATTTTCTTTAGTCATGACGGAATGATGAACGAATGAATGAATCGAATGATGAACGTCATCATATATTATGTATTGGGAGACCTATTGTCACAGTGGTGCCAACTGGTGTCGTAAATCACGAAAACCCTCATTGTCTTGATTTTGACAGTTCAACAACATTCATTGCGTTATTTACGTTGTTGAGCAGACAAATGTTTCGAAAATATGAAGCAATGGATTAACAATATCCTTCAAAATGATTCAGATATTCAGATTGAGACTGAGTGTGTTACGCAATTAGGGTGCTGGCTTTACAAAACTTATTTTCGATTAAGTTCATTGGATCGTCGTGTGATTGTTTGATAGCGATGGTTCAGTGCCTATCACAATCTTTCTTCCGCGAACATGGTGCGTTTAGGAGCGTATACTACCTCAAATGTCTTAGCATGATCCTCCGTTACGTCTAAAATACCGCAGCATTAATTTTGAAATAAATATATGGTAAAGTTGAGGATTAATGTTAAGTACTATGTAAGACGAAAACATGATTCGATAAAATTTTCTCAATAGAAATAAATTCCAAAGTTACCTCCAAACCGAACAATAAACCGCTGGTATTAAAAAAATACTTCAAATTAGATCATGAAACTTTGCATACTAACTGAACTAACTATAAAGCAAGTCTTATGTTTTTTTTATTACCGTTATTTTCACCGTAAAAAGCAAATACCTAAACTATTGGCGCTGCCTTCCGCCCAGCACCGCACTCTGTCTACAGTCCGCGAGCAATTATCGTGCGAGCGAGATAAAGAGTGAATTTTAGCTGAGGTAGTATGGGCTCTTAAGCGAACTGAGTGCCGCGTCTTACGCTGGCATGTGGCATATTTGTCCAAATATTCGCGCTATTCAAGTAATACAAAATATACGCTGACTTTTGAAATAATGTTAATTTTGTATTAGCGAAATAACGCGAATAGTTGTACAAAAATATGCCAAGATGTAGCCAGCAAATCAGATTGTTAATCGTAGATGGCGCCACCAGCGTTGATCATAAACATTCAAATCTTGGTTTTATTAAGAAGTGAGTAAAGTTATTTTTCCTCGCGCATTGTCGGGTACATAAGACGTAAAACGCAGTTCGTTCGATCGCAGTCAGACTTCTTCCTAAGCGAATGTACTCAATGATTATTTTACCTAAGCGTTAAGCAGCGTTTTAGTATATTATCTTGCTTGGTGGCGCAGCTGTGTTAGCGTTCATGGCTTGTTCTAGCGTGTCCAGCCGACGGTAGGCGTGGCCCCGGCTGTTGCGACGGCGACCGCTTTGACGTCCTTCAAGTATTAAGCCGAAGAACTGGAAAAAAAAAAGATATGGATATTATGTTCTCGCAGTGGGTCATCTTTGTATTTTGTATGAGTAAGACGCCAAGACACCGCTCTTTAATATGAATTTCTACACTTGTTGGTTTATACTTTTATGCGTTTGTCCAGCACAATGTTTTTTTCTTAAATTAATAAATAAGAATGTGACTGTCCATCTTCATCACGTGGTTACTCAGCGAATAATGGGTGGTAACTTTGGGAAGAAACTTCATTGACAGATTTTGGTTTAAAAACAAGTGGTACTCGCCACTCCACCTTTCGGTCCCATCGGCAATCAGCTCTAAGAGCAATGTGCCCTGCCCACTGCCACTTAAGTTTGACAATTCTTCGGATTATGCTTGAGGGAGGCCTATGTCCAGCAGTGGACGTCTTGAAATGATGATGAACTGGTACTCACCACTTTGCTGACTTTAAAAACTTTTAAATGATGATGATGATGAACTGGTACTCACCACTTTGCTGACTTTGCTCTTGTTATGATAGAGGACGTACAGCAAAACCATCAGGATCACAGACGTCATGAAGAACGGGAAGAAGTGGTCGTTGTCCTGATCAGAGAAGTCATCGGGCATCGAGTTCGGGAAGAATTCTGTAAATTATAAACAGTTTTTATGTTAATGTGCAAAAGGTTTTGCGATAATATACCAATTACTCGTAAGTACTCAAGATTGAAATTGCCTACGACTATAAGCAGGCTAGATGTAAATACAGACAGAATAACAATTTGTGAAGTTTCTTTACTAAAAAGGTGACGTTAATTTATTTCAATTTCCATTATTCAATTCAGTCAGTTTCGGTTTTATTCAATTGGAAATTGAAAGAAGAGTTGAAAAAATAAGTTTCTCAATGAAGAAAAAATGGCACATTCAAACAAAACTTAATTTGAAATAGTTTCTAAGTATATCATATTATAATATTTTCAGTATTATTTAATTTTCATGAAGTACATAACATTTTTAAAACATTCAAATATAAAATAAATAAAGTCCTCCAGTCCGTATTTCGGCCGCGGCGGCCAATTTCAACGGAGACTAGCCTTCAGCTCGGGAGATATTATAGTGCACAAGTGTGCGCGCAGACACAGGTGCATTCCATCTTCCCTCACTCTCATAGTCCGATGGGACGGCAATCCGATACGACCGGACAGAGATCAGGCGCAGGACCAACGGCTTAACGTGCTTTCCAATGCACGGGGGTATCACACCGCCAACTTCCAAACTCCGGGCTGTCATTAAGAAATTCCTAATGGAAAAGTCAACAGCAGAACCTTTGTACTCAAATTATTATCCCTATGTATTTTACTGTGTATAGACGCCAGCATATCAAGCTACCCGAAACTGTCAAATTTTCCCAATCAACTTTGAACCTTATTCTTTAGCGATAAAGTTGAAAATCTATTAAAGAAATTTGAGAGATTGTAGTAACTTGATGTGCTGGCGTCTGTACATAATAATAAAACAAGATAAAAAACATTTTGCCCGACCCGAGAACCGAACCCAGCACCGGGCTCAGCAGTCACGCTTGCGACCACGAGACCAACGGGGCAATTTCAAATATAGAGAGGCCAAGAACTAAGTAGACTGGGTTTAATGCAAAGAAATCTATTCGAGGATGTTGTTCACACCTGAATAAACAGCCACGATTCTTCTAGTTAACATGATCGAGTGAAACAATAAACCTTACGCAAGTTAAAAGATCAACACAATATGTTGAAAATAGACACAGTATATCGAATGAAAACGAAGAATTTAAATCTAAGTTCTTAGCAACTTTTCCAGAATTGGGATATCTAGCTAGTACAGTGCGTGCCACGTAAGAAGAGACTTGACACACCACATGGTCTGACATGCGCAGAACACGATTTTAGGTATCTTTAGCGGAATGAACTATGAGGTCTGAGTGCGGGACGGGACCGGACGTCATAGGGGCGGCGGAAAGTTTTCAGATTCCTGTCGCTCCCATTTCGGGATGTATATATTGTACTTCCAGTATTAACTCACAGAACAAATAATACGTTTTAGGCATTCAAGAAGCGATATTATAACAATACAGCTTAGCATATTAATTATCTAAGTAGTTAACTAACTGGTAACTTTGAAGTATGGAGTTCTTCTCAGTGTTGCATATTAAGTACCGGTATTTGCATTCCTTAATGTGTACTTCCAAAATAGTATAAGATATTCATATGACATGCAAATGCATTGATTGCTTTACCAAGCAAGTCGGCTTGAACTCATGATGACAATCAAGGACCAAATAATCTACGATTATGTAGATATTGGGACAATTTTAAAACATTTTTTAAATATGTATATTTAAATGTAAGCAATGAAAATAGATTTGCGATTGCATTTAACTAATAGTTATTACTAGCTGAACCAGCGAACTTCGTATCGTCTCAGAATCAATAGGAACAAATGTATGAGAAATATTTTTTTTAGTCTGCTATTTGGGGTAGAGACAAATCCTACAAATCGAAGATTATAAAATTCCGTCCATCCGTTCTTGATTTATAAATGGTTTAACTAACCTGACTTTGTTTTATTTATATACAGGATGAAATTGAAAACATTCAGTTTCAATCAGTAGACATCACGGAGGACTCTTGAGAATTATGAACTTAATTATTACAAGGTAATAGGATCCATTATATTACACAACACAAATCAACATGTCAAAAATATGATAAAATCTTTTTATAAATTACCAACAATTAATTATTTTAGCGATCTTTATCTCTCACGGCGGTATTTTCCGGAAAACAAAGTAATGTGAATGATCGCCACTTCCTTCATATTATTATTCAAGAAACAAAACTGCTGCTTTGAAAATAGCTCTATCTCTATCAGTGTTCCTACATCCTGGTTCTATTCTGGACCCCTAACTACTTGCCACTAAGTAGGCATACTTATGCTTTGATTTTTTTAAACCATTTATGTGAAAAAGATTTTTTTTTCTATACTTATGCTTTAAAGTGCCTTCACATATGACCTCTATAAGTTAGTAACTCTTAGCAGTTAATACAAGGTTGCTTGTTTTGAATTTATATGTAGATATAATATTTGGTTTTAATTTAGCAAGTACCTAAAAGTTGTTTTTTACCTTCACCTACGCCACATCTAAATTATGCATACTTTTAATTTACTGGTTAAATTTCGAGGCCTTGCTATTGACTTGAAGCCATAAAGTATAATGTGTTGATGTTAATGAATGTTGCACTTTGTTTTCAAAGCAATAAGGTACTTAAATGAATGGCAGAACTAGCTGCAATTCTGGAATTCACACCTTTTGTTTTGTATAGACAATAGATATTTTTAGTATGTTATGTTACCTTTTTGTGAAACCTCTGCTTCGTGAGCGACTGGCACCACCAATTTGTTCCTATTAAAAGTTTGTTGGTTTGCTGGTTCTATGTCTGGTTTGTTCTCCGGTCCAGTTTCTTCATTTTCTTCATCAGGTTCATTGCCCTCTGAGTCTGAAATATTATGAATTTGTTTTATTATGAACAGATTATTACAGAAATAAACAGCAAATGTGATAAACAAAGTCCAATCATATCTCATCTAGTTTAAAAAATATGTATATAATTATGAAAAAAATATATTGACGTGTAAAGTGTTTGTGCAAACCTAGTTACAAAAATAAAATCATTTATCATTTAATCATAACTTGGACAAACCCATTATCTAATGGGAATTTTACAAGTTATCATTGGAGTTTTACTGGCTGTATATTTAATCAAAATACTTTTTCATTGTTTTTTTTTCAGTTTTAACATTCTTTTTTGTCTTTTAGACTTTGAGCAGATGAGATGGTTCTGTTGGCATGTGCGGCGCTACTCCCAGTAAAGTTTACCCTATCTTTTTTGCATTCTTCTGAACTGACTGACTTTTCTGGTCGAAAATGTCCTGGCGCTTTTTTAATCGGCGGATGCTTTCTGGTATGGTAAGCTGCCCTGCAAGCTTATTCGGATGCTTAAGCCAGCTTACACATGGTGACAACTACAAATCCTGACTGTACTTAAATAATATTTACTTAATCAAAACAATTTGATAAAATATTCTCAAACAACACAACTGATGTAGGTACCTAATCACTATTAGGTACTAAATACCCATCATATTGATAAAATACAACTTTGATGATAAATTAATAACTGGGATCAAGAAAATCTATTTTGTTGTTATCTTATCTTTAATAGTAGTTAATTAAGAATTTGATGACTATTCAAAGATAAAAAATTATAGAAGAATTGTAGTGGATGTATAAAGGTGCTTCATAACCTACACAATGTTTGTTTTAACTATTGTTTTAACCCCAATTATATCAACCGAGAAAGCCACATACAACAGGAATCTATAATATAATAATAAAGCTGAATTTTGTTAGTTTACTTGTTTGAACATGCTAATCTCTGGAACTATCTGTCAGATTTGAAAAAAATATTTTCACATTAGATAGCCCAATTCTTAAGGAAGGCTATTTAACATAACCCTACGACCATTAGGAGCCGACAGGGAAAACAAAGTGATAGCGCGGGCAGGTGATGCGAACGAGGTGAGTAGGGGGAACAAAAAATTTCATGCAGTCGAAGTCACAGGGTAAAGCTAGTTATAAATTATAAATAAACATGGGCATGTTTCATCTAGAAACATAATAGTAAATACAGAGTGGCCAAAGAGAAAATGCGTTCTAAACACCTTTCAGTTTCATACTAACGAATGTGTGTTTGGGAACTTGATCTTTATTAACTACTACAAATGTTGCACTGTGAGGTGTTAGGTATGCATTCTCTCGAGATGGCCGGACTATAGAAGAAATTTAACAGTGCGATAATTTATTACTTAAGGAGAAAGCGGCAGGGCAGTCTGCAAAATTAAATTTTTTTTAAGTTTCTTACAATTTGCAGGTCAGTGATGGTTGTATGTTGAACAAAATATGAGAGAGTTGACCGTAACAAGCATGTTTTCAAATCCTATTCAATAAAATTCAATAGGATTATATGAATCATATTTCAATCAAACCTGTCACTGACAAAAAACATGAGAACATTTGAATTTCACAGGCTACCTAGCGTCCCCCTTAACAACTAAATGAAAGTTCACAATTATAAAGAATGAGTTCAAATGAAGAGCAGTGATACAGTATGCTCTATACTGAGTGTGCATAATCTGGATCATCGTTTTGATAAGGACAAATCATCATTTTCCCCACATGTAATATTAAGTATATTAGATTTTCCTATATTAATAATTTTAATTGTAAGTAAACATCTATGATAAAACTATTGTAAGTGTAGGAAGCAGAAATTACCGTAATCTTCAGCATCACCAATTGCTTTTGGTTTGGGGTTTTCTATGACAGCCACAGGTTTTTGATCACTGTTAGCTAGCACCGGCATGTCGGGAGCTGCCACCTCATCCACAACTGCTGGTTTCTCTGCCTGGACCACGCCTGTCTTGTTGAACTGATCATTATGAGGAATGACATTTTCTGGAGCAGGTACTAGACCAGGATCTTCCGGTTTATGCACATTGATATCTGAATCTTCAATGTTATCAGGATTGTCTGCTTCGTCACCACTTGGAGTTTGTTTAGACGTAGCTTGTGCCACTGTCTCAGACTTCACCACTCCATCCTCAACAGCATCTTCAACCTTCTGAGGAGTCGTTTTAGCAACAGCAGGCTCTGTTTGCTTAATTTGAACATTTAGTTTAACCGGATCACTATTGCCGGGTGCAGGGGCACCTACCTTAGCACTGGAATCGGTCTCTGTTATCACAGGTGCTGCTACTGCATTGTTGTTAGCACTATTAGCCATTGTAGAAGCAAGTTGAGTCTTCAATAGTTCTAGGCCCATCTTGTAGTATTTGCAATAGTAATTAGCCTCATTCATGGTATCCTCAACCCCACATACCTCCCCACAAGTGGCTGGCAGTTTCAAGTACTTTTCGGCAGACTCTTTGTAATGCGAGAAGGCCGAAATATTGGTGAAAACCCACTCCTTAGCCAGAGTGCAAACAGCGTTGACATCCTGTTTCTCTTCTACTTTTACAAAAGGATCGTCGCTTAGAGTTATTTTAGAAGTAGCCACATCTGAGCACAACTGCATATTTATGTCATAGAATATCAAACATTGAAATTGCTTTTTACTATAAGGCGGTACAGATACGGCGCAATCGGTTATTTTTTCTAAAAGATGTTTTTTCAAAACATCACTTTTGCATTGATCTGCTAGTGTCGCGAGTGAGTTTGATAATAATTGATTTGGGGGTCTGGGTTGGATGGGATTCCCCAAACTTTGGTAACACGTATTTATCAACAGAAAAGCAAGAAAATAGCGAAACATATTAAATGGTGAATACTGTAGAACTACCACAATTTAATAGACAGTAGACACTAATAAAATATCACTCAACACGCTGTCGAGTGTCGACCAAGGAACATATTTACTCTAGGAGAAGAACGTCAACTACGAACAAATAAAATGGTACGGTTTTTGGCGCCACCTAGTGGGTGCCCCCAAAAACTTGTGAAAGCGGGATATTCAAAATCGATTTCTTTGAGATGTTTTCTTTGAGATGTTTCTTTGAGATGGTCCACGAAAGCAGAACTGAGAAACTGTAACCGATGTTTAATTGTGCTATTTTACTGGTTACAATTTTCCAGCTCCGCTTTGGTGGTCAAGCAGCCTTATTGTTTAAATTAACTTAAAAGGTGGATAGAACATAATTCTTCTAGTAAAAAAGTTTGAGTTTTGACATAAATCACAATTTTTTGTCAAATGTTTTTACTAGTATTATTACAATAAAACCAGTAGTGTGTCTTTTATGTCAAAAGTACTTTATTATAAATTACACAATTGGTATTGCATACATAGGAGCTATCAAAATGGGCAACTGAATTTATACCTATCAACAAACAACATAAACACAAACTATAATCACTATCTCGTACACAACACTCAGGTGATTCGGCACACAGACGGTGGAACGTAGGCTCTACTCATCGTCGTTAATAGCGAGGATAACACTTAACGTTGCAAAAAGAGAATTCACAAGAAATAACATCAATATGCGCTTACGCCGGCAGACATTTTTCATGTGAAGTGGTATTTGTGGGGCTGCCATGTACATTAAACAAAATCGTACCCACCTAATCTTGTAAAATTAATAATTTTAGAAAGAAAGTAGCCTCTGCCCGTTGCGTTGCAGTAAATTAAATTTATTATTTATGTATTGACTTGATTGGTAACCCTTTTGTTTATTTAAAGTTAAAACCTATGCTATACGAGCGTATATCTATTATATTCGGCATGAATTATAGTTATATTTATTGTATTCTAATAAAATTAACGTTGAATAAATATGCGAAATATTATGTCGGCTAATTTGTTGATTAATAATTTAAACAAAAATGTCGCTAAAACTACCAGATGGTAGCTTTTTAACACCTAAGCAACTTTTTAGTTTTACTAATGTTGCCATCTTTGAAAACGTCATTATTAGAGACCGAAACTTTTAGGTCTTACATAATAGAGGAAAACTTGGCAACACAGGTCTAGCCCCCGTAGGTATTCCAAAGTTTACCCAATGAGTCGACCCCGCCTGGTGTCGACAGAACAGAATAGATGGCACAATCAACAATGTCAACGTCAACTTGAAGTTGTCAACCAGTAATGCAGTAATGTCATGTCAAACAGAAAACTAAACTGTTGGAAAATTCGGGCCATCATAATATTATAGTTCCACCACTGCACGATGGGCTGTTCTGAGCTAAATTGTGTGTTCATTATTATCTATCGTATTATATAAGTACTTTTTTTTTTTTTTAATATGGCATCTCGTAGTTGACCTTGAGAGGTCGTGACTACTTAACCGGACTATCCTGCGGCTGCCTTGAGAGAACTCAAAGCCTCCAGCCAGGGGCTTAAAACTAACTAATAAACTAAACGACTACACGCTAAGGGCACCCCCTGTGGGGTACGAGCCTCGGCTTAGGGCGTCGCTGGGGGAGGGCAGCAAGTTGGGACAGGCTGGATCGAATTTTGATTATTTAACGAACGATGGGGCCGGCATTTCCTAATTGACTACTCTGAGAAGAAATGCCGAAACAAACTCAGAGGTCAGAGTCGGGAATTTAAATGGGACGGTGGGGGGCATTTACATGGGGACGTCGCGAGGGACCTCGTCGGCGAGGCTGGTATTTCTTGTATTTGTTTTTCCTAAGTGTACTGGTTGCCCTACTGCTCTCTTGGAGGAGGGTTATGGGGTCATCTGGGTCGGTGAGAACATGCCTTGGACGGCGGAGTTTACTAATTTGGGAGGGAGTATATCTGGCGGCCATTATTGTACACACCTATTTATAACCTTCCGGAATAAATTCTCTAAACAGATAATGGTGTACTTAAATTGAATCAATTCCATTGTGAAGTTTAGCTAAGAGGGCAAACAATCAGACATGAAAATTTACTGTATTTTATATTATTATAGAAGACAGATAAAATAACAAGTATTTATTATTTTAGTATTTATCAATCATACAATCGTAAAGAGAAAAATAACTAAAAAAAACAACACTAATTTATTGATGCTGTTGTAAGTAATCTAAGCAAGATTGCTACGGCATAATTATGTCTATACATAATAATACTCAAAAATCCTCTTATTATTCTATAATAATAAGAGGATTTTTGGGTATCAAAAAAACATAGTTTCCAAGAACTCTGTAGATGGCGTTGAACTGACTACGTTACTAGGTGCCAAAGCCGGGTAGCCCGCGAAATTCAAATTTTCTTATGTTTTTTGCAATTTGCTGGTCAGTATTAAGTTGTGCGTTGATTAATATATGAATCGCGGCCGTAACAAATATGTATTTACAGAATTATAATCATTAAAGTCATCAACACAACTCTCTAAGACCACGTAAGTCCAAAGAATAACTGTTTCATGAAATTATCATTCTTTACAACTTAATACTGACCAGCAAATTCCAAAAAACCTAAATAAAATTGAATTTCGCGGGCTACCCTGGCGCTTTCGCCTTACTAATAAAATTACTTCGTAACTTTTTATGTACTTTTCGTTTTACGATCTCAAAATTACATCCAACAATTATTAAAACATGATGTGACGTTCCGTTCCTTGCAGTAACAAAGTTCAGCGCCATCTGTCCAGCGACTAGGGAAGAGTTTAAAAAAAATTAAAAAGAAAACCCCTCATAGTAGAACCGTAGGACGTTAAAACTCGGAATCGATATTTTACTTTTGCGAAATAGATAAACAACACTATTATGTCACGACTTTGTCTATGGGCACGTCGCGAGTTGCAAATCACGTCGTAAATGGCAACGTTTTATTCGTAGACAGAGAATGGTTTTATTTGAGTGCGAACTGACTAATGGGTTTTTTAGAATATTCGTAAAAATCTTTATTACTTTATATAATACTTTTTTGAATACAATTACATAGGTACAAGTCAAACTCCTGTTTATCGGATGAGTTCAATAATTGCGCTTTTTTTTTATTAGCATACAGCTTCGAGGCATAGGTATTAAGTACGCCCCACTTATAAACAATAAATCAGTATGTATGTAGTAAAAAAGAACTTGCTCAAAATCATCGGGTACCTACTTATGTACCCGATTATTTCAATTAGAATACTAATTCTCGATGAACATTCACAGATTGTTCTCAGTCTCACTCAATCTGTCAAAAATACCTCTAATTTCCCCACATTTTTCACAAGCCTGAGATGAGATTGCGATTAGATTTCGAACGTTTATACCTATATTTACGGGAATCGGTCGTCAGAACTCGGCCACGTCGACAGCGTCAGCACATGTAGGTATCTTGTGACCATAATAGGTAGGTTTACAGGTAGATTTTGTGGTGTGCATCGTAGATTTTCGTATTTAGTAGATTGTAGGTATAGGTACCTAACTAAGATAGATAATACACATACCAGTGATGGAGTCGGAATTCTCGTAAATAGGTAGGTACATACTAGGTATCTAAGTGTTGTGGTTCTAAAGGAAGGTGTTGGCAACTTGAAATCTAGCAAACAATGGTCCCGAATATCGCCTTTTTAATTTGTGTTCTTCAAAAATGCATAAAATGTGTAGGAACTCCGTACAATCTGGAAATTATAATTTAAAGCTGTTAGAAGCCGTTAGATTAAACAAAAAAAATATTGGGTTCCACCTTCACGTTCAACAAAGTCAAGCAACTTTAACCTTAGTCTGAAAAACGAATAATGTAGGTACATTATACGTAACCATCGATCACTAATTAGTGTTCGATGTACAGACGCCAGCACATCAACCTACCACAATCTGTCAGATTTTCCCAATCAACTTTGAACCTTATGCTTCAGCGATAAAGTTGAAAATCTATTGAAGAAATCTGACAGATTGTGGTAGGTTGATGTGCTGGCGTCCGTACATAACTTTCATATTTAAGTATATGACATTAGTAAGGTATAGGAGATAGGTCCCTAAACAATAGGTACCTACCTATAAACTTACCGAAACAAAAGTACCTTTTGAAAGTGGTACCAGACTTCCTGCAACAAGGTCTATGGTGCGTTTGATTCTTTCCATAAAAATTATAATCGCACGTTTATATTTTATTGGTAATTCCAGCCACTCCAAAGCATATGCGGAATCTATGAGTTTTTCACTCTGCAAACAAATAAATACTGTAAGTGCCTACAGGGATCTATTGGCGCGTGGCAAAAATCTGAACTAACGCCGTCATCTTGTTATTTCAATAGAATTTTCAATAAAGTACGGACGCCAGCACATCAACCTACCCGAAACTGTCAAATTTTCGCAATCAACTTTGAACCTTATGAATAATAATAATAATTCATAAAAGGCAAATCATAAATTTAAAACAATTTTTCTGGCGGAAGAAAATCAACAGTCAATGAAAAAACAATTATAGAGATAGACAAACAATATACACCATTGAACCTTAGCGATGATAGCAATATTGAGACAGTAGATAGAGCGAGACATATAGAAGAGATACACAGGAAGTGGAGGCAAAAGGAACTACATGGAAGACATCCCAACGATTTACACCAAACATACATAGATAAAGAGGCTTCTAACAAATGGCTAGAGTTAAGTGAACTATTCCCTGAAACAGAAGGGTTTATGTTAGCCATTCAAGATCAAGTCATTAATACGAAAAATTATAGAAAATACATAATAAAAGATAGTACAGTAGGAAATGACTTATGCAGAAAATGTCACAGCAAACCTGAAACAATACAACATATCACAGGAGCTTGTATCACTCTAACCCAAAACGACTACACGCATAGACATAATCAACTTGTTAATATCATGCACCAAAAACTCGCAACTAAACTTAAACTCATGCAGGATCCCTACACGCCATATTACAAGTACACGCCTAGAGCTGTATTAGAAAACCAATTCTACAAAATATACTATGACCGCACTATAATTACAGACCACACCATATATAACAACAGACCTGATATAACACTAGTTGATAAAGTAAACAAACACACATTTATAATAGATATAGCAGTCCCAAATACTAATAACATTCAAAAAACTATCACAGAAAAAATCAGGAAGTATACAGAATTACAAGAGGAAATCACCAAAGTTTGGAAAATGAATAGAGTCACTATAGTCCCAATAGTAATATCAACAACAGGTGTTATCCCGAAACAAATATTCAATAGTTTTAATGCACTAAATCTATCTAAATACACATATATAACACTACAAAAAGCTGCCATATTAAACACTTGCCGCATAGTAAGAAAATTTTTACAACTAGACTTGGACAATAATTTCACTGCAGTACAGAGCAATTTACCTTCCTAAAATAATAACTAGAATCTCACCTTGGTTCACACCCGTGAGATTCTGAAAATACCAGGTACTAACCTGAGAAAATTAAATTTAAAAACCATAATAATAATAATAATAATAATAATAAGCCCCCTAAACAACCACACGTCCTGATTGACCATCTAATCACGTGGGGGGCGGACACACGATAGAAAAATTACTGGCGTGGCTAACGTGGCTCTGGAAACCCATTCAACATGGAGACTAGATCAAAGAAAATACGTATAGGACCGCTACCCGAGGGCAATCGTCGGGGCACACCTGGGGCCGATGCTGGGTGTCTCAGCATGCGACCCATCGGCGGTGGGGGACTGAGCAGGCGGGTTCTCCCCGACAAAAATACTACAGCCGAACCGACAGACAGACTAGACAATAGTGATGACAGTAGAGCAGTTACATCCGCCTTGGATGTTTCGCAGGCGGCGTCAGCTACTCAGCCTGCGACCACCAAAGCGGGAAAACCCAGAGTGCGCATGAAATGGACTGAAGATATGAACATATTCATCATGCGCACTTACTATCACATTACGAAACTTGAAGAGGACAGAACCATGTACTGCACACAATTATTTGATAAATTTAAATTACAATACCCAGAAATTAATGTAACAGAACAAAGAATAGCTGACCAAAGACGGGTTATTATCAGAAACAAGCTGTTATCAGATGACACTTTAAATAGAATTAGATTTGAAATAGGAGAACAACTAAAAACTGAAGAAGAAAGTATAAATCTCACACAACTAACAAACAACTTACAGATAACCCAACCGCTCACAACACATAATCCTTCCTTAGAAAACGACACCAGATCAAGTACTGAATATGTTGCTATAGAACTAACCGCACGCACACAGCACAGCAATCAAGCTACTACAGATAATGTCACATTAACACAAACACAGAATAATATTGAATTCGACCCTTCCATAGTAGAATCATTAAGTAACGAATTAGAAGCAAATATGTCAAAGTACAACGGAATGGATCCTGCGTGTAGACCTTTATTACCAAAAATTAGACCATCTCGCCAATTGTCGGATATCGTTAGTATGTTTAATCAAAAAATTATTCCTCCCAAACTATCAAACCTAGAAAACTTAAGCGACACGCATTCTTTAATCTATTCTGTAGCTATTACAGTTGCAATTCACTTTAAACTAAAAATAAATATAGATAGAACTAGTAATAATAACAGAGTAATAAACGACCCACCATGGCAAAAAAGATTACAAACGGACATAGATCAGCTAAGAAAAGGCATTAATAGACTAACACAATATAAAAACGGCAACACATCAAGAAAACTGGAAAAAAAGGTCAAACTGATCATTAAAAATACTAAACAACATAGCTCACATGAAAACTTTAATAGGAGAATAGAAGATCACTTAGATACATTAAAACAAAAACTTCTAGTGAAGAGTCATAGACTAGCACGATACAAAAAAGCTAAAGAAAGAAAGGATAACAATAGATTATTTAAAACAAATGAGAAACAATTTTATAGAAAGCTTAAAGGCAACAATACGACAATCCTTAATCCTCCATCTCAAGAGACTTTAAAAGAATTTTGGCAAGGAATCTGGTCAGACAGCACTGAACATAACAAAGAAGCTGGATGGATACAAGAAGAAATAGTCCGATCAGAAACAATAGACGAAATGCCGTTTGAAAATATAGATGCTCTTGAAATAAATACAATTATAAATAAAACACATAACTGGAAAGCAGCAGGAATAGATGGTATACACAATTTTTGGATAAAAAGGCTTAATTCACTTCATAGCACGTTAGCAGAACAAATAAATGATGTTTTAAAAGGCAATCAAAATATTCCAGAATTTTTAACTAAAGGAATAACGTACATGATCCCAAAATCAAGTAGAACCCAGGATCCTTCACAGTATAGACCAATCACTTGTCTGCCAACCTTATATAAAATCATAACGTCATGTATAACTAACAAAATTATTAAACACACCGAACAATACAATATCTTGACTGAAGAACAGAAAGGATGTAGACGCGGTCATATGGGGTGTAAAGAGCAATTAATTATCGATTCCACTATTTTAAAATACGTTCAGAGATCCAGAAAGAACTTATACATAGCATACATAGATTACAAAAAGGCATTCGACAGCGTTCCTCATTCATGGCTGATCGAAGTATTAAATATTTATAAAATCAATCCATTAATTATAAATTTTCTTAAGAATACAATGGGATCCTGGAGAACTACACTAAAATTACACACTAAAACAACAAACTTATCCGTAGACGAAATAGCGATTAAAAAGGGTATTTTCCAAGGGGACTCATTAAGCCCACTATGGTTTTGTCTAGCCCTGAATCCACTCTCCCGAGCATTAATCGAATCGAAATTAGGCTTTGATATTAAGAACGGTAGGTCAATATTACACCAAATTACACATTTACTATATATGGATGACTTAAAACTATACGCTAATAAAAATACAGATTTACACGATTTATTAAATATAACAACAACATTTTCGAAAGACATAAGAATGGATTTTGGATTAGATAAATGCCGGAAACTAAATATAGAGAAAGGTAAGATTATAGAAGGAAACTACTCAACAGACACCGAAGAAGTAATAGAAGCGATGAAAGATGAAGAACTATATAAATATTTAGGTTACAACCAAGCACGATTGCTAGAACATAAGATTATTAAGAATACAACAGCAGAATACATTCGTTATGCAAAATGCACTTATCTAGTAAAAGTCTATTTAAATCCATAAATACATACGCAATTCCTATACTCACTTATTCTTTTGGTGTAATAAAATGGTCTAACACAGAGTTACATGCTCTTGAAGTAAAAACAAGAACCACACTGACACAACATAGATATCACCATCCCAAATCAGCAATAGAAAGAGTTATAATGTCCAGAAAACAAGGTGGCAGGGGACTAGTCGAAATATCATACCTTCATAAAAGGCAAATCATAAATTTAAAACAATTTTTCTGGCGGAAGAAAATCAACAGTCAATTACACAAAACAATTATAGACATAGACAAACAATATACACCATTGAACCTTAGCGATGATAACAATATTGAGACAGTAGATAGAGCGAGACATATAGAAGAGATACACAGGAAGTGGAGGCAAAAGGAACTACATGGAAGACATCCCAACGATTTACACCAAACATACATAGATAAAGAAGCTTCTAACAAATGGCTAGAGTTAAGTGAACTATTCCCTGAAACAGAAGGGTTTATGTTAGCCATCCAAGATCAAGTCATTAATATGAAAAATTATAGAAAATACATAATAAAAGATAGTACAGTAGGAAATGACTTATGCAGAAAATGTCACAGCAAACCTGAAACAATACAACATATCACAGGAGCTTGTATCACTCTAACCCAAAACGACTACACGCATAGACATAATCAACTTGTTAATATCATGCACCAAAAACTCGCAACTAAACTTAAACTCATGCAGGATCCCTACACGCCATATTACAAGTACACGCCTAGAGCTGTATTAGAAAACCAATTCTACAAAATATACTATGACCGCACTATAATTACAGACCACACCATATATAACAACAGACCTGATATAACACTAGTTGATAAAGTAAACAAACACACATTTATAATAGATATAGCAGTCCCAAATACTAATAACATTCAAAAAACTATCACAGAAAAAATCAGGAAGTATACAGAATTACAAGAGGAAATTACCAAAGTTTGGAAAATGAATAGAGTCACTATAGTCCCAATAGTAATATCAACAACAGGTGTTATCCCGAAACAAATATTCAATAGTTTTAATACACTAAATCTATCTAAATACACATATATAACACTACAAAAAGCTGCCATATTAAACACTTGCCGCATAGTAAGAAAATTTTTACAACTAGACTTGGACAATAATTTCACTGCAGTACAGAGCAATTTACCTTCCTAAAATAATAAGTAGAATCTCACCTTGGTTCACACCCGTGAGATTCTGAAAATACCAGGTACTAACCTGAGAAAATTAAATTTAAAACATCTTGGATAGCGAAAGAAGAGGCAAAATGGAGAGCTATTGACGAAATGGAATTTGCAGAGGTATTAGAGTCCGACATTACACACATAACAGCTAGATTACACAACTGGAAATCACCAGGTGTAGACAAAATACATAATTTCTGGTACAAAAAATTAACTTCATTACACAAATCTATAGCAAAAAATTTAACAGATATCATATTAGGACAGCAGAACACACCCGAATTTATCGCAACAGGAATTACCTACATGCTACCTAAAACTAAAAGCTCATCTCAGCCTTCCCAATACAGACCAATTACATGCTTACCCACAATATATAAAATACTAACATCAGCAATCACAAAAAAAATTAGCTCTCATATTGAACACTACAACATAATTGCAGAAGAACAGAAGGGATGCAGGCAGGGCCACATGGGATGCAAAGAACAGCTGATTATAGATTCCACTATTCATAAACACGCCACCTCTAAAAACAGAAATCTTCATTGCACCTATATTGATTACAAAAAAGCTTTTGATAGTGTTCCTCATTCTTGGTTAATACAAATATTAGAGATTTATAGAATAAACCCAAAAATAATTAATTTCATGCGCCATATAATGCTACAGTGGAAAACAACTCTACAAATAAATAGCAACCACAGTAATGTCACAACGCGACAGATATCTATCAAAAAAGGTATCTACCAAGGTGACTCCCTGAGCCCCCTGTGGTTCTGTCTCGCCATAAATCCTCTGTCTCATTTACTGCAGGCCTGTAGGGCAGGATATTGCCTCAAACACACTACAGAAGAAACAACAATATCACATCTTATTTACATGGACGACATTAAATTGTACGGCAAAACAGAAAAGATATGAAAAAATTGGTAGAAATTACAGCAGAGTTCAGTAAGGATATTAACATGCAATTTGGCTTAGACAAATGTAAAACACTTCACATTATAAGAGGCAAGGTGCAGCCCGGCGACTACGCGGTGAACGACACGGACACTATAACAGCGATGGAACCGTCTGACTTGTATAAATATTTAGGGTACACGCAGCTAAAGGGACTCGATCATGTAAGAATTAAAAATACATTAACTACAGAGTACAAGAGAAGACTTAACGCGGTTTGTAAGACCCAACTTTCAGGTAAACATCTCATTAAAGCCCTTAACACCTTTGCCATCCCCGTATTAACGTACTCATTCGGAGTTATAAAATGGACCAAAACAGACACAGAAAAATTAGAGCGCACTACTCGAACAACACTTACAAAACACAACAACTTACACCCTAAATCTGCCATAGAAAGATTAACCATCAAACGGCAAAATGGAGGGAGGGGCCTAATCGACATCCAGTGCCTTTGCAGGAAACAAGTCAGTCGACTAAAAACATTCTTTCACACAAAATCGCACACCAGTAATATACATAAAGCCATAGTGATAAACGATCTCAACTACACTCCACTTAACTTAAACGAACAGATAGAAACACAAAACACCACCAATGATGACCCGCAGAAACAAAAAATTGAAGAATGGAAGAAGAAAGTACTCCACGGCCGGCACCCTCATGACCTAGAGCAGTCTCACATAAACCAATTAGCATCAAATAAGTGGCTGAAAATAGGAAATCTGTTCCCTGAAACAGAAGGCTTTATCATAGCTATACAAGATCAAATCATCAACACTAAAAACTACAGGAAATTTATCATTAAAGACCCTACCATCACAAATGATAAATGCCGCAGATGCCACATTCAATCAGAAACCATACAACACATAACAGGAGCATGCACAACCCTCACACAGACAGACTACACTCACAGACACAACCAGGTAGCAAACATCATTCACCAAAAACTCGCTCTTAAACACAGTCTCATACAAAACTCTTGCACTCCTTACTACAAGTACACACCACAAACTATACTAGAAAATGATACGCACAAAATGTACTACGATCGCGCCATACTTACAGATAGGACTATCCACTACAATAGACCAGACATAACCCTGCAGGATAAAATTAGAAAAATCACATACCTCATAGACATTGCAGTTCCCAATACTCATAACCTACAAAAAACCGTATCTGAAAAGATAAGTAAATATGCTGAACTTAAAGAAGAAGTCACAAGAATCTGGAGTCAAGAAAAAGTGTACATTATTCCTATAGTTGTTTCCACGACTGGTGTTATTCCCAACCATCTTCTCCGTAGCCTAAAACAAATAGACTTAGAAGAGTCCGTCTATATCAACATACAGAAAGCTGCCATCTTAAACACCTGCAGAATAGTTAGGAAATTCATGCAGTTAGAGGAAGAAATCACACCCTAATACACACCACACGCTACATTTACTTGGCTTTAGCCCGTAAATGTAGCCAAAACCAGCCTAAGAGCTGAGAAAAAAAAAACACTTAAAATAATAATAATAATTTATTCACAAATTTGAGACAACCATACAGAGTAACTCAAAAATAAACACAAATAGTCAGATCGTTGGATGTGATGGTACAATGAAAAGATGGTTTGGTTGTCTATAGTCTGATTCGCCCTATCCCCTCGTACTAGTATAAAACTGTATTACGAGCGGATAGTCTTCCTCAACCCTAGAACAACAGATTTTCACAAGGTTCCAGTTACAAGTCACATAGCAGTGGTTTGATTACATACTGTATAGGTAGTAAATCATAGTACAGATAGTTATATTAAGTTACAAATGATGGGAATTGTCTGTGTTTGGATGTTTTATGTTAATGTATTTATGTATATGTGTATATTATGTTTTTATGTATGTTTATATATGTGTACAGTTATGTGTGCTTTATTAATTTATTATTTATTTGCGCCTTGTTTATAGCATCGTTTTATATTAGATTTTCAGTGCTGTTGTAGTCTAGTGCTTTCAAATATTTTTCAATTGTTTTTTTGCATGTTTGGCTATCAAGATTCTTCAACTTTAGATCTTTACTTATTTTGTTGTAAAGGCTAGGACCGAGATAATTGTGAAATTTGTGTGCAAAAGATGTTCTGAATTTGGGTATGTTATAAACTATATCTAATCGCCGCCTGTTAGCAAAGTGCGGTTTTACTTTATGTTGTGCCATGATCTCTTGTTTTATGAATAATTTTCGCACCGTAAGGACTCCTAGTTCTGAGTAAAGTTGGTGTGTCGGATAAGTGTACTTTTTGCGAGAAATTACTTTGAGTATCATGCGTTGGGCTCTTTCAACAGTCAACATCGTTGTTTTTGAGGTTCCTCCCCATACATTCAGGCCGTATATCAGTATAGATTGACATAGTGCTAAATAGATTTTTATCAGTAGCTTAATGTCACATGCATTCCTAATAGTTTTAAAAATATAAATTAGCTTTCTTGCGCGATTATTTACTTTAATGACGTGTTCTTTCCAGTTTAAGTTTTGGTCTACTATAACACCAAGATATCTTATGGAATTGGTTCTGTTGATTGGGTTACAATGACAGGTACTTCGATCGTTGCAATGGTGAGTTTGAATATTTATTGAGTTAGGAGACGGTTGAGTTCTACTGTTAATTGTGAATGTAATATATTTCGTTTTGTCAAGATTAAGTGTCAACAGATGATTGTCCAGCCATGAGGTTACTAAAGCAAAACCTTCATTTGCCACTTTGTTTACATCTTTCCACGTGTTAGAGCTGAACAATAATACTGTGTCATCTGCAAATGTTATTATTTGACCATTTTGTAAAAGCAAATTGCAGAGGTCATTAATATATATTAAAAACAGCGTAGGACCCAATACACTGCCTTGAGGCACTCCGAAGGTGACATTTTCCTCCTGGCTTATACTGTTATCAATTTTTATAACCTGTGTACGGTTTGTCAAGTAATCTTGGAAAAGTTGGAGTGGTATTCCTCGAATCCCTAAGGTATCGAGTTTGTTCAGGAGGATGGGTATAGAGACGGTGTCGAAGGCCTTAGCAAGGTCGAGGAATATGCCTAGAGACTTCTGCCCCCTATCCATGTTTTCGACTACATACGAAGTTAGTTTGTGAAGAGCGTCAGCGGTTGATATTTTTTCCCTGAATCCAAACTGATTACCTGAGAGAAGATTATGAGTCTCTAGGTAGTGTTTTAGCCTCTTATTTATAAGCTTTTCTAGAATTCTTGAAAAACTAGGAAGCAGTGAGATTGGTCTATAATTCGACACCAAAGTTTTGTCTCCTGCTTTATATATAGGAATAGTGACAGACTTTTTAAGGGCATCTGGAAAGACTCCTTTTGAAAAGCAAGCATTAAATATGTGTGCTAGTGGTGCAATAAGGCAATCCAGTGCTCTTTTAATAAAAAGCGTGGAGACACCGTCCCATCCCGAGGAATTCTTAGCCTTAATGTTAGCAATTATTTCCTTAATTTCAAATTGGTCTGTTGGAAGAAGCATAAAGGAGTTTAGGGTTCCGCTATTCGGTTTTGGTCTACACCGCCTGCTCAAATCTATCCCATTTGTGAGGGTCCTGGACAAGATGGCGTTTGCCAAATTACTACCGACATTGACAAAGTACCTATTTATGTTATTTAACGCGTCCTGCTGTGTAGAATTAGTAGAAAGAAGCTCCGATGGCATTTTTGGGTTACTGTTTAAATTAGCCATTTCTTTTACCAGTCTCCATTGTTTTTTTATATTTTTACCAAACTTAGCTAATTCTGATTTAAAATATTTGTTTTTAAGGTTTTTTAATAGGTTATTACATGTATTTCGGTAGCGTTTGTAGGTTATGGTAAGGGTTGGGTTGTCTGGCGATTTTCTTAGTTTTTGGTGAAGTTGATCGCGATTTCTCATACATCTACATAGGCCTGGTGTAATCCAAGGCTTAAGGATTATTTGTCGCCTAGGCTGTTTGACGGTGTGTGTGTGATTCGAAAGGATGTCTCTGATGGATTTCAAGAAGATGTTCATCATTGCATTTGGGTCATCATTATGAAACCTTTCTTCCCAGTTAATCCGTTGTAGGTCTCTAATAGCAGCATCGTAGTCGGTTTTTGTATGAAAGGGGTTTTTTATGGGTCTATTTTTCATTTTCAGAGGTAGTGATATCATAACACTGAAGTGGTCAGTTAAGGTTGAATTACAAACTATAGTCAACGGTTTTAGTTTAGTTTTGACGAAGCAGTGGTCAAGACAGTTTGATTCTCTAGTAGGCAGAGTATGCGTGCTAAGAAGGCCGTGGGACGCAAGCAGATTTAAGTACTCTGTATGTTTAGGGTTAAGCTGTTCCTGTTTAATATTAATATTTAAATCGCCCATTAAAACTATGTTTTTATATTGGTTAATACTGGACAAGATTTTATCTAAAGACTTTAAAAAGGGATCTAGGTTTTTGAATGCTGGAGGTCTGTACATGATACAATAGCTAAATCGTTATTGATTGTTGTCACAAGGCAATTTACTTCTTGACAATAATTTGGTTCATAGACATTCGCTTGTATGCTATCTTTCAGGTATAATACGATACCATCATTTTGATTAAGGTGAGATTTAGTACTATGAGTTGTGTAGTTTACCATTTCAGGTATGATCGAATTTTCGGATAGCCAAGATTCTGTAAGCATAATAAGATCGTAATTGATGTCTTATCTTTTGAGGAGAACAGCAAGCCCTTCATAGTTACGGTTTAGACTTCTGATATTTTGATTTAGAACTGAAAACGATTTTGCACCTGAGTTAAGGGCAGCCTTGCAGTGTTCCGGAATGTCTATAGCTATAGCATCGCCGACACTGACTACATCGTCAATGTCATTTGCGATACCTTGAATATCAACCATATTCCTTGTATATAGAAACGGAAACAGAACTAGTAGCAATGGTATAGCAGAGACAAATCGTCGGAACATGAAAAGCTGCAAAATATGCTGTATTAAAGGCACACATTGGAAAGCACGAAAGTGTTTTGTGTTTTAGTAAAAATAATGTGTGAATGTTGTGTTTCGATGTGTGGTGAATGTAACTAGTTGAACAGTAGAAAGAACAATGGCAGAAATACTTAATTACTAACAATATGAACATATGAGATAATTTTAATTGAATGCAAAACAAATCAAAGCAAAGCATGCAAAATTTAAGAATAAAAAACTCGTGATAGTAATACAGGTTTGTGGGATAATAGGTGCATAAATACTCAGCTAGTCATTTAGCTTGATGTAGGAGATCTATGTCCGATTCGCTCTTAATAAGAATTTGCCCTTCTCCCTCACTTTTTCTAAGAAATACTTTTCCGAGAGAAGTCCAGCAGAACATTAGCTATTCTCTTTGGCGAATTTTCTAGCAAGGTAGAATAGATGTTGAGCTTTTGATGTTAGGCACTCGGACAGGAATATCGGCTTAGGAGGGCCCTCTAATTTTACATGAGACGTGTTTAACTTATCTTGTTTATTCGTCTTATTAAAGTCCCGTGCATTTTTTATGAAATCGCCTTTAGTATGCATGCTCGTAAAATCTACTATTATTGGTGATACGCCTTCCTTCCTGTTTAGCCTGAACAAATTTTTAATATCATGCCGTTGGATGGATACACCGAGAACCGTGGCCGTTTCTGTGACAATTTTGTGAAGGTATTCCTTAGACTCTCCAGGTTGTTTCGGAATATTTCTAATTTCCATTTTCGACAGGCATGACATCCTTTCCAAGTTTTCGATTCGATCTTCTAGCTGAATAATATAGTTAAAATCAGATCTCCTCTCAGCCTCCAACTTCTCTGTTCTAATGACAATATCATTATATTGCTCAGCCATAGTGGTTAACTTTTCTTTTATTTCAGCATTCTGTGAAATTATCTCCTTCATTGTAATCTGTATAGACTCTAACTTGCTGTCCATCTGAGCTGTATGAGATTTTAACATATCATGGATCTCCTTCATAAAGGTAGAATAGTCATTAACATGTTTGCGTTTACGGGTAGTTATATGTTCGTTTTCAGAGACAGCCGGAGAAGGGGTAAGTATTTTCATAAGGGTCTGAGTTTTAGAGCCTGTGCTCGATTCGGTTTCTGACTCAGAGAGAGTGCGTGTCTTTGAAGGACTTCGGTCAAGTGGCATTGTTGAAACTTTTTGTAGGACTTAGCACACCAAACAATAATAAAAGCACTTTTTTTTGCAAGAAAAGTACTAACAATCCCACAAAAAGTAAAAAACCAAAAACTAAAAAAAAAAAAAAAAAAAAAAAAAAAAAAAAAAAAAAAAAAAAAAAAAAAGTCTTATCCTGCTACGAAGTCTCACGACGTGTTGACGAAAATTGGCAATGTATTCCACCAGTGGGTGTCTCTTCGGTTAAGCTGTGTTGGAGTTTGTGACCATATAAGGTAGCGTTTTGAGTCGCCGTGCGTTACTGACTCACCGCCCGCCGACGAATTGGAGCGAAGCAGCTTGGTGATTCACTGGTAGTTTACTTGCGACGACGATGACTTGTTGTATTTGTTTTGCTTTACTCAATTAATTAATTGTGATTAAAACAAACACGTTTCACTAAGTAGTCACTGATTTTATGACATGTAGAAGTAAGTACTCAATTTGCTTCGGTTTAGTAATTAATTTTAGTTGATACGGAGGAACTTTGTGCACGTCAGCTACGTGTGCGCGCGGGCGGAGGAATGATTATGGTTTAGTGATAAAGTTGAAAATCTATTAAAGAAATCTGACAGATTGTAGTAACTTGATGTGCTGGCGTCTGTACATACTAATTTCATGACAATTTCACACAAACACTGACCTCTATCATACTGTATAATATAGGTCAGTGCACACAAATTATTACCAACAACGCACCCCTAGAAGTGTCTATAGTGTCATTCAAGCGCCAAGAGATCCTGTAGCACTCGGTAGGTAGGCAGGGGAAACGGGGCATGTTGTATCAAATTTTGTATTTTATTTTAGACTGGATGTATTTTTGAGATGGGGCTGTAAGGACAGCTGGTACACACAGCAACATATCAATCTATACCTACATTTCCGGTTATAAACTTATAACTGACCTCGCATTGCATAGGTTTCTCTCACAATGAAAAGTCGGTTTATACTGGAAATGTCGTGGGTATCTAGTCGCGTTGTCGCGTAGTCTCAATTCCTACGAAATGTATGTACCTACCTACTTGTTTTTTTTCGATTTCTGATTTTTCTAGCACTCTAACCTCTGTTGGTCAGATCTATGATCTATATAAGAGTGTGTTAATCCTTAGAAAATTGTGGAAACTGCCCATTTTCTTGCTAACTGTAAATTTTTTTCAAAATCTGTGAATGATGATCAAAATGACTCAAAAAATTAAGAACAGTCTACTAAGACAGTTTTCCTGTAGCTATAACAATTAAGGTAGGTATTTCTGGCCCTGTATTTCTGGGCAAATTGTACAGTAGTCCGCACATTGCGCGTTGGTGGTACCTAACACTTTGACCTTGATCTGGCCTATCTTATTAGGTATGGAGTTTCAATAGAGAGGCCAGCTTATGCTGGATTTGTTAACACTGACGTGCAGCCTGCTGTTCCTGCAATACCTCAAAGGGTTCGTAGATGCGTTGTGTTGTATGTTGCAGCCCGATTCAAATTTGATGGCGGCTCTGAAGTGCGCTACTCGCTGCGTAGTACCTCACCTCTCACCCCTGCTGACAGGTGAATTTGTTACTGCGCAGCGACTCGCCCCATGTTCCGAGCCGCCATAAAGTTTAAATCATGCTGTAATTATGTTACGTAGAGTGAGTACCTAAAGCGTGTGTTTACAGCTTCTCATTACCAAAAGAAAATTATTGATTATTATCACATTTATTGTACCATATCTAGATCTACATAAAATGATTACCTACATAACCTTTACTTTACCTCATGAGTGACCTCGCTGCCATAATAGCAATACATGAACACTTGAATGAGTACACAGAACATATACATCACCATTGACGCGAAATCCACTGACATTGGATCAGTCTGCAACAGAAAATGTAAAACATGTCTAAAACATGTAAATGGAAACCTGCGGTGCTATTCTGTAAAAATCTCACCGTGAAAACTTAGGTGAAGTGAGCATGGAGTGAGCTGTCAATAGTGTCAATTCCTAGCAAAAACAAACTCACTTCACCTAAGTTTTCACGGTGAGATTTTTACAGAATCGACCGGCTGTTTTATTTAAGGAATGGACTGTTAGAAAATGCTGGAACCGCAACGCTGTAACGTTGCGTTTCAATTCGTTTAGTACCCAGCCGTAGGTACACATCATATTTAGGTAAGGTCAGTGTTCTGCATTACCTGAACCCCTCTTACAAAGAAGAAGAGGGAAAGAGGGTTCGGGTTATGCAGGTCACTGATTTGATAAAAAGTTTGGCTTTGCAGAGCTTCGTCTCTATTACGCTACTGTTATGGTCTCTTTTTAAAGCTGGATTTGTCATTATTATTATTTAGGTAGGAACGCAAAGTCAATGTGACCACTAAAAATCTTTTCTACATCCTCGTACTTTTTTGGATCAGGTAACATTATGAAATTGAACTACTTGATTTTGGATTACATGAAGAAGCCTCCTCGTGTAGCGCAGTTTGTTCCGCCAGTTACTCAACTAAACCGAGCGCTCGGCGCATCCTGGACAGTCACACCCAACCCCTTATTTGACTGGCCAATTCTTCTATTCGGGTGGTAGTGCTAACGCCCGCCTGGTTTGCGAGCACCGTTATGTTTCGTCGATGCGTGAGAGTTTCAGTGCCTTAGGCATCTTCTGGGCACGCTCGTTCCATCTTAGACCTCATCCATTGCTTTCCATCAGGCGTGATCAAGGTCAAGACAAAAGAGGTCCCATTCAGCAATAAAAAAAAAAAAACTACTTACATCTGGCTACGTATAATGGACGTTCGATGAGGCTGGACCATCACCTTGCCGAACTTAAGATAGAGTCAGGCAATGTCCCCAGTACATTATCTAAAGTCTGAAGACAGGGGAGGATACGAAAACCCTGGAGTCAGGCCACCTACTCGACTTCCACGAAGGTGATTAGATCTCCCAAGGCGATGTCGGCTTTCTGGTTAACAAGGAACTCCCTAGCAGGGTTGTGGAAATCAGTAGTGTGTCGACACGGGTAGCGAGCGTACCTTGTACTGAAACTCACTGACAGGTACTACCTGAAAGTGATACTACCTGTATCACTTATGCGCTGACTTCGACATGCTCTGACGAGATAGCAGTGGCCATGTACGAGGATGTCGCCAAGGTAATATGCACAGTACGACACACAGGCCCACTATAACGCGGCGAATCGAAAGTCGCAGGAATTACAGGTGGCAAATGCTGGTAGTTAACCAGTCCCTGGTCGAAGCACTACGCGACGCGTCTTACAGACTTGTCCCGTCGCAGCAAAATAGTAAAGTGGCCAAAACTTTCGAACTAGGGATGCATCCGATACCGATACCGATACCGATATATCGGCGATACTTCAGGTTTGCCGATATATCGGTATCATTGTATTATTTTGCATTTCATAGAATTACCTACCTACCTACTTTTTTTCACAGAATTACGTTTATGTCGTTATGTGGACTCACTTAACCAAAGTTTTAGTTATTTTATGATTTTCACAATAATATAATACCTGAATAAACTTACGTTAACAGTTTTGTAAGCTGTAGTGCATAATATCCAACCGCTCACTAGAAACTGACAAAAGACTGCACCGCCAAATATTTCCTGAATCCCACCTGAAAATCTTAAAAGAGTATTATTTTTTATTTAACGCTATCTTACACCTCTTAAATATTCACAATTTATCAGAAGGACTCTTACTTGATAATCTCCTCATAATGCAATAAAATGATTTTTAATCGTCGATCCAAAATATTGATAAAATCCTCCGAGGTATTTATCTGTTCCTCCTTGCTCTTTTCAACAATATGTTCTAAATCCAGCCTGAAAAATGTAAACAACCACTCTTAACATTTATCTGCAGCTGTTGCCTATAAAACAAGTCTTGGAAAATCGTTCACCTGAGGATAGAGAGCTGTGTCTTGCACTGTAGGATAAAAAAAACTATAAAAACGTCCATTGAAGTGTTACTGAAGGCAAGCCAAGAAGTTTGCGCCCACACATAAAACGCTGTGAAGTAAAATCTGTGGGAAAAGAACTGTTAATTAGGTGGGTAAAATCTTAAACAATTAATCTTTTGAGAATTTTTGTCTATAATCAGTAAGTTAACAAAAGGTATTTAGACAATGCAGATATTATGTGAATGGAAACGCCGGGACCGCCCTAGGACCTAGAAGGACATAGTGACCTTATTGGTGATGTACAGACGCCTGCACATCAAGCTACTAGAATCTGTCAAATTTCTATAATAGATTTTCAACTTTATCGGTAAAGTATAAGGTTCTAAGTAAGAAAATTTGACAGTTTCGGGTAGCTTGATGTGCTGGCATCAGTACTTCAGAAAGATCAGGTGCGTAGCACTCACAACCGGCGTGCGTGTATAACCAGATGTATGAATGTACCTACACGAAGCAAAATGAGTATGTAACGATCTTGGCAGGTAGCATTCTAGTTCTAGTTTCTGTCTAGCCCCATGGGAAGAATGCGTGAGTTGGTGTATCGCTAAGTTAATGCAGGTTAGGGTAAGTACGATGGCTATCTGCGGGGCCCGTTAGGCGGACATGCGCCGGGGGGGTTGTTTACGCAAAGGCTGAGCCGGATTCCCATGACCCCCCATCAAGGCGACGAGGGAACACCGCTGAGTTTTAGTGGGTATACTGCCACCTTGGCAGGGAGTCCCACATACTCCGGGTCCTCCCCCGACGAGCGGAGATGCGTAATGATGATGATGCGTGATGCGTACTTGGTTTTTTATTTTGATGTATTTAGTTTAGTTTGTGATCTTTATGTACGAGTCGCAATAAATACTTTTTCTTTCTTTCTTTCTAATGTCATTTATCAGCGAGAAAAAAAAAAGTACGAAGGCTATAGAAGTTTGAAGAACTTTCCACTACCCAAAGCTCTATATTTTAGCCGATGCATGTTGCGAAGAGGACATTAGACTACGTAAACCGCATCAATGAACGGACATAACGCTGTAGATACCTCGACTGAAGAGCACTTTGTTGATCGCATTACGACGATATGGCCGAATACTGCACCTTGCTAAAATCATTATTGGCTCGTACTCAGGCATAATAATAATAAGTAATATGGTTTGGTAGCAAGTATACTAACGTTCTTCCAGAAGAATATATCGACCCCCCCAAGGAATTAGTCGGTAATGTGCTATTATACTTTACTTTTTATTGTTATGTCAAATTCGGGACCTATGGGTTAGGATACATCTTAGTAATTTATTTCACAATTTACGCAGTGATATTAACGAAGATAATAAGTAAAACACTTTTATTGTAGGGAAATTAAAAAACAAAATTACTTATAACGAAGAAAAATGTGTTCTTCAAGTATTTAATTTTGATAAGTTGCTATTGGTGCCGATTCTGTTGTTTACAAACTAACAAAATTTAAATTCAGCGTATCTTTTTCTTTCTATTTAATTATGGAGCTTACATGACCTAAGGCGAGGTCACTTTCGGACTGCATAGAAAAGAAACCAACCCTGGTAATTTATTGCAAAATATGAAGCAATTATTTAATTACAAAAAATCTATTGTTTGGACTAAAAAATTAAAGCACAAGTATTTTAGTATGTTGGTTGTAGAATAATCTGACAAAAAATCAGAATGATTGTATGTATATTAGTACGGTTTTTATTGTAAAAAGAAAGTTTTTAGAGGTATCTTATGATTTTTTTTCTACCGTATCAAATTAGATGTATTATGTTTTCAACACACTATCTACATATACCTAGCATATATCCTGAAGAATATCATATATTTTTCAGATTTTGTTTACTGTAGTCGATCATATACTTTTATTGTTTCTAAAACTTGCGTTTTTTGTATTTAGGTCCTGTAAGCCCCTTAAGAAAAGGACAGAAGATACATTTTAGGTTAGTCTTGTTAATTGTAAATTAATCAGCGCCTGACGTAAATTGACGTAATTTTAGTAGTCAAGTTTTTAATCATGTCTAATCTTGTAAGAAGTAGTGTCAGGCGCCGATTAATTAAATTACCGACTTATTGATGTAAATGAATTTCGTGCAGTTCTTTGGTAAACTCAAACCGTATTGGGAACTAACAAGGTTTTTAAAGTAAATAATTTGACGTGTAGGTACCTATTAATTGCAAACGCGTCAAAGAACACGTCTGGTCCCGTTTTCGACGAATTAAATGTTTTCTAACGATGCTGGCTGGTACTGGGACAATTTTTAAATAACCTCAATAATACCGTAATAACAAATTACGTTTCGTCTTTAAGATAAGAAATAACGTTGGAAAAGTCCGTAATGTTACCGTATCAACATTTTAAAGAAATTTTCTGCATTATTGGCACAAGTGTATATTAATTAAACAATTTACCTATCATTATGTTTGTAATATTTATTCGCTTAAATTGCAAGGTTTTTCACACAGATAATTTGGTTTAGTCCCATCTTGGCACCCATTAATTTATTTATTATGCCTACGAAACATTAATTCCCATCTCGGCAGCCTGTCCTAAATACCTGATTGTTAGGTACAGACGCCAGCATATCAAGCTACTACAATCTGTCAAATTTCTTTAATAGATTTTCAACTTTATCAATAAAGCATAAGGTTCAAAGTTAATTGGGAAAATGCATCCTACCTGTTATTGCCAATAGGCTGGACACGCGTTACGTCCAGCACTGGGTTAATACTCACATTACAAAATAAGTAATTATCACGTTTTTTGAAGTGAAAACTTCTTTAGGCGCGTTAGGCATTTTTTGAGATGGGGAAAACTATTGAACTAGCGCCACTTACCGTAACCGACACCGCTTCGGTTGTGTTCGGCTGTCCTCGGGATGTAGGTACCTACTCGGTTTTAATGTATATCCGATATGTCGTTTGTATGTATGTTATGTTGTTTTTTTTTACTCTTAACACATAGTTTCATAAGTTTTACTGTACTTACTAACATTCTATGGATTTCAAAGTCTGAATTATAAAGTTTATTATTAAAAAAAAAATTTTTTCAAAAATTACCTAAGTATAACAAGTCTAATTTAAAATACTAGTGCTTAATGTACAGAGTAAAATATATTTTTATGGGACTTCACAGACAAGTCCTTGAATTGCTCTAATTAGAGGCTCCATTATCTCTGCCTTGGCAGTAACTTTTAGACTGATATTCTTTTTATTAAGATATTATTAAGAACTACATACGTGTGAAAATATACAATTCTGATTTATGTGATAAGTTAAGACCGGAAATGAATCTACAGTGATCGTGCAGTAATCAAGCGTATCATTCAGTACCTATACGAAAGTTCTCAAAGTATGGACGCCCATAAGTACTTGCCTTCGTCCCGATTATACTGGTACTGTTATGCTGATTAAGCTCTTCATTGTAACTGTTTTTGTAATATTGTACATAATTATGCTCTAAGATTTTAAAATGACTATTCATACAAACAGTAGATTTTCATATTATATTTTAAGATTTTTCAAGTTACTGCCAAGGCAGAGATAATGGGACCTCTAATTAGAGCGATTCAAGGGCTTATCTGTGAAAGTCCCATAAAAATATCTTTTACTTTGTCCACTATATGTACACTAGTATTTTAAATTAAATTTGTTTTTATACGGTACTTTTTGATAAATATTGATATTGATCTAATAAATATTCAAGTTGATTTACTCCAGCAATTTTGCTCTATAACCAAACCTTATATCTCAAAAAAGCTGGGTAAACGATATATAAAGGTTTTGGCGGTGACTGATAAAAGTAAAAAAGCGTGGACGGCTGGCGCGGCTGGTGGTGGCAGCGTGAAAGGTTTCGTGCGGCGCGGTGGTATAAAAGCGTTTGACAATACATTTTGGCTCTGTAAGTTCTATAGTCTCCTATAAAACTTAGGTACTTTTGCTGGTTGAAATTACTATACTGATACTATGTTTCCATTTTTTATGTGTACCTAACAATGATTTAGGACCGGGTGCCCAGATAGGAATGTTTCGTAGGAATGGTAAATAAATTCATAGGTGCCGAAATGGGATGGTGCCGTGATGGGACTAAACCCATAATTCAATGTTGACATCGTAATTGAATTACACAAAAAATTAGCTTTCATTTGATGTAGGTAATCAATGGCCTCAATGCTCCGACTCGTTGAAAAGATATTCATCAAAAACAGAAAAACATTTCTCCTGTAAAATTTGAGTTTTACGTATACCTACTTATTGCTTGGGGGCGTCGATATCTAGTCAGACAGGTATCTTACAACAAGGTAGGTACAGTCAGGGAAAATAATTTTTAGGCAAATTGACACCCTGTGACAAATTCTCGTTTCATATTTACTGTCAAAGACTAAAATAACAGTTGTGATTTGAATACACGGACGAATTATGTAGGATGGTAGGTACCTAGTCAATTAATTCAACAAGTTAAGTAACCCTAAGTATAAAGTAAGTATTAAGTATGTTAAGTGTGTTAGTAATGTATTAAGTTTCCCTGAAATAGCAATCTTTAGTAACAGTTCCAAATTATGTAGTTAAGTAAAATACTAGTCCACATTATTATGCTAGTGGATAAAATTATGATAATCTTAATCTGTCCACGTAGTTTTGGTCGGTATTACGTAATGAGTAGGTATACGGTGTACGTTTTACGTGCAAATTCGAACTCACTGCGGACTTAGGTTGGCGTCAAAGGGTAGCCATATTGCAAATTCAACGGGTTTTCTCTGCACGTATAGTATGACTGGGTACAGGGACCACAGCAAGCAGGTGAACAGTGCTGCGATATTGAATCCACGTAGCAGTAATCTTGCTTGTCGGCCGGTTGCTAACAGAAATTCTTGATGCTCTGGCTTTTTCTGATTAAATATTGGACCTGGAGGAAAAGTATTGCTAGCTTATAAATTAAAGTAGTATCTTGTAGGTATCGTTTTGTAACTGGACTGGGTACTGATGATTGAAGTTTTCTGTACATAAATAATAGATAGATAAGTAAAGGCTACAGATAGGTTGGCCGACTTTTTGATAAAAGTTGCTACGGTAACATCAGTCTGCCTAACCTTTTCCCAAATATGTTGGGGTCGGCTTCCAGTCTCACCGGATACAGCTGAATACCAGTATTTTACATGGAGCGACTGCCTATCTGACCTCCACAATCCAGTTGCTGGGTAATACGATACCCCTTGGTAAGACTGGTTATCAGACTTTCATGCTTCTGACGACCCGTAACGACTGTCAAAGATCCACGAATGACAGCCGGGACCAGTCGCTTAACGTGCTTTTCGAGGCACGGAGGGGTCTTGTTATGTAAAGATGGTCACCCATCCACTAACCAACCGCGGTAAGCGTAGCACACGCACCACGGCACATGGTTATGGAGGGTGCACGAAGGTGACCGCGAAATTCAAAGTTACTTACATTTTTGCAATTTGCAGGTCAAAATGGGGGGTCCAAATGGTGGGTTTGGTTATCAGGTTGTATATTGATCAAATATGATTTGTGATCTTAACAAATATGTATTAATAGAATTATAGTCATTAGAATCATCAATACAAGTCTCTAATTTAGATTTGGCCTCAAATGAAATTGATGATTTCATGAAATAGTAATTAAATAGGGTAAGTAATTGATTTTAATGATGAATCATATTATGATCGGCAAACAACCTAGTCGGACCTGCAAATTGAAAAAATCGTAAAAAATATGAATTTCGTGGGCTACCATGACGATAGCGTAGCCTCTGAATCTAAATAAACCACAAAAGACAGCCTACAGAAAACCATCAAATCAAAAGTATAATTGGATGATTTTGTGTAGGTGTGGGTGGCTATAATTAAAACCAATCTTTCTTAACAACCAGCATTACGGAACAATTTTAGATCTAAGATTTAATAAAATGTGAAGGATTTACCTCTCGTTATATTTAGAAGAACTTCTATACGATTAGCTTTCTTCCAAAGAACAATTTGTTTGTAAATAGAATCACAATTCGTGAGCAGCAGGAGCATCGTAGCCATCACTTTATTTAGATCAGCTCGATCCTGAAAAGAATTGTCTTGCGTTACAATGTTCTGTCGAAGTTCGGCCTTGCTTCAGACTTAAAAGATTGAAAAAAAAAAAAACTTTGGAACGTTATTAGCACAAAGATGGAGAAAGTTGTTGAGAAGTGTAAAAGCGTTTTCAAGTCATTTTACACCAATGATTACTTTATTCTAAAAATATCAAGTAATGACACTTAATGATATTACCTACCTACTTATCCCACAATAGTAAGTAACTATATTGTGTTCTACAACAAATTTTAATAATTTTTCGTGCATCAACCGCAAATAACCACAACGGGCTACATTTCACAATTTACCAACGAAATCCAAACTTGGAGCTACAAAATTGAAAAATATGTCTAGAGGTTCCATCCAATCGAGTCCGCGTATCACTGGTCAGTTTCCCTGTCGTCAGTTTATTTAATTCGCCAGTTTCGTTGATTAGTCAGTTTCACTGATTCGTCAGTTTTACCGATTAGACAGTTGCGTTTACAGTTTCCAGTGTTTGCCAGTTTTCGTCGATTCGTCAGTTTTATTCCATTCGTCAGCCAAAGTACAGTCGGTAGAAAACTGAACATACGTCTGCTAATTTAAATATATTGAGATCTATTTGATAACTTTTAGCACAGATGACAATTAAAAAAAATTATGACACTACTAGCTGCGCCCAGCGATTTCACCCGCAAAAAAGTCGATCCCGTGGGAATATCGGAACTATCCTATGTCCTTTCCCGGGACTCAAACTACCTCTATACCAAATTTCATCTAAATCGGTTCAGTGTTTTAAGCGTGAAGAGGTAACAGATAGACAGACACACTTTCGCATTTATAATATTAGTTTGGATTACCAAAAACGACATCACACTATTAATAAATGGTTCTTCGATCGCATTCATTTCCGTTTTAATTAACTCTATTTTATTTAAATTTTCGACTTATCGTTAGGTACCTATCATATATTTAAATTTCAGTTAAGTAATCTCAGTTAGTAGTCTTAGAAGGCAAGTATTTTTTTAAGTGAAGTGTGATATTAATATGGTTAGATATTCTTTACAGCAGCATAAATTATCCACAATAGGTACCTATGTGTTTTTCAACACGTAAAACTTTTCCCTTGAGTGTACAAAACTGACGAATCGACGAAAACTGGCAAACACTGGAAACTGTCGAGTTAACTCAACTGTCTAATCGGTAAAACTGACGAATCAGTGAAACTGACTAATCAACGAAACTGGCAAAGTAAATAAACTGACGACTGAGGGAAACTGACCAGTGATACGCGGAATCATCCAATCGGTACTTACTTGGTAAACTTTCATAATTTGCTGGAAAGTATACAGCAATACAAGTGATAAAAAACACCGCATGTAGATTGTGTGTAGGATTCTTCTCGGCCTCGAAGAATTGGGATCTAATTGATAGGAGCCGCAACCACGTAAACTCTTTAGGTGTGGTATTACGCCCAAATACGATAAATTGTCTGCCATTTTTTTGTAATAAAAAAAATATATAGAGAGAAGATTTACCGTTGACTACACTTTGTTAAACACTTCTGTGGGCTGGCTTTTATGTACCTATTTATTATAGGCATCGAAGCCTTACTATGAAACGCACTGGGCCGCAAAGAAAGCGGGTCAAAAATGCGATAACTTTCAAAATATTTGAGTAATCCTCGTAAAATAAAAACTAAATTAAAGTTTATTTCATAACAAATACAGGAAGAAGTAGAACCTTTTTATTTCTTTTTGATGATTGTATTAAAAACTATAAATAAAATATAGAGACGATTTTAAAATTTGAACAACTTTGAAACCATTCATTTTACTTTTGTTTCTGTTTATAAATATGGCATTTCTTGTGCAGAAATTCATTTTTCTGATCAAAATCAATTAAAAACATGCCACAAGAAGCCTGAAGAGTATACCAGAATTCTGACAATGCTTCAATGACGGGCGCAGTCAGCGTTATACAGCAAGAACTGTTGGTGTGTCGCTATCAACCGTTCAAAGAGTGCTCCAGCGATCTGAAGAGACTGGATCCAATATTCGCAGACTAGAAACAGGTCGAACAAAGTGCACAACTGCGCGGGAGGACCCATTTATGGTGTCAACAATGATGAGAAATCGATTTCAAACGGCAGTCACATGAAATGGACTCTGGATGACTGGTCAAGAGAAATGTTCTCGGACGAGTCAAGGTTTATGCTTTACACACACGATGGGAAGCAAAGAGTCTACAGAAGACAAGGAGCGCGCTATAAGCTTGCATTGAAAAGAAAGTGCTATACGGCTGAGGCTCCATACACAATCATGTAGGCTGGAATTTCCTCCAAAAGCCGCACCGAGCTAGTGGTTACAGAAAATGGCACTTTAAGTGCAGAAAGATACGTGAATAAAATCTTAAATGAGTATGTTGGCCCATTTTTGCAAACATGGGCGAGAACGCCATCTTTATGCAAGATAATGCTCGTCCCCATACAGCTCGGATAGTGTTTGTTTACCTTGAAGATGTCGCTATCGTATGGAGTGGCCAGCACGCAGCCCAGATTTCAACTCCATCGAGCATGCCTGGGACGAACTGGGACAACGTGTACGCCAGCGAAATTCCCCTCTAATTACGCTTCATGAACTGAAAGAAGCATTGATAGAGGAATGGGAGAATATTCCTCAGCATCGGCTCAGAAATCTGGTGGAAAGCATGCCAAACCGTATCACAGCTACATTAATAGCTCGTGGTGGCAATACAAAATACTAAAATATGTCAAAATTGCATATTTGATACCGTGGCACATTTTTCAAAATCTAGTGAATATGGTTATTTTTACTTAACTTACTTTTTATTCAAAATGAAATTCATAATCTTGATCTTATAAGACGTTAATTTAGGCACTATAAAATTGTCTATAATACAGTCTTTATTTCATAAAGCTAGCTCCAGTATTTTGGAAGTAAATGAGGTTTTTGTTACCGACCCGCTTTCTTTGCGGCCCAGTGTATTAATTGATATTTGAAAGTTTTCATTTGCAAGCTATACTTACATAAATAACATATTATTTCAAACACATGGCGTTCTGCCGAGAAAGGTGTTACCACCAGGTATGATTAATTTTAACTAAACGTTAGGTCTTTCAAGACGAATTTCTGGATAAGCAGTTTTATTTACTACCCTTTTTTGTGCTTTCACATTCAGGTAGGTACATATTGGAATCCGTACCAAAAAGGTAGAGAAACTTAAGAGGTAAGAATTGAAATCCCATCGTAAACTTTTTAATACAATTACCTATTTTTAATTTTTCTTTTCCCAGGTAGCCATAGATTTGCATTACGCAAAGATCTTTCATTAACGCGCCAGATAATATCAGCCGCAGTTAGATAGCCGTAGAAGCTTTGTGAAATTCATGAAACGAAAAGGAAAAATTATATTAAAAGGGTTGAAAATACCCATATATATTATAAAAAATCCTCATCATCTGCCTAGCCTTTTCCCAACTATATGTTGAGGTCGGCTTCCAGTCCAGCTGAATGAATACCATTATTACATGGAGCGACTGTCTATCTGACCTACACAACCCAATGACTGGGTAAATAATCGATAACCCTTGGTTAAGACTGGTTGACAGACTTTCGGGCTTCTAACCACCAGTAACGACTGTCAAAGATCCGAGAACGGCTTAATGCATGGAGCAGTTTTGGTATGTATTGACGGTCACCCATCCATGGACCTCTACTAACCTTTTTAGACCTTTGCATCCTGCTTATGCGTATGAAGTTTCATTAAAATCGGTCCATTAATTTCGAAAAATAAGAGCTTGAAAGTTTGTATGAAATGCCGTACGGCGTAAACGGTCTTAACCGAACATCAGTCAATAAAAATTTTGCTACGGATCGTCTTTTACATTTTTTTACCAACATCTATCCATGTTCCTGCCTTCCCTGGAACATTGTTCTGTTATTCGTATTTCGTAATTATTAGTATTTCATGTCCAGCATTGTTTCACCCTAAATTTTGGATCCATAAATCATAATTATAAGTAGGTAAACAATCCGCCCAAAACTGGACAGTATGGATTATATATTAATTTTTAATTAGCTAGGTAATTGTGTTGTGTTTGTGTTTCAGAGTGAAAATAATGTTATACGTATTACGTTTTAATATTATACTCAAACAGCACGTGTAACGAAACTACCTACCTGATATTTGGTCCTGAAAATGTGAGAAATATTTAAGAATTTAAGAGGTACAGAAAGTAGTATGATGAAAAGGAAATAGGTATGCAAATGCTGAAGGATTTCATGCTGATTTCGAACAGTACTATTTTCCGGCATGTATTTAATTGAACCTCCAATAATTTCTATTTTGCTTTCCTAAAAATATTGAACACAGGGAAAGGAGAAGATTACATCCAAGATAAGAACGCTTGGAAACATACTGGTCCTGCTCCATAGGACAATCTAGACTTCTAGAGTCTAAATAATAAATATTTTATCGTAAAATTTATTATTTTTTTGACTTTGATTTACATTCTGTAATAACTTTGACCCACACATTGATTTATTACTTGTTTTCTTTATGAAAATCGTCTACTTTTACAATGTTTGTAAATATGTGAGCACCATGTAATCACATAATAAATTTATCTTCATGGCTTCATTTTTAGGGCTTCGTATCTCAAAAGGAAAAACAGAACACCATATAAGATCACTTCGTTGCCCATATGTCAAGACCTTTTTTCTGAGGAACACGTGGAGTTATCAAGTTGAAATTAATATCCTATACTCAGGGCTGCAATCCCTTGAAGCAATGAAAAAATTAAACTTCTAAATCAACGCAATCAAAAGTACGGGTGTTAAAAAAAGCGTCAATAAGTTTTTAGAGAATCAGTTAAACAGTTCATTCATTCACATTCCCATCGAATTAATTTTTCAGCATGCATTTCCTGTACAATCAAAATGGTTATGTAGCTAACTCTAAATTGAACAATTTATTAAGACCAGCCTAATGGTACATAGTTGATAAAACAGTTTTCAGCGACAATACATGGAACAACTATTAATTTGTGTCCCGAGCCAGCGCGGTTGCCCCAAACTTCGCGTAAGAACTTGAAAGTCCTAAGACCGCCTCAAGCTCCGTTTATAAATGAATATTAGATAAGTAGGTACTGTGAAAGTTTTAAATGCTTAATGTTATTTATGTAATTTAATACTCGCGTATTATTATTACTTGTATAACAATCGTGGAGTATTAAGTATTTGTATAACAATTAGAAATTACTTCAGAAAAAATTGTGACCGTATTTTTATCAGAGATAAGAATTGTTTGAATTGTTCTGGATTGATGGATCTGGCTTTTGAATAAATGGTGAAATATGGCTGAGGTTTAATGATTATAAGACCTATTTATAACATGTATCCTACTTCCTACTAATATTATAAATGTGAAAGTTTGTGAAGATGTTTGGATGTTTGTTACTTAATCACGCGTAAACTGTTGAATCGGTTTGAGATGAAAATTGGCACATAGATAGACCATGTCCTGGATTAACACTTAGGATACTTCATATCCCGATATTCCCACGGGAGCGATACTTACGCGGGTGAAACCGCAGTTCGCTGCTAGTTATCCATATTTGCAAAATAATTTTCTATTCTATTCTAAAGATGTCATATAAACTTCTCTTGTATCTGCAAATTGGGTAGGTACGCGCATAGGTACAAAATAGCTTATACTGTAGCAGAAAGATAAGCCAGACTATTTATAGTTCAACTATGGGGCGGAAAGGGAAAAGTTACGCGTTTCATTAGTAACACAGTAAGTAGGCATTTTCTTGTGGCGAAAAATTTAGGAAAATTACAGTGTAATATAAAGCAGATGGCTAAAACATCTTCAAACTCCATTATGTATATGATTGCCATGTTTTCAGTAATTTTAGTAACTTGATCACGTAGATCCATAAATAAAACTGTGTAAACGCTAACCGAGTGGAATAGCTTAGGACTAGACTACTTAATTTAAGCGTTTGTCTTTTTAAGCTAAGTAGGTATATTTTTCAACACACGTTTTGCGCAGCTGCCTTTTTGGGGTTCCGTAGTCAACGAGGAACCCTTATAGTTTCGCCACATCCGTCTGTCTGTCCGCGGCTTAGTTTTGAGACTCACAGACATGCTTGGTACGGGTGTACATATTAATTACGCCGACAAAGTGGTAAAATAAAATCCTGTAAAAAACAAATTTTTAGGATACCTCCCCTACACGTAAAATGGGGATGATTTTTTCTCTCGTCTATCATTGGATAGGCCGGTCAAAAATATTGCGGGTGTGTGAAAACTATTTTTCGGTTTCCCTAAACGGATCCCTATCCGTTTGCGAATAGACTAGACATAGACTTCTACTCCCTTTACCTTTTATACCCCGTTTTTGTCCAGACGGTAAAAAAGTCAGCCAGTATATAACGAATAGGGAAAACTATCACAGCTAAGAAGGCTTTATATGTTAACGAGTAATGGTCGACCAACTTACATTTGCAGTTGGAATGTGTGGGAGAACATGTTTTTCAACTACTGTTAATATTGTCCCATCTCTACTACGGAACCCTTCATAGTGCGTGGTCCGACACGCACTTGACCGGTTTTATTTCTACGTCACTAAAGATAAATGCTGGCGGAAAACAGAGATTTGTTCAGAAAAAAGACATCAAAATGCTGTAAAGCTTCTAAACAACCTGAAAATATGTATCTGCACGTGCGACTCCCGGAAACAACGTAAAAATCGGTAATTAATTATGTCTCGATAGGTAAAGAAAGAAAATACATTTATTTAGCACAGACTAAAAGACATACAATACACCAGATAGTCAAATAATAGCCGTACATCAGATAAAAACAAAAAAAAAGTGCATAGTGTGATAAGTGTTAACTTGCCAGGTTAAAAAAAGACATGTTTTAATAATTAAAACTTGAACATAGTATGTTGAAGTTATCATTATTGAATATCCATATGATTATCATAGATGCGAAAGTGTGTCTGTATGTCTGTTACTTCTTCACGTTTAAACCGCTGAACTGTTTTAGATGAAATTTGGTATAGAGAATACTTTCAATCACCTCTAACGCAGTTGGTAGTGATTGTGTGAGTCGAAAAATGATACTCCCTGTCCTCGACGAAATCCTTCCTATCTTATGCTATATCCTAAACTACTCTATATCCTATGGCGCCTTTCCATCGATGTGGAAAGAGGCCAAAGTCATTCCATTACCCAAAAAATCCAATCCTACTTCCTTTTCAGAATACCGTCCTATCTCCATCTTGCCTTTCCTCTCCAAAGTCCTAGAACGCCTTGTCCACAATCAGCTTAGTACTTTTCTTTGTAAGAATAGTCTGCTGAATCCATTCCAATCCGGTTTCCGTCCTGGTCACAGCACCACTACATCCTTAGTTAACGTCACTGATGACATACGGTTAGGCATGGAGGGAGGAAATCTGACAGTTCTTTGCTTACTAGATTTTAGTAATGCATTCAATACTGTCGATTTCGATATCCTGCTTGGTATGCTTCGCTCGCTTAACATATCTCCAACGGCGATTGACTGGTTTCTTAGTTACCTGTATGGCCGCCGGCAACGTATATGCATAGAAGAGTCTTGCTCTTCGTGGTGTTATACTTCTGCCGGTGTACCTCAGGGTGGCGTTTTATCTCCTTTACTTTTCGCAATATTTATAAACTCCATTACTAAAAAACTTCTCTCTTCCTACCACCTTTATGCAGACGATTTGCAAATTTATAAGCAAGCCGACTACTCTAATTTGGCTCATGCCGTTCATAATATCAACAAGGATTTGGTTACAATCTGTGAGTGGAGTGAGGCGCATGGGTTGCAGGTTAACCCATCGAAGACTCAAGTCATTGTTGTTGGCAGCTCAAGGATGATCCCCAAGATAAACTGGTCGCAGCTTCCCCAGGTTCAATTAAACGGAACTGCAATTCCATTTAGCGAAAAGGTTAAGAACCTTGGTGTTTGGATCGACAAACATCTTTCTTGGGGTCCTCAGCTACAGGACGTAAGTCGCAAAATTTTTGCATCTGGTAAGTCACTGAGACGATTGCGGAACTTTCTTCCAACTGCCACTAAAACTGCGCTTGCACAATCCCTTTTACTTCCCATCCTTGACTACGCTGATGTCAGTTATCCTGATCTTACTGAGGCACAACTAGATAAACTTGAGCGACTTCAAAACTTTTGCATAAGATTTATATTTGGCCTGCGCAAATATGATCACATATCAGAATTTCGTACAAAGCTCAAGTGGCTTCCTATACGTCTTCGCCGGAATTCTCATATCTTGTTTCAACTCTACAGTATTTTGTTTAATCCTAAAACCCCCACTTATCTTAAAGAACGTTTCAAGTTCCTTCATGACACACATAATAGATATCTGAGGTCATCGGAAAACCTGAGACTAGAGATGCCGATGCATTCCACCAGTTTTTATGACAAATCTTTTACTGTTCAAGCAGTACGGTTATGGAATGACTTGCCCGTGTCGGTAAGGCGTGCTCAATCTTTGTCCACGTTTAAAATTATGGTAAAAGAGCACTTTCTCTCTCCTTAAACATCATCATTATATTTTCTCTGCTACTGTTTCATGTTTACTATTATATGGATATATTTATATGTATGTGTATATATTTATTTAGTCTAGTATAATATGCTATATGTATGTATTTATTGTATTATGTAAATGCTACACCGCGGACTACCTACAGTATTTGTCTGTCCTTCCCCTTTTTAAATCCATCCTAAGGTTGTCTTTAAAAGATCGCTCTTAGCGATAAGACCGCCCATTGTGTCACCCTTTGTACAGTTTCTATATTTATGTCTGTAATTTATTTGGTGTACATAATAAAGAGTATTCTATTCTATTCTATTCTATTCTATTCTAGAGATAGTTTGAGTCCCGGGAAAGGACATAGGATAGTTTTTATCCCGGTATTCCCACGGGATCGACACTTATGCAGGTGAAACGGCGGGGCGCTGCTAGTTATTCAATACAATAAAATAATTTAAAACAATTATTATCAAACAACATTGATACGGGGAATAACAACTGTTTATAAACGCTCACGGTTTAAGAGTCAGCGTGGCCATTTGTCACGTTGAGTCCGTACCCTTTTGAGTACTGAGCATCGTTAGCAATGTGTTATTGCTCACTTAATTCTTACAAGTACTTAACGAGTAGGTACTGTAATTTGCGACGAGCATTACGTATAAACATGCTTCAGAGCATGTGTTCTATAGACGTGAAAAAACAAAGTGGTTACGAAAGTGGAAGTGGCTTTGTGCTTTTCGTATTCCCTATTTAGTTGGAAATGTTAGGGGTATCTATTGAAATTTAAATATATTAATAGAATAAAGGAGGACAAATCTAATTAAAGTATTTTTGTTTGTTTCAGGTGCCTGCTGCTAAAAATAGATTATTTAATCTGTATCTATTCAGAAAAACCTTGAGGAAATAGTTAAGATAGCTTGGTAGGTATAATAAATAATGTAAAACTTCATTAATATACTGAGAACTACAGAAAACACAATATTGAATTTATGTTTATTTACGAATTCCATTAATTTCATTAATCATACGTATTTCAATATATTACCTAAATTCATACGGGTGATACATATGATAAAGGCTAACAATAAAAATATCAACTAAGAGGAAAGACAAGTTCTCAAACAGCTAAATTATGTTTCAAGTTTGCCCCACTTATGCCATTTTATGGAGACCCGTGTCTCCGTCGGCCGTATTTTTTCCATATTATTGCTCCCGACTTTCAGATTAGCATAAATAAGCGAAAATATAAAAAAGCTTCTAAAGAAACATTAAGACGTAAATGCGATAATCGCTATTCGTATTTCATGCTATCTGTGTAAAGCAATCTTATTTTTGGAAATATAATTCAATTTAGAATTTTTTTCGCAAAAAATAATCGGCTTTTAACGCCGATTTACTTCTTCTGTTACGCTTATTGTCATTCATTACTTGTCTGATATAAATATATATGATTTTCCCGACCTCTATTTTTATGGCAAATGGATTGAAAATATTTTTATAGACCCTTGTTTTAGTACTCATAACTATGCTAGTTTAATATGCATGTTAAACTCTTAGATTCTTTCATGTTTTGCGAAAGAAGGGTATAATATAAAGATACATAAGGAAAAACGACCCATTAGCACACATCTGTGAACACCCTAGAATTTTCCCAATGACTGCTAAAAGCCAATTTGTAAAGTGGTATTTAGTTTTTATTACATTCACTGCCATCTTGAACACTTTCCATCAATGTTTTCTACAAAACTATTAAGTACTGGCTATTCATAATGTTACTTTTTATCAATAGATAGAGATATCTTTCAAACAGAAGCCTCATTTAATTTGAATAGAAGTTGTTTTCAGAAAAATAAGGAAGAGCGTTCATTGTCGTGACGTTCGGTGTCTGCGAGAAGGCGCCTCAAGACCCGCGTCTTTGTTATCATTGCGTGAATTACGCAGGTAATGGGCCGCATTTACAGCGTACGTGCCTCGACATTCATTAAAACGGCTAATTAAACCAGCCGTCGAGATTCCAACGACGAATTCGCCTTTTGAGAGACGACAGAACTCTACATATTTCTTTGAGGAAAATTTTAAGTGGGACTCCCAGGCATTCATTGTTTCTCCGGGCGAAGTTTTAAAAAGACTTTTGAAGTTATTAGGAGTGTAAATTATTTCAGAGCAGATATTTAACCGCCGCGTATTTATATGGCCTATGTGCTAGGAAATGCAGTTTCGCGGATGTTGTGTCCAAATTTATTAGCTATTATGCAAAGTTTAGTGGCGTAATTACTGGGGGAGTGTTGATTAGTTTTGCGTGCTGTTTATCGTATAATTGGGGAGTTAGGCACGTTTACTGACGTAGGATTGAATATTTTACTTAGTATTGGCCTAAATTCGGATAGTGTATTAGATTTTTATCTAAAACAATGGGTACGTTTACGGATTATTTATTTATTTAGATAAGTATATATTTTATGTAAAAATAAAAATAAAATATATACTTATCTTTTTCTTACCTTGTCTACCTACATTTTTGTCTCTCCTTTCTGCTTTAAAACATCCAAAGGTTGTTTTCAAACGGTTTTATTTAGCTTGCCCTGTTTGTTATTTATTTATTTGGGTCAAATTTAATACTTTAAATTTTACCCCCTTCCTGTTAGCAGATTGATCTGATATTTGATACACACCTTTAGTTTTGATGACAATACAATTTAATTTAATCAATATCATTGTAAATCCAAGATGGCCGCCGCTACAAAATGGCAGATTACATATTTTTTCATCATGGGTATCAAATGAAAGGGCTTTACAAGTAGACATTGCATGTATTTCATTAGTAAGTAGTAGTAGACATTGCATGGCGGATCATAGAGTTTAAATAAAAACTAAAAACTTGAAAATAAAATAAGTAAAAATATTTTTTAAATTAAACGGTTTTAATGAAAATAATGATGAAGATAATGTACTAAAACCTAAAAAATATTTTGGTAGGTCCTAGGTAGCAGTCATCACACCACTTTCCTCATCAATCTAGTTCTAGGGCATTCTTTGGATCAAAGCGAAGACGCACTGCAAAATCTTTTAATTGCTAATGCATCAAAATCTTTCTGTCAAACCAAAATAAGTGATTAATTTACACTACGTATTTTTATAAATGTATAATTTAATACCAAAATTAGAACATAATACATAATAATATGTAGTACGTTTTATTTTCCCTATCCCGCATAATACGCTTTCTCGCTTAAGACGCGTTTTTGGTAGGATCCCTTAAAAGTCGTCTTAAGCGGGTTTTACTGTATATCATTTATATGAGCGGTTGACTATTGACAGAAATTTCACGCGCCCCATGATTTTATTTTTATGTCTTATCATTGCCCTAGATTGATGAGGAAAGTGGTGTGATGGCTGGTACCTAGGACCTACCGAATTGTTTTTTAGCTTTTAATACATTATCTACATCATTAGTTTCATTAAAACCGTTTAACTTTAAAAAATGTTTTAACTTATTTTTAAAAGATCGCTTTCAGCGATAAGACCGCCCATTACAACACCCTTTGTATATCTGTAATATTATTATGGTGTACATAATAAAGAGTTTTACATGTAGTACCTTTATGTAATACCAATATTAAACTGTTTCACCAGAAAAAAAATACCAAAACAATGTACGGGTATTATAAGAGTCTAATACATAAAATATGAAAATGAAGTAAACAGAGAAGCCTCGTAAAATGTCTTTCATACTTAAAATAAAATCAAACAATCACATTTCTTCCTCAAGTAAACATGATTGGTTTAATCCCGAACACAGAACTCCTGAAGACGTTTCAAGTAACGTGCTCCATACGTAATGCTGAAGCCGTGTCGGTTTTATCCAAGCTTGGCCGTATGGTGCCTAGTAATTAACAAAGCTGGCAACTCCCAAAGGGATCGGATGTACCTACATCGAAAACCAAACCATTGCCTTTCATTTGGGTCCCAAATTAACACTAGTCGAAATCAGAGTTGCGTAGCGACGTGTGTTCGGTTACATCACGAGTGCTATTCTGTTAAATCTGAACACGAAATAGAGAATATACTTTTTACACAACAAAACATCGCGCTTGTATTCCCGGAAGGATGGGCAAGTGGACATCCACCCACATCTCGCCAGTTTTGTTAAAGTGTATGTATTAATAATTGTGTCAAAAATACTTCGTACGTAGGTTTTTTTTTTTTAAATCACGCTACCTAACATTCTAAAGCTGTGGGTTGAAAAACCATGATACAGGAAAATACTGCTTTGGGCTAAAGGTTCCTTAAGTATATTGACATTTTCCGGCTCCTTTGCAACTTTACTTTTTAATAAATTAGATTTAATTTTTTGTCCTTATTTTATTCGGAGCCAGAAGCGAGATTAAGATTTTCCTTATGAAACATTAAATTATACGAGTATTATCTATTTAAAAAATTTGTTATCAAAGCTTTTAATCGGACCTTATTATGAAGGTACGGTTTTGCTATCCAAATTCAACTTGCAGAGATTCCTTTAACCCTTCGTATGCCGTGGATCCACGCGTGACACAATGACTTTTTAATTGTTTCTGTAATTATGGCATTCAACCAGTTAGACAGTACCACTTCCTACTATTAAAAAGTTCCTTGATGAGGTGAAGTCCCTGGCTGCATCATCAGGTCATCTCTTCCAAATTAATGAACAAAATTGTCATCGGAATGGGACACTTACACAAAATTTCAACTTGACAGGCCAAGAGAAAGTTGCACAAAATTAGCTCGCAAGAATTCAATCTAAACAAAAATAAAAGCAGTATTTATTATAGAATAGAACTTCTGGTTTTGCGGGAACACTTTAGGTGTAACAGGATTTATTATATGCAACGTTTGTCCAAGATATATTCGCGTCAGTGACGCTTTTATCAGCATAGGATAAGCCTAGGTAGCTGCAAGCCATATCGATATATCTCTTGAATGGCAAACAGGTAGCTACTATGTTATGCATAGTCGGTGATGCGGGCAGCTCGGGTAGTCAAGTCAACGTTTGTGGTAGATTAAAAATTAATTTAGAAACATACATAACTAACTTTACCTTCATTTATCATGTACTAGCTTCCGCCCGCGGCTTCGCCCGCGAGGTGTGTCGATAAAAACTATACTATGTCCTTTCCCGGGGTGCAATCTATCTCTCTGCCAAATTTTATCGTAATCCGTTCAGTGGTTTAGGCGTGAAAAGGTAACATACAGACAGACAGATAGAGTTTTTTTTTTTCAGGATGGGAAATCATCAAATGACCCCTCCCGCTCTGGGTGGAGCGGAAGGGAGTGTCAGACTCTTACTGACTAAAACCCACCCGTGTTCCTTCCTTAGCCCTTTATGTTCCGGGCCAGCGGTAACCCTTTCGGACAATCCCGCTAAAGACAGACTCGAGTTACTTTAGAATTTATAATATTAGTATGGATTTATATTTTTTTAAATATTTTTCACTCCTTAACTGCCCCGTTGGTCTCGTGGTTGCAAGCGCGACTGTTGAGCGTGGGGTCCTGGGTTCGATTCCCGGGTCGGAAAAGGTGTTATTGGGTTTTCCATTATTAATTTCTTAGTAACAGTCCGGATTTTGGAAGTGGGCGGTTTAATACTCCCGTGTCTCGGAAAGCACGTAAAGCCGTTGATCTTGCACTTGATCTCTTCCCGGTCGTGACAGATTGCCGTCCCATCAGACTTTGAGAGTAAATGAACAAAGAGTGCACCTGTGTTTACGCACACACTTGTGCACTACAATATCTCCTGTGTACCTGGCTAATCTCCCTGGAGATGGGCCAACATGACTGAAATCGATCGGGAGGCTTTTAGATTTACACCTAAAAAGGTTATAATGCAGGTTTTGTAAAACAACTAAAACAGCTATTTTAAAATCAAACTTAGACTAAACGTTTGAGTTTACGTACTTACCATATTTTATCATCGTAGGTAAAAGAATTATCGTGTGTTAAGTCACCAGTCGGCTCCATACAAATAAGTAGAAATCTAATTATTTATTTGGAAACAAAACATCTATTTTTAGGATGGTTATTGAATTTATTTACTTCTAGCATACCTACGTGTTATCCTTTATTTACACAAATACACGGCAATCCACCTGTTTTCCCCTATCCGCGTATTTATTTGAATTCAATCTGATTGCTACGTAGGTTTTAATGACATGGTTTCAATGGAAAGTTACCTATACATGTGCAATTGTAACTAGAGCATTTAAATAAATATGCGTATTTTTGTATCGTTTGACAGTAGTTCCAATGGTCCGAAACCAAAGTAAAATAAAGCTGTAAGGCACACAAACCCTTATGACACTTGACTCCGTTGTTTGTTTTCGAAACAGTTAAAAATAACACTTCATGCAAAGCAAATACGCGCAACGGGGAGATAAAACACCCGAGGTTGTGGCAAGCCTGTTTTCAACTTCAGTAAGTTCGTTATTTTATTATAGTTGTGTTTATACAGCTTCTGAGTTGGACTGAAACCTATACGGTATATGTTACGGGAGTTCAGATAAATAGTCTTTGAGCTAAAATACTAATTGTTGAGTAATTAGTGAAATACGGACTTTTATGAATCTGAGGTAAGTAAGTCGCGGCCTATCGGCCGCTGTGCCATTGCGCCACCACTGCTCTCCATTTTATTCCATTACGAACCTTCTATTTTTCCAACATTATGTTCAATGACTAGTCGTTAAGCTTAAAGGCAAATTATTCTAAAGGCTTGCGACACGTGTACCAGCTGATGTTTTAATATAGTCAACTAAAACGTAGGTCGTGTAGTTGCTCATTTTTGTTTCAAACACTGTGCTGTTTTCATAATTTTTGTTAAACTTTTTAAAGCCTCCGGCGAAAAGTTAGACGAGTAAGGGATATGGCCTGGGTTTTTCATTCAGAAGTATGTCTGGGACCTACTTTCATTTCTAGAAATACATTAAGTATATATATTATAAACTAATATTATAAATAATTGAAATATATTATAGAAATATATTATGTATATATATTATAAATATATATTATAAACTAATATTATAAAGAGAAAATATTTGATTATTTGTATGTTTGTTTGTTACGCTTTCACGCTAAAATGGCTGTACGGATTTGGATGAAATTGGCACATGGCCTGGATTAGACTTTTGCGGAAGAAAGCGCGGGACATGACTAGTTTAACAATAAAATACGTGTTTTTATGGAAAAAATACAATTTATGGCCTGACTAGAAAATGTTCCGAAGGAAAAGTTAAAACATTTAGGTGTTGTAAGACAATTCGTAGTAGGCCAATACAGATAGCGCCATCCACGAAGACGCACCCCACTCTTCTTCCTAATCGTTTGCAACATTCCGCTAGTGTTATAGTTTTATCGATACACAGTAATTACTTATTAGTGGGTAATTAGTGTGTAACAAAAAACTAAAACACTAGCGGAATTAACTAGCGATAATCACTAGCGACAATCGGCCTTATAAGAAGGCTATAAGTCACCCAAAGGACAATGGAGAGGGCTATGCTTGGAGTTTCCCTGCGTGATCGAATCAGGAATGAGGAGATCCGCAGGAGAACCAAAGTAACCGACATAGCCCGAAGAATTGCGAAACGTAAGTGGCAGTGATCAAGGCACATTACTCGCAGAACAGATGGCCGATGCGGCCGAAAGGTTCTGGAGTGGCGACCGCGTACCGGAAGACGTAGCATTGGAAGGCCTCCCTCTAGGTCACCCGACGACCTTGTGAAGGCCGCAAGGAACCCGTTGGATGCGAGAAGCACAGAACCGGTCGAAGTAGAGGTGCTTGGGGGAGATCTATGTCCAGCAGTGGACGTCTTTCGGTTGAAATGATGATGATGATGGAACCACTAGCGAGTAGTAAGAAAAATGGGGCGCGTCTTCGTCGATGGCACTATCTATATATGTAAGCAAGTAAGTATAGGGTGTTTCAATAAGAGTGTACTTTTTCATTTTAAAATAAAAGCATGTATTTTATGAGAGAGTTGTGATATTTTTATTGGATTGTAAAGAAGACATGTTCCGATTAAGTATGGAATAAAATATCCAGCAAATGGCCCCCATGGCTCTGATGACAGGCCATCACTCTTTTTATGAAATTATCCATAACTTTTACACAGAGTTGTGGCTGTATCTCACCGATGACGCGTTGGATCTCTGATTTGAGCTCTGGATTTGTTTCTGGTTATTTCGTATAAACCCGAGATTTCATAAACTCTAAAGAAAAAAATCGCAAGGCGTTAAATCGCACGATCTGGTTGACACATCAGGTGCACTTTCTCGGCTGAAAAGAGTTTTCGGGCGGTTTCAGCGTAACTTTCCCATTTTTGTAAAGAGTTTTCACAATTATAACGCGTTGTTCTTTAGAAAAGCGCTCCATTTTTAATAATCGGAATAAACATAGGTAAATTAAAATAAATAATAGGTAAATAAAATAAACGAAAAAAAAAATTATTCTAAATTTAAAAAGTGCACTCTTACTGAGACACCCCATATTATATCCGTACACCAATCGGGCCCTTTTACGGATAAACTTTTCAAACTAGATCAAAGTCTTACAATTTTCATAGCAATTCTATTCCTGCAAACAGAACTCGTGTTCCTATAACAATGACCATTGTGGTCGCAATCCTAGTTAGAAATTTCCATATCTCCTAAGAGCTCTAGGATTTCTTAGCGAAGATTTGTTGCAGTTCATCTGGGTCACATAAGTGCTTCCCCAGATGCACATTTAGTTTATGCATCGGTGGGTTCCATTCACACAAGATATGTAGGGTCGGTGCTTCTCACATGTGTACCTACTTACACTCAAATACCTTAGGACCTTAATAAATATAAAAGAGTACCTAATGTGGAGTTCCTTGCCTTTTCTTTTTCTTCTTCATGGAAAAGACATCTTGCAAGACGAAAACTGCTACTTGATTATTTGCTTTTTTTTTATTACATACATGACGATGCAGTATAAAACTGATTTATCTCCGTCACCTCACACATCAGGTCCAGTTGAAAACCAACGTCAGGCACCAGTTGTCTGGCATTTTTGCTGATCTGGGCCTTTTTGGCGCAGGCGTGAGGCATACTTTCCTGCTAATTTCTTACATCCGACTTTGCACTTTTTATTTTTATCTGATGTAGGACTATTATTCTAACTATGTATCTGGTGTATTGTTTGTCTCTTAGTCTGTGCTAAATAAATGTATTTTCTTTCTTTCTTTCTTTGCTATGCCTTTGGTTTACATGAATAAAATCTGAAGGCCAATTCCCGTAAATAAAATATTATGCATTTACCGAACCGAAACGTCAACCGCATGCTAGAGATGTTCAACGTTGACAACCGAACGACGATTGAAACTATAATATAGTTGGACTTGGCAATCAAGATCTACCCACATATAGAGTTCAACAATAAAACTTATACCAAAATAATATTATTCGTTCACAGTTTTCAGTCCGCAATGTTGGGAACAAAATTAGAATCAGAAAAGTTAGGAGATCAAAGAAACAAGTTTCGAGTTCATGTCCCGTTAATGAAAATGAAGCTCAAATAAATTGGCTGGTGTAAAATTAAATGCGACCAGCCAAACGTGTTATTCAGTGTGGTGACATCAGTACGCACTCAGTTAGATCGTCCATATGTAAACCTTTCTTTATTTATGTAGGCTTGTTGAACGAGCTGCGGTTCGAGTGGCGAATAATACCTAATTAAATGCAATTTTGTGTGGCTGACAGAAATCGTATGTGATTAATTTATTTGCACGTATTCATTTTAAATATTCAGCTAAGCGGAAAGCCGATTTTAATTAACATCTGAAGCAATCAAGCTACGCTTTGTGACGAAAGTAAATATCTGTTAATTTTGTCCTAAATCTCGTTCAAAGCTTTCGTATCGACTTTTATTTTAATTTTAAGTTTAACCTAAAGTTTTAAAGATAAACGGCCACGGTATTGAAAAAATGTCGGGTGTGAGGATTTAACGGAAAGATTAAAGTGTGACATTCATTAGCAGTAATCAGTCAAGCGAACTAAGCAGGGTGGCCTTCCGACAGCTGACTGCTACTTATCTAAATAAGATCGGCGTCGTGCGTGATGGATTTTAAGACCCTCGTCCCACTTGCCTGCCACCGTTCAGTAATTTAAAATCAGCTTTCGCTTTCAGATCGTTCACAGGGCTTAAACATTTTAACGTGATTTAAATACAGATACGCTTCACGCTTGCAACGTTCGGCGTGTAAAACAACGAACAATACCAGCCAGTTGCCGGGCTGAAACCGTCATACCTGTTCCGGCCGTCAGGTTTAAAATTCCTGTTGTAATATGACAGTCGATTCAATTGATATCATAAAATATTTGCATTTATAATATGTTGTAGGCAAATCTTTCACATATGTTAGTCGAATAAGCACAGCTTTTACATTCGACTATTGCCCGAAACGTTTTGAATTTATTAGAGTAATTTAATTCTGCATATGTAAGCCACTTTAGAGCTTTTCCGTGAAATCTCGCATGTACAGCACAAAGTAACTATAGTATAAGGAAAATTCAGATTAAACGTGACTGCCAGAGTCCCGGGCGCCGAGTCTTAGGGGTAATTCGCAATAACATAGCGCTAATGACCCAGCATTCACAAGGGAGAATTCTCAGCTAACTGCGACATTAAGACCTTCTTATTTGGCTATTTCACTTCGTTATGGGGCCTTTGTGGGAGCTTATGGAAAAATATCAAGTTTACAGTACTGAAATGATTATAAATATGACCGGCAGGTTCGAGCATTTCAATTGAAAATCAATCATTTATTATTTTCGTGTAGCCTCGAACGCCTGATGTAGTTATGATGCGAACTTATGTGCTGATTTATTTATAAAATCTATTGAAAGAATAATGGATGCCTATGCGAATAAATATTATAAGTCATTAATATATATAAGTCATTATTATTATTATTTTTCATATATTAGTATTAATCTAATTGTTTTATTTAATCTAATTTAATTTTAATGTTTTGATATTTGGTTAAAATTATTTGTATTAATAAAAAAATATATATTATGCATTCTTGTCCGTTACCACTGGACCACAACTCCTCTCACTGGTTGTAGGTTCGAACCCAGACAGGCGCTTTACTTTGTGTAAATTATTTCATCACCACTGCTCTCAAAAACGGTGAAGGAAAACATCGTGAGGAAACTAGAACTGTCCTAGAACCAAAAATTCGAAGACATGGTGTCATCCACCAACCCGCACTGGGCCCGCGCGGTGGATTACGGCCCACTCCCTCTCACGGAGAGGAGGCCTGTGTCCCAGCAGTGGGAACATTATAGGCTGATTATGAATTATGCATTGTCTTTTTTTATTTGAATTGTTATAATTGAGATTTATCTAATATTTTTCAATATTTTTATTATTTTTAGCAATTATTAATTAGAAGTTATAATTAGAACATTTGTATACCGTTGACAGCAAGACATAGCGTCATTGACTTATATATTACATAGCGTTCATTTTATTAATATTGACATCTGTACCTTTTGTTTACCTATGTTCTACAAATAAAAATATTTGAATTGATTGTTGAAGCTTTGCAAACTTTTTTACTGTGAAACCATATTCACTCTCTTCACATTTTCCCAGACAAGGATATTTTTCTGCCAGCTGTAATTCTATCAGTTCATCCAACTGCTCTTTTCTAGCATCAAGCTTTTCAATTCCCTGGGAAGCAGCAGTTTCTATCCAAGTGCATTTCATTTATAGGAAAGTTTTACTTACAATAACCCACTACATAACAGCTTAATTAATCGTCGCCTTGATAAATAGTGGTTAAATACAGAGAAGTATTTAGACGAATGATAAATCCTCTAGCGTCGGTTACTTTGAACGTGAGTAATGAAGTTGATACTGTAGATTAGACGGTTTAATCAATATCAATAATGTATTCATCGGCTGTTTCAATGCTCACCTCGGGAACCTTCTCATTGCTGCTGGCATGGAATAAAAGCCACCCATTACGAGATGAACAGAAAATTGAATTCGCTGAATGTGGTTGAGAACATTTTGATTACATAGCGACTCGCAAACACTCCATCTGTGTTTTCATACAGGTAAATAATTGGATATACCTACAGAGATCTGATTGCGTCATCTCGTTTTGCGCCGATTTTCTCCATGTATATATGGGGCTAAGTCTGAAACATTATGATATATTTACCTAATTATTTTTCTTTGAAGTCTAGACTACTGGTAAGATCAAGTTTTTTTATTTGAAATGGGTTTGCTCTTGACTCTAGTCAAGGTCAGAGATGACAGAGACAAAGTCTACGATGGAGTGAGCTCACCCAGAAGAAGCCTGTTCACTCTTACTTTGAAGAGATTCGGGTTGTATGCACTCGGATAAGTAATAAGTTACTAATTTTAAACGTTTTATTATAAATAGAAGGTACGCAATAGCTGTAACTTGTAGGAACAGACTTCAGAGACTTTAAACTGCAAGCACTGTAAGACTTCCCCACAATGAGTTTGCTGTCTTTACTTTTTCACAGAGAATGAAAATATACAAATCATACTCGCAAAGAAGAAATAGTGGGATTCAATGTTAGGGTTCTGTTTTACCGGTCTTGTTTTTATAAATTCTCAGTACAATGGAATACTTTGAAATTTCGAACAGTAAACTAACACGGCTGTTATATTTTCTGGAATTCCATACCTGGTTTATCGAAATACCTGACAAAACGCAAGCTTTATATCGTTCGTTCACTAAAAAAAGATTTTTGAAACTCCACTTCGATGCGGGTCAAACGGTGGTTTTTTCCGTGGCGAACTTACTTTGTGGTGAATGTACGATAACCCGATCGAAGTTTGTATGCGACATAATCGCCGGCAACAACTACAGTTTTTATCAAATTTCATTACAGCCTACACAAGAGATGTTTTAGTTTACGGGTAGTTTATTTATTAATAAATAATTATTTATTGTGTAGTTAAATAATTAAAACCCGGTATAAATTTATTTAAGAAATATGTGTAGTTATGTGGTTTTTTACTAAACGATCACTCGTTTATGAGATTGTGTTTATTTGAATAAAAATCTTTAAAAATGTCGTGTCTCACGGCTTGACTGATTTTTATGTTTTTTTTTTGTATATTTGGTAGCTCTGAGAATAGGTCGTAGGCTATTTTTTATACCCCTACGGAACACAACGTATTGCTACTTTTTGCACCGTCTTAACGAGAGGTCAGGATAACTAGCCTACATAATATGAGATAGTGACTACGTAATAAGTGTGGTGTTTGAATAAAAATGCACAGCTTGGTCACCTTAATATTTTTCTTAGTGTATGCGCATTGACGTAAAGTTACGTACAGCAACCCGTATTAGGTGTGTAAAACCTTGCCTTACGGCCAGATCAGGGAAGCGAAGTCTTGCAAACACTTTATCAAACGTCATTACGGAACACAGTGTCAGGATGACTAACCTATACAAGAGTTAGCGAGTAGGTGTAGATTAAAACAGTCTTTATTGAGTGACAGACAATGCACACTGCACAGCTTGGTCACCGAAATCGTTTTTTTAGGGTGCACTAAAAAGTAATGTTCAAGACAATAACGCATACATATATAATGCTTCACTGTATATATGTCGCAGGTTTTTCATAAAATTAGGTTTTTGATGAAAAACCTAGGTTTTTGATGAAAAACCGGAAGATGACAAAATTATTACTTTATGTTATCATAAGCCTGAGAAAATCCAGTTTTTTTATCAAAAACCTAGACTGTATTAGTTTTATGATAAAAAAGGTCAGGTCGACGGACAGGTTTTTGATCAAAAATCTGGATTGGTAGAGGTTTATGATGAAATTGAGTTTGAAATGTGTCATCTTCCGGTTTTTCATCAAAAACCTAGGTTTTTCATCAAAAACCTAATTTTATGAAAAACCTGCGACATATACATACTTCGATATTGAGACTGATTCGTGATAGCACAAGTTTAAACCTTAGTGGTTTTTTGGTTGCTATTTAATATAAATAATCCTGTATTTTGTATATATAAACGATAAATAAATAAAAAAAGAAAAAGACTTCTCTATTGTACGGGTCGAACGGTGTACCTATTGAAGAAAGTCGCCAACAATAGCTATACTTTTTATCAAACATCATCACAGTACACAGTAGAAGGTGACCTTTTCCACCGTCTTAACGAGAGGTCAGGTTAACTAGCCCACACAAGAGATAGCGAGTGGGTGAAGGTTGCACGGCACCACATCGCAGTAGACACGGATTCAATTACCGCGGAGGTGTGCGCAGCATGTAACACGCTACGGTACATGATGTCATGCCGAAGCGCCTGCGGCTTCCTGCGCCCGCAGCACTTAGGACGCGTCGCTGTGAGGAATAAGATGAAGCGATTTGTTAAGCGACTTTGAAAAAGAAGGTTCTTGTTTAGGTACTTTGTTTAATAGCGGTTACTCCCTAGTTTCTCTAAATTAATAAGTGAATTATAAGTAGGTAATAGGTAATACGGGCTGGTGTCCACAACTCCACGTCAATGCGCGTATTTTGCGTAAGTACGGGAATTTTATATAATAAATATGAATTATAATTTAATTATAATTTACTACAATATGAATTATATGTAATAAATATTGTAGTATACCTACCAAGGTTTATACAATAGGTATACCTACCTACCTACAGCACCTTTTCTTTAATTTCTATTGAAATTTTAATTTTTAATTGAGTGTGTGATAGTATCTTTTCTGCCTTATTAATTTATCAATAATGTAGACATAAACAGCCTTTATGCTTATTAATAAGGGTACTTACAAAGAGGCACTTACAAAATAACAATGTAATAATAAATGAATTCTTACTCAGAATTCGGATTCGTCCTGGAAATTATATCTACATATTTACCTAATTTACCCTGAATCCTGTTCAATAAATTATTTGGTATAAGTAGGTACGTCGAATGCCTTCCGAAATACGATTAAATCGTATTCCTAGAAATTCACTAGAGCGGATAAATCTACCTATGTCGCATTAATTACCTGGTGTTTTTGTTGTATCAGCATACAGCGGTGCTATTCTGTAAAAATCTCACCGGGAAAACTTAGGTGAAGTGAGCGTGGAGTGAGCTGTCAATAGTGTCAATTCCTAGCAAAAACAAACTCACTTCACCTAAGTTTTCACTGTGAGATTTTTACAGAATCGACCGGCTGTACCTACCTTTGTATTTGATAATCTCTTCGGCCGAGGCTATCAAATAATTATGATAGAACTTCACTTACAGCCAAGTTCGTTTAATTACTAATTCTATCGAAAGAAAACGTTTAGTATGTCATGTTTATAACGCATTTAAAATTCGTAGTGTTGAACATAATTAAAACAGGGCAAGGTCAACGAACTTTATTTACGTTGTCAGAACCGACCTTCCATTTCTAAAATTATATAAAATAAAATTAATTAGCAACAAACAATTTTGTTTGATAAAAGTTATAACAGATTCTCGGAAATGAGTGAAAATGTACAATGCGCAAAATAGATGAGTATGCGGGTGAAAAATGTTGTCTACTTTTCATTTATTTGTTTTGCTTGTGTGAGTTTGTCAATGCTCACCTACTAGCATTTAGTTATTCCAGAAAATAAAGCTTATATGAAAAAATATGACATGTTTGTAAAGTCAGCAATAGCACATAAATAAATAATTAGTTAGTACAGTACCCGGCGATAAATATTGCACATCGACCTATTCGATCCTATCGATTTTATCAAAAGAAGCAAATCATAATTGTTTTAACAGCTCCTAATAGATACCGGACTGTTTGTATTTCGTGCGACAGAGATAACGCTCTACGAAGCCGAAATTAGCCGATTATCTCTTTCCAAAGGTCGATGTGCAATATTTATCGCCTGGTACTGTAATTGCTAATGCATCAAAAACATGTATACAACTTCGTCTCACAAAGTCGAAATATTCGTAATCAGCAGTAGACTCGCCATAACTCGATTACAGTAAACGATCAGTGTTGCTGAATCTAATGACCTAGTTTAACAAGATTATTTTTTATCACACCTGCTCTGAAAATACATACTAATTATACCAATTAGAGGGAAGAAACGCCTTTATCCCGCCCTTCAAATCCTTTCATCCCAAGGTATGGAAGTTTGTATGAAAATCCTTCCGACCCAAGGGTGGGAAGTATGTATGAAATTCCATTACATACCCGGTTTTTCTTTTTTTTTTAATTTGTCAGCAGTCATACTGCCAAGAGACTTTAACTGTCTACTAATTAAATTTCAAGTAAATTGTTACTGGCCACATAAAGTTTTTTTTTTACCAGTTACCAACCTCCTTGGTGCATACAGAAAATTAAAAACGAAATTATTTATAATAGCTGCACTTTTAATAATTGTACTTTTAACTAAATATAAACATTTCTATGCATTTATGTCCATAATTTTCCTCGTAGGTGTAATAAAAAGCACTATACATCCCTCAGGATAAAGTACAGTTCCATACCTCAAATGGTTTGCGCCCCTCGCAAGCTCGTGGCGCAAATGCCATAATCTCGGTATGGAACTGTCACTTTCTTCCCTCTGAAGTAATGTATTATTATTGAGTTAGTTAAGGTACCATATATTTATTGCCTTAATTAATCAATCAGGTTTTTCAGCACATGTTCGCACAAACGTAAAAATATCGGTGGCGGGATTTATCGCGCACTGGATTTTTAACTCTCTCGGTGTTGAGCCGAGCATTGAGAATCTAACAGAGCGCATGTCAGCGCATTGTCCGAAAGGGTTACCGCTGGCCCGGAACATAAAGGGCTAAGGAAGGAACACGGGTGGGTTTTAGTCAGTAAGAGTCTGACACTCCCTTCCGCTCCACCCAGAGCGGGAGGAGTCATTTGATGATTTCCCATCCTCAAAAAAAAAAAAAAAAAGCGCATCAAAAGCACACTGTTGGATGGTGTGATGAAAATCCAGTACGCATAAAAAAATACAGCGGTTGAAACACGCCCCTACGTCTTTCGGCTAAAGGTACAGTTACACATGCTAGTTACCAGCATGCTTTTTAATATGCTCATTGGCATACTAGTTTCGAGCATGCTCTGCACTTGTCTACATTTGCTAGATATAAGCATGCTAGTTTTAAGTATGCTCCTGAAAGAGCATGCTCAAAGCAAACACTCCGGTACACATGCCATTTTATAGCGTGCTCTCTGTCAGTTCAAACAAAACCATGGACAATCAAACAGCCATTCGTATGGAGTTGAATAGAATTATTCTTTTGGTGGCGTTGCAATGCGTCCAAAAACTTTTTTTGGTGATTTTTCATCGCCCCAGCGAGACATTTTTAGCGCGAAATTGCTGCTAACGACTGATCGATACTAGCATGCTCAATAAGCAAACCTGTTCACACACGCTATAAGCACGCCCCCTTCCACCCGCGCTTCAGGTAGCATGCCCAAAAATCGCACGACCGTCGATTTTTGAGCAAACTCGAAACTAGCATGCTCATTATTAGCAATGTTTCGACACACGTACCACTAAGTAGCAATTGCTCAATAGTAGCATGCTTTCGTGCTACTAACTAGCATGTGTAACTGTACCTTTAGGTCGTGTGTCCAAAAGAGCTATTTGCATAGTGTACTTTTACATTTACTGTCAAATGCTGCTTGCAAATAGGTACTAAGTACCTACATGTCTTTCAGCAGCTTTAACCTTGTCACTTGTACCACACAATCGGAATCGCCTCCAAATTACCTGACTGACGTTCCTCTACTTCCATTCTAATTCTAGTGTACTTGCCACCAGCATTAGTATCACGTTTTATATATCACGTAACTCCTAATCTTATTAATTTACTAATGTTCCTTTAAGATCTCCTTTGTTGAAGTTAATGGGGATTCTTACTTAAATTATGTTGTGGTGGCAGTGTCAAGTGTTGAAACTTTCGTTATGAAGCTATTTTGGGTTTGTCCTTCAATTAGTAAGATGGATAATATGCATATAACATAAGCATTTTTTTTTAAGGTTGGCAAATCGTCAAATGCACTCTCCCTTCCGCTCCACCCAGAGCGGGAGGGGTCTCCCACTCTGGGTGGAGCGGAAGGGAGTGTCAAACTCTTACTGACTAAAACCCACCCGTGTTCCTGCCTTAGCCCTTTATGTTCCGAGCCAGCGGTAACCCTTTCGGACAATCCTGCTGACCCTATTAGCCTAATCAGCCTATAATGTTCCCCCTGCTGAAATCAGTCGCCTAAGATACTATTTTCGACTTTCTTTTAGCCTATACGGGGCTCCCGTAGGTATAAGAGGGTAAACACGACCTACTTTTTTAAATTAGAATAAAAAGTTATTTTCCCCAAAATCTTCTTATTTAACCAATCACAGTAAAATTCGTTCCATTAGATATATACAAGACATTTTTCTATGAATCATGGAAAAGTTCAATCGAGAATTCTAAAGGCTTCTCTGGGAGGTATTGCCAAGATCTTAAAATACACTTATTGCAAAGTAGACCGAAGTTCGCTTCGCAATTTATAAGCCTCAAACGAAATCAAATTACATTACTTACATAAAATTAATTTTCCATGGCTTCTTACTAATAGAACGTAATTCACCAATTTCTGGTTGCTAGCAATTTAAATCGTATTGCAGTGTATCGACAAATATTAACGGTTCGGGCCCATTGCTCGCTAAGTAGATACTAAAATATGTATTTCCAATTCGCTGTGGAACTGTAATATCTATTCTGTGGTTCATTATTGCATTCAATTATCATCATGTAGAATGAAAGTGTGGTTTTGTCGTGTTAATTTTTTGTTAGCTCTGTGACTTATTGATACTTTAGGATGTTTATGTGCCTTTGAAATTCTGATCATTAGCTAATTTAATTTTTTTAAATCCTGTAGAAGTCCTAAAGTAACCTGGTACTGCCATCATTGCCTAGTACTTTTGGGGCCCGAATTTTTGTAACTTTAACGTCGTCTTTGATTTGGTTGTTACTAAGATCATGTTGCAAAAATCCTTGGTTTAATGATTTAGTTTTTTATTTAGAATTATAGTAATATGTAAGTAAATAACAATTAATACTTAATTCATTAATAAAAATAACAACATTATATCGCGTAAAATACAGCGTCGAAACATTCATCTGCACCGCTGTCAACTAGTAATTTACCCAAGAGACTGATGGCATTACCTCGTTGTATGGCAATGCTTGGCCTCTGTCTGGCCAAGGTATAGCCAGGTCACGGGAATTGTCAACCAGCCGCTTCGAAATGTCCTTAAAAAGACCATGAGCACTCGGACCCCACGGCCCGAGGGTTTCAACCTCAAACGACTCGACAATATAATTACCAATAAGGTTACGCCGCTTGAGGATTTCCGCAGCTGCAGCAGCAGTACCAACGCAGCACGTTGAGACGACAGGAAAATGGAATGGCGCAAGAGTATCGACACACGTTGCGTCCCACTCTAAAGGCCTACCCACCTTCCATGGAAATAAAGACATGCCATCCGGTCTCTTGCCATTCATTGTCGCGTGCCAAGCCATTGGGTTCTAATACAGCTGGAACGCCGACGGTAACAAGAGCTCGTCGGATGATGTCGTTAATGTTCGCGTGCCACGCTAAGCGACCCGCACTTCGGCTGCAAGACAAACTGTGGTGTCCAAGACTGTTGAGAACTTCGCCTCAATGACAGCGATGAGGAGAATAACAAATTCTTTGGATTACTTTACGGGTTTCGTAATAGTCTAATAATGACTCAACAACTGTATGCGCGACTCTTTCGAAGGAAATCCCGGAAAAGTTTCCAACTTCAAAGTTTACCAATATTCATTTATTGTTTCATAAAACACAGTATTTTATTTAATGCCTGCCATTAAATAGTGATTTCAATTTAAAATCTGAGGGGCAATTCTTGTAATTTTACTACATTTTTGACAAGTTCTGACATTGATTGTCGCGGAGATGAGATTCCGACTAGATTTTGAACATTTTTGTTTATGGGAATTGGCCTTCTGATCTCTTTATCTATCGTTTACACTTTTAAATTGGCAAAAGTTATATTTCTTTAAAGAGTTGGAAAATTAAACTTGAACCCCCTTACTAATAAACGTTGTATTTGTCGTCGCGTCAGCATCTGTGTAGTTATTAGAAATTATTATTAGTTATTATAATAATTAACGCTTTGTCTTCTTCTTTCGAAAGTCAAATTACTGACGACTAAAAGAGAGAAATCGGTGTGTAACTATTCATGTGATATAATACGTTTATTACTAAGGGGTATATGTTTAAATATTACCTATATTAAGCACTTTACTATATCTTACAAATCCTATCAGGGCATGAGATATTATGGGCTTGTAAAAGTATAAGTATGCGGAGAACATCACTCAATTCAACTCATCAAACATACCTAGGCACATGTGTGACTTCGATATCCCAACATTCATAAAACATCAAAAGCCGTCCCAACATATTTATACGACTTTGCTGGCAGCACATAAATATTTATTTACTTTTAGCATGACAATATTTGTCTACAGTAACGAATATAACTGCAATTGACTTTTATATAAAAAGATCACACCTATTTACATAAAGGTCGGTTGTGTATTTACTTGATGGTTTATATTAAATCAGGATCATGTGTTCATCGACTTTATTCATGGGCACCGTCGTTGGGTTGCTCTAACAATGTTCGAAGATCGGAAGATAGGGTGATAGGTTAGTGCTACGCTGCTACGCCGCCCGCTACGGTTTACTACGCTCGTAGCAAAAGCGTAGGCCAAATCTAAACCGGGTACAATCTCGTATACAGTCTGTTCATTTTAAAAAGAGTTTTAACCCTCAAAGTTGTCTGTTTCAATGCGAAATGCAAATGGATGAAATACAAATCGTGCATGATACCAGTCAATTCCTTCGATCAAAATAGTTTCAAACTAAAACTCGTTTTATTTATGTGAGAACTAACACCACCTGGCGATACCCATTTGTTTTATTTAGATAAAAAATATTCAAAACTCAGCTTTGAAATTTTACACCAAGTGTTTTACACAACTTTTTTTTCTGAAAGGGGGAGAAAAATTCAAAGCACCCCATCACGTTTGTCAGAGAGTGCCAAGTTAAAGTTCAACGTTAAAAAGAAAAGTAGCGACTAATGGATTACATGAAGTACACTGCATGTTACGTCACACCGCCAAGAAAACAAAGGATGAGGAAGATTGTGCTTTTAAATCACCGATAACTTGTGAGTACGGTGATTAAAAACTGCTTACAGAGTGGCTAAAATTAATGATAATGTAGGTAAAGGATAAGTTTTCAAAAGATGAGCCAGTATTTTCTTTAACCAAAACCGTGTTAGAAAAAATAGTCGTGGAAGGACGCTAAAGGAAATCATGTTATGGGGTCATTTCTCCTGATAACCATATTTTATCACGGCTGCTTATAGATGGTTTGATAAAACAAACTCGTATTAAGAAGCAAATTGAATGATAATAACTGAATAAATATGAACTGAAATGGACTTATGTATATGGAATTCAATTATTCTACTATCTATGTACTAGAAAATAAAACTAGTCTCCTTAATTTGCCTCCATTTTACTTACTGGAACAACATGCTTAAGTAACAAGCAATTACAGATGTAGCACGTAGCAATTCCATTACCGCGTCATCCTTCGCCTGTATTCTTAAAACAAGTAAGCATTATTCGCTCTAAGAATGTTTGCTACATACATTAGATCCTTGAATCGAATTTTCTGGCTCCTCAGCCGTGTGACAGGCGTATTCAATTAACTGGAAGTGGGAGAGAGTAACAGAATTACATGACGCCTCGACTCCCACCGTCGGGTTCAATACTCAGCTTGAGACTGACGAATGACTCCAACAATTTCACCTACCTCATAGATTAATTACTTGAAACTAAACTTGGGTATGCACTTGATTCCCAAGTTAAACTCAGAAGCAATTACTCTATTCTGTTCGGGAAGTTGCAAGGTATGGATTCGGGGCTGAAATATCTACGTTTGAGTTGCCAACTAAATCTTAAGTGATATTTACTACATTACGTGTTCTTATTCCGAAGTTCATTTAAAGAATCTAACTTGTAAGTGCGCTAAGTATGTGGAATGAGCAACTGATGAGATATACGTATAAACTCAAAATTGCGTACATGTACGCACGGCTACACATAACTAGTATAAGTTTTAATTTTTATTTTCGTGAATTTTTCCCTTTTTTTAATAGTTATTAAATTGCTATTCGGGGCGGAGACAAATCCAACAAATCAAAGTTCATAAAAATCGGTCCAGCCGTTCTTGAGTTATAAATAGTGTAACTAACCCGACGTTAATTTATTTATATAGAAGAATTGGGACAACCATCCAACCCGAATGATACTATATTGTTTGCAGTACCCAGTGATAAAGACCGACATACGATTTGAAGGTTGTGGCATGCAGACGCTTCACGTTGTGTGATTTATTTTCTAACCACTACTCTTAAAATGGTGAAGGAAAACAATGTGAGGAAACCGGTATGTTCCTGTTCCAGGAAGACATATGGTAACATCCACCAACCCGCACTGGGTCCACGTGGTGGATTACGGCCCAATCCCTCTCAGAGAGAGCAGGCCTGTGTCTCAGCAGTGACCATTAACACAAACATTATAGACCGATTATGATTGTACCTAACTTGTGTTAAATTAGTAAAACGGTAAATTTGTTATACCTACCTACCAGTGGCGGTACCTTCATAGAAGCCGAAAAGCCCGGCTTGCCCTAATAAAATCATAATTCACAACAACAATACCGGGTGTTTTTGACAGCCCTCCACAAAAACACAGGAGTGATTCAGCTCCTTATTCTGAATCATATCCCACTGGAAATTTTCTCAGGAAAAAAAAAAAAAATTTTTTTATATTATTATTATTATTTTATTATTATTATTTTTTCTGCTGATATTCTTTTATTTCAATGTAAAATTACATTCTCTGTACGCAACACTCCATTTATGCAAATAAAACAGCTGAATTCAAAAAAACAGCAATGGATGTTGCGCCGGGGAGCGCGCGGGGGGCGGGGGCAGCCTTGCTCAAGCTCGCTGCGCTGCCGTCCGCTACGTGCGTTTTGCCACGGTAACGATACATTGCGTGCACGATAGTAAAACAAATCTAGTTTTTTGGATTCCCTTAATGTTCCTGAAAGAATTTCATGTACCGGTTATCTTAATATGATGTACTGAAGCCACCCTATCAGTTTGCGGAGGGCTGTCAATAACACCCTGTATATTTTAAAAAATACGTCAAACATGCAACACACACGTACACAATAAGAAAATCAGCCAATCCCTCAGTTGGCCGTTTTTTTATACGTTAAAAATCTGTGGGCTTTCCCTAATTTTGACCCCTAGGCACGCCACTGCTACCTACTAATTGCTATTATATGAAAGTAAAGAAGCTGAACGATAAAATGTTATTTCACTCCAAAAAATGAAATAGTTCCCAAAGGATTAGCCCATGCATAATACTGAAGCCAGACTTCCATAAATAAAAGCTATTTGACTTCAAAAGTAAATTATTTATTTGCCCAATCTAATTTTAATATTTCTACTTGTTTACTCAAAAAGATTGGAATACCTAATACACTCAATTTTTGACAACTTTTAGGGAAAAATAATAACTGTAATGTTTTCATACAGAATAAATAAGAGATAAACCTGGTACTCATAAACAAGGTAAGTATAATTTTAGCAATTAATTTCAAATGTTCTTCTATACGTTGCAAAAGACTCATAGCACTAATCATAGTTTTAAGGTAAGGGCACTTAAATGCATAATATGTCTCTAATGTTCCCATGCACTGCTGGGATACAGGCAGGTAGTTATTTACTCCCTCTCGAAGACAAGGGGGAGTAAATAACTACCACGCGGGCCCAGTGCGGGTTGGTAGATGTCACATGTCTTCGAATTTTTGGTTATAGGACATGCCGGTTTCCTCACGATGTTTTCCTTCACCGTTTTGAGAGCAGTGGTGATGAAATTATTTACACAAAGTAAGACCTGACTGGGTTCGAACCTACGACTTACAATTCATAAGTCGGGGCTGATACTACTGAGCCATAACTGCTCCTCATTTAAATGCCACTCAGCAAACAATTAATGATGATTTTAGATAGCTACCGTCTTTATAGCTTAGCGTTGGAAAAAACTATCAAACACTGCAAGTTTTCAAAATTCATTCATCCCAAACGCTTGTTCAAAGCAAAACAAAGCTCAAAGCAAATCCTATCGACTCGTACACATATTTCAGCGCGAATTACAAGTTCGAGTATCGTTGGAGCCATCGAGATCGTTATGTCGTAAGCGAACTATGGGCTTGACCAAACCGCCGCGCTGGCCGCCGTGTAAACGCGCCGAAGCTTTCAACGAGTTAAGCGCTTTGTGTTTTATAACAATTGCGAAGATAAAGGCGGATCTAGTTTTAGTTACAACGTCCATTGTTCACTAATGTAACGTCAAAACACACCACCTTCCTCAAAGGTCATTAAACGTTCTAAAGTCAGGGAGCCGCCCGTCTCGTTCCGTTTGTACGCGTGATATCCATTTGTTTAGCTTTTCCCTGTTGATATAAATTGATGTGCCAGTTTCTTTTGTTTTACAAAGTATTGTTGCCACAACAATTGGTGTTATAAGTACAAAAGCATGTTGTGTAATAAGAAAGTTGAAAGTCATCTTTTTCTTGAAAAACAAAGGCGGAAACTTCACTTGTTTTTATTTCTATTATCTAGTTTCAAATTGCGACGGTGAAATAGGTCCGATTCTTATGATTTTCAGATGAATTTGGCTCAGCAAACAGACAACCCGATTCCAAGTTTGAGCACACAACAAGTCCTAACAGAATAATAATGAACATGTGACGTAAGTAGGTCCGTGATTTTATCTGAGTAATGAATGAAATATTCCGAGTCGGTGTGGACTGTGGAGCACACGAGTGCTGCTAATTGTTTACTGTGTTGGCCTACAATTAACAAGGGCCTAGTCTAGTGGGCGGTGTGGTCGGAGCGAGCCGAGTCTCCCACGGCCCGGCGACGAGACCGACCGGCGGCAATTTCCGCTGCAACGCCGCCTGTTAACGCCACCTGGTGCCTACTTAAAATAAGGAACAAAGTTACATACAAAAAGAAATACTCTTACACAAAATTATTTCATAAACGACGTTTTTCGAGTCCGCAGCGGCAGGTGTAAGTGGGATGCGGCAGAACGCTGGCTTTAAAGGAATTACGCTGAGCCGCCTGCGGTACAGAATTACAGCTGCTTCAGTCAAGTCGGGATTATCAGCAAAAAACTAGTTTATTGAAGATTAGTCTAGTATTTTTCCACTTTTACGTAGAAAGGAATTTCAATTCTCTGGCTCAACTAGGTATCTTTAAACAGATTATCAGACAAAACGTATAAATTAAATGTAGGACGATGTATATTCTGTGGTCTTACATAAACTGAGCATACCCGTTGGCATCGTGTTAACATTCACACCGAGACAAATCTGTGCAACAGCTGGCGTGTATTAACTAGAAAACAGTAACTCTAGCCAACCCGCCTGACTATAAGTCAAAACAAACATAAATACAATCTTACTAAGGCTGCCTTATTAAAATACGCCACTAACTACTAAGATATTTCTTATTATGGCTTCAAGATTATAAATTCTGCTACAGTAATAACGGGTAATTACCATCGAATCATGCACGGTACTATTTCAGTTAATAGAATTACTTGGCGCTGCCGCAACCATGATCGTATCAGGCAACAGTATCGTTGTAAATTTCTATGAATTCCGGAATTACAATAAAACCTAACAACCTAACTAAAAATAAAGGAAAATGCTACATTACGTAGAAAGGAAAACAGTGGTTGTTCAAGAATCATATTCTTGGTACAATATACATGAGTACTTGGTACATGCTGGCGATTTATTATTTATGTTCAGTGCCTTATACAACATTATTGAGACTTTAGGGAAAAACGAAGCCACGTATCTCAGTAAGTTATAAATCATGTAGCCGTGACACGAAAAAGCCTAAGAATGAGGTAGAAAGGGGCTATTGGACGTGGCTTCAAACGAAATGTAAACAATGGAAACAAAATTATACCAAACTTTTGCAGGCAATGTTTGGACGAGGAATATAGTGCCTTCATATTTCACGAAATTTTGAAGAAGCCTCAACCTATTTAAAATTGTATAATATCAATGTTTTTCTTCTTTAAACAGCCTTTGAACTTTCCACCCTGAAAATCATTGTTAAAAGTCTTAAAACCACTTCACAGGATGGTCTGCTATCATCACAAAGGTTGGCACATTGAACGAAATGATATATTTATTTGAGAGAATTTACATAGGTAGCTAACATAATTATGTTCTTAAGATTTGGTGGTTCTTAAGATGGGTTTCACTATATTCGAAATTTCAGTGGTGCAAATATTTAGATTTTACATCTTGGTTGTACTTATAGCATGCAGTAGGTACACATTTAGTAATTAGCAATAACATAAAAATACTAATAATAATTTCATAATTTAAATATGGATTACGATACAATTCATAAAATTATATTACCTACAAATAAATTCATTTAAAATAATAATTTAAGCATATTACAAATAGCGATCAATAATAATGATGTCATGTCAATTAAAAATAGCAAGAATAATGAAAATGTTTCTATATTATTTACCTATGTAATGTAAGTAGATGTCATAATAATTATAATAAAGAAGTTTTTTAACACCCTTGCTCGTAAAGCTGATGTAATTCCACCGGTTTTAAATATGTAAAGAGGGTCATAAAAAACGCGTGTGTTACCAAAGCAAATAGTTAAGTTATAGTCCATACAAATTCCATAACAGCATTATTTGCCATTTCAAATTTGGAACTGATCGCCGCCGCACGACTCCAGCTGTGACTCCAGCTAGTGAGCAGCGCGCTGTTGCTATTCAAATTTCGAACTAATCGCCGCGCGGCGCCAGTCAGTAGGCAGCGCTAGCGCGCTGTTAAAATGGCGGGAAAGCAACAGTGTGCATTCACAGATTGAGTTTATTTAAAATAAAAAAAAAAACAGTTTATTCGGTAGGTAATTTAAAGATTCCATCCAAAACAAAGCAAATATAAGTGCCAAAATAACTCAGACAATAAATTTGGAGCCACAAACGAAGAAGTTTTGCCCTGAGCCGTGCCCCTCTTCTACTGATGATACTTTTTTATTTACAAACTAATGACGAATTACAATGCTCTTCTGCCGCCTTTCAAGAAGTTTCGTCATCTCCAACATTTACCCTAACACAAAACAATGACATTATGAATAGTAATAATAATAATAAAAACATAATTAAAAAACCAACTACAACTACGTATCATTTTAACAATTGTAATTTCACTAACTGTTTCAATAATTAAAAATGAACAAAATATAAAATGTTTTTTTTCTGTTTCCTCGCAAATGTGTTAAAAAACGTCGTACGATATACGTGCGTATGGTTATAACATGCTCGGCTCAATTACGCCCTCGCCTTCGGCTCGGGCTGAAATTCCGCCTCGCATGTTATAACCATCTTTACGCACTAATATCGTAATGTACTATTACATTTTACACTCAAAATATTCATTGATGGAATAAAAACGTCTCACACAACCAGTGATATAGCTTTCTATTAAATTCTAAATCTGTAGAACTACCAAAATTTTTCGGCTAAGTGGTTATATACAGGGTTATTGGAAAAACACCAACAACCTCTTAAGAGGTCATTGCGAAAAAAAATCAGCTGTTCCCTACATTTTGACGAGTTATATACGAACATAAATGATCAGCTGATTTTTTTTCGCGACTCCAGGTTTTGTCCCATAGTAAAAGTTGTTCATAATGATGAGTGCTATGACCTCTTAAGAGGTTGTTGGTGTTTTTGCAATAACCCTATATATCACCGCCGTGGTATAACAATTTTGTTGCATACTTTAAGTGTATTATTGTTTTTCAACTGCTGTTTCTCATTATTAATAATTTCACCATCTGCCTTTTTCAAAACCTTCAGGAAGATAGGAAAGCTGGATCTATGCAAGGTTGTACGTACATAGCTTGTAGGAGTCGCGACCTAAGTGGTATAGACCTATGCTGCTAAATGAAACACTTCATTACACTTTGAACGTTTATTGCTAAAACGGTTGCTATAGTATGCTACGCTAAATGCTTATGAATGAATTGCTAATAAGTACGAATGCACCCGGTTTGCTGTCCGACTATGCACTGATGCCGCGCCGCACTTAGCGCGGCGTAATTGGTTAGCTAGGTCAGCAAAACGTGTTCGATCGTAATTATTACATCGAACATAGCTTCTATTACAAGTCTCAAGCAGGTATTGCTTATGATCATCATTGGCATAATTTAACACTGTGAAACCATTACTAGAACAGTCAACATTACAACTTAAAATTACCAATTTACAGTGAAATAAGAAACAGCATTCTGAAACGTCTCTTCACATCAATCTAGACGGTTCAGTGTGACCCTTGTAACCCTCAAGCAAGCTAGGCTTTCACGGTGCGATGTTATCAGTGTACCTACAGGTGGAAGCTTCCCATTCACTTGACTAATCCCTTAATCGCCTGCTACGACACTCAAGGAAGACGTTATGTGGCATATTCTAAGCGAGACAGCATCGCATGACATTTCATTTCCATTTCAACACAAAGGCGTTAGTCAAAAAAAAAACAGAGTTACGTTAGTCTTTGTTCAAGGTAAAAAGGCAAATGTAAAAAAGTACAAAATAAACACTTGAATTCAACGTAACGATAGTGTGTGTAAATGAGACGGTGTTCTCAAGTACCAACTTAAAATTCAGTTTACTCGAGTAAAAGCTTCTAACTTGCGCATCAGCAAACCGTGAAACATTACATTGTATGGTGTGTAGATACATCCGTGTCTCGAGACAACTCGTAGTGTCGACAGTTTCCACTACACTGCCGGTAGTTAGCGCCACCTGCGTTGTGCGAGATACATGGCTCGCTTTATGCCATCATAATAATAACATCGTACCGCTTTACCGCCTTCCGCCCGTAATACAACGAGCAGGCCACGGCTAATAGGATTACCTAATATGAACACCTCGACATTCCTCGAAACGTTCTAATTAAAAGTTTAACTCCTCAATGAAACATTGTTACGATTCAGAAATGGCGATGGCCTGATTTTTTCCAATACATTAAATCGATATAAAATGGCAAAAGTACGTCAGGAGGGAAAATTTATTCAATAATACAGAAGACAGGATTAACTGGGCTTGATAACGCTTCGCTTGAGCCGAACTCATCTGCGGCGCTATAGCATTTTTTGAGCCTCTGAATTTCATATACACACAGACTTACCGCGTCGATTGGCATCTAAATCTGTTTTGTATAAAATGTTGTGTTTGTTTTATAGATGAGGATATTAATTTTGACCCTGAGTAAAGTGACAAAGCTTACACTGAAATACGAAACTCTTGTAAGTCTTAAGTAGTAGTACCAGTAAGTATACGTACAAGTGATAGTAAGCGACAAATGAGTAAATTAAAGCGACGACGCAGAGTTTGTTGCAGTCGAGGTAAACCCAGTTGCGAGGCTTGTTTGTTCTTTAAATTACGTAGGGCTCTACGTCGGTAGACCGCTGTATGTACTGTTGTTCCCGTTAGATTGCTTCCCGTCCAAGTTTCAATCCTGTTTAGGATTCTACGTTGCGGACGGCATACGATTTGTTTTGACGTTGACGATTCCAGATACTCTATCTAGTATAACATTTAGATAGTACATACTCATACTGAAATCTGTTTAAAGTGAGCTTCATTACCGTTCAGATTCGCTTACATTACATGCTTAACAACCTTTGTGAAATTAAAACTCTGTGAGCACGTTTCGGGCGTAGGTACATGTACGTTCAATTGAATAGAACTGTTCATCGGGCACGATCCGTTAAATAAACAACGAGCAAGCGCAGTACACACATGTATACCTCATACCTATGTATGTACAAAGTAAAGAAATAAAGTGCCCAGTGATGGCGTCGAAAGTATAAAATGCAGATAGTCGCTCCACTGAACGATAGCTGTTGCACTGAACAGAATTTTATTAGCCTCTTTAAATTGTGAACAGAAACGAAACGTCGCGCGGTCCTCTGCTCACTTTGTTTACTCACTCCTCTCTATAATGATAGCGGTTAGAACAATGTTTTGGTTTACGAACCCTCTTCCTAGGAACTTTATTTGATATCGATGTATTCGTTGTTTAGACTGGGAATGAGCAAATATTGCTACCAACCAACTGTTTCTGGTAAAATAGAATAAAGAAAAAGATATTTATTATTAAATATCTACCTAAACAAGACTGTTTCAAACAATATGATGTGTCATCGACACAATTACACATGCATAAACAAAAGCGATAGAACAAAACAAAGTTTTGATAGCAGATTTGTTTCATGAAACAGCCACTTTTGTGACCAATTGAACGGCACTTGCAATGAAACAAAGAACACTGACCCGTTCAAGTTTGAAAACTATTACCATAATAATACGTTGCCGGCAACGCTGGCTAGCCTGGGGTTAGCTGCATGCAATTATATTTCAATATTAATTCACCCTCGCATTATTTACAAGAAGGCAGGCAATTAGAAAAAGTAAAAAGCACTATGAACCTTATTTTGCAGTTTAGTTTGCTATCTTCCCTGAAGGAGTAGCTGGTCACATTTACATAAAATGATAGTAAAAGAATGCATATTGCGAGTGACCATAAATAGCAGGTGCGGACAGGATACGGTGTAGTTACCTTTTCTCACGTTCCCGCAATATTCAAGGGGTTTTATTTTGTACATACCTACTCGCACGATTTTCATTTACGTGCGTGCTTGCTACCATATTGTTGCAATTTTTTTTTTTTAATTTTTTACCAAATGATAACATTATTTGTTTGTGATAGGTCTTTATTTTCAGTTTTAATTACCAAACTATCACTGGGAATGGCACGTCTCTCACTACTAATACCATTGTTATCTTACAATGAATAATATGTTTGTTGTATGATTTAACATGTATGTTTAGGTGAAGATATTTATCTATGGGCCTGCGTCGCATGAAACAAATAAATTATATGATTGTAAAATGTACAACCTAATAAAGTAAAACACTCGCACTCAAAGTAATTCTTTGTAACATTATTACCCCTTTCATCATATTGTATTTTTAGCCCGTCCATGGGTTACGTACCATAGAAATGAAAGGAAAATAATGTTGGTTTCTTCGTACCGCGAATATTTGCAGATGTTTTGTTAAGGGGGGCGTGCGGGCCTCGGCTCTCTATTTGGCTAATGGATATATCAACGAGATTGGTTCCTAACACAAACGAACCGGTCGTCTAGTTAAAAATACCGTGTGTATTTCCACGGTCGCTAAATTCAAAGCGGTATCCGAAGTTAAATATTTGTACCGTGTTTGGAAACAAGATAGGTATCGGTCCCATATACCTGAAACTAAATGGAGAATTTCAAGCAGGCTCGACGTTCGATAAATTAAAGTGTCAAATAAAATCTGAACATCACGTTTAGAATGACAAATCACTGCCGGATTTATGTTTTATGAATATTACATGAATATTTTATTTAGTTACAATACAAGAGGGCCTATTCTATACAAATTCAATTTTAAAGATAAATCTTTATGAACGGAGGGACGTATAGGTTCCGTAAATTAGGATGCCAAGAGTAACGATTACAAAATGTAATATCTACTTACATAGGTACTCTCATCACAAAGCATACTACACTTTTTAAATCTGTATCTTTAAAAACGTAATAGCCAACCCGGTGCAGATATTTCAGTGCAGTAGTCAATAAAACAGCTCCTTATCTACCTATATAATACAGTTTTTAATTGGTCATAACTTGAAGCAATGCCATTTGAACAGACCTTGAGCGAGAGGTCAAAATAGCAATTATAGAAAGGAAAAGCATAATATAGTTCTATTGCACAAACTAATTAATGTCACAAAACAAATAAAGAGTTTAATATCCGCACAAACGACACTCGACAAACATTCCACAACAACATTTGTCATTTATTACTCGAGTAAATAATATACCAAGTCACTACGAGGAATTACTGCTTATATTAAAGTACCATGATTAAAGTACCCTACTTCCAACGATAGGTATTTGATTGACATGAAACTTGTGTTTGTGTGGGTGCGGACCTGTTGTACACTGTTTTGACAGGTCTACGCAGCCGTGCTTTAATCCGATTGGTCGAAAGACCAATCGGATTAAAGCACGGCTGCGTAGACCCAATATTTTACGGCTCACTCACGTCAATGTTGTATTACGCATTAGTTGAGTCAAAACTGAGATACAGCATACTTTACTGGGGAGGAAGTTATGATTACAATACTCAAAAAGCTTTTGTAATTCATAAAAGAGCAGTCAGAACCATAGCTAGAATTCAACAGCAACAATCATGCAAGCCACATTTGACTTAAATTATATTATTGACAGTCCCAAGCTTGTAGGTACATTTTAGTCCTACTCAGTCACTTATCAAAATATATCTTTGAATATAAGACTGAAGATTTTCATTTTCATCATTTTTTTGCTTTTCGGCAAAAAAAGGAGAGTACAAGAAGAAAAGATCTCCAGATGAAGCAAGTGCGTCACTTAAACGTTGTAAAGCATAGCGCCTACCACAAGTCATTAAGTTTTAAGTTTCTTTAATATGTATTAAGTAGTTTATTATTGTATAAGATTATTTTGTGTATTTTATCTATGGGCCTTAGTTGCCTGATAATAAAATGATTATTATTATTAAAAATTTCAATAAACTGCCGACAGAAATAAAAAGTGTGGTATATACAAGTGGGTTTCAGAATAAGCTTAAACGGTTCTTGTTAAATAAGTGCCTATATTCCATTGATGAATTAATTATAAATAAATACAAAAGCCGGGAGTAACATAGGTAATTTAAAACTTTATTGAATTTAATTTAATTAATTTAATGTTATGAATTGACTTATGACATTAATTTTTATATTTTTTATTATTATTCTCATTTTAATGTAATTTGGTTTATTGTAATGATTTAAATATGGATTGCATGCATGATGTTTCTTATTATATTTAGTTATAGAAATTCAGACACAAAGTAAAAATTGTTATTGAATAAATTAATTGAATTGAATGAAAAGCACATCTCATTGTTTCCTTGTGAAAACTGTACAATGAAAAAATAAAGAATTTCTTAAGAAATAAACAGTACATTTGTACTCAAATTATAATTATGTCGGATACCTATGTATTTCACTGTGTTTATAAATAATTAAGTAATTAAAAAAACGTGTGGGGTCGGAGGACCCCGGCAGGAACTAAGCTCAAAATCAAAATTCAAGATTTCGAAAATTTGTATATTTTTTCAGTCATCTTGGATTTTCATTTTGACCACATTATCGACTATAGCACCCTTGAAAATCTATGGCACAGATTTACAAAAACGATCGAGATTTGGTCCTTTGATACTTGTACACCAGTAATAACACAAACGGAATAAATTAAGCTATTCCGTCAATGTTTTATTCTAGTTTCTAAAGTCGGTTACAGAGTAAATCCCTAATATAAATAAATAAGCGCTTCACAATCACAGCGTAACATTTAGGAGTCCCATGTTGTTAGATGGTCGCGCCCACGCTAAAATTACATACCTACAGATATAGTGTATCTGCCTACATGCGAACTTCGCAATTTGTTCCAAAATCACAATTTAACCTGTAATATTTCAGACATAAAATATCGCATAAATCTAGATTCAAAGCCGTTCTCATATTAGTAATATGAAACAAAGAGAGAATGACAAATATTGATACAGAGTATTCGTAGATGTAACGGCGGGCGCTCGATTTACAAAACGTTTATTAGTACGGGGCTAAACTGCGATAGGGATGTGAACGGGTGAACGTGACGAATTCAGCTGAAAACGCACGTAGACAATTAACCCAGGGCTGACGTCTGCAGTGATACATGAAGCGAGCCCCCAAAGGACGATGGAAATAAAGCGGACCCGAATAAACACGGAGTTCATACATTTTCTTACCTTTTTCCCCTCGCTTAACGAAATTGGACGGAGATAATGTTCGTATTTGTATCAGAAGTTGTCTTAAGTAAGTTGTCGTTGATCTAGAAGCTTAAGCTCCCGGTTTAAACACAGATGTTCGGGAACTACGCTGAAGATATGCGGGATTCGTTGCACGAGTTTGGTATAGTAACTCTAATCGCTACCTATAACCTTATAAAATGTAATTTCCGTTTTAAAAACGTCCTAATTTAGACTTAATTGAAACACTCAACAACATGTAAAAGACATTAAACTGTAAAATATCTGCTAAGTACTTAAACTTATTAAAGCAATAAGTTTTTGCCGAGGAAAAGTGTTTTAAGAAGAAGCACGTGTCGCTGCCAAAATTTTAAAAGAATTTGGGAATTTCCGTAACATAAATCTTCGTAGCGTCTAATTACATGGATCCAGCTCTCTCCGCTCTTTTCTGGGCAAACTTATGGCAGCCATGCGTCATGACGTTTTTATGAAAAAATAGCGGCGCATCCCTAAAACCCTCTATTAGAATTATGAAATAGGTTACTCGAAAATCTTATACGTATTAGATTAATTTTTCAAGAGACGTGAGCTTATAAGAATAGAGCGATGAAGTGAAGAGATATTGGTTCAATTTAATCTTTTATCCAGTCTAAATCCTTTTACATTTAGCAAAGCTGTGCAGTTATTGCTAGCGTTATGGTTGAAAGAATACAGTCCGTCACATACAGTTTATATTAGCTTTGGTACACGGGGGCTGCGCAGCGAAGCGGCTCACTTGAACACAGACTGTGTGTTCAACTCTAGAGCTCTCATACTTGGAGAAAAATAAACTGGGCAAATAATAGCCGCCAACTTCAACGTAGAAAAATTATTTCGAGTGCAAAGTTGCGAATAGAATTTCAGTTAACAAAAATTAATAGATGCAGCTCTCTATACGATAAACTTTACTCTCTGCACGGCTGAAACAAAGCTTTTCAGTCAGTGTTTTAATGAAGTTAACTGAATTTTTTGTTATGGTAGCCTCTGAAATTTTAACGGAGAATTTTCGGGTTATATCAAAAAAAAATTGCATAAATATACAATCCAATTTACATTAATTTATCCGTGAGTTAAAATTAAGTAGGTATCGCATTAATATAAAAAATAAGTAAGTAGTTAGGTTAGGTATCTAAAAAAATTGGTTATTAAAGAGATTATTAGCGAGTTCATTTCATTATAGATGACAAAATAAATACGATTTAGCTCTTCATATTTTAATTAACAAAAAAATATTTTCCTCCTTTAGCATTTGTGGTATCCGCGGTTGTCTGTAACCGCAGTCGATATTGAAACTGAAACTTTAATGCGGGATTCTGCTTTAGGTACCTACTTCAAAATACTCGAAATTAATTTAAATAGAGGCCGTACAGTTAGCAACAGAAATGCCTTTAATTTTTCGCCTTTAATTTCTATTTTGAATCGCTCATTGCGTTCTGAGTAGTAATACTTAAAGCTCACTGATTTAATTTTCACGAGTAGCTACTTGTGGCTGGGTTCCCGGTAGCAAGTTATTATAGATTGCTTGCTCTTTTGAGTCCATTTAATATCATAGACAAAAGAATTTTGAAACTAGCTTGATTGGTTCGAAAGTCACTCGAATATTATATGAGTTTTATGTAAATGTAGTTGATATATCAGGGTTTTGTATCATTTTATAGTTCATTTTGCAAACTAACATGAACGTTCTGCCGCACACATCACATTACAACGTCGCATGTTAGCGAAACACGTCTTCACAAATGTAGCCTTTTCGCCCGCGTGTGAGAGAACGCCAGCTCATTCATTCACTTACAAAAGCAGATTCAGAAATAGAAACAATAGTTTTAAAACACTGGCTGGAAGACATATTTGACAAAGTTTTGAGCGCGGGCGCGGTGCGTTAGTCAGCGAATGGCACCGACACGCCACGCGGTCTGACGTCATACGGAGCGCAAAACGACTCGCGTCTTTGACTGAGCTCCCTTTTCTCACGTTACCGTGTGATGATTGTACAGTTTCCAATCTGAATTCAAAAGTATGAACATGCAACGAAACGAATAGAATCAAAAAATCAAAGTAGTGTTATATTATGTAAGCAGAAATGCGAGCAATCCTGCACAATTCCAATAACATTGCCAACATGAAAGTTTACTTTCGTTCAATTCTCTTTGAGTTATGTAAAGTTTGGAAATGCTTTTTATGTTAAGATCAATATTGTCGTAATCGTTATGGGTAGGTATTGGCATGATTTAAAAACAGGAATTTAAATACATTTGTTACCAATTAAAAATGACGTAGGTACCTAATCAAAATATTATAAAACAGAAAGCGATAAGGCCGCCTATTGTATGTTTTGTATTCATAATCGTATTTTTTTGTTATGTATTTTCTGGTGTACAATAAAGTATAATATAAATAAATAAATTATAAGTAAGTATTAGTTTTATATTCCACTTGACTAACTACTTACTTACCTCCTTATTTGATCAATTACCTAAAAGTATTATTTGTTCTAAAATAATTACACATCACAATAAATTTTATTCACTGAACCGTTAACGTAATAAAATGTTTATTCATGCAAAGCGTCCTATTAATTCTTTAGTGAATAGAATTCGTTAGCAACGAATGCAAGGTAACATTGCGATTGGCCTATGCAAGTACGGCGGGCCACTTGACCCACCACAACCAGCACTACTTGCACTACCGTACGTGATTGGCTCTGTTAGCAGTATAAGTTCACGGGAGCTTTAAAGCACACACTCTTTTGTCACAAGAATGTATAAATATTTTTCGTAAACTTTGGAAATGGAAAAGCGGTTTTCAAGTCGCCTTTACTGCCAGTATAAGAATTCAGCTTTTGCTGTTCGAAGCAAAACAAATGTTCGGAACACATTTTTCTTAGTTGTATTGTGGTGTTCCTGTATAATTGTAGGAAATATTGACAACGGATTTAAAGAAATTTTAAAGGCTTGGAAGTTTATTAAATAGGTATTGGTACCTACCTAATATACCTATGTGTCCCTTATTTCTGTTTTATATTGTGACTATACTTATCTAGGTAATTCTTCTGTCATACAAAATTAAATAAATCCCACAAATATTAATTAAATATAGCGTTACATCATCCGTGATACAACATAAAAATTCCCCCTCCCTCCAATCTTTAACTACAAAGCCCAAAAAGCGGTCAAACATCCAATATGAAGGGAATAAATTTATCTCTCGAGAAAACGGTTGAATAAGAAACCCGAAAGCATTCGAAGCGTCAGTTACAATAACTATTGTCACATTCAATCAAACCATTCAAACAATGTGTGCCCTCGACAAAATAAAACGCGGGGAAGTTGGTACGTAACAATTCCCGGGATCCATACAGTAAAAACAGTGGGATCTCATCCAATTTTGCATTCAATCTACGACCACGAGAATTGCTTCCTCCGAGATGACCCGCCACTTCCACTCGCCGTAAAGCGATGACCTAATCCGGTTTATTTGATTTGGGTTCCTGACTTCAGCCTTCTTTACCAATTTGTAAGAATAATGTCAGATATGGGAACTCACAGACACTTTGTATTAATTCAAGCGATTAAGTAAAGCGTGCTCCAAGTACCCGCAAGCATGCTATTCTGCACCCGCGTCAGCCATAGAGTTCCTAACTCCTAGAGAGACTCAAAGAATTAAACTTTTCACCAGCGTCTGTCGTCTATTTGTCGTAGTCTCACGGGCTTACTTTTTTATTTTGTTTTGTGATCTTTACAATGATTTTGCATCCCGACGACAAACTTGAATTAAATACGTGACTTTAGAAGTGCTGACAAAATATCAAAGAGAAATTTTGCAAGTCAGAGTTTAAAGTCTCAATCTGATCCACGATGCTACTGAAACGCCGCGCCGTGTGCCTGACACGAGTTGCTTTGATTCGAAGAATTTTACGTCTCGCTGAATTAACTGTGAAATTCAGCTACAAAGAACAATGAAAGCTTCAATTTGAGAATCTTAATTAGCACGTTTAAATTGCCTTGGGTGAAGCGACAGAAACTTCAAAACTACATAGACGTGTTAAAGGATTCTGGTTTTAAAACGGCGAGCGCCAACGACAGCCATTAATTCACAAGTGAAATAAAGAAGTTATCAAGAGTCGCGGGGGTAGGAGTAAACAAGGCCTGTTGTGGGTCATGTGATTAATTTCAGCGAACACTTTCCGGCCACAAATGGCTTGTCAGAAAGTTTATTGCAGTAAAAAGCTTGAGTTTGTACGCGGAGAATGACGCGAGGCTTTACACTAATGGCCCTTGAAGTTTCACCCATTAAAACCGAGTTTTTTTACCGAGCATTTGGGTATCTATGAAATGTGATATTATGCCGCAGATGTTATAAATTTTACTCATAAACTTCTTACATAATGATTTACATTTTAGCTCGCACGACATCTTCTGTACGTTGTGACTTGCGTTATCTTTGCGAATGATCTAGCTTTTGAATTCATCTGAATCCAAAATGGACTTAATGAAGAAGCGTTTTCAGGTCACTTTATAGAGGGGACTAATTTGCATATTATCGGGGTGTGGACAGAAGGTCGCGTGTCAGTGAGGTCGAATTACCATAAGAATGGGCCAACGAGGTGAACGTTTTGTTAAGGCTCCAAGCAATGTCCCATTGTGACACAAGTTTTCTTAACAATTACGCGAAGAAAAGGTCCGCTCTAATTGGGACGATTCTCTTAACACGGAATTGGAGCAAACCTTCAGAGGCTAATGTTTACAAAGTATATATCTAGTTTCATTTCCAGTTACATTAACCTGGTTTAAAGTTTCCCAGATATAAAATAAAATTATCACATAAAAAATTATTGTTATGCTTAAGTAACGTACTTACACTACACAACATGATAGTGTGTGTATATTCAACATAAAAGCCAGTTGCATGTTTTCTTAATTAAATAGAACGAACCAATTATCAAATGACCAAAAGAAAACAAATGAATAGTCGTTTCGCTTGTTTTCTTCATTTATTTCTATTAGGTGTGTACTATCAGTATTGTCCTTCATTGTCGCGGTGTCACCAGACAGCCAGGTTTATAGTCGCATGCCTCGAGGCAGTTTCCTACCATCAGAAATTTAGGGTCCATAAAATTGATGAACAGTTTCTTAATAGCGTCGACAGACTTCTTACGATTTTTAATTCCAGATTTCTTGAAATATACACGAATATAGTATAAACAGTGAATGAGGTCACACTGGCGTTATTTGGTTTCAGAAAATCAATTTAGTCAAAAACCATTTTTGCTTGGGTCGTCTAAGTGTGTTACGAACAATATTTGCAGCCGAGACGCTATATTCGGAGCTACGAGTGGTGCTGTCGGCATTATTGGAGTTTGCGGTACCACCTAAAGGCGAAAGAAACGAATAGATAGCTTCGTCGACACTAAAATAATAATATATTTTAAGAGTCCGCTATTTCGTTTAGTATCGACACAAACTTAATTAAAATTAAGCTGATTTTGATGAAATTAAGGGTAAAAGCCCTTAAAGGTATATATATTACATCGATACACAGAACGAGCTCATTGGTATTGATCGTCATAATACGGGCTGATATAATTAGCCAAAAACAATTTATTTTACGAACAGAACTACAATCTAAACAGAACTTATGCGCGATTCAGCCATTTTCTCATTTTGCATAGTTTTTGTTTACGTTTTCGTCCTACTTCAGAAGCTTACCCTACATTTTATCAACAGTTTACGAGTACCTATCAATGACTTATGAATACTGATAATTCCGCGTCCTTGTCTTCGCGTGACGCTTTCTGTCGCGTTATCGCCGCTCTTAGATCGCTCAACGGGTAAATTTACTGGAGTAGACTTCGTAACGGAGGTGTTTTATCATCGCAGTGCTTGAATATGCAAGCGAGGAACTAATATAGTACCCTAATGGCATTAATTTTAGCCGATATGGTGAGTTCTTGTCCTGGTCGCCGGTCGAGGAGACTTTTGGGGAAGAAAGGTGATGCGTTTTGAGCTGTAGGTTTCTGGGTCAATCTTTGTTTGCCTAACACAATATTCTAAAATAATCACATAAAATACAACGCTTAATGTAATGCTGCTGGGAAGTTTGTTGCGCCACTTCACTTTCCCAGCTAAACCGAACCGGTAGGTACCCGGTAATCGGTGGTGAAGGGCGGGCGTTTCAGGGGACTGTCGTATGTAATTTTGACATTCGAAAAGTGCTGATTTTCGGCCTTATTTGAATAAAGACTTTTGATTTTTATTTAAGCAAAATTTTATTTCTACTTCTGTTCTTGAGCACTGATTTGAATGTAACTCCTGTTCAGTTAGATATCAGCTATTAGAACAATTTGATTCCAATAGATCTAACTGATATAATACTTACCTACATCTTCAGTACCGTTATACAATTTATTTTCAGTTTCTGATTACTAAACCTACCTAACTAAAAGCAAACACAATGATTATTAAGCCATTAATTCGTCAATCAGTACTGTAGTCATTACACCACAAAAGATACAAAGTAAAACTGTTTTATTTATCATTGTTTCGTAATGGAGGCGATACTTAATCGTGGAAAGCTCAACTACTATAGTAGATATACCTACACAAAGTGAGTCACGCGATTGCCTTTAGATACCTATATTATGAAGGTAGGCACATCATTGTCTCCCATCGAGGCCTAGTTCGTTGGAATTTTGTTCAATATCCATGGTATCAACCCTGAAAGGTCCACTGTTTAATGATGACCTAGGAGTTCAGTAATCAGTACCTACAGGAGATTTTCTTTTTCTTATTTTTCATTTTCTTTTTTACTTTGTGACTATAATATGATTATTTTTAGTATACAAAAGAATATTGGCGACCATTCTCTTGATTTCATTTCTTGAGGGTCGTCACCCTGTGTAAATTACTTAGCCGCACAAAATCAACTATTTACGTAACCATCTCTTGTAAGGTTGCGTAATACTGTTATTGTACCAAATCAAAAGCAGAACAATTTCGGTGACTCATTATGAGCGACGTAACTGCATCGTTGGTTGTAGTTGCAAGCACGACTGCTGAGTGGGGGTCCTGGGTTTAAAACCCAGGTCGGGCTAAGTGTTATTGGGTTTTTCCATAAGGGACTTCTTAGTAACAGCCCGGAGTATGGAAGTTGGCCGTGTGATACCCCCGTGCCTCAGAAAGCACGTTGAGCCGTTGGTCCTGCGATTGACCTCTCTCCGGTCGTGACGGATTGCCGTCCCATCGGACTTTGAGATAGAGGGAAGAGAGCACCTGTGTCTGCACATACACTTTTGTACTATAATATCTCCTGCGGCGAAGGTTTAGGCGTTTCCAAAATACACTCTGGAGAACTACATAATGAGCGACGCACCTTGCGCAAATAACGCTGCGTTACGCTACTTTACGCTAGATTTGGTACGCCCTAAAGGCATATTTTACGTCACTCCGGAAGACCACAGGTGACTTACCATAACTACCATCTTCGTCAGTAAACTCATGGTACTTTACGAACAAGGTACGTTCAATATAAACTTTCAAAATACCGAAGCGGAGCCAGTGTAAAATCAAAGACGTGCAGTGTGAACAAGGAAAACATTTTACTCACATAGTGCCGTTGTCTCGCACCAACTTGCCGAAGGAGATATCTGTGTACAAAATTATGCAATACAAATGTGTAACGTATCTCTCACACTTTGCAGACTCTGTTTACATGCAAGGTCTTACTAAACTGATGACTGATCCTTTTTTTAATATTTGACGATTTGGAGAAAATAATCTCCTTGAAAGGGTCGTGAAAGGTACGAAATCATTAACTAGGTATGCGGACAAAGTCGTAAGATCACGTTGGTACCGCATATTTGAAATGAAAATGTTCCAAATCCTAAAATACAATTTGTCTAAGCGATGAAATGCTTGAGTGAAATTCTCATTTATTTTTCTATTTTATAAAAATAGTTCAATCATAGCGAAATTTCTAGAAATTTAAGAAAGTAGATAGAGTGAAGTACCTTTATAACTTTAATCAAAATAATATTTATTAAGAATCTAAAGAGAAATTAAAAATAAGAATCGGGGAATTTTGCAGATGTTTAGGCGACCAATACAAATAAATGATTACTGCAATTTATATTCGGAACACCCACTACCCTACAATACCCCCACATCTAATTAATTCCTTTAGTAAAGACCCATCTGACTTACGATTAAAAGCTACGTTTAGTTCTCAGTATCCTAAATCCAAATCCAATATTTCCTATTTATTTTGAGATTATTATTAACAAAGTCTTAACTTTATCAAGCCCACGCAGCCACAAGAAATAACATAATTATCGTGTGAAAACAAACCACAAACACAAGCAGCTTATATAAATACAATCGCAGTCGTAGTACCTAATTATATTCAAAGGAAAATCGCACCAAAACATATAGACCCACTCACTTCTATCGGGGGTAAAAAGTGCTCAAGGATTCAATGGTGCGAAATAGCGGGCGGCGCGGTTGGCGCAGTAAGCGTTATTAAAATTTGCCTACAGTAGCACAACGAGTGCCAACCGACGAATGAGAAAGAAAGTCGAAATTAGCCAATTTTATGAGGTTGCAGACTCGTCAACTTGTGCCTTTGAACATTTTCAAACTTAATTTTCGTTTAAGCCGAACGATTTACCCGATCCGAATCCCATGTTCTGTACATGACTGTAATATTAATTAAAACGCTGTGTGTATTAAGCTTCACTCTTTAATGAGAAGCTTAATGTTCAATTAGTATGCATATTTAACATGGTAGCCTAAGCGAAAATTTCAGAATATTATTGCATATACCGAGTCTATCCCGTAGTGTACGTTAGCTTGCCATATCCTCGTGGGGCAAAGAAAGGGTTAATACGTTCTGGTGGACCGCGTTGTTAACCCGTATGACCGCCATTCCGCCCAAGGCTGCGTCCGAAGGAAAATAAAAAGGTTATCGAAATAATTTTTGATGTCCGCCAATTGTCATTTACTACTGCGGGGCAACACTGAAAATGATAGGGTGGCCCAGAACACTCGCTAAGCGGCCAACTTCAATTATATTTCGTTTAGAGTTTGTGTAATAAAGCCAACCAACCAACTGTTTTTACGACCGCATACAATATTGTAAATACATCTTTCCAACTAGGTATAAACCAAATTGAAACTTATTGTTTTAGAAGGATGCGCAGGAATTTTTCGTTAATGGTTGCCATATTTTAGTTAATGGTTTTAGTTAGTAAGGTTATTATATTCTAATTAGTTTGTTAGTTAATTTAGAATAAGAAGTTTATCCAGTGTATCTATTTTATTAAAAACACAATAAAAGATTACCTTTTAGAATAAACTGATGTAGGTAACATAATATTTGCTCAGGAACCCATAATTCGATTATATAAAATAAAAGAACGGTCCCGCATATTTTTTATTTAATTAAGAAGCCCGACAGAAAACGTTTTATGTTTTATTTTTCTAGTTACCTGAAAGCATAATTTTATTTTTCCATTACCGCTGTCTTCTTAATTGCCGTTATTAAAAGATATTGAGTCAAAATGATGTTAAAGCTTTATTTAAAGCATGAATATTACTAATGGATCACTAATTACAGATACCAGTAGTAATGTACTCTAAAATGCTTTTTGTTAACGTTCTAGGTTTAATTATATTGTCCTGTAACTATTCTCACTCACACACATATTAATTTAAATCTGGAATGATACATGGAAAGAGTTTAAAAAAGAATAAATTATTTAAATTGTAAAGTTCGTCCGTATTTTAGAAAATGTTAACCCTTACAATGACGCAGCTTTCCGGCTACGGAATATCTTTTTAAAATTTAACGTCCACAGTTGGGACTTCTATTTCCTAAAATTAGCATAAGAAAAATTAAATTTAGAAATGATGGTACTGAATTGAAAACGTGGCTTCATCTTGTACTTATGTACTACGTACTTTCTTCCTTAAGAAGATAGGAAAATCATGATTTAGTGTCTCAAGCACATATTTGCCTAACAATCGTATAATGAGCAAAATAATAAATCTTATTTGAACTGTTCAAAGTAGAACATAAATCGCTTACAAGAGCTTAAGTCGAGACAGGCAGTATTGTAGTAATGGACGCAATATGAGAGACGAGTATTGTACGTGTTTCGGTAAATAGGCGAAGGCATACAATCGGTAGTTAGTTAGCAACCCCTCATGGAACAATCTCGACATGAACGACTATATCGCGGAGTGGCCGTCCCAGTGATTTGTACACTGTTTCCTATTTATTCATGCAGGTTCTAGAGACGATTACCTACTCCCGCGGCTCATGAATAAATTTGAATAATTTCCCGCTGAGGTGTAAATGATGCAAGTTTTTGCATTTAAAACTGTTATTAATCACTTTACTTTTTCTGTTGACAAATTGCGGAGTCGTTGTGTTCGTAGTGCTAGTATTAACATTTTTTAAATCCTTAAGAAATGTTGTTTTAAAACAAATGATTGTGGCTGGAGCGGTTGATAAATGTTAGCTACCACGATCGCCATAATAAACGTCACAGTACAATGTATAACTTACTTGTAGTGTTACGACACGCCATTCGTAAAATGCAAATATGAAACTGCATACAAAAAGCAACAATTCGAAATGCTCTAATAAAATTATGAACGATTGGCTTGTAAAATATAAATGCTAGATATTTTTTGTGGGTATGGATATTGTAACTGCATTTTTCAGTTTGCAAGCCTTTACTTCTATTGTATAATTTATAAGTAAATAATTTATAATAACGTAGTCATGTCGTTCTTTATTCATTGTTTTATTTGTTGTTCTTTGTTCTTTATTGTTTTTTTTTTTATTTTCTTGAGCTTTGCAAAACTATATATTTTCCTTAGGTTGGTAAGTACCTTCTCGTTTCACACTTTTACCAACTCATTGCAAATGGGAAAAAATTATACAAACTCAAACTCAAACTCAAAGCATTTATTTCAATTAAACCATTTACAGGCACTTTTGAATTGTCAAAAAGTCGGTCAGTCAGAAAATATGAAGCTAGTTGCCCTTTCCAAAGCGTAGGTACCTATGGAGAAGAACGGGCAAGAAACTCCATGGACACTCTTTTAAATTATAGTTTTACAAAAATATTAGTTACATCAATAATGTGAATTTATAATTACATATATGTGAGAACGATGTAAAAAAGACGTACGCGTTAAAAGTGTCCAGAGTACAGATTTTATGATTTATCGCGTAGCTCGCAAAGCCCTTACAAACAGACTTATGTGTCAGTCTAGTGTCAGTTCAACTAACAACAGAACAATGGACAACGAATTGAGGAATAACCTTGAACAGAAAAAGCTTGCGTCAAAAGGGACACAGCCCACTCCTAATCCCAACTATATAAGTACTTCCCTGGAGACACAGAACATTTTATTTTCTCTCGCCAATCACATTTCAGCAGTATCGAAATACGTGAAATCTATGAGAATGAAGCAACCAATAAAATACTGTTAATTACCTTTTTAAAGGCTTGGGTATAATGGATCGCTCCGTTTCGAATTTCATTTAAAATTTGGGTGAAATTGGGAAGGACCAAATCTCGGATTATAGTTCTAAATTGGAATCGGATCCAATACATGTGGATGTTCGGCCCTTATCACATTAGAGTAACTGTCGTCATGGCGATACTTGCGTTTACCCTACACCTCTGCTTATTTTCTTTTATCTTTCTAAAATCTATTTTGAGAACTGAAGGTTTAGCCAATTTAAATAGAAGGAAGTTTTTGTGTTTTTCTTGTACAGACGCCAGCACATCAAGCTATCCGAAACTGTAAAATTTTCCCAATCACCCTTAAACCTTATACTGTAGCGATAAAGTTGAAAATCTATTGAAGAAATTTGACAGACTGTAGTAGCTTGATGTGCTGGCGTCTGTACCTATTTAGACATGTCAGGATGACCATTGTGTTTTTTTTAAACTCATCGCTCTACCTATATTTATGTTGGTATTTTCGAAATAATGTAAAAAAAGAAAATATAGAATTAGTATGTACTGTTGATGTAAAGCGATAAAGCCAACAAGGCAAAAAAATACATTTTTACCATTGCCACTTGAAAAATGGCATTAAGCTCGTGATTCTACTATAGAATCCTTCTCTGCTCTCGGGATCCAACTTCGTACCTCGAACTAAATTCCCTTTTTATTCACTTGTTGTATAATCTACTATTATTGCGATTGTAACAACTGTGTGTGTCATTTCCCAACTTCAAATTAGTTTCCTATTTACTTGTTATTTAGTAGAAAAACAATTATCATTTCGGTGCACCGTACAGCAGTTGACTGGTAAGCGTGTTGCAAGATTGATCGCTACCCTGTGACGTCACTACTTCACCCACGCTAATCACCCAAACGTCCACAACCACATGAAGTAACTGTAACCGGAAATAATTATACGTACAGGTGTACGTGTAATTACTACCCAATTTTAGATAATTTATCTTACAGACACATTCTACAGGTATTTTTAATCTTCAACTATTGATCAGTGGTTTCCATGTATAGAGTCAGGGAATTGTTAATGGTTTTGATCACAAACCTAAAGTTCCACACGGCAAATATATATGCACTGTGCAATCTGACGGTTGAAGTTCACTTATTACGTATTCTAGCTTCTGCCCGTGACTTCGTCCACGTGGAATGTCTTGTTCCTCGACCTACCCCGTCGCATCGTATCATTCGCATCGCCCGTCTGCGCTAATACTTCATTTACGCTTAGAGTTCTTTCAGAATTTTTTATTTTTGCTCGGCAAATAATCTTGTTCCTATCGTGATGTTAAATAACCTGTAGCGGTATCTGCAACGCCACATGCGAACAGCGCGTCTTACTGACGTGACGCAAAATCCTGCATCTCGCAAGCAGAGTTTACCGCGCAACTAGCATAGATACAACTGCCCGTCATGAATCATCGGACAGTTGCCTGCCAGACACAACACCCGTCTGGTCGAAGAATCCTCCCTTTTCTATGGAGGTTGAGTGAACTTTACACCTGTTCCTCACACCTCTAAAAGCCTATAGCCTTCCTGAAGATTATTCAAATCCATCTGGTGGTTCCAGGGATAAGCGCGTTCAAACAAACAATCAAACTCTTTAGCTTTGTTATTAGTATTATAATTATGGTAAAGTGGGGCTACCTTGACGGGACGGCAGTAGGGTGTGATTGTGGACCTATGTCACAAACCATGCTCCACCTCTTATTCTACCCTCTGTGTCCCAAAACATGCAGTCAAAGTGACCTCTGCGTTGCCACAGACAACGCAGTAGAAGTGGCAAAGTTTTGGGAAAACTTGATTTAAATAAAATACAGTAGCACTGCGAGCGACACGAAGAAGAAGTATCTAAATAAATAAAGATTTGCCACAGAATATATATTTATATTAGGCATGTAAGTATACACACCGCAAAGAGACACAAAAACGATTGCTTGGATAAAGAGCGATAACCACAGCTTTTAAGATATATTTCTTCTCAACAACACCCAAGAGAGCTACAATGACAGGTTTTATTCGAACAGCACGCAGCTTTTATCAACCAAGTTAAATTAAAACACATTAGCACGCTAAAGGCAATTGCCTCCGGTTTAGTTCTAACTCATGACCGCGGCTTCGCTCGCTTGGATATCGGAAAATATCCCACGGGAATATAGTACCGGGATGAAAAGTACCCTACGTGTTAATCTAGGTTATAAACTATCTGTGTGCGAAATGTCTTCCAAATCCGTTCAGCCGTTTGCCAGTCCGGAATATAGATCCAGACAAACGGACAATAATTCTTCGTTACTATTTTATTATATAAACTCCCTCTCACTGAGAGGAGGCCTGTGTCCCAGCAGTGGGAACATTATAGGCTGATGATGATGATGATGATGATGACTATTTTATTATATATACTAGATGTGCCCGCGACTTCGTTCGCGTGCATGTTGTAAAAACTAATTAGATTTCATGGGTTTTAATGTCTTTGCGCGAAACACTGATTCTTTTTCTAAAATATAAGTTACTCTTTGTAACATCAGCATCTGCCAGTGAAAGTCCCGTCAAGATCAGTCAAGCCGTTTCGGAGATTAGCCGGAGCAAATAGACAGACAGTGACTCGGAAAGCACGTTAAGTCGTTATTCCTGACTGTCATTCGTGGATTTTTGACCGTCGTTACAGGTCGTCAGTAGCCCAAAAGTCTGACAACCAGTCTTACCAAGGGGTACCGTATTATCCAGTTACTGGGTTGTGGAGGTCAGATATGCAGTCGCTCTATGTAAAATACTGGTATTCAGCCGCATCCGGTTAAACTGGAAGCAGACCCTAACATATTGGGGAAAAGGCAAGGCAGATGATGAAACAGACAGACAGACAAAAAATTAAAGAAATGTATTTTTGTTATAATTACCTTATATACTTTCATATGCATTTAGTAAAAACCTGTTATTTTTAAATTACAAACAAACACTTCAAAATTTATTTGTGTAGATTCTAATTATAATCTCTGCCTACTCCCTAGACACCAACACTTTAGTTCATTGTAATCCCAATCTATGCAAATCAATAATTTATACACAATCGCTTCGCTGTTGTAGTTAAAAGCAATCATAATACGATTTAAACGTGTTTTCGTATGCGTAAAGCGTGCCGTGATGTGGATATTCGATATTTCGCTGATAGCGGCGCGGCGGTTGACAATGAGAGATGAATTTATAGTGGCAGGTAATGCTTGCTCAACGTCATCCTTTCACGAGCCAGACTTTGTTGGTGAATTTCGTTGATTGCCCCATTTAATCGCGCTGATTCACTTAGCTTTTTGTCCATCAAGTTTTCCTCGAAATTCTAATACTGTAAGTTTTGACGTTCGAAAGTGCCTTTAATGTGCTTATTTGAAATAAATGATTTGACTTTGACTTTGAATATATTTTAGTTTTAACCCAACCAAAGGTGACTTTCGCGTACCCTTTTTATTGACTTCTGACTTAAATTAATGGCTCTGATTAATCATAATTTTGAGCCATTAATTTCAATGGCATCTTGATCATTTATTGGGTCATGCAACCACAATTACGCGCAAAACTTCTATAAAATTAAGTGAGCTTTAATTTTAATAAACAAAACATAACTACTACATTAACATCGATCAGGTTTCAGTCATAAAGAATACAGTGATTTTTCGCTACCTCATTAATAATAAATTAAACATATAACAGCAGTCCGTTGGTGCGTAAAGCAGTAACATGCATACAGTGAATGGACACGCGACACTCCACCGGACAGAACATGTCACGACTGGATTTATGGACACCACTTACTTGCACGTCATATGCTACTGCACCATTATCGAAAAAGTGATTTCAAACAGTTCTACGGCAATTATTATTATCCTCGGTCCTGTTACACCAGCACGACACGCACGTACGACAAACGTTCCTTGTCTTTTTAATGAAAGTTCAGTCGCTAGCGTCCCACAGGATTAGTTCATTTGGACATGGAGTAAATTTACTCAGGCCAATCTAATATGGTTACACGCACGAGATAGCTGTGATCTTATTTAATCTATGGCTTTAATTTCGACCTGGGACCTACGATAATATCTGATAGAACAAGAAAAATAACTAATAAAACGCCTGGAATGGTTTCATTGTTTTCCTTCAAGAATTAATTTAGCGATGTTGAGTTTTCGACCCTTATCAATAGGGGATATTATAAGTAATTGCCCAATTGCCAGAACGTTTATAGGGTTTTAGTATCGTTAATGTCGGTAGTATATCTATGTGTGTTGTTAGGAACATCTGCTACAAGACTCCCAATAAGGACGGCCATATTGTTTATACGACAACATTTAGTTAGTTTCTGATCTGTCGCATAACAAATTATCATCTTCAAAGGCATCTAGATTTTTTTACCGTTACCTCAAACACAGTAAAAGTAAATATATAAAATGATTCCAATAATCTATTATAATCACATAAATCTTTTCAAAGAAAAACCTATTTGATAAAATAAATAACATCTACTTTGGTTTCGTTTAATCTACATTTCTATTGAGCTGTCCATTATAGCAATTGAAACAAGAGACGACTTTCAACGAGAAAATTATAAAACTTTCAGAACAAAATATTTAGGTAAACCTTTTTTTCTTAAACGATATTTAAAAAACGTGACAACATTTTCCCAAGTTTTATTTTATACAAAAACAGTTAATCTAAAGCTCAGTAAAAAGTGACTTTTAGTATCAATAACAGTTTTTTGTATCAAAAAGCAAGACCGAATATCGAGATAAAGACGTAACATTTGTGCTATCTTGGCACTGGATCACAAAGCAAGTAATTTTTGACATAGTATGAACAAAATGGGATATCATGTGCCCCAGAGGCCGGATGAGCGGAGATATTGAACTGGTCAAGCAAAACGAATAGGTTCGGGGAGCGGACCAAGTACCGCTATCGACAAAATCCACCTTCCGCTGAATTGAACCTTTCAAGTGTTTAATACATCAACGTTTATTGAGTTACGCTCGTATATCGGTAAGTAAATCGTGTATTATGATATTGGATTGCTGAAAATCATTCGGAAATGGAGTAGAATGTAATGATAGCAAACATTTCAGTTGTTGGCCATTGCAATAAAATCCTCTACCAAGCGTTTCTGATATTTGATTCAGGGAAACAATACAAATGATTTAAGCAATAAGTCCATAAAAAATAAAGGTTCATTCAGTGAGGTTTTGAAATACACAATAAAAAATTAACATCAGAAAAACGGGGTATGAATACATTTTCACACTGTTTTCATATTTAGAATTACACGATAATAATGATATCTGATATCACAATAAAAAATGGACAACAGAACAACGGGCTATGAATACATTTTCACATTGTTTTCATATTTAGAATTACACGATAATAATGATATCTGTTATCACAGTAAAAAATTGACAACAGAAAAACGGGCTATGAATACATTTTCACACTGTTTTCATATTTAGAATTACACGATAATAATGATATCTGATATCACAATAAAAAATGGACAACAGAACAACGGGCTATGAATACATTTTCACATTGTTTTCATATTTAGAATTACACGATAATAATGATATCTGTTATCACAATGAAAAATTGACAACAGAAAAACGGGCTATGAATACATTTTCACACTGTTTTCATATTTAGAATTACACGATAATAATGATATCTGATATCACAATAAAAAATTGACAACAGAACAACGGGCTATGAATACATTTTCACATTGTTTTCATATTTAGAATTACACGATAATAATGATATCTGTTATCACAATAAAAAATTGACAACAGAAAAACGGGCTATGTATACATTTTCACACTGTTTTCATATTTAGAATTACACAATTAATAATGATATCTGATATCACAATAAAAAATTGACAACAGAAAAATGGGCTATGAATACATTTTCACACTGTTTTCATATTATTTAGAATTACACGATAATGATGATAACTGATATCACAATAAAAAATTGACAACAGAACAACGGGCTATGAATACATTTTCACATTGTTTTCATATTTAGAATTACACGATAATATTGATATCTGTTATCACAATAAAAAATTGACAACAGAAAAACGGGCTATGAATACATTTTCACACTGTTTTCATATTTAGAATTAAGGCTCGTGCACACAGGCGCGACGCGACACGCGACACAAAGGCACCGCTCGTTGCGCAACTTGCGGTGCCTTTGTGTCGCGTGTCGCGTCGCGCCTGTGTGTACGAGCCTTTACACAATTAATAATGATATCTGATATCACAATAAAAAATTGACAACAGAAAAATGGGCTATGAATACATTTTCACACTGTTTTCATATTATTTAGAATTACACGATAATGATGATAACTGATATCACAATAAAAAATTGACAACAGAACAACGGGCTATGAATACATTTTCACATTGTTTTCATATTTAGAATTACACGATAATAATGATATCTGATATCACAACAAAAATTTGACAACAGAAAAATGGGCTATGAGTACATTTTCACACTGTTTTCATATTATTTAGAATTACACGATAATAATGATAACTGATATCACAATAAAAAATTGACAACAGAACAACGGGCTATGAATACATTTTCACATTGTTTTCATATTTAGAATTACACGATAATAATGATATCTGAAGGCCAATTCTCGTAATTTAAAACGTTCAAAATCTAGTCGCAATCTCGTCTCAGCGACAAACAAAATGTCAAAAGCTTGTCAAAATGTAGGGAAAATAGAGGAATTTTTTGACAGATTGAGACTGTGAACGTTCTTAAAATTACGGGAATTGCCCCTCTGATATCGTGAAACAAGACAAAACAATAAATGGCTGTCAGCTTTCTATATTATTATCACCATTCTATCTATTTATAAATTTTCAATTGAATTGTTGTTTGCAGAAATAAAAGCCGTAATTAAATTAATTATAAGCCGTAAACGGGTAATAATAAATAAATTAAAGTAAGTAGGTACTAAGTTTATTAAAAAAATAAATATATGTCGGAGTTGGTTGTCATTACAATTGTGGGTAATCAGTAACTTGTTATTTTCTTTGTGATTTTAGTATCAATTCTTGTCTATTAAATCGGAACATAGTTTATTGAGTACTCGGTGTACACACTAATTGATTTTGGCAACTTATTTCGATAATTGTGGCTAATGGTTTTGTTCAAAACGATTGATGACATGTTACTTTGATTTAGAATGATTTTACTTTGTAAGATTGCCATTGTTTATTTACGTCAATTATTCTTGTCTTATTTGATTGCTTTATAAAGTAAGTCTTATTAGATTTAGCACATTTTTAGTGTTTTGTATCTTGTAAACACGATGACGTACTTCCGTGCGTCATCGGACAGAGTTGTCGTGGAGGGATTGCAAGGTAGGGGCATCATCCTATAAAAGAGCGTGCAATCGGTTTTAGAGTCAGTCGATCTTCGGATTCGACTCAATAAAGAGCCCTGCTCCCGACAAAACTGTCGGTTTACTTGGTACAGCGCTGCTGTATATTTACATAGCTGTATAGGCTTGCTTATAGCGAGCGATACACTTTGTATTTGGGTGGCTTAGGCTGCTGTACGAACTGTAACCATAAAGGTTTGTTCGTTTATCTATATCGTTACTTATTACTATTTCTATTGTGTTTTTTAAAGTGTAATTGTCTTGTTTATCCCAATAAAATGGGGACTCCAAACCCTGACGATATACCTCTCGGCACTCCTGATCCTACATATATATAATATATACATTACATAATATGAGTCATCTCACTGTTATTTAGGTACTTTCTTTTTTAAGTTTGTAAGAAATAAAAGCTTCTTATTTATTTATTTTATTATAGGTAAGTAGGTACTTAACGAAACCGTGTTCTCTGGCGTAAACCCATCTGCAAGGCTGAGGTCCTGAATTCGATCTTCAGCTCACACAAAATTATTAAGGTTTTCAATCAGCTACCCGGAGTTTGGAATTCTGCCCGATAAACGACATTAGGTTTGCAGCTACTTACATAGGATTTAATACTGTGGCCTACAGATGATCAAATCTAATCTTAACCCCATGAAGAAGAAAGCATGATCTCTTAAGACCACATAAATGTTAGCCAACATTTATTTACATATTATACAGTACCCGGCGATAAATATTGCACATCGACCTTTGGAAAGAGACAATCGGCTAATTTCGGCTTCGTAGAGCATTATCTCTGTCGCACGAAATACAAACAGTCCGGTATCTATTAGGAGCTGTTAAAACAATTATGATTTGCTTCTTTGATAATTATTTTTATTCTTTGTATAAAATCGATAGGATCGAATAGGTCGATGTGCAATATTTATCGCCGGGTACTGTAACTATCACGAATAATGTTGAGTAGTGAATGAATTTGATTCGGAAATGCTCGATTGAAACCGAATGAGTGAGCGAGACAGATAATGACGCCGCGCATTGAGACGGAGATGCGTCGTTTAAACGAGTGCGAATGAAACAGATAGATGCCATACCAAGCAAATGGCTACGCTACCAGTCCGACACCAAGCAGTTAGTACGTTTCGCTCATTCGTCTACTGCGCACATTCGTATTCGTGTGTACTATCTGTCTCGCTCAGTCATGGCAAACATACCCACTATCCATCTCTCTGATCATTTTGCCTTAAAATTAAGAACCTACCTAGAGCTTATGCGAATCAAAAACATTTTAACTGAGATAGCAAAAATCGGGTTACTTGAGGTTTTATTTTTTTTACTCTTTTTTATTGTATGAAACTTACAAGTATTGTACCATTTTAGAATTCTGTTTAAATGCGCCAACTTTTAATGCCACTTGCCAAGGCACTCTAGTACATTTTTTTTAAAGGAGGGCCTGTCAAATTCGACGAATCTTGAAAATTTTAAATTCGTAGTTTAACAAATAGTCTCAATTCTCGGAAACTTGAGGCAATTGTGTCATTATTTTTTATTGGGATTCTAGAAATCTTATTTAGGATTACGTTTTCAAAGTTCAAATGAACAAAAAAAAAAGAATAACCACAATAACCGAAAAATAGTACAGTTTGATCAAATTTCTAGGTTTTTCTTAAAATGCCCATAATTTTCAAACTGCATGGGATAGATTTTTTTTCAGATTTTTCTCGTGATGATTATGATCAATCCGGTCACCCCGTTTCGGCTTGACGTTGAGTTCTGGGACACCCTGTATATGTAAATACTGGGTATGTATCTATTTCGGTCTTGGAACTGAATGGAAATAATTTCATATTTTATTATTATTGATATCAGGATTAATCATAAAGGAAACAAGCAACAAGGAAATATAATGACTGCGTCCTTGCACCAGTAAATCCAAATGCAACCAAAAAAATATAGTTTTGACTGTCTCGGTGGTTCAGTGGTCGTAATATGCGACTGCTGAACACGATGTTGTTGAGGTTTGATCCCCACATAGAACAAAAATTTGCAGATCACACAATGTATTGTCCTGAGTCTGTGTATAATTTGTGTCCGTTAATTTGATGTTTTGATTCCCGGTATGGGCACACACTCACACTAATATTATAAAGGCGAAAGGTTGTGAACCGCGGGGCGCAGCTAGTAATGACTAAATATTATGCGGCGGTTCTGGATTCGGGATTCCTGGTATGGCCACAATACATGCTTAACGTGGAGGTTCTGGTTTCGATTACCGAAGATTGTTATTTATTCTTTGACGTCGTTACTATTTAATAAAATAGTAAGAACGTCAAAGAAAGAAAATCGTTTTTTTAACTTTTCGCAGTAACCTGACAGTATTTTGTTTATTTAATACTTGTTTCTGCAGGTACACAAGAGGTACCAAATCTACTTATATAGTGTACTTAGCTATATATATTGGTTAGCAGTACACCCGCGGTTCTGACATCAGGATGGCGGGTGTACCTAATTTTTAAAATATCATTGTACGGGTGTAGGTACACAGATTTTCAAGAGAGGTACGTAAAGGTACACGGAAGGTACCAAATAATGACAATAAATTTAGGCCGATCTGAAAAGTACACCCGCGGTTCTGACGTACATGTATTAGGCACTTGGTAACGTGACTAAGGCGCGGATAGAACACGTTAAAGACTTGGTTCTGTGATAATTGTGACTAACGGAAAACGATGAAAGTTTGGAAATCATTTTAGAAAGTTTTCTTTAACTTTACGAAAAGGTAAATAAGGTAGGTATTATTTCTGTGTTTATCAGGTACTAGAGGCATAATCAGCCTATACTGTTCCCACTGCTGGGACGAAGGCCTCCTCTCAGTGAGAGGGAGTGGGCCGTAATCTAGCACTCAGGCCCAGTGCGAGTTGGTAGATGTCACATGTCTTCGAAGTTTTGGTTCTAGAAGATGCCGGTTTCCTCATGATGTTTTCCTTCGCTGTTTTGAGAGCAGTGGTGATAAAATAATAATACTAGAGGACAGGTAAGATATTCTTCCTATTGTGTTAACATGATCCAATTACAAGGATCTATAGGTGTCTCCTGAATAAGCTTATTTGCTTAACTGGAGCCCCCAATGACTTGTTGTTAGGTATGCACTTGTTAAAAATATTAACCCATTTTTCATTATGATTTCATTGATTATTTATGAAAACTTTTTACAATTTATTAAACAAAAACATTATTGCCCTCAATTCTTATTCATCGACGTGTGGCGACATGGTCAGAAAAGTTAATTGAAATGCCAGGTGTGATTGTGACAAACATCGTTCCTTCATTGTACATAGTACACTTATGTATGGTCAGTGTAAATATAATTATGCAGCTCAATCCTGGACAGCGGGAATATATCAGAGTATAGGTATGGTGTTGGGATCGGCCGGAGTTCCCATCACGTAGAATAATTAAACGCAAACAAACTGCCGTGTCCACGGGCGATCCAGATAGTTAAGTTTATTTTCGATATCTGCTGTGACCCGGAATCGATTTTATTTATTAGATTTTTGTAAGCGAACATCATGGAATGATTGTTTTACGATTGCATGACGATTTGCAGACAGATTACCTCAAACAAATTGCACTTTCAGAGGTTTTAGCCAGAATAATATTGGGATTGTCGATAGTGTAGTTTTAAAAAGTGTCCGTATTGATTGAGGATCCATGATTCATATTTAAATGCGGATGCTAACAAAATATAATATGGCTCCTAAATCCACAGCATCCTTAAAAATGAGGTATGGCTTTAAATCGAAACAACCAAAGTTTGTTTTGGGGCGGGTCGTACCTTTAACCAGTTGATCCTTTTCTTCGCTCTTCATAAACTTCTATAAGTTTGGTAGCTGCAGATGGGCTCACCAGCAATATTGTGAGTTGCCACACAAGCGGCTAGTTATCCATATATGACCTAGTCTAAAGTGCATCTCCGTTGGCACCATGTCACTTAATTAAATGAGCATTTGGCACTCAAGCTGCGATAGACGCGTTACCGTTATGGCTAACAGCACATTGTCACCACTTGCCGACGACCTCACCACTTATTAGATTTCACACTGGAACTGACATTAACTCTATATGAGCCTGACTGTACCAGTCTATGTATAAACTATTAAGGAAGTCTTTCGTCTATTTTACGTTAAACCATAAACTTTTGTAGTAACACTTCTCTAAGTTTGCATTTACTTTAACATTAATAGGTTTTAGTTTAAAAAATCCAGTATTTTTTAGCCGCCGCTGTCAATAGCCTCTACGAGGATTCTAAAAACCCTAGCGCAAAATGTATTCAACAGTAGTCCAGAATCATGTACTAAATCTATGGTAACAGGTTGCAACTCATAAAATAACAGGTTGCGCGTCGATGTCCCTACATCGACGCGCAACCTGTTATTTTATGAATCCTAGAGCATATATTTTAAACTTTTATCTAGGTATTTTAAAATAGTCTGAGAGAAGATATTTATAACTTCGTTACCACCATTATCGTTTATCTATCTCTATCTATTAAATGCCAGTCTGGTGTGAAAGTAGTTAGATTTTTTTTTAAATATTATTACTGTTTTCATAGTAAACACATACGTGTTTATATACGTTAAAAAAAACACGACCCAGCCTTTTTAAATAACTTTTAAACAAAATAATTAATATATACATATTAATTATTTTGTTTAAAAGTTATTTAAAAAGGCTGGGTCGTGACAATGCTGAAAGTCTTCTGCCATGGGCACGTTTCTGGATGACAGTGATGCGGACGTGTACTTCGACGCCTAAGTGTCCCTTTGTTTTTGTGTTTATTTGTGTAGTTAGTCATTTCATTTAGTACCTAGTGTAAATAGTTAGTTATCTATACATACAACAACGAGATTTAAAAGCATAATTTAGATCATTAAAACCCTCAAAATATAGGATTTTTGTTAATGGTTGTGTCAGGTTATCAGGTACCCATAGAGACGCCTTATATGATTCAAATATACGTTTAATAGGTACATTTTTGCTATGCAAGCTACTCACAATAATGTGAACAAGCCTGTAATTCTGCGCGGTAAATATTTAGGCTTAATCAGCAAGCACTCTCGAATGAAACTCCCAGCAAAAACTAGAGCTTAAATAAAAATAATATAGATATGAAAAGATCCTCACTTACAATTGCAGGTACTTCATTTTCTTACAATCTTAGTGTCGGAATGTTTTTCCGCTTCTCAATTATTTATGTGTACGCGGTTATTACGACGTAAAAAGCACAAGCTTCCCCAGATCATTAGGAGCAAGGAAAAACAGAAAATGAGAGAAACCTTTTGGGTGTTACGTTACGGAATACAACACTTAATTCGTGATTGAGGTACAGGTTTCTATGGCCCTTTCTGACTTTTGTAAAAACTTCCTTTGCAATCATTGTAGATAAGAACCTCTTTTCACAAAAAATACCTGCCCGCCACACATCTCAAGTTCAAACAGCGCGCCGCGATATTAAAATGGCTAAGCGCTCATTTAGAAACAGGTTCACCACGAGAATATTCAGAATCTAACCGAGTTTAAAAGCTACGCTATGAATTTTAAACTGAAAACTACATTGGATATGAGCAGAAAGGCGAGCGTTGTGTAAACAGTACGCTGCTTCCGCGAGTAATATATGAAAAAAGTGCCTCTGAAAGGATGCTGCACCGACAGTGGAAATAAAATATTCGTATATAAGGGCGGTGCTGAAAGTTTTAGGAATGTTTCATGAAATTTAGAATCCAAACGTACCTAATCATTGCGATGAGAAGAGTTGAGCTGTCGACTATATGCTCATACATGTGTAGCTCGAGGGACTCGCCACTGATAAGAAAACCCCCAAAGGCCCGTAGGACCTCTCAGACAAAGGACTTAGTTTGTTTTCGACAAAACACAAAAGAGAACCCTAAGCAAGCACAAACAACATGTAACGTTACAAATTACGTGGAGCAATTCCAATTTATCTTTGCAACTGAATCCATTACCTTAATTTCTCCTACATTGATACAATAAAAATAACAGAGATTTTCTTACAAATAAAAAATGGCGGCTCTTATGCTGAGTAATAATGTAAGGAAAATATTTGGATAGGTTTCCAGTTGTAGAATTACAGGTTCATACATTAATGTATTGAAACGGATATAATATTTTGCGGTCGGAATTTGTAAATACGGTTAAATATTCGTGGCGAAAATCATAACAATGGTCAGTTGTAGTTTAAAATATCGACCATTGGCGTGGAAGTGGAGGAACCGCACTGGCCGCCGTATCCTGGCTAAACTGTAACTCGAAACAAGCCAGCTGATGGTCCGTGTCTTTGCTAACAAACAATCGGCACTTACTACGACTAAAGTACCTACTGAACTAAAGCAAAACGGACTGCTCCAAATGTCTGTTGACAAATGTACCGCTATTCAGGAATGGAAATTCAGCATAACCTATTAATAACTATCGATCGCTTCTCTAATTATTCCTTTAGCTTGTTGCCGAATGAGTACAAAATTGTGCCGACATAAGCATCTAGAACCCGGTAAAGTACTGAACTGTAATTTGTAACCGAAATCAGCTTACAGTTCAGTACTTACAGAATTTGGTGTAGAACTGCAGGACTTAGTGAAGAGTTGAATAATTTCGTAGAGAATATGACTATTTGAGGGTAAATCAGGAAACGTGCAGCCAGGCATTGGGTTAAAGAGCAACAATGTTTCTCTCACTGATTAATCAGATGCGGAGGTTGGGCTATTAGTTAAGTTCCTCGCGGTTCCCTTAGAATTCGCGGCAGCTAGACAATGTTAGGAATGCGTGCTCGGTATATCGATATAAAGTTTTTTACCAGCTTTGTTACAGTTCATTACCGCGTAAAAGGTTTCGGGAAAAAGAGTGCTCTGTTTGATGCCCATTTTTTCAGAATACGTTTTTCATTTGATCGGCGTTGTAACGTTATTATTGGCGTAAAAATAAATTAAATTAACTGGCAACTGGCGTAAAGAATAATAAATAATGTTTAATAAATAATTTAAAAAGCATTTTGTATAGAGTGCCCGCGAGTTTAAATACCATTTTGATATTTATTACGACGAGAAGTTTCTGGATTGGCATTTTACCATAAAAAATAATACACCTTTACATTCATTCAAATATGAATTACGGTTAAATAAGATCTCCAAGTATTAACAGAGGCTACGTCCCCATTGCATAGAACATTCCGGTTGCATGATGCGAAGTGTTGCGTAATAAATATAACCTAATTATACCTTTTTGTGCTTTAAAAAACGACCCTCAGTAGCTATATCTGTTTACACAACAAGTTTTTAAATTTCCGGTAAGTACGTAATGTAATAATATAGAGAAAGCGTACGAAACACAATTACGACGAAATAAATGTGACATTTTACGCAGCCTTGTATAGCCGTGTTTTTTTGCAAAGTAAATAACGTTTTGTTGATGTTTATTCAAGAAGCTCGTTGTCAAATGTAATTAACGAATGGCATCGATATAAGGTTTGTTAATCTATTCCTCTTTTTGTTACTGAATACGTTTTCGAGGTTTTGTATATTAAAACAATTTATACGTTGTGAATAAATAATATACGTACAGAACTACACTGTAATCCAAAATATTGCACCATTTTGCAAAAAGACGTTCTGTACACGGAAATCAAATCCAAGTCTTTCCCAGACGATTGATAAGTGAAGTGGAAAGGAAGGAATTATTATTAAGTTTGATTCATCTCGTGTGGAATGCGTTCGGTAGCGCATGTGCACTGTAGCGACGAACTTAGCGCTTAGCGAGCAAAGCCGCGCGTAGCAAGCCTACAGTCGCGCCTCGACTCGCTACGCGGACGCACGTAGCACGCCTACGCCGCTACGGGCTACGAACTTCTACATAGTCGATCTCGCGTAGTATGCCGCGCAAACAGTGAAGTTTTTTTCGCTAACATACAATGTGTTTTGAATGATGTTGTTGGGAAAACTCTTGTTCTATATACACTTCGGACTTGTCTTCCATGTTGTGATTTGTTTTAAGGATTCCGTCGGTAAGTTACAAAATAATAATGATAAAAAAATCGAGGACAAAGTGGGACGTTAAAATAGTTGCTGATACTTACTTCAATTCTATTAGGTTCTAAAACAAAATATCAAACAAATGGCTAGTAAAAACAAAACCCTAAAACCTGCTTCATTATGAATAAAATACATCCACATAATGTGGGTTTCATTACGGCTAGCAAAGGTCTACGCTGGTTATATGAAAAACACTTTGTACTGTTATTAAAAGTACTTCGTCGTCAAATAACAAACAATACGAGTAAGGTCGGCAACAAAACTCCATCAACACTGTCATTCTTTCATGTTATTAAATTGTCTACAATTTTATTCAATAAACTGCTTTTTAGTTTTTCACATAATAGCAAGTACATAGTTCATATTCTAAAAATTGTACTTCTGCTGCAATTTTGAAAAAATATTTTGCTCAATATCTAAGATTAAAAATACCGAAGTGTTAATCGACTTTAGTTGCTGACTGTACATTACGGTAGTTACAGGTTAGTGTCAATAAAACGTCTGGCGACAAAGTGATCTTTACTTGTCGTGACTACAAGATATAAAAATAGTTTTTTTTTTAATATTCAGACCTTGTACGAAAGTAAATCTATAACGGATATCCCGTTATTCAAATGATTGTGATTAAGTGCCGTAGAGACTTATTAATAATTTAAATAAAAAAGTAATAAACGTTGGAAATAATTGAAAAATCGTTGTTGAGCAAAAAATACATTGTCATACATTTAGGCTGGGTGCAGACTTGTGTAAAATGTTATGTAAACAGTGATACCTAACTGAAATCAACTATGCATATAGTTTAGCGAACCTGCATAACTGGAATGTGTGATTTTATAATTAATCTGTATTCGTAATACCTCTCATTAAATTTCGATTTGATTTACCCATCATTGAACTATAAATTATTTTATACTAGCAGCGCCCCGCGGTTTTACCCGCGTAAGTTTTGAACCCATGAGAATATCGGGATAAAAAGTATCCTTCGTGTTAATCCAGGAAATGGTCTATCTATGTGCCAATTTTCATCCAAATCTGTTCAACGGTTTACGCGTGATTGAGTAACAAACATCCAAATATCTTCAAATACTTTCACATTTATAATATTAGTAGGATAGCAGGATTAATAATCAAAATATTTTCACTAGTAGGTTTCGCTATATCAAATTCCGGTTGCTAAAAACTGCGACAAATCCATATAGTTTCCTAATAAAACCTGAGAAACTCATGAGTCAGGAAGGTTTTCTTAGATTTTATTGCTGCACTTTCTATGGACGTAATCCCATGGGATTAAGTCCATAGAAAGTGCAGCAAGCGTACTCGTCGGTACTAAAAAAACTGCGGTCACCAATCCGACTGTCGCCGAGGTGATTTGGTCCATGTCTCCCTTTTGGCCATTTCTTTATAGCGGTACTATGTCGAAGATAACGTTTGCGGTACAGATGAATGGCGGGGGTGTTACCTTAGTAGCCCTTATAAAAACGTAATATTAGGTATTTCATCAACATTCGCTTGCCCTTATTCCAATTTATTTGGGGTCGGCACAACATATCAGCTTTTTCTTCCATACTTCTCTATTAGTCATCATCTTGGTAATACAGTACCCGGCGATAAATAATGCACATCGACCTTTGGAAAGAGACAATCGGCTAATTTCGGCTTCGTAGAGCGTTATCTCTGTCGCACGAAATACAAACAGTCCGGTATCTATTAGGAGCTGTTAAACCAATTATGATTTGCTTCTTTTGATAATTAATTTTATTCTTTGTATAAAATCGATAGAATCGAATAGGTCGATCGATGTGCAATATTTATCGCCGGGTACTGTATTTGTTTACCAAATACGAGATAGATATACCTATGCGTTTAATATTATGTAGATAGTTCACAATGAACGACGAACGATAAAACCAAACAAAACAACAATTATGTTAGTGGTAAAAACAATTATTATTCCACACTGAATTTCGAAATAAAATTAATACCGCACTAACTTTTTAATGTAATATGAACAAAATTCTCTCTTCTGCAGTATTGACGTTATTAACATTGAGTCACATGATACAAGCGACATTTAGTTTGTGGCTCACCGAATTTGGCTAAATTGTATTGTTGATTTTTGAGTAATAAACTTTATTATTATTATTTTTAAAATATCTTTCTTTAATAAATATATCTCGCGACCCTCGGGTCCCGGACCTTTAGAAGGTGTACAAGGGGCCGAAGCCAACTCACAGAGGCCCGTTTGACGCTTTTAATTTTAATAAAATGAGGTACCTACCTATTATTATTTAAATGTCTTTGACATGCCTTATTATTCTTGTAAACAGATACTATTTTTAAATCCAGCATATTATAGCTCAGAGTGGAGTTTAGTTGAACACACATTTATTTTTGGACATAATACAATCGATATTATACAGCATGTCTCAGTGATAAATAACAATGTTTTGATTGGAAGGTTGCTTTTCATTAAGGACTTCGTAGAACAATAAATTTTCTATTTCAAGGCACACTTGGTCCTTTCTCGGTCTTCCCTGTGATCAAAATAAGAATTCTGGGCGCCGTTAGTAAGGAATAAAAATGTTTTATCCTTAGTGTGCGTAGATTTACACCGGTTCTACAGAATAGATAGTATTAAAAGTGTAAAAACACAACGTTAGTTAGTATTAAACATTATTTTAAGAGCAGATTTTCAATTTTAATGTAAATCTTCTTTTCCTTCCTTCTTCTCTTCTTCTTTCTATTAAGCGAAATCGTGAAATTCTGAATTTCGCGAGCTACATAAGCGCCCACCCTTAAGTTAAAGAATATATAACTGCTCCCCTGTAAAGTTACATATTAGCACTTGCTTTAGTATACTTAAGACTCATTGACTTGGTCTTTGACGTCCAACCAAAATTCCAAGTCGTGATTCAAGGTTCGCCACCGACCCATTAAGCGCAGTATGCTTGTATTTGAAACTAACTAATAGAGTTAGCAACTCTACACTGCGCTCCAAAACGCAATTTACCGATGTAGCTGGACGCAATTTAAATGGCGTAGGGGTTATGTCTGCCGCGTCCTGACGACTTATTGGCCACAACAGCGGTACAATGGAGTCTCAACACAGTTGACGATACCAGTCATGAAGAACTTAACTCCATCAGTTTTGTGGAGTACCGCAAACGGGAAACCGAGATTTGTAAAAGAACAAGGAAGACTGCTGTTTATCGTGACATAGAGCTGTAAAAATAGCCATTTATTTAATTTCATTCCGGTGAAGTCATAATATATATTTCATGTGATTAACATACTGGTATTCCCCGATAAGAGAAGAAAGCTTGACGCTCACACTACACAAATATGTATATCGCCTCTAAATCTGAGGGTTGTTTATCTGATTGCTTTTCTCGTGACTGATAAATGATGCTAAACCATAATAAATTTACGTTAAATTTTATAAATTCACTGAAAAAATTATAAAGCAAGCAAGTAATTTAATTTATCCGTGTGATTACTTTACGTCAACAGACTCTTACATATTGGATGGAATGTTATTTTATTTTCTGAAATTGTTTAATAACTTATAATGAGAAATTTGCTTATGTAAGTACCTATCTACCTAACGGAAAATTTGCGTGTTTTTGCGTAGATACCTAGAGGTAAGTTATGATTAAGGTAAATATAATATAGGCACAACAAATTGGGTAAACCGAGTTCACAAATAATATGTAAGTTGTCCTTCGCCTACGATATTATTAGGTAACTGGGTTTCCCTTAGTGGAAACTTGCGCAAAACGACAAGCAGATGTTTCAGCCCGCTTTTTTAAATTTAATCAAATCTTTGTATGAAAAAAAGGGACTGCCGTGTGAAATCTTTGCGTTTATTTCTTTTTCTTTTAAGAAAGAAAAATACATTTTCAAACTGTTTTTTTGTGTTTTATATAATTGTAGGTTAACCAGCCTTTGAAGTCCCAGTAAGTAGGTACTGGGCAAAAACCATTTCCATTTTGCATTGAAAATATTATAATACAAGTAAGTTAATAAATACCTTACCTAATGAATCATTTGTAAGATATTGGTACCGTTAACCACGACTTAATTAATATGCTTGATTGACTCTAATTACTCAAACAATACAAGTTACGTGAAGCCCGGGTTGATAACTAATTACTTTCACGTACTTAATATACAACAAGAGAAATACGACGATCCACATTTGTGCAAATGTGGATTGTCGTGAAATTTCTCAGAGGGAAAACATTTTTCCATTCATATTTTATTAGGTTCCAGAATATTATCAAACTAAATATTGTGCGTGAATAACTTGAATGTTGGTTGAACAACAACATATTAGCTATAAGGACAGTCCACTGAGATGTTGTAACAGCAAGGCTCCGGACGAAAGCCGGCTTAACGGCATGAGGCGCGACGCACAACAACCTACGGCGTGTACAGGATTCAGGAATGCCCCCAGGGCTGACCGACAGTCGTGTGAACATAATCAGGGGTCGCACACATTTATTATTAAGTTAATTTTCCTAGTTTCTACCTTTTTATCATATAACCACGATAGGGTTGAATTTGCGCCTAAAGTTTCCCCCGGGGTAATTGATAGACATGTGTTCGTGAATTATTAAAATGACGATTAAGCGCTAGAATTCCCTGAGCCTTAACAAGGTTTCGTTGAGGCTAATAGGAATGCATTTTTTATCAAAACTCGGTCAGGGACCGGATAATGATTATGTCCTTCAAATAACGTTAGCGTCACAACTATGGTTCCTGAGGGGTTAACAAAGATGTGATATCGTATATCTACCGTCAGTAGACGCGCTCCGCATCAGGTTGTTCCGTGGATGGTTAACCATCTTTACATACCAAGACCCCTCCGTGCCTCGGAAAGCACGTTAAGCCGTTAGTCACGGCTGTCATTCGTGGATCTTTGACAGTCGTTACAAGTCGTCAGAAGCCCGAAAGTCTGACAACCAGCTTTACCAAGGGGTTTCGTATTACCCAGTAACTGGATTGTGGAGGTCAGATAGGCAGTCACTTTATGTAAAATACTGGTACTCAGCTGCATCTGGTAAGGCTTGAAGCTGACCACAACATAATTGGGAAAAGGCTAGCCAGATGATAACGATGATGAGTAGACGAGCATTTAGGACTAGCTTATCGCCAATAACAAGGTAAAACTAAGCCACTAAGAAGATTTGTCCACAACATTGTGTTATCGACTTCCGGTCCTGCATATACCAGCTCGACTTAGTTAATTTAAATAATAATCTTAACGTCAGTATTTTAGTATTTAATAGTTAATTGTTATGAATTTGTTTAGTTATGTTTGATTTATGCTTGGTGTTTAAAATAATCAGAATTCTTGAATGTCCATTATGGCGCCTTCAGGTTGTCAGCTTCCGGTGCGCCAAGTATTAAGTTTAAATTAATTATTGCTTACGATTATTGATTAAGATACTTACTTTATTTCTTTGTTAATAATTGTTCTTTAATTTTCCTTATTATAGTTAGTAATATGATCAAAATATTAAGCTATAAGAAATTCTATAAATACCGTTGTGTTAGGCAGTTCGAACCAATCGTTTTGTAACCGTCACCAAGTGCAAACGCCGTAAGTGAAAACTCTATCCTATTTTAAAAATAATAAACGTGTTATAGTGCAAATATATCATTTGTTGTGACCATCCTGATTCCTGACTGTGCCCACCGTTTCACAATTGCCTGATATTTTTTTTACTCGACCTGGAAGTATACAAGGTCGACAAAACAAAATATCATGAACACTTGGTTCATCTATACTACCTATATTCCTGCCTTCCTGCCCTTTGTTCCTTTCAATCTGTCTATTAATATCTGGAGTAGGTACCTATCCCGATCTTCCGTCATAGCTTCAAAATAACACTCTCATCAATAATTAACAACAACACAATAGATTCTCAGATTTCATCAATCTGCCTTACGTTTCAGACAATGTATGCAATTTAATACTGCAAACTGAAACTCTAGCACAGAATCTGCGAGCTAAAATTGCTGTCTATATTTAGCGTCGAAACTGCACTAAAGTCTGTTTTTTAATCTCAGAGACTAATCTGAAATTTAAGTCTTTTGTGTTTTTTTTTTAGTATTGAAGTTTGACATTACACCTGTCAGATTAGTCTCTGGGATTAACAAACGAACTTTAGGTATACACGATTTTAGGAAAAGTGAATACGATTACATATTATATTGTACTTTTTCGTCTTATAATATAGAAAAGTAGTAGCTCACCAGCATCGTGCATCGGGAACAAGGTCCAAACTACCGGTAGTTGTGACTGCAGGCACATCTGCCTAGCCGTTTCCCAACTAAGTTGGGTCGGCTTCCATTCTAACAGGATGCAGCTGAATACTAGTATTTTACATGGAGCGACTGCCTATCCGACCTTCACAACCCAGGAACTTCTTACTGAGCATACTGTATCGTATCCAGGAGTACTACTTACTGCATCACGACCTTTGATCCAGCCTTTCCAGAGGTGTTGATCGACAGTTTATCAAGATTTGGTTTCTTAAGAAAGTGGTGAAAGGTCCCCCCAATAATAACTGTCCAAATACAGTGATTTTTTTTTGACACCTTAATGTCAAATAATGGTGAAAATTGTCATTTTCACCATTATTTGACATTAAGGTGTCATGAAAATCTATCATGACACCACTTATAATATGACGGAACCGCTTTCCTAGGAAACTAAAGCTAATAGGCAAACTCAAAGCATTTATTTCAATTAACCATTCACACTTCTGTATTTTCAAGGAGTCGGTCAGTCAGAAAATATGAAGCTTTGCAGAATTGTTCAAGTTTTCACTACTGTCGGCACTCCCGGAGTGCCACTTTTTTTTTTGGTGCACGGTGGAAATCCTCTAAGTGCTTAAACACGTTGACTCGCAGGCGCGGTCACGAAATATCAAACACACAGCATATAAGTATACAGTTTGTGTTCGAACCTACGACGTGCAACTTGTAAGTCGGTGCCGTAACCACTGGACCAAGGCTGCTGTCGTAGATTTCTCGCGGATTTAGAGGCAAAACCTAAATGTAGTGAAAATGTTTCTTAATAAGTTGGTTGTTTCTTTTAGGGTGCAACTTCTCTGATAGGCTCAAAGAAAAATTGATAAAACTAATTGCAAAGCGTTATATTAAAATCCAAACCTTACAGTGACTATAACGGTATTTGTTATGATTTATTTATAACGTTAAAATTTGCATAATCTAATGCGCAATTTAGTATGATTTACGTTGAAATCCAAATCAAAACTGACCGATAATGCGAATGCGAATTTAACATTGATGTCGATCCTGACGTGAATACCAATATGAAATCAACGTGACTATTCACAGTTTGTACTTAATAGTTCTATCAAAGCTAACAATAATAATATAATTTAAACTGAGTGATTGTACCGATAGTCGTTACGCTGAATGACTGATAATGCCTGACTCAATGTTGGTCTTGCTCCACAACCACAACTAATTGATTAACACTTGAAAATACTGTTGGAGCTGCTGAAGATTGTAAGACTAGCTTTACATTGTATAAACTCAATCTCTTTTGTATTATATTGCATAGCACAGGTGTGAGTTCTATTTATTATAGAGCTACGATTTACCGGGTAATATACAATCATATCTTTCATTGACTTGAATTTGCCCTGGTGGCTGATAGTATGTCATGCTTACTCAAATGTCTCGCTGGCGATGGCGGTGGTGCGTGTCTTGAATCATTTAGCTCCTGTCAAAGTGGTTGAGCTGAATGGTGCTGATCCACGATTTTAACGTGTACGTCTTTTTTTACATCGTTCTCACGCATGATTATAAATTCAAGATTAATGATATATTTTGGTAACAATATGATTTAAAAGAGTGTTTTTGGAGTTGCCCGTTCTTCTCAATAGGTATCTACTATGCTTTTGACAATGGGCATACGCGGGGAAGTGGGACCCGCTGAGAAACAGCGGTTTGCGGCCTGTCGGGGAGCGGTGCATGTTTATGTGAATCCCGTACCACCGGCCATAGGCAGAGGTGGATCACCGCGGTGGTTTTGCCCCTGGAGGAAGTCTATATGCTTGTTCACGTAGGAACGCGTGGGCGCGGTGACGGGTGCGCGCGTGGTGGACTTGGTGCGCCGCACCTGCGTTTTGTACGTGAGCACTTGCATACTATTTTGTGTGTTTGATATTTCGTGACCGCGCCTGCGAGTCAACGTGTTTAAGCACTTAGCGGATTTCCACCGTGCACCAAAAAAAAAAGTGGCACTCCGGGAGTACCGACAGTAGTGAAAACTTGAACAATTCTGCAAAGCTTCATATTTTCTGACTGACCGACTCCTTGACAATACAGAAGTGTGAATGGTTAATTGAAATAAATGCTTTACTTTGTGTAATTTATTTCGTCATCACTGCTCTCGAAACCGATGAAGGAAAACATCTAGAGGTAACCGGCATTTCCTAGAACCAAAAATTAGAAAGAAAGAAAAATTATTTATTGCGACTCGTACAGGAAGACCACAAACTAAAATAAACACAGCAAAACAAAAAGCCAAGTTACATAAAAAAAAGTAACAAAAGGTAAAGAGGCCATAAGGCTCCTATCTCAGCATGATGCTGCGACATGATGAAATTCGAAGACATGTGACATCTACTAACCAGCACATGGGCACGCGTGGTGGATTACTCATTCCCTCTCACAGAGAGCCCCTCTCTGTGGGAGGGAATGGGTAATCCACTACGTGACAACACTGTGTGTCCCAGCAGTGGGAACATTATTGGCTTATAGTTATGCTTTTATGCTTCTAAGTCCCGAGTCTCGAGCATGAGAAATTCAGCGCGAATGATTACTGACAGAACCAATCAGCTACAGTATAGGCAGCAAGACGTTCATTTCAACCCTAAAAAGTTAACCATTAAATACTAATTGAAGCACAATCTACATAAATACAAGTAAGTTTTGACAACAAACCGCTGATTTTCCCAAATCGTTTCCTCGTAAAAAAAGCAATAATGTTTAATTTATAACTGATTAACTAATTAGGGGATTAGCTGTAGCAGTGATTCTGTTACAATTGGTCCCTCAATAAATCTTAGTACCCGCTTTAGCCCGTCGTAGCCCGGTAGGACTTTGCCTCCCCGATTCCTCCGTTCCTCTTGTTCTTGTGTCATCTCCGATAAATCCTTTAAGAAAGCGTTTAAATCGTTCGCCATTTGCTCAGTTGCGGTGTTCGAGGGACTTGGAAGACATTTACCGTAGTTACTTCGACCCTCAACTCGTTCGGCACACTTTAATTGTGAGCAACTTCTTATTTTTCTCAAGTAAATAATGATGTTGTTTGTTTTGCTACTGTTTTGATGCGATAAGTCACTCATAATTTGTTCCAACCTAATTGTTTTAGTGAATTTGCTAAATAAAGTTTCCGAGTGTTATGAAGGGTGCTAACAATCCTATCAATACAATGTCTTATTAATTAGGCGAATAATTGGTAGGAAAGAGGCTTCCCTTCCATCCGGTCACGTCGCCCAAACTTCCGGCCAGCCATTAAATTAAGAGCAACTAAACTTCATTTATCTCGGCTTGTTACTTCCACGGACGATAAGGTTCAGAAACACGGCTGGAAACTTCCATAAACTTACAGCTAACTTTGGCGAAAAGTTATCGAATCACGCCGATCGTTCGAAAATTTGTTACTTACTCAATATTTTAAATAATCTTCTTTGCAACACATCTTATCTGCAAAGTTTTCACTCCCTTTAACTCGATTCGATTATGTAGTGATAATAATTTACCTGGGTAGACTAAAGTTGCTTAATTTTGTTAATTAATTCTTGTAAGAACATTTATTACGTTCGTAATTTCGTTACGAATGCCACTAATGAAGTTAAGTAGTACTAAGGTTGTGTGTTCCTGTAATTACCCACTAATTTAACTGTAGCAAAAAGTTTATTATCACATAAAATCTTTATGTTAAAGCTACAAATCTTAATTTGAAAATCTCACACGTACGTTTCTAGTATTCCAGGACTATGATAATTCATGGAAACTCCTCCCTTGGGTGGGACGGACAAGTTTTCACATTTTCTTTTAGCGAGTTCTAGACAGAACAGTGGTATGGCGTAATAACCGACCGTAATTTGTAGAACATATCGATTCACGTAGGATATTTAAAGTGGAATTAACTTCTTACGTTGAGGCAGCGGCGGTCGCGTGACGAGCCACGTTTGGTGCAGCAGGCAGCGGGCGCGGGCGCGGGGAAGCACGCCAGGCGGCGATGCGATACGCAAATATTTATATCGCCCCCCACGGCACAAGTCATTGCCTGAAAGCGTTGTCTTGTACCAACCAACCTCGTTGTAAAGAGAAAATATTGCCTGTCGATGTTATTCACAACTAAGTCACGGCACAAATAAGTCGCGTTGCATAGCGCCCATACAAAGACATCGCCCCAAATTATGATTAAGTGAGGTTTTACACAATATTGTGATTTATCAGCAATTTCTTTTTAAATGTTCGCACTTTTAAAGGACCCGTTCTCGTTTATTATTCAGTGTCCATAATATGAAACATGACAAATATTGACGTTAAAGTTATAAGTTTCGACAGTCTCTTTAGATGAAAACACGACCATGGTAAAATAAGTCTAGACATTTTATTGTTTTCATGTCTAGGCTTAATGAGGCCTTGTTTATAAAACTTATATATTTTTTCTTTTATACAAATGGAAAAGTCTTGTAAAACGATCGTGTAGGTTCGGTTTAATAGCTAATTGTTTTTATTAGTTTGTTGGTTTAAAAGCGGCCTAACTGAAAGTATGAAAGCTTTTGCTGTTTTGCGCAACAGAAGTCGTGATCGTAAAGAAAACGAAAAATGACTAGTGTGCGTGATCACACTTCACGCATTGGGTGAATAGCGTTCTTTTCAACTTACGACTTAAATATCGTTTAGATTACGCAACTTCAACTAATGGCATGCTAGAATATCATATTTATAAACGCTGCCAAACCAACCGACGTCGCAGAATATAAATATCTAATGAATAATTTCCACTTTTGTCTCTATAACAAAGTAATCTGCATAAAAGGATTTCCCGGTAAGCATTATCAGCAAGTCTGACAAATAGACGTAAAGAAGTTTAAATATCTACGAGTCTGGGATAGCAGAGTGTTGTTGGCTATAGGATACCGAGGTACAGTTAGTAGCTGAAATTGAGGTATCATATTAATTTTTTAATTAGTCCGTAAAACACAGCCATCAAATATACAGGTATATGTTGGCGAATGATGTTGACAGATGTACAATTGTTTTGTGAAATGTCACTCGAAATTTATTAAAAAAACAAGATGGCGGCTCTAGTTCCGATTTTGGCATCGCGCCAAAAGAACCTCTTAGTGCTGTACAACAAAATCATTTTTGACAGTGTTGTTGAGACTATAGTCCGGCCGACGAGAGAAGGCGTTCTTGACACCTGTCAGTTTCATACAAACGAATACGTGTTTTGCGAATTTGATCTTTATTAGCTACTAGAATTGTCGCACTGACTGGTGTCAGACACGCATTGACAGACTGTAAGCACCACTGAAAGCAACTTTTAGTTAATAAAGGTGTCGTTGAACAATTTTTAAAGTACTTACTTTCTTAATTATTAATTTTGTACCTAAGTTTTAAGTTTTGTAACAAAGACTAAACTTTAGTAAATGTAAATGAAATCTTGGTACATATTTACAAACCGCTGAACTTAAACATGTAAATACAACTTCATTGTTAACTAACTAAAACTAAGTTGAAAATGAAACGCAATAAGCAGTGCTTATTTTGAATGTTTTGACATAACCTACATTCCACAAGCGCTTTATTAAAATGATTATATTACCAAATCTATATGTATAGGTATATAAAACAAAGTGGGGTTAGTCACCATTTATAACTCAAGAACGGCTGGACCGATTTTTATGATCTTTTATTTGTTGGATTTGTCTTCGCCCTGAATAGCAGAATAATTATTAAAACATAGGAAAATTTAAAAATAAAATTTTGAGGCGGTACGGAGTTCGCCGGGTCAGCTACCTAGTTAATATTAAAGCTATTCTAAACATAATTAGCGTTATCCAGAATTCTGATCTATTCACACATCAATTGTACAATATCAAATTTAAATAATTTAACTTTTATTAATAATTCTTTGTATTTTGGAGAGTAAAGGTTCCTTCAAACAGGCGCGACACGCGATAAAATCGCGCGCGACACAAAGGCACCGAAAGTCGCGCAACGAGCGGCGCCTTTGTGTCGCGCGCGATTATATCGCGTGTCACGCCTGTTTGTAGGAGCCTTAAAAGAAAATACTAATTACTGAATTATAAGAAGGTAAGTATAACCTCTGAGTTTGTTTCGGCTTCTCTTCTCAAAGTAGTCAGATAGGAAACGCCGACCTCATCTAGTTTTATAAAATATGATTGACGTGTAAAAGTGTTTATACTTACAGAAATAATATCATTTATCATTTACCATAACAGCAATTTTTGCTGTCGACTTTACTCACCTATTATTAAGTAAAACTGATTCAAAGTTATGCATAATGAATGCAAACCGGGAGAAATGGTGAACGAATGAAAAGTATTTTTGTAAAACTAATCATTTCATGATAAGTTTCACAAATTGAAATTCAGCATTCCAATTGTAAATTAAATATTCTATTAACACTTTGGATTTTTCCGTTGGCATTTTATTACGACGAAGCACGCTACTGTTATAGCATCGGCGTTTTGTAAGCGTTTCTTGAGCGTGTGCGGTGCGGTTCGCAGGTGACGTTCTTCTCACGTCAATGGTAATTTATCAACGACTTAAGTATGTTGTATTAATTAGACAATAGACGCCTCGAAGACACAACAACAATAAATATTTTGCTCTTAACACAAAGGGTGCCTAGAAAACAGATATGAGCAATGAATACTAAATTGTATACTATAGTCTATCTACCGGCTGATCACTATAATTTAAAGCACTAAATTGGACCTGCTGGAGAAATGTTAATTCCATTGTGCGATGAATATAATCAAAAATTTATTATTAATGATATTTAATTCCAGACATGAGACTATTTACCTACTTGCAGAGCGGTAACCTTTACCACAATTTGATACCTATAAAGAGTATCTAGAATAGTAGGGGCTTGTGGTTAAGTAATAACCACCGCACGGTTTGATCGATCAGATTAAGCTATACGGTTGATGGTCACCCACATATGGCTGGTACGAAGGTGGATACCAAGACCACCCCGTGCCTCTGAAAGCACGTTAATGCTATGGTCCAGGCTGTCCTTCGTGGATCTTTGATAGTCGCTACGGTTCGTCAGAAGCTCGGAAGTCTGACAACCAAGAGTTTTTACATTTTCTTTCTTTACAATATTTATTTTGAGTAAAACTGGGCAGAAACCCGTTAATCCGTTAATTACCAACGTTAACAGTTTCGAGTAACGGATCAACTTAAAAGTTAACTTTAAAAATTGTTAACGGACTCATTAATTTTCCATAGGTCTGTAAACCGTTAATTAAGTACCTACTATTTGCCAAAAAACACCGTGCGGACCGCATCGTGCCGCGAAAAACAAGTTCTGACAATCTCTTAATAATTATTATTACAAACTCTGATCATACACCCTTTTTTTATTTGCATGGTCTGCCTAAACTTTCAAAGCACATACCATTTTTTTTTAATAAGTATATCACTAACACAACGACATATAAAATGCATTTTCCATCACAAGTTAACGATTAACGTTAAGGGGACCTAAAGCGCGGTCACTGTGGGACTGCATAGAAAAGAAAGAGTGAGAATGTTGGTAATTTATTGCAAAATATGAAGCAATTATCTATTTACAAATAATCTATTGTTTGGACTAGAAAATTAAAACACTAGTGCTTTAGTATGTTATTTGTAGAATAATCTGACAAAAATTCAGAATAATTGTATGTACCTACTTATATTAGTATGGTTTTTATTGTAAAAGAAAGTTTTTAGAGGTATCTTCATAATTTTGTTCTAAATTAGTTGTAATCCCCTTAACTTCCGTCAAATCTTCCGAAATGTAACGCTTTAGCGTTTAAAGTCGAAGTTAACTTTTTAGGAACGGATGAGTGGTTAACGAAGTTAAATATTTAATAAAGGGTGCCCAGCTATATTTATTTTCAAGATTTTACCCTTGAAATGACTTATAGGTACGTGATGCTTCTACACACTCTTCTGCACTCGCTTCTAAAAAGTAAAGAGAAAGCAATGTACCTACAGTGGGAAAAAATATCCATTACGTAATACTATTTCATGATATATTCTTCCAGAGTTTTATTCCGCTTCATATTTTCACATCTTAAGCATAGAATTTGAAAAATAGAAACTGATACATGATGCCCCCGCAGTTCTAATCCGCACTGGTCCGTAAAACATGTTCACACGTTTGATGTCGCAAAAGCTTCGTGCTATAAGGATCCGTCGTTACTACTACAGTCCGTTGTATAATATAACTTTAAAGGTGTAAGAAACATACCTACACTACATATGTATACCTATGTATGCACCAACTGGGCTTTGAATTCCCTCAGCGAGACGGACGTGCTGATATGAATGCATGGATTGAAGTTTTAAAAAGTAAAAACCGGGCAAACGTGATAAAATATTATTTCCTTTGTACTTCGCTACAATGGATTTTATGCATGGTTGTTCGTGACATTTGCTTTATAAGGTAAAGCAAGGTAACTAACTGGTAGTGAATAAAAGAACTGCAACAATTTGGCAATATTACCTAAGTAATTATTTTGTACCTTTGCATGATATTTCTCGTTCATCATTCTTTCAGATACGTTACTCCTTAGTACGGAGTTTGAAAAATTCATTAAACAAATATAATGGTCATTTTTCTATAGATAATTAGTTCTTGACGATTATTTTGCCTGGTCCGACTAGCCGTTGGGTCACGGACTCTAATTTCGAATTCCGCGTCGATCGTAGATATTTTCTGTGCGTGCTCTCAGACTCTGTACCCGTTACATTAATTTGTGCTGAACAAATGTGGCCGACGTCCTAGAAAAATAATCCATTAAAAACATGTTATTCTTCTGTCTAATAGTAACTATAATATCATTTATAAGGCTTGTCTATGTGTGTAGTAGCCAACTCTGGAATGAACCAATTAGAACGACAGTAGGTAGCTATGAAGTCCACAATGAGTCTTTGCTCACTGTGCTATCAGTATTAATTCAACAAGCGGGACAAGTGAATTCCAACTGCAGCACTGAGACACTAAGTTAATCGAACGCGCTTATATTATATACTGCAGTTCTATCCTCTAGGGCCACATGGCTCCACGACCTAATGTTAAGCGATAGTAAGCGCTAATTTCACATTTATGAGGAGAAAATAATACAAAGTTAAAAACACAATTCTTTCCCATATTTTACACAAAACGCAAGTATATTTAAACGGCTATCGCCACGTATAAACACAATCTCTAACAAGGCTCGACAAATTGTGTACGGTCTACGGGCGAATAGAGCCAATTGCCGTCCGATAAAAAAAACAATAGGGAGTGCTTGCCTTTCTGTCATGCGGAATACAATGGTATTCTTCCTGAGCGATAAACCAGTCGCCCCGTCGCCCGCAGACATCGGCAAACGTGAATGACAGTTTACGATGTAAAAATACATACTACATTACAGAATTTAACGTCCGCAACATCGTATGTGCAAGTACCGACATAAAGCATTTAAAACTTTCTTTTAGAGTCTCTAAGGAGGGGTAATATTCTGACATAAATTCTCCCCGGGGGTTCACCCAACTCCTTGAACCCATAAAACGATAAAGATCATCTTTTGTAGCTTCTGAAGGGAACAGCTAGCGTTGGTACCTCCTTGTGTCTTAAACAATTCGTTCATTTTGAAGAAATACATCGAGACAAATCCGCTCATTAATATGCGGAGTTTAAGCTTTGTTTCGAGTTTGTTATCTGGGAATTGTCTGAAATGTACATAGGTATTTGAAAGGGCTCCATCTCATAAGTTATAAACAGATACCTTTTCTGATAACAGGTTGCTGCAAAGAATTTTATAAAATATCTGCGAAAGGTTAAGCCGAGATATTTAAAGGATATGTTACATTTCGTGTGGACCATGAATAAGGAAAATGTTGGTGAATTCTGTGTGATTTAATATTCATTAGAAAATATCACAAACGCGTTATATCGATAAACATACTATCGTTCATTTGTAAACATTTCTTTACTCATGTACGCGCAAAGTAGAGCCCGCTTTATATTCAGTAAGCTAACCGGCTGTTGGGGCGAGCTTCAGGTTTTTCACGGAGCACAAAGCTCAATTAGGTACATAGGTTCCACCATGATGTTATCAGCGTTTAGTGCTGGCTATTCGTTTCTACAATCTTCTCATAATTATGGTCTATCTTCTAAGGAAATATATTGGCTACTAACATTCTACAAAAGATTTTAAACTACGATAAGATACTGGCCACAAAATGGAAGAGCTATAAAACTGCCCATTTTATTGTCAATCAAATATAGGTACTAACGTATCTATTGTTTTTATTTGTCTAATCTTTTAGAATAGTAAATCATTCTGAACCTTAAATTGGTAGTATTAAAGCATATTTTAAACATCGTACACTGTTCCTAACATCTAAAATTTGAGTATATCATACGACAATAAAATTTCAGTGGCAAGAGGAAAAAGATGACTACTAATATGTTACCTTTAGTATATTGAATGCTGAGAATAGATACGGGGAAAAACGTTCATTATCGGCTCTGGCGCGCAAATAAAACAAGATAGCACCCCAGGGCCCGCTCACTTGGATATTGCGACCCGCAAGCAAATTTGCTCTAGGCACAATAAATGCTTAGGACTGTACGTGAGAGAAAACACTGCCGGCAACAATAACATTTATATATACATACTGATACATTAGTGGGGAGATAAAGCTCAGTGATATATGGACGACTATAAACATGTCGCCTTCATACCAACGACTACTTTGTTCAAATTGATCACTTTATCTGTCAGAGATACAAACGGCTCAAAGCAACAGCGTTTCTCATTATCCCAGTAAAATATAAAAGCTAATATCTAATTGATCGTTATTTCAATCTAATAACTTAAATTGAGTTTAATGAAATGCTCTGTAAAGAGATAATAATATAAGATTTTGACGAAATAATTACGATAACTTTGTAAGTAGGTACATCAATAGAATTCTAATAAATTTGGGCAGGTTGTGTTTGAGATTGGAATTTTGACGAGATTACAGTCATTTAAGAATAATTTTAAACATGCAATGGAATTTCTAAGAAGCGCGTCTAAGAATTTTGTAAACAATTTAGGGTATTTAAAGGTCTTGTCTAATTTATAAAAGTCGACAACCCAACGGTTAAAGGCGCGGCGAGTATAATTTTAAATTCGGGACCCACCCTTTGCGAGCATTACCATTTTTAACTAGGCAAATACAATTGCAATACCTTCATATTGCAAGTTGCCATCACGGTACCATACCTATTTCTGCCCAAAAAGAAGGGAGTGGGTGCCAGTGTGCAGTGTAATAAAATCATAAGCACTTGGATATTTCACTTTCGTCTCTCGGATGACAAGGCATCTACGATGCCACGTCAAAGTTGTTTGATAAAAACAGTGACGTTGTTTTGTTGTAGATTGTTTTTTGTTTTGCCCTGATGTGTTGCACATATCCATAGACCGCGATGACCACAGTCACCAGATGGACTGTTCGCTAGTTTGTCACCCAATAATAAAAAAGCGGCCAAGAGGTCCCGTTGGCCCCCTTTCCGTAAGGAATCCTAAAAAGGTGGTTCATTAAAATACGTTGCCGAGGTTAGCAGACCTATTAATACTGGATGGAAATAAACCTTTTGTAAATATTTCTACAGTTCGCAATTAGTTTACAAGCCGTCTATTTACCGTTTATCATCTTCAATTTTATTGTTTAATGCTAACTTCGCTGTTACTGTTTGTTTTGTTTAGGTTTTCATTTCTCTATAATTTATTATGTGTTTATTTTTATAAGCCAGCAGCACTTTCTGAGGATTTAGTATTCTCGTTCATATTCGGCTTCGATCTGAAAGCGAAAAAAAATTCTCATGACTCTTTGTAGCCATGCAAAGTTGTGACCTGTCGGATAAAAATTAATAAAATTATAGTCTCAATTACTCCAAAGTAGACATTTGATGTCCCAAATAATCCATAATATATGTACTTAGAATCCAGAGTTTTCGTTCAGCTGAATTCGGTCGCTTCTGGACCTGCGGTCAATCACATCAAGTTTTTAGTTTCAAGCCTGCTGTTCAGATTTCAAAACAAACCACTTTCACCTGTTCGAATGTATCCTGCTGGGTCGCACAATATACCAACAATTAAACATTTCATTTAATAACGGCCGCTCGGAACAATCGATCAGGTTAATCTACGCTTGCCGCGGTCAGTCCGTGGAAGGGTGACCATCTTTATATACCAAGACCCCTCCGTGCCTCGGAAAGCACGTTAAGCCCTTGGGCCCGGCTGTCATACGTGGATCTTTGACAGTCGTTACGGGTCGTCAGAAGCCCGAAATTCTGACAACCAGTCTTACGAAGGGGTATCGTATTATCTAGTAACTGGGTAGTGGTCATCAGATAGGCAGTCTCTCTTTGTAAAATACTGGTATTCAGCTGCACTAGACTGGAAGCCAATCCCAACATAGTTAGAAAAGGCTAGGCAGATGAGTCTCAATTATACCAAAGTAGACATTTGTTGTCTCAAATAAGCATAATATAACTATTTAAAAACCAGTTCTGATTTTAAAACAAACCATTTTTGATCGGTTCGAATGTATCCTGCTGGGTCACACAACATACCACAATTAAACATATCATCTCATTATTATAATTAGCCGAATATAAAAGCCCGATGGTTTATATAATCAATTGAAACCGATACAACTCATTAGCAGAACAATTAGATGCTCTACTGACAACAAAACAGCTCAACCAACCGTCAGCTGAAGCTCTTAATTTGCTATTGATGTTCAATTAGATAACAGTTGCCTTCAGGCAGTATATGTACATTCCTAGTGTTGTTAGGGAAAGCCTATCTTGTATGAAATTACACAAGGGAAATGGAATATATCTACGTGTTACATAGTTACATGGTAACATTAATTACCTACGGTTATGGTATATATATTATTATTTTAGATAAGTAGATAAGCACTTATTTTATAAACAACAAAATTTATAAAGTTATGTAACGTTTCGTTACAATAACTATAGGGATTTCAGTGCCTATTCTGTTTTTTTATTAAATTGGAAATGGGTAGATCATTTAAATTAGAGTCCACAAATTGATGTTGTTTGATTGTCAGCTTAAATAATTTATAAAGTTGTGTAACGTTTCGTTACAATAACTATAGGGATTTCAGTACCGATTCTGTTATTTTATTAAATTGAAAATGGGTAGATCATTTTAATTGGAGTCCACAAATTGATGTTGTTTGATTGTCAGCTTAATAAATCAAAAACGTTTAATATTTTTCTTGCTTCTAGCTATTTGAAAATTAATTTTCTATACAATTATAAACGTTTAACTTTTCCCACTGCTGGTCAAAGGCCTGCTTCAATAGGTTGCAGATATTTTGGTCCAGGTTTAAAGTACTGCCTATTGTCTAGTCTCAGCTGCTCCCTCTATAATTGATTCCTTCCTTCTTTAATAAAATAGTATATTCAGGTTTATTTTTCCTAAAATTTGGCGAATTTGAATGGGATGTAGGTACTGGTTCAAGGGGTAACCTTGAACCAGTATCTACATTCCGTTCACGTTGTTGAAAGAGATCACAGAAAGCGATAAGGCCGCCAATTGTATATTTTGTAGTGTTCGATATTTTTTTTGGTATTTACATTGTTATAATATTTATTGTATTTTACAATCTGTGGCGCTAGATATTGGGTATCATAAAACTTTTAGAAGTACTTGCGAATTGTACCAGTATTTTTGTGGTGTACAATAAAGTAAATAAATAAATAAATAATAAATTAATACTGACACAGTCATTAGGTCAGTGTAAGTACAAGGGAAGATTAAATTCGCTTCTCCTAAGATTCCTGATAGAAAGATGAATGAATTATGAACAAAGCTAGTCCCACGTGGAAACATAATATATTTTAATTTAATACAACCTTCAGAAAATATTCAAACACAAAACTGACTCCCACAATTACCGCGAAAGTATGTATAGCTCTTCGCACGTCGGGTGTACACCATGTGTACCATAACAATAAAATGTCTATTGTGTCTGCTAATTAGACGCGAGACGGGTTAATTATAAGAATTGATAACGGTGAAACAATAACAGCCTAATGAAATAATGTTATTGTTGTTCCAGAAGTGCCACGTTTTGAAGATAGCCTAAACAACTTGACTGTGTCCTTGGGAAGAGAGGCTGTTTTCACGTGCGTCGTCAATGACCTCGGCTCATACAGGGTAAGTACCTACCTACTTCTAAACCAGAATTAGTTTCTTGCTACGAAGCAGTCAGCGAAAATAAATTACGAAGGGCACTCCTCTAGTTTTCGTCATAGGTAGCTACAATTAAGACTGACAATAACGCACTCCAGTTTATGCGTCCACGTCATGGCCACTTACACATAGTTTAAATCTGAGAATATATGTATAATCTACATAATAAAATCTTGAATTCACTCATAAAGACAACGCATAGCCTAAAGGATGATTTCCACCAAACGGCGTTTTTTTTTCCAGTATGGGAAATCATCAAATGAGCACTCCCGCTCTGGGTGGAGCGGAAGGGAGTGTCAGACTCTTACTGACTAAAACCCAGCCGAATTCCTTCCTTAGCCCTTTATGTTCCGGGCCAGCGGTAACCCTTTCTGACAATCCCGCTGACCCGGCAGGCTTCGGCCCTCACGGCCCCCTTCGGATGATGCTGACATCTCTTTGAGGCGCGCGTGGAACACGTACGCGCCGTCCAGCACGGGCCTGGCCCTGATCCGACGGTGAGCTACCCATTACTCTACGCTCGCAGGCCCGTTCTACGGTGTCCGGGAGTCGTCGCGCGGCTCCCGACGCCCGGAGCGTCTCCCGCGGCGGCTGGGACGGGCGGCTCTCTCCCTCAGCCGTCCCGCCGCCTCCTTCGCTAGCATGACTGCTTTGCAGAAGGAGGCAACTGCAAACGGCTCGCATCGCATCGGATCGGAACGGATTTTACAATCTTTAAACAATATTAAATCGTGTACACAGTATTTAAAGTCTATATAACCAACGTGCACAGCAGCTTGACCGCGGGCGTCTTCTGCGACACGCGATCGTAGCCGAAAGTATGCTGCAACGCGCGATCGGCTCCGTTCGCCTGTCGTCATATCCCATCGAATCCTTTCGCCTGTCGTCGCGTGCGCTCAAAGCCGTGGCCGGGCGACACCACTCATTCTCAAAAGTGCACGCACTGCAGTTCTATATTTTATGAATGTTTTCTTCTTCTTCTTAGAAGAAGAAGAAAACATAACCAACAAATAGCCAACAATACTACGTCGACTTCAAACATTTTCAAAGATTAGAACACATCAACACGGTAGGAATTAAACTATTTGACTAGGCACAGAAACGGATACGTTCGCAAGCGACGCGACTGTACGGAGCCGATCGTATGCGTTGACATCCTGCCGAATGCGATCGGCTGTCGCCGCATCCGTTCGTATCCTTTCCGATCCGATGCGATGCGAGCCGTTTGATGATAATTCATCCTTAAACCGCTAGGTCTAGAAGCATGCATGAAATTTTGCACAAGTGCTCCTTTTATAACGAAGGTGAGCACTAAAGAAGGCTTTTCGAAAGTTCTTTCTCTTAAGGCGTTGAGTAGGAGATGAAAGTGTGTATGCAAGTTCGTCTTTATTTACTATTGTGCTTTAATTTTTTGTTTATATATTTGGTAATAATTAGAGCAGGTAAAGCCGTCCTGTTTTATAAATCAATCGCACTCCTGTGCTGTCAAGCACTGTTGCTTGAAAAACTTCCCTTTGATTAAAAGAGATCTAACACAACACTTCTTTTTGCGATTTCTTCAAAGACGTTTGGAAACTCAACCTAACAGGATTTGACTGTTGTCAGACGGCTGTAAATTTAATTAAATCTTGCCCAGCGACAAAAAAAAAAGGTAGTATGCGGCAAAAAAATAATCAATGTGAAAAGAATAAATTAAGCACAATTTTTTATTAAAAATCAAATAACTCTTCTGCCTTTAAATATAGCCAATATTATTTAACCTACTTTATTCATTTTCATAACTCTGAAATGTATGCAAATTACAGAATACTCGAATGAAATCAATCTCTACAAGTATCATAATTTTAATTGACATAAAGCCGCATTATTTTGCCTTAACTTTCAAAATGATATTTTAATTTTCGCCACCACATTCGAATACTTATAATAATCATGACGACATTTTAAAAAAAATATTAAAATTCCGTAGGGAAATTAAAAATGTGTAAAAAAAGATAGGGATTGAAGGAAAAGGTTAGAGACCTTTGCTCAGAAGTGCGACACAAAATAGGCTAACAAAAAAAATTGGTAAATTAAAATCTTTCACTGTCTGATTCTGGGTCCACCGGTCCTTTCACAACTGTAAGATCAGAAAACATAAATGTTCTTACTCAGATTAAAAACATTTTACACGATTTGTCAGTATTTTCATTAAGCTAGAAGCGATCCCAATGAGAATGACGAGATTAATTTATTTGTTTTCTTATAAACGGACGTGTTTAGCCGTTTATTCGGTAAACATAAGATTTGTATTATTGAAAAAGTCTCGTCAAAGAAAACGGGACTTTAGGTTTTTACATTCTCTTGGAGAGAGCGTTGTTGACTGCCGAGCGTGGTCTGCTGATCGCAACGGAGGCTGGTGAACTGTAACCCGCACCCTAATTGCGTCTCAACGGGATTGTCCGAAAGGGTTACCGCTGGCCCGGAACATAAAGAGCTAAGGAAGGAACACGGGTGGGTTTTAGTCAGTAAGAGTCTGACACTCCCTTCCGCTCCACCCGGAGCGGGAGGGGTCATTTGATGATTTCCCATCTCAAAAAAAACCTAATTGCGTAACACACTATTACTCTCAATTTGAATCATTTTAAAGCATATTTCTAATCCATTGCTCCATATGTTCGAAAATGTGTCTGCTCAACAACGCAAATAGCGCAATGAATGTTGTTGAACAGTCAAAATGAAACCCATTGTTCCTGATAGTGTGTTAGGCAATTACTCTGCCGGCCGCTGTAGTTTACAACAATAAATTAGAAACAAGCTGATGATGGTTTCTATTAGTATTATATATACTACTCACCACCGTTCAAAAGTTCATAGGGTATAATATGTTAGGGAAAGATTCAATTAAACAAGTACCTTCTTACACAATACAAAGTTTATTGGACCAATACAGAAATTAAGGTATACATACAATATAATGTGGCAAGCCACTAAACCAATATACCTTTCCGAAACACCAAGGCATTCAACCATACAACCAGTCTCCGTTCCTAATTGTATCGGTGTACGCTTGCAATGAGACAATTACAATTTCTCAGAGTCGCTATAGCGAGTCCGTGAGATGAACCAGTTAATAACTTCTAGCTCAAGCGTACAGGTATCGACCTATTAGGATTGTGCTCATATAGGGAAAATAACGATTATGCAGAGCAAACTCGAGACACAATACTCCAAAACAAATCACCTAGTTCCTACAAAAGGCCTAACTCTCTTATAGGTTAAATTATGACAAGATCAACTCAGTGTTCTCTTAGTACAATTCCTTCACAGTACAAGCTTTCAAATAACGCTTTGTCACACGCATAAACGTGGCCTACGGGCGTAGATGGTGACGCTTTCGTTACCTGGAGTGGCGAAGTTCCCTCATCACCTGGATTCGGCTAGGAAAGGCCTTCTTGAACAACAGATCCTCAAAGTTGCCTGCGCCCGGATCAATTCCAAATCATCTGACCACAGGGCTACACCAAGGTATCACGACTTAATCGCGCGTAGCACCTATCTTAAAAGACTAGCATAACAGCCAGACCTGTAACAACGTCCTCGTGGCAGAACACACATGTAAGACCTACACTATAGGCTATCCACCAAGAACAAAAAAAATTGTTACATACTCACAGGATTCAGCTTCTACTGAACCTACGACCGACGGGTTATTTGGGCACATCCTGATCGACTCTCAATCAGCCTTTTAGCTCGTGTCCTCGGTCGTAAAGACCGGAAACCGAAGACTATCCGGAAACACACTTTTCCCTTCTGGCAAACCTGTATGAACTCTCGAATGTTCCTCCACAGACTAAATTTTATCGATTTGTACCTTTAAATTTATTAGACATTGTTTATAAATGAAATGTGGACTTTTGTCTGTTTATTTACTCTAAATATGTAATAATCATTGAAATTAATTTACTAAACACCATGACCCTAGCGCCATCTAGTGACGCGGAGACTACGCTCCATGAGCCTGCACAGACCCATGATATACGTCACCACTTGTTGCGACAAATATCTATTTTTGCAACGTCACAGAACATGGCCTAGGCTAGATCTCACGTTTGGTCTAAGTGTTGGGTTTTTTCATTATACAGTAACAGCTCTGAGTCTTTAAACTGTGAACGGTTGTTGGCAATTAAATAGGCTGGCCCTATTGCATGGAAATTAAACATAACTGGCGAAAGCTTTACACCTCTACTCACCTTCCAGGGTATAGAGCATTTATTTATAATGCTATGTTTCTGAAGGTGGCGTGGCTACGCGTGGACACGCAGACGATCCTGACGATCGCCACCCACGTGATCACAAAGAACCACCGCATCGCCGTCAACCACAGTGACCGCAGGGTGTGGTTCCTTCACATACACGACGTCCGGCAGTCGGACCGGGGCTGGTATATGTGCCAGCTCAACACCGACCCCATGAAGAGCCAGACGGCTTATTTAGATGTAGTAGGTAAGTAACATCCTTATGTGCACTTAGTGGCAGAACTCCTAAAATATGTTGATGTTGCAAAACTGTTATGTGTTGATAGTAGAGTCAGAGAAAGTTATTGTTTAGCAGATATGACATACACTGCTACAAGGATCATTCCGCGCTGAAATTACATTGACAGAGTGCGCTGTTGGTGTAGAGCTGTGGTATCCCAGTGGTAACGACCTCAGGTTGTGGGTTCGAACCCAGAGAGGCGCTTTACTTTTTGCAAATAATTTCATCACCACTGTTCTCAAACCGATGAATGAAAACATCGCGATGTAACCGGCATGTACTAGAACCAAAGATTCGAAGACATAATTTGTGACATCTACCAACACTGGACCCGCGTGGTAGATTATAGCCCACTCTTATGGCTGATTATGCTGTTGGTAAACATTGAGGGTTTTCGTGAAAATTTACGACACCAGTTGGCACCACTGTGACAAGAGGTCTCCCAATATAAAATATATGATGACGTTCATCATTCGATTCATTCATTCGTTCATCATTCAGTCATGACTAAAGAAAATATAGGCTCTTTGACAGATGCCTGGACCTGACGTGTCAGTGCTGCCACCTGGCGAACGTCATTTCAGAAAACCCTCATTGCTTTGTTATAATATGTCACTTGAAATGTACCTACCTATTCAAAAAACAAAATGGCGTCGTTAGTTCCGATTTCAAAATAACCTTGAAGCGCTATAGCCATATCATACTACTGATGAAGAATGACGGCTGTGATTTTAATATACGAACAATTTCGGAAGTCAACTTCAAAAATAATCTGTTTCACTGACTGTAGGTACATACAAGGAAATGTTTGGAGGTACAAAAAATATATTTGCCTGTAGCTTATTTGATGTCGAAGTAGTGCTTAGAACTAGAGCTAGGCCATACCACGAGGGAAATTTTATTTGAAGTTAGTTTGTTAGTTTACACAGGCAGCCAAGCGTGTAGTACAACCAATTTGTGTACCAAACCGTTTAGTAAATCAGCCTATAATGTTCCCACTGTTGTGACACAGGCCTCCTCTCTGTGAGAGGAAGTGGGCCGTAAACTACCACGCGGGCCCAGAACGGGTTGGTAGATGGCACATGTCTTCGAATTTTTGGCTCTAGGACATGCCGGTTTCCTCACGATGGTTTCCTTCACCGTTTTGAGATCAGTGGTGATGTAATAATTTACACAAAGTAAAACGCCAGTCTGGGTTCGACCCTACGACATACAGCTCGTAGGTCGCGGCCGATACCACTGGGCTACCAATGCTCACTAACTTGTAATGCTCATAATTAATTCATATCGGTTAAGGTAAATTTCAAATTAAGTTTACACACCATCTACTTACCAATTCAGAAATGATTCTTAATTTAGACCCTTGTTCCTTAAAATTATTATAAAACAATAACAATTTCGTTCAGCATTTTGCTTGTAATGTTGATCCAATTCGAATCTGGTCTTACGAATCATATTTTTAACCATTTCGGTCGAAGACTCCAGTCGCGACCAAGGATAAAAACAAAGCGTTAATTCATTAAAATCTAAAGCATTCGTAATACAAGATTCTATTTAATAAAATATTCGCGTAGATATCAAAAACCGCTACGGATTTGCGCAGTTCCTCCGGACATTCTGGACTACCCGACGAGTAGTGACCAGGTGGCCAGGGAAGGGGCCAACGTGACCCTGAGGTGTGCGGCCCACGGTGTGCCCACCCCGACGGTCGTGTGGAGGAAGGAGGCCGGCGACTTGTTGCCTACCACCAACTTCAGCGACACACATAGTAAGCATAGTAAGATATAATTGCTTTCATTAATTTATATTACCTACTTTATAAGGAACGGTCAAGTATAGTCGACCTCGTCATTGCTTTGCACCCTAAGGTTGAAAGTCACTTGCACTTCATAAAACGACAAGGCCTATTTGTCTACGTGACAGTTAGATAGTTTCAATCCTAAAGTAGTTTCAATTTAATGGCAATTTCTGTCAAAAGTGATAAAGCAATTACGAAATCGACTATACAGGAAAAGACTTCGCTGGGGTCTTTTTTACGACATATGAGTCTTTGTAACCAGATGTTCAAAATCACAGTCTCATGTAGAGAAACAAAAAGTTCACTCAAAATAAAAGCTCCCCATGAGTTGTGAGCTTAACGTAAAAGTTTGCAGCACATAAAAACTTCAAAATCGGATTCTTGTGAAAGGACGATGACTAGTTACTTGCCACTAAATTCAGTGTAACAGAAAGTACCTACCAATAGAAAACTACTAAAAACCACGTGGTATTAACCTAGCTTATAATATACATACTTAAGTACATAATGTACAGTCAGGGAAATTAATCGTTAAGCAACTATCGCCCTACATCAATTTTCCGTATGTCATTTTAAACAACTGTCAAATAATGACAGTTGTGATTTCAATATACGGATAATTTAAGTTGTTGGTCAATAAGCTTTTGGTGCGGATAAAATAAAAGAGTCCAGACTGAGATGAACTCTTTTATTTACCTCGACAAACAGATGATTTTTGTCGTGACAAAGTGTCTTTCCATGGCTACAAAGCAGAGGGGAAGAGGAAGACCTCAAACAACTTGGAAGACGAAGGTCCAAAAGGACATGCGGGAGATGGGATGCACAAGACCGAAATAAATGGCGACGCATGATTGGGAAAGCCGACCCTGCGTTACGGGAAAAGGCGAGGCCAAAAAAGAAGAAGGTCAATATGCTTAACAATTAATTTTCGTGACTTAACATAAATGTCAGCCGGCCCGCGCCTCTTCGGTCATAGAAATTTTCCACAGGAAATGTTGCTTTGATCAAATCTTCGCCTCCCTGGGGTTAAAAATTTTCACAGTAAACACTTAAAGTTGCAGCCTCTGAAACTATAGATAAATAATGGTTCCTTGGAAAAACTTTTACATGGCTTAAAAAAACAAATAGTGAAGACACGATAGTGTCGATATCGATACATTCTCTTAACGATAATAATTATAATTTTTGGATTTGACTTGAATTCAGCAGCAGGTATGCTGAAGGCTCTTTCAGTTCAATCGATTTATGCCTCCTGAAGAAAACATTACAAATGCGTTATTAAAGAGAACAACGGAATAGATCCAATAAAAATAAATGACTTCACTTCGTTCCTTTAATTTCGTCATTTTCTTAATAATCCAAACAATTATTTGTCTGCTTTGTTTTGTTTGAATAAATTATTGTTCTTTCTTGTTGATTAATCTTTCCAATTATTTAGATTCGTCAGTGAATGGCGCAGTGCTACAGCTGGTCAAAGTATCAAGACTACACATGGGTGCATACTTATGTATCGCCAGCAATGGAGTGCCACCGTCTGTCAGCAAACGGGTCATGCTGGTCGTGCATTGTGAGTCACCTTTCCGTTTGTTTTTAGGCAATACCTTATCACTGCAATGCAATCTGCTATTTTCAACGCACGGCGGCGGCGTAGCGCTGAAAGTTGACAATCCAACAGCCCCCTTTACTTGGGCAATTATGTAGGTGTCGCCTAATGTTAGTGAAAACGGGCATCAATTGCTTACCAGGTCGTCTCATTATTATATTGCCCGTATCGGGATAATGACGTCTCGAATCTTACTACTCCCGATAATTAAATTTCAAAAATTTCGTACATCGTCTCTGAACCATTTTTTTTTCTATTTTAATCAGAGAATTGACAGTATTATGATTACCATGAAACGTGCCAATTAGGTTCGGCACTGACTTACAAAATCTCCTGTTAATAGAAAATTCATTAACATAAATAGTTCAGGAACGCTACCGGCCCATATCGCCGCGGGGCAGCTTTTGTCTGTCGCGCGCTTTAAGCTAACTTCAGTCGCTTTATAAAATGCCTTTGAGATTGGAAAACTTGATATTGCGACCGCAACCAAAATCTACATCATTTCAAAGAGTACATCCGACTCTAAAGAGATTAAATGCTCAATGTAGATAATACACACTTGCGGTCGCCTCGCAAAGAGCGAAACCGTGTGTCGCCAGCATTAGAGCTGAATCCTAAACCACAACTAAGCTAATTTGAACTAAATTACGTCAACCGACTTACGCGAGCCTCTTACATTAACTAGTTCGCTCCATACCGATGTGGCGGGACTCAAGACTCTCCATTTGATGAGTTTAAGAAATTATTCCCTTTGTGTTACAGTTCCGCCGATAATGACTATACAAAACCAATTAGTGGGAGCAAAAGAAGGCGATACTGTACATTTGGACTGCCATTCAGAAGCTTTCCCTAGATCAATTAATTATTGGACGATAAATGATCAAATCATATCACAGTGTAAGTATTATACGTAATCCTACCTTGACGCGGAACTATTAATAACGTGTATTAAAATATCCTCATTCTCACTTTGTAGCGGACAAGAGGTTCGAGATCACAGCCATAGAAAGGGGCTACGAAGTGGATATGAGGCTGAAGATTAAAAAAGTTGGTAGAAACACTTTTGGCACTTACAGTTGCATATCAAAGAATTCCCTCGGAGACACGGACGGGACAATAAAATTGTATTGTAAGTATCGAAGTACGGAGTTTTGTTTTTGTTGTTATGATAGATAAGAAATACTTAGAAAAGGGTTTAGAGGCAAAAGTTAATGGTCATGTCGAGTAACTTGATATTTTGGAAAATGGCGTCGGATTTGGCCCCGAAGGATTTCGGGAGTGTTTCTGAGCCAGTGTTTTGTTTCAGCTTTGTCCGGCAAGTTCGAAGAGATGCAGTACAACGAGGTGGGCGACTCCGACGAGAGCCCTGACGTCAGCGAGCTCGAGGCGCTCAAACGCAGCGCCGGGGTCCGCTGGTACCCCGCACTGACTGGGCTCTTTGTAGTTATTTACGTTGTATTATAAAGCTACTTTGTATATAAAATATATTGTTACAATAATATTTAATTCGTCGTTTCATTACCCATGCATTGGTATAATTATCGATTTATCATTTGGTTGATAAAATCATTTGTTTCGGATGATTTGGAAAACTATTTAAACAAGCATCAATCAAGCAGTGTTTATTTACAGAGGCGTATTACAACAAAACATCATAATTCAAGATTAAAGCATCAAATAAATATAAAATGTTAAAAGAATAGTAAAGCGTGTTTAGGAATTGTTTGAACGTAGCCGTCACTAGTGTCATATATCATGCACGAGGTGTCCTGGAAGTTCTATATTTCATGTTTGTCGTCGGTCCGAGCCCGGGGAGGGACGCGACACCTGCGCTCCGGGGCGAGGCGCCGAGGCGAAGCGGCGCGGCGGATTCAGGCCCCTCTCTACAAGCGACGACATCTCACTACTACAACAGTTTTCCTGACACTTCGCGACAAGAATGTAAATTTGTCACCCGAGACGTCCGAAGGTGTCACACAGCGACTGTTATCTGACGAACGAACAATTTTCTCGAGCTCGAAATTATACCCATACACCGCCACAAACAGGTATCATTAGAATTCATTTCGCATACACGATACTTATCGCTGCTGTGTGTGGTGTACCTACTTTGTTTATGTAACTACGTGGATTCATGTACCGCGGTTACGTTATGATCAATATCATGGATATTAAAGCGTTATTTATTAAACTTCCAGCCCTTTTATACTCGAATTTAACTTGGCTTAAGAACTGGGCAAATTTTGGGTGTTTCAAGTCGAACATAAAATAAGTTGCTACTAACATATTCCGAGGTTAGCGAATTCCTGGGTAAGGGATTTTAATGATAGCTCTCGTAACCGTAATTTTTTATTTCGTCTTCCCTTTTCGGTTGGTCATTAACCTTATAAGGGCCGTTCTAGTGAAGTGCTGTACCTACTACCAATATGAATTGTTAACGACTGAGAGAGGTCTGTATGCCTAATGCCTATTACATATTCAAACATGTGTTACTAGGGACAAAAGTTTTATCACCTAAGGATCAATTCAAATTAACCTGTCATTTCTTTAACGTTTTGATGTATAAAACATTAATGTTTTCGTTGTTCAAACATCTTTAGCAGAACTTTCCATTCGGTTTATTTCGACGGGAAGATTAATTGAAAGTTATATTTAATAGAAAGTGCCCACAAAAATGTACAGCACGTTCTTAATAGCTTTCAATAATTTTAATGTCACCTTCGCTATTTCTTGTGGAGCTCATTAAAACTGAAACGATACGTACACGCGAGCTGCTACATTAAAAAAATATTTTGATTTAAAACCACTTTTGTACCTAAAATTAATGTTTAGCCTTCTATTTCGACGTTTTAGTGGCCTTGAGCGTAAAGTCAGTCCTGTATCCTATAACCCCTTGATTCGATCAACTTCAGAGGATTAATTTAGGGTTTCGTCAAACTCATAAATATCTAAAGTGAGTATTTGAAACGCTGTATAAATATGCTCTATGATCAAACCTCTATGCATAATCAGCCGACAATGTTTTCACTGCTGGGACATAAGCCTCCTCTGGGCGAAACCGTAATCCACCACGCGGGCCCAGTGCGGGTTGGTAGATGTCACATGTCTTTTAATATTTGGTTGTTGTTGTTGTGTTTTCCTTCACGATGTTTTCCTTCACCTTTTTGAGAGCAGTGGTGATGAAATAATTTACACAAACTAAAGCGCCTATCTAGGTTCGAACCTACGATCTACAACTCGTAAGTCGCGGCCATTACCACTGGGCCACCACTGCTCAAACCTCTATGTTATGAAGACTACGAAAAAAGGTCAAATACGTAGAAAAGAGTCTTCTACTACCAAAGACATTTTGTTGTACAGACGCTAGCACATCAAGCTATCCGAAACTGTGAAATTTTCCCAATCAACATTGAACTTTAAAGCTCCTGCAAACAGGCGTGACGCGCGACGCGAATCGCACGCGACACAAAGGCACCGCTCGTTGCGCGTCTTGCGGTGCCTTTGTGTCGCGCGCGATTTAATCGCGTGTCGCGCCTGTTTGAAGGAGCCTTTATACTTTAGCGATAAAGTTGAAAATCTATTAAACAAATTTGACAGATTGTAGTAGCTTGATGTGCAGGCATCTGTACAAAAGCACACCTCTACCGCAGCCTTTATATAGAATTCAACCATGATGTTATAAATGTTTGATATTACTTAAAAATACATTAGGAAGCAACTATAAATATTTATTACATAAAAACATCTTTTATATTTGAACATGTAAGATAAAAACATCAACGTAATATTCGAAATGCTTGCACGACAAACTTGATTTATACAAACCAATAAAGCATATCGAGTTCTAACATCTCGAATAAATATTTGTCGGCACATTACGTAATTTGGAATAGATTAAGATTACTTTCTTACTTGTTCACTCTTTTTGGCTTCCTGGCATGAGGAAGGAATATCAAGTAATTTATGTATTGCTGGGTTCGTTTATAATCGATGAAATGTGCTTTATTTTACTCCAAATGAAATTAAAACCGAAATAGGAGATGCTTTCTTTGCCACGACAGTTTTTAGGGTTCCGTACCAAAATGTTAAAACGAAACCCTTATGGTTAGACTCAGTCTGTCTGTCTGTCTGTCACAGCTAGATATCTCAAGAACTACTAATGCTATCAACTTGAAATTTGGAATAGTTTTAGATGACGTTGGCCCAACTATTTTGCAAATAAGAAAGAAGTAAAAATATATGTATATTTTTTGAAACGGGGACTGAAAGGGGCAAAGGGGATCTGAAAAATTCGAAGTGGGACTACTAGAGCATGTGGGATATCATATGACAGAGCGCAGTTTGCACATTCTCAAACATTTTTTCTTTTTTTTTTAAGCCGCACAGTTTTCGAATTTTAATGAAAAATGTAAAAAAAATACCTTCCCCTACCCTTATCTCCGAAGTTTGTAAAGAGAAAAATCTGAAATTGTTCTATGTGATAGCAATTTTTGTAAAGATTGCAGGAAAGGAAAAATTAAACGAAGTTTCTAAATAGCACACTTTTTCAGTAATCATCAACAAAAGTTACATTAGTTACATTATCGGTCAAGAGATGGTGCTGAAAAAATTCTCTGACGAATATAGGCCTCGCCGATGAAAATTTAAAAACATTTGATGGTACGGGACCCTCGGTGCGCGAGTCCGACTCGCTCCTGCCCAGTTTTTGTAGGCGATCTTGACGGATCTTGTAATTATCCAATTATTTCCAGGAAAAAAAAACTCTTCCCAGCTGTCAGGAATTTTTAAACAATCATAATGCCATTTTTTCTTTTCCTTGCACCCTTCTGGCAGTTTCCATTACTACTGAAACAACTGCGAGCAATTCCGAGAATTAATTAGCGCGCACATTATACAGCAATAACATTGCGCGCAAAGATTAGTCGCTAAGCTTCGTTTTGTTACTTAGTATATCCGCTCAAATAGTGGCGGAATTTCAAATGCCGTGCAATGTAATGTACCTAATAAAATATTTAATGAGTGAAATATAAGCCTCTCACTTAAATGTTTCAACAAGAAAAATTGCAATATTTCGTCGGTTTATATCTTCGTCGGTGGCTGTACTGCTGTTTGCGACGGCACGGGCTTTGAGGTAGTTTTTTTAAAGGGCGTCACTATTTAAGCGGATGGACTTCAGTGTGTGACAACCTCTCCCTCCCAAGCACAGCCCTACTCAAGACTACTCACATAAAGAAAACCTTTATTTGAATTCGTTTAAGGTTTTCCATCACGTCGTCACCAATCCCAAATTGGAAGGTCAGGTAACACAGCTCCAATGGCGATAGTCACGATTCCGAAGGGTCCGGATGCATTCAGGAGGGCACAAATGGAGCTATTCACTTTGAATCAGATACAGGATTACGTCGTTCGTGATCTGAAACTTTCACTAGACACAACTGTTAAATAAAGCTATAAAAGTTTAATATACCAACCTATGATTACGTTTGTGTTGTCCATTGAAAATGGGATACGCCGTCGAAATTTCGGCACACTCAACTTTTGATAAAGAAAAAGGGAAAAGGGCATCTTACACTATAAGTCCGTATTGTAATAAGCTGATTGAGAATAAAATTACCTACCATTTACAGATTTATGTCGGAGTAAGTTAAAAGTTCAGTGCTCCAAAGAACTAAGTAGTTTAACCTATCTACTAACTTTCAGCGTCCCTGAACTACTCCCTAATAACTTTAGAGACTTACGCAGCTAATATTTTATCTTAAGTTTACTAACAGTTTAAAATTTGAGTGCAATAGAAAAACCTCCACAAGTTTTGCTTACCAAACGGTAGCATTTTTTATTGCCAAACTGGTACATAAATAGATTAGTAAGCTAATTTTATCTGTGATAGCTACTTCCATATAGGAGGGCCTACTGTGCAAAGCAATGAGGGGTTTATTTCATTATTGGTAAAGATATTAACCAATATCGGTCCGTAAACTATAGGAATCGGCCATCTCGCTGACTAATAAATCTTTTTACCATGGCTTATATTATATAAGCCATGGTAATGTCTTCACAAGATTATTAGCTTATGCTAATAATCTCGTGAAGACATTACAGAAAAAAAAGTTGAACAATGTACCAATGACTATAATCACTTCAAAATACTACCAACGTCAATGTTGATTAAATAAGATTACCAAATTAACCGTAGAGAAATAATAAAACCTCTACTCGCTGTTAAGATTACATCACAGTCCGACACGATATTTTTGTAACTCGTTAACAACACGATTTCAATTTCATACAACCACAAGCAGTGTGAAAATGAAGGCAACACGTTGGTTAATTTCACTAAATCGTTACAATTTGTGAGCGAAATGAACCCCTGAACACTTTATGGAATTATATTGGACACGCACTCGCGACGGCGACGGAAAGGTTGAAAAATGAGAATGTTCATAGTTCTTTATGTTTACGAGGAAATTAAAACTTTGATGTCAATTAGTAGCAAGGTCCATCAAGCTGTTGTTGGATTTAAGGACCATAATTACAATTGGGCGGTTCAAAACTTCGTAACTAAGTATAACAATATGACTTTTGAACGGTCGAAAAATTAAAATGTTCATACTTCTTTATGTATATGAGTAAATTAAAAGTTTGATGTCAATTAGTAGCAAGGTCCATCAAGCTGTTGTTAGCTTTAACGGCGAAAATTACAAAATTGGGCGGTTCAAAACTTCGTAACTAAGTATAACAATATGACTTTTGAACGGTCGAAAAATTAAAATGTTCATACTTCTTTATGTATATGAGTAAATTAAAAGTTTGATGTCAATTAGTAGCAAGGTCCATCAAGCTGTTGTTAGCTTTAACGGCGAAAATTACAAAATTGGGCGGTTCTAAAAGTCGTAACTAAGTATAACGATATGACTTTTGAACGGTTGAAAAATTAAAATGTTGTTCTTCTTGATGTTTAAGAGGAAATTAAAACTTTGCCGTCAATTAGTTACAAGGTCCATCAAACTCGTAACTAAGTATAACAATATGACTTTTTTAAATAGTAGCATGCAATACAAAAGTTTATCTTTTACTCCACTAAAAGTAAAGGAAAGGTTCGTGAGGAAACCGGGACTTTATTGTCTGAAATCGCCAACACACACGGAGCAAGCGGGGTGATTTATGGTCATTCCTTCACTAAGAAGCGGCTTTATATAAAGAGGCCCTTACCCCACATTGCGTTTATACTCGTACATACAAGCTAGTAATATTAAAGTTAGGCATAGGTTGGTGAGGCAGAAGAAGTAACAATGTTGAACCAATCAACTCTCTCTGTGAGGTTCGCGCTTTGTTCTCAGTCTATTTTGCTCTGGCAGCCGGCAGGATGTACAGTGCGTGCCACGTAAGAAGAGACTTGACCCCGCCTCCCCCGCCTCTTTCCGCCGCCCCTATGACGTCCGGTCCCGTCCCGCACTCAGACCTCATACCGCTAAAGATACCTAAAATCGTGTTCTGCTCATATCAGACCACGTGGTGTGTCAAGTCTCTTCTTACGTGGCACGCACTGTAACTAATATTGTTAAATTAGTTGACGGACACTTCCTGGATAACATTCATTATTTCAGAAGTGAATTTGCTACTGCTTCGTTGGTCTAGTGGTCCAAAGCGCAACTGCTGAGCATGAGGTCCTGGGTTCTATTCCCGTTTCGGGCAGTGTTATTTCGGTTTTCCGTCTGGAATTTAACTATGATAGAAAAAATATACTATATGAGGGAGCAAAACTTTTTAATGAAATAGGTTCCTGATGATGTGTTTAACATTAACAGATGTTATACCTATAAAAAGCCCTAGAAGAATACGTTAGAACGAAGTACTAACACCGAATTTAATCTATTAAATCTTTTAATTCTGTAATTTTGTATAACTGTATGTGATCACAGAGACTGTATCTACTTTTATTTTCTATACATTGCTCAATAAGTAAGTGAACCGTAATGTTCTTTTTTTGAAAAATAAATATCTTTAAACTGAATTTCTCACTAGTAGCCCGGAGTCATGTTTTGCCCGGTTGATGGAATTTAGTTGGCCCCCATAACTTGGAACTTAACTAACTTAACGTGTACAGTCAGTTTCAGACTTTCAGAGAAATAGTACCCCTCCAAGACTTAAAGATTATCGCCCGAGCACGCTCGGGCCCGCGTGTCACGTGAGCCTTGAGCAGCTCCCTCCCCCGCTGCCGCACCCATCTCGTGCACCCACCGATCCGCCTCAAATATTATTTGCAATGTTTTTAATAATTTATATGGTATTTTATCGGCTTCCTTCTGGCCGAACCGTATAGATACCAAGAATAACTTACAAAAAGACACTGCGTGCGACTAAGATACGAACCCACATCGCGAGATCATCTAGACCGCGCCTTATACCACTAGGCTATTGGCTCAGTTAGCAATCTTAACGAAAATTCGAATAGCATTACTCCTTTTATCGAACAAGGTTATTAACGGTCTAATCTTCTAGATATTAAGGTTTAAATTTCAACTTCCGTGTTATATTTAATACTAGCACCTTACCGTCTTGTTTTACAAAATGCAATACGCAACTCCTCTATTAACTAAAACATAAGGTTGAAATTAGCATAGATTTCTTGTTTGGTTGAATAGAATGTGTTGATTCCGATTGTTGCACTACCCTCATTTTACTTCAGAAACTTAACTGCTGTATGAACTGCGAGTTAAGGTTGAATTTAGTATACTATTCTTCGCCTTATTTACTAAACTGTGATTGAGGGTATTTTTACTTTTCAAATGGTTTCATTTTTGTGCCGATTCGCTTGTGTGTATCTTCATCGTAATATTATCCAATTTATTAAGTTTTTGACCAGTTGATTCTATCCTTCGCGCGTCTAATTAGCTGACACAATAGAAATTTTATTGTTCTTATTATCCAATGGTGTTACGGCGACGCTTGAGAGGTTAATCGATGGTATGGTTCGATTAACAACTTTATTAAAGGCTAAAATTGTAGTTCTGTGGGAAAAGGAACAAAACATAAAGAAAATAGCACGAGATATAAGCATAACGGTAAGATTTACGTTATTCTTACACATACCTATTTATTGTTGCAATCATGTTGCATTATTACTTACAAGTTGGATTTTTTTTTATGTATTTCTAATATTATTATTTTCATTACAGAGAAAAACAGTTCGTAGATGGATACAAAGGTATCAAGCGACGGGTGATATGAAATGTGATCACCAAGGCCCTCGCCCGATTGCTTACACTAATGAATCGAAGCGACAACGTAATATGTATTGTGAAAGTTCACTCAGTGGCACCCTTCAAAACTACGCGTTCAAATGCTGACTTCAAGAAGTGTTAGACAGTGACGGCCATCCTATCCGTTATGAATAGGCAACTCGGCAGATTGACTGTGTAACTTATTTGATAAAAATGCATTGGAACATTTATATGAGCAAGTGTCAAGTGTTAATCATTCCCAATATCATTCCATAATCAGTGGGATCATTATCTCGTAGTCAATCAAAAATAAACAACCTTTATTATTATCAATCCAGTTCTTGTTTACAAGGTAGTCTTGTAATGTTTTAACGATGCACCATCTGACCTCACATATTTTTCTAATGTTGTGTTAAATAAGGGTTATCAGAAAATGTGATAAAAGAGAAAGATGTATATTGCTATACTGTTATAGTTTAGCATGTTGGTTCTTCCTCTGTAATTCACAGTTTCTAGAAATATCTATAAACGAACCGTTATCTAATGTTAAACGTTCTAAACCAAACTAGGGTATCTATTTTGTGTTTAGTTAATATTCTAAGTATAATAACCCCAATTTAACACAGATAGAAATCTGTATATATTCAACCAGGAAGTGGATTCCATGAAGTCCTAGAAATGTAATTAAAAAAATAAATGAACATTGTTTATGCAAAATGCTAAGCTTTTATTACAAACCTCCATTTGATTTTTTAATAATAATTAACGAAAAAAACAAAACTAACTACTAAAGAAACTAAAAAATAATAATAAAGGTAAATTAATAAAATAAAAAAAATCTTCTCAACCGCGGATTGAACTCGAGACCATCGTATTGTTAAGCCGTAGTGTTAACCACTAGACCAACATGCCACTTACGATACATTACAAAAAACTTAAATAGGTTCGATGTCATTACCAAGGGGTAACCGTTTCTATGAAGCGTGCTGTACTAAAGGTACACCTCTACCAAACCCTTTGGAAACTACAGGCGTGATGTTATGATGATTTTTCTGCAAAAAACAAGCCGCCCCAAACACAACTGTAGCTATCTTAAAAGAAACTGAAATATTGTATCCAGAGGTTGAAATATTCTAATGATTGCTTCGGATTAAATTGGCAATTGCAGCTTGCAGGTCTGCAATCACATAATCCATCTGCCAAATGAAATATGTATTATCTCTACAATCGTTCATTGAACTTTGGGAGACCTATGTTCAGTAGAGTGGATGTTTACAGGAAACTCATATAACTACACGAAGAAACTTGGAAAGTGGGGAGGGTAATAAAGTTCTCTGTATAAAATTGAGGCCCGCGCTTTATTTTTTCACGGAACAGGCACTTTTGTTGGGCGATATCGTCTTTCGTGTTCTTCTTAGTGAGTAATTAAATGTAATATAATAAATGCACTATCATGCTTTTAAGGTGCCTTGCTCTATGTTAGTTCATCATCATAACCATCATTTCAGCCGAAAGACGTCCACTGCTGGACATAGGCCTCCCCCAAGCACCTCCACTTCGACCGGTTCTGTGCTTCTCGCATCCGACGGGTTCCTGCGGCCTTCACAAGGTCGTTAGACCACCTTGTGGGAGGCCTTCCAACGCTACGTCTTCCGGTACGTTACGCTATGTTAGTAGAAAATCAATAGAGCTAGTTTCCACAAATTAGGTAAATATTTTAGGTACCTACTTCGAGCTACAGTCAGGGAAGTTAATTGTTAAGTAAATTGACACCCTACGTCAATTTTCCGAGTTAGAGCCATTTCACAAAATTGTCAATGAATTATTGTTGTGATGTGAATTACATACAGTACCTATAAGTTGGTACTTACTCAATTTGTTTAACAATTAATTTCTGTGACTTTATCTACAATATCACTATCGATACCCATAACAAGTCTACAAGAAAACCTGGGAAATGAGTACCTAAATATACCTACAGTATTATATAAAAGAAGAAAAAACAATATTATTACAAATTAAAATTACCCTTTAAAACAATCTTGTCGTAATCGGTTAAGAGTTAAAGCAAACAGTTCCAAGCGCCATAAAGTACCGGAAACTTTCTGCTTACTTTAAAATTGTTAAGGCTCTTTAAATCCTTTTCCATTTTTGGGAGAACGCAACACAACATGGTTATTAGGTTATTTGTTGTTTAAAACTCATAAATATCAAATTAGGTAGGTAAACAGTCGGCCTTAAAAAGATTTATACATCGACAAGAATTCATTTGATTGTTTAAATTTGTCTTCCATACAGGGTGGCAGGAACCTGGTACTATGGATTCAAGTACATGTTTGCGAACCCTCCTGAGTAGAAATCTTTTTTAAGCTGTTCCATACATTTACCGCGTAGGAATTGCACTTTTCTATGAAACAGCTACGATATTTTTTTACGCTAGGATGGGGTCTGAAATTAGCGCGTCACTGTCCCAGCCACCCTGGATATTGTATAAATTATTAGCTACAATTAAGAAAGTACCCGATGTGTAATAAGCCTACCCAGCGTAGCTATAAATTAAATGTAAAGAATATAATGCCCTGCGTGTGCAACACAAGAATGCTTTTAGGATACTGCTGTCGTTGCCACGATTCTGTAACACATCAGGGATGTTTGCAGCAGCACATACAGATGACTTTTTTATGAACATGCGTTAAAGATCCGCATCATTACTGCGTCGGATGCGGGACAGCGACAACAGTCTCCTGAGCATTGTTGCGAGTGAAGATCACCTGTTGAGGCAACTGTGCGCAGTGCGTGTATTGTTGCCGGGTGTCTCCAGAAGATGGCTTGTCTATAACTAGTAATTCTTAAGTTATATTTATTGTTATTATTATTCCTTATTTGTTTATGTGTAAGTCTTAGATTATCATACTAAGTAATACTAAAAAAATATGTGTAATGTGCCTGAATTCATCTTCATCATCATTTCAGTCGAAAGACGTCCACTGCTGGATATAGGTCTCCCCCAAGCACCTCCACTTCGACCGGTTCTATGCTTCTCGCATCCAACGGGTTCCTGCGGCATTTTACAAAGTCGTTGGTCCACCTTGTGGGAGGCCTTCCAACGCTACATCTTCCGGTCGCCTCGGCCAGTATGTGCCTGAATTAAAGATAAATATTTTTTTATTTTATTTATTTAACAATATTAAAAATACAGAGGTGTTAATAATACTTGATGCGCCCTAACAGTGTTGAGTATTCTTAAGTTTAAGCCTAGTCATAGCCTGTAACTGTATAATCTATTTTGGAGCTACACATAGATATGATATTATGGAACAGAGATTGCAGACAATTTAAATTCATTCTTGTTTTTACATCTTTTTGAGGCTCACTGTACATGTTCGAGATGCACGTTAGTTCGTTTTGTTGGTGTGCACGTTCAAGAAAATACAATTTGCTGCAAATATTGTCGTGATCCAATGAGTAAAGTATGACAGACGGTGAAAGTACAGGCACATGAGAAAGAACGAGTTGCAGCTAGGTATGTATAAGCCGTAGAAGCCAGTTTTCATGAACCATATGAAAAATTAAGATACAGGGTCCAAGGCTAGTGAAATTTCATAGATGTGATTGGGTAGGTATTGATATATTATCACGATAAAAAAAAACTGATATTTATAAACTTATCTACTGAATTTTGTTTTATCTTGTTTTAATATTGGTAGGTACCCATCACCTCTTTAAAGTTATTTAATTTGAACCTGCTTAACTGAAAACCACGACAAGCTAATAATAAACTATGGGTAATTTCACGATGATATCTAAAAGACAGCACTACTGAACTACTTTCATTATTGTAACTTGTTCTAACTTGTATTACGTTAGGTTGTAAAAGCTGCTTACAACCTAACGTAATACAGGCGTGAAGATTCTTACATTTTGCATAAGTGCCAGTTTGCATAAGTAGTCTTCCCTCCTGGAGCGGGATTATAATCGCATGCGACGCTTTAATTTATAGCTACTGAAAAGTTCCTAGATTAAACTGGAATTACTAATTCGAAAGTACAAAGAAATGTCTAAAAATATATAATTTGTAGGTTTGGTAGTGTAAAATATAGATATGCCTAAATATACCTTATAACCGGCTCTGTTATTATTTTTGACCTTTCAATTTGTATAATGTTTCTAAAGTTGGCTGTCAGCTGAAAAAGGCGTAGGGTGATGACTATATTTCGAATTGAGAAGCGTATGTTTGTTTTATTAATATAGATGTTTTGATCACGTGCAATTTTATGTAACTTCCGATACTTCTTGAAGCGTAATGCATCACTAAGGAACTACCTAACTTACATAACATAATCAGCCTATATAATAATATTCCCCACTGCTGGAACACAGGCTAGCTCGAGAAAAGAGTGGGCTGTAATCCACCACGCGGGCCCAGTGCGGGTTGGTAGATGTCATATGTCTTCGAATTTTTGGTTCTAGGACATGCCGGTTTCCTCACGATGTTTTCCTTCACCGTTTTGAAAGCAGTGAGTGGTGATGAAATAATAATACGTGAGTTACTCTAAATTAAAAGTCCAAACACGAAAAGAATTCTTAAGAAAACGCACTGACACGGAAAATACAAGATTGAATAAACTCGCATGCCGTCTATTTCATAACACAGCTCCGACTGTATTAAGACAAACGTTTTATTGCCTCCTCACACCCAGATATTGTGCGAGTCAGCGAATAAGTCGTTAGTACGTATTTAGCTAATAAACTCAATTTCCAATTAGATGAAATCGCTTTTTCACGACTTTTCCACTGATCAGCCTTTATGAAAGCTCCGTTGAAAACGATCGTAGAAAATGTCCGATTCCACCTTACTAAGTACCCACGCAATCTTTATTGGAAATAAATTAAAGCCAGCGGAAGAGAATTCAGACCCTTTGTTTGTTTGGATGAGGGACTAGATATTAAAAAATGGAAAGCTGTGAATCTCCATAGAATTCTTCATGACAACGGGTGGCATTGCGAGTAGAAAACACATACGTTTTATTGGGTTATATTTGAGACAATGACCGTTTTTATTCACCTTATATTGTTGTGCTTTCACGTAGAAAAAGTTCTGCCATTCTGCCTCTATTTTTGCTTTTTAGTCGCTGAGTAACTAGCGCCGCTTACATACAAAAGGCTATGCTTTTATTTTTAGGGGATATGCGATATGGAACCAAGTGGAACAGATTTGGGTGAGATATTTAAATGAAAAATTAAATGTAGCATGAGGATCCGGATAAATCATGCCATTTTTGCTCCCTTCGAGGGTTGTAACAGATGACTTCCTGATCATTCGAAGAGGCGGTAGAAGCATCAATAAATATTAGTAAACTTTCCTGTTAACTCTAGTAGGTACTTACCTTATTCTTTTTAAAATATTTTTAATTGGATTTTTTTCATGACCTTTCATTAAATATGGTGCTGCTTCGCCTACTGCAACTGAAGACAAAGTATGAGCTGAAGTAGAGCCGAAAGAAAATAATTACTGCAACAAAGTTCTAACAGTTCAGCGTAGATGAAAACCACTTCACACTTTATACGAAGAACTGGCCGTGTATCCATGTAATAAACAACGCTATAGGAAACTAAACTTTATTATACAGCCATAGAAATACTGACGAAGAAGCAACAATAAACAAGTAATTAAAACTTATTTACCTATACGGCTAGTTCGCGTGCAGTACGGACTAAATGAGGTTCCGCGTTTAGCAAACATAAATATGTGCCCGTATCTAGCGGCAACACAGGCGCCTTAAGGCTTAATCTTTATGAATACTATTCTAACATTCCATTTTAATAGTCGGCTGTTAAGCTACAAATTTTACTTTGTAACTTCTTTATTTAATTGTGCTTTTCAGGATTTATAATCATTAACAACTTTGCATTATTTTGAAGTGTCCCACGGGTTTTACGACTTGAGAGAACATCGAGATTTCTTTAATATATAAAAAGTCTAATATTAATGTATTATCCACATAAACAAATTCTCTAAAATAACATCCGTTGCGTAGTTTAGAAGAACAACACGCGGTCACGTATAGACATACACGAAAAGCGACTATAATTTTAAACATATACCTATGTAGATGAGCCCCAGAAAAGTTTTTTTTTATTTTTTATTTTTTTTATTTTATTTGGAACAACAAACAATTACATAATAAAATATAGAGACATAAAACTTAAAATTAACAATTATGTAATCAGCAGCGTTATTCACAGAATACAAGTACAAATTCACAGAATACAAGTAAAAAAGTTGAACAAGCTTAATTTTTTTCGCCAAATGTTACTAGGGGATCACGTCAATAGACCTGGTAGCAGCATGCATAGTCTGGTAATAACAACAAACTGCTACAACCGTTTTCTATTTAAGCGCGGATTATTGCGATTTCCCCTTTAGCCGTTCATAGGGTGGGTTTATTTAACAGTGGATGTCACGAATCGGTATTATGATAAATAATTAACAATGATCATAATCATTATCAGCCATATACGTCCTATGCTGAAATTAGCTAATATTTACATATGTACCTAAATATAGAGTATTGCTATATATATATACATATATATGTATATATATATAGCAATACTCTACAACTCATTTAAGTGTAATAAATAAAAAAAATATACTGCAAATACTATTAACACTACTGTACTATTAATACTATTTTAATAAAAAAAATACTGTAAGCATATAAATAAATATAAATAAATATACACATTAAATATACATTTAACAAATGTAAATGTTGGCTAAATTTACACAATAAGGGTTTTGTCATGATAATATTTTTGGTGTCAATAAATAAAAGTTATTAATATTTTATCATTCAAATAACTAATATTTAATTTGCTTACACGACAAATTCGACCTGACAAAAAATATATATGTGAAAATAAACTTATACAACGAACGAGGACGTTTTACGTGAATACCGTTCCCTAATTGTCATCATGTCACTATGACAGTTAAATATTCTATTCTGAAAGCTTGTACCGTTTGTACACGCAAATTGACTCTAGCACAAATGTATGTAGCACATAGTGTACTTGTTCATATACTTGTGGTTTACTAACATTCTGCAGACTGATTCACCAGCCACAAGACTGATTAATAATTACACTGGGGCATAATACCTACTGTAATGTTTGATTGTTCATGAATTATCGTAATTATCGTCATTATTTTTCTTAGTAAGCACAAGCAGATACGTGAACTCAATACTTTCTGGTTGGGACCGCTCGGGATTGATACACTAATGATTGATTGAACATCACGTTCCAGGCTCTAAGAATCTGACACAACTTTTCCTCGGTCCCAGGGTGGAGAACATCCAAGAGGATGTCCACAGGACAAATAAAGCTGTCAGCTATAATTGACCCATAATAAGCATATAAAATTCCCCTGCTGGGACACAGGCCTCCTTTCTTCAAGAGGGGGAGTGGGCTGTGTCCACGACACGGGCCTAGTGCGGGTTGGTAGATGTCACATGTCTTTGATTTTTTTGGTTTATGGACATGTCGGTTTCCTCACGATGTCCACGATTTCCTTCACCGTTTTGAGAGCAGTAGTAATGAAATTATTTTCACAAAGTAGGTAAAGCGCCTGCCTATATTCAATCCCATGACCTACGACTCGTAAGTCGGGACCGTTACCACTGGGACACCACTGCTCCCCTAGTAGAATCCATTTCAAGGAATTCACCCACTTACCAATCAGTGTTTATATAAAAATAATAATTTATTGGCGTAAAAATATGTACAAACAAAGTGAAACCCTGACTCCTGTGCTAGGTAACAACACCTGTGTTACAGGAGCCAGATATAGGTACACTCTGGTATCAATACTTATCACTTCGGTAAAAGAACACACACAAAAGAAAAAATTTCATTCTCTATTGAAAGCCCATGGTGTTTTCTTACCATTTATTGTTCGAGGACCATGTTCAGTAAAGAACATTAACTCAAAAAAGGAAGACCAACTCTTCTATAACCAATACAAGCACCGAAACATTATGTAAAGTTCACAAACATGCCGTTACTAACTCATCGACGCCAGTAAAACCCAGTCTGGCTTCTCCTTGCAAACATGAAACATTTTCAAATATTATGCACCCGTCTGATTTATAGGAGACAGCAGGCTAATCTTGCCACGCTATCGCAAGCACAGCAGTACAAAAAACACATTCTGAACGGCGACTTTTATGGTAGACCCTTTATACTGTCTAGCCAAAAGTGAAACCTTATCTGGTGGACTATAAATAAATAAAACCTGACTGTTCAACCTAACATTGATAGTATCACACTTTGTTTCTTTATTAAGTGAATATAGCTACCTACGTAAGCTTTCTGTGATGTTTCGTGTTGAAATTATGGTTTGTCGTGATCATGGTTATAATGTATAGATACTAGCTTCAGACTGCGACTACACCCGCGTGGATGTTACTCCTTTTATATTAGCCATATGCCAGAGAGAGTCCAGCCCTTTCGGAGATTAGCCGGAACAAACAGAAAAACAAAAAAAAAAGATTTTTTTTATCTTAAACGTACCGTATATACTTGAAAGTATATGTGGCATATGAATGTGCATTTAGTAAAAACCTGTTATTTTGACTTTATAAACAGACACTTCAATTTTATTTATTTGTATGTATGTATAGATAAATATCAGCCTGTGAATATGTCCACCAGCAAAACAACATTGTGTTCTCGCAGTTAGATGTAGCCAGTTATTGATCACAATTCAGGTTCGCAATATTCAGGATATTTATGCTAAGGAGAACGGTGAGAAACCACGACACATCCAAGAATAACACGGAATAAATTATTGTAGTAACACTAAATATAGCCGCCATCTCTTCTTGAGGATGTTAATAGTAGATTGAGCCCCGTGTACAATGTACATAGTTACATAACTCCAAGTTATTACTGTAAAGGTAGGTAAGTGAGAATAAAGGCTCCCGCAGACAGGCACGACGCGAGCGCAACGCAACTCTAGTAGAACAATTTCAATGAAAACTACACGGAAATTGTCCTACCACAATCGCGTCGCACCGTCGCTTTGCAACTGTCTACGGGAGGGAGTCTTTACAAAATACCCGGAATCGAAACAATAATTACACCACAAAACATGACAGAAATACGCGATATACATAACATCAATCTGATAAGTTCTCTAACGAGACAGAATCCACAAACATACAGATAAGCTGATTTTAGAATCTTTAATTACATCATCTCGGTATCGTTCCAGAAAAAAAGAAGATTTTATCAAAAGCGATCCCCTTAAAGAGGATTTACGCAATTAAAACGAAGAAGGGAAGCCTGATAAAGGAAAAATATTTATTCTTGCCTTTTGAGTAAACTCTCAAAAATAATATCTTCTATATTAATATTTTGAGTTCATCTGAATAAACTTTATCATTTTAGGTTATGATAATTATGTCTTTATCCTAGTTATTTATGGTTTCAGATTTGCTCAAAATTTCATTCGTTAGAGTAATAATACCCGTAGAGGTGTAGAGGTAAACATATCAGTCATTCACATTTCACAAACACTACTTGATCCGATTTCGACAATGATATCCACTATTGTCATTTTTACAAGCTTTTAATTTATTTTTATTTGATAGTATATAGCCTTCCCCAAGAATTGGGCTATAGAATGCAAAAAGATTTTTTGTCGGATCGGAAGTTTCAGAGATTAGCGCGTTCATACAAACAAACTCTTCAGCTTTTTTATTAGTATAAATGAGAAACCTGTATCTAGCAGTGGACTGCTAAGAACTGATGATAATGATAAACTTTGGAATATATTTAAACAGATCAATGATTAGATTCATAAAAAATGACTTGTTCGGACAGAAGTCATGTCTAATGGAACTACTCGATAAACAGACGATCTAAATCCAATCTAATGATGATAAAGTATACAATAGTGTCGCGTAGCTAGTTAATGAATCGTCAAGGAAATAAATCCACAACGCATTGTTGTTCACTTTCCGGCACATCGTAATTACTACGGAAATAATGATGTTGTTTCGGAAATAAATTTAAGCTGGGACTAAATTGCTATAGATGGGCTTTATACACAATAGTTTCTAATACAAAAGCCAAACTGCTAGCTCACATAATAAAATATTAGTACCGAATAACAAGTTGAATGGCGTGAATTGGTGAGGCCTATGTCCTGCACTGAACTGCAGCTATGGGCAGTTAATGCTTTCTACAAGCTTTAATGGAAGTAAAAAGACGCTAAACGAAGCCTATAGAGTCACTTATACCCCTCAATTTTGTACTGGACTTAGGAACCTTCTGGTTACGAAGAAATTGGAAGTCAAACTTCCAGCTTTTGTTACTTTTTGAGGTTTCCTAACCTCAAAAGGAAAAACGGAACCCTTATGTCTTTCAGTCAAGTCCTGTCCTGTCCGTCAGTCAAGACCCTTTTTCTTAGGAACACGTGGAGTTATCAAGTTGAAATTAATATCAAATACTCAGGGCTGCAATCCCTTGAAGCAGGGAAAAAATCAACCTTCTAAGTCAACGCAATCAAAAGATACGGAGATTTATGTTCCGAAATCAAAACCTATAGACTACTTCGCGTTGACCTAGAATCATGTTTGGCAAGAAGTGTCATGTAGCACAAGTAAAGGAAAAATCCGAAAACCGTTAATTACATTACAAAAAAACATTAAAATTATTTATTCCGACTCGCACTTGACCGGTTTTTTTTTTTCAGGAACATAACATAATACGCCTGATTTCCTCGAAGAATTAGGCAGAGCTGACGAAAACAAGTTATAAATGTTATGACTACCCCAGAACTCCTGCATGTATAAACACAATGTTTTGGATGCGTTACATTGCGCGCTACCGAAAACAGCGATTTTTCTCACTAAAAATAAGACTCGTTTACCAGCAATAATTTTTGCTCAATGTTACTTAGTTTAGCTATGAGATGGGTCTTTTTACATCCTGTATTTGTTTATACACAATATGCTTCAATTAAATTAACCGAAAAAAGAAAGGATCTCTCTTGGAGTGAATAATAATATAAGCCACTTTCTTCATCTTCAATCAGCCGCCTGTAGGGGTAAACTGTGCGACTTGAGAACGTGATACGCATTTAGATACAAAGGGGTATCGGACCATTGAAATATGAGGAGCCGATTCTTGCTCAGGGTCCGGGAATAGACAAAATGGCCATGCGCTATGAGGTAGTTCTTTTGATACCTAATTAGTTTCATTGGCTGCATATGGGAATATGCTGCTTTATTTATTAACCTAGTTACAGCTTTGCTTCGTTATACACTGTTTATACTCAGAGAAAAATATAGGTACAGTGCGGCCGACGCGACGAAAGAATGCGTTCTTTACACCTGTCAGTTTCATACAAACGAATAAGTGTTTTGCGAATTTGATCTTTATTAGCTACTAAAACTGTCGCACTGACAGGTGTCAGGAACGCATCAGCTGGACTGTAGGTAGAGATGATTCGCACAGGAAAATTTGATCTATTGATTGACCAAAGAATCAGCGATCATTGTGCCGATAGTCGTTACAGCCAATGGCATAATTGCCAAGAGCCTCGACCAACATCTGAGGAGGCTCTCGTTAGGCAGCTGGATCAAGGGCTTGATACAGAGAGCGGTACTCCTGGACACGGCTCGTATTGTTAGGAGGTTCCTTTCTCTGGAGCCCTGACCGCCGATAGCTTGGACCCTGTTCCCGATACCGGTGGGCTACGGCTACGGCTACGGCTACGCGTCGCGCGTCGCGCCTGTTTGCAGGATCCTTTAAGGCTCCCACAAACAGGCGTGACACGTGATATAATCGCGCGCGACACAAAAGGCACCGCTCGTTGCGCGACTTGCGGTGCCTTTGTGTCGCGTGTCGTGTCGCGCCTGTTTGAAGGAGCCTTTATGCGGGTGAAATCGTGGGGCGCAAGTAGTTATTTACATAATTACTTATTAAGTAATTCAGTAAAAAAAAAGTAAGTTCAGTAAATAGTAAGTAATCGATAGAATTTTAAAATTTCTTATATTTTATTTATTTGTGCTAAGTAGGTAAATAAAATAATAAAAAAAAAACATTCTATCGATTCGTATTCTAAATAATCTCAACCATTTATGCAAAGGTGTGTCAGCTAATTGCTATAACTGACTGTACTCTAAAAGCTACAGTGTCAGCCAATTAATTATTTTGTACTAAAATAAAGTGTAACGTAATGGAATTAATTACAAAGTATTCTCTTTGATTTGAAAAGGTAATTGCTACGAACTGACAAACTTCTTCATTATATTATGTCCGTAAATTGAAAATAATACTTTAAAAGGACGGTTTGCGTTTAAATGTGAAAATATAAATTTATTATCAAAGTTTAATCACCTCCTTGTGAATTACGGAGGACGATCAAATTTGATCAACGTCCAATTAATTTGTTACGTCAGATAGATAGACACTTGTATACAAAGCCCTACAAACATACAGCTACAAACTACACGTAGACATACCTTGAATAATATGAGCATGCATTGAATTTCGATATATCCGCGTAAGTTGAGCGGCGTACATTTGATTTCATTCATATGCAGAAAAATCATTCACACGATTTCATTGGTATCTCCCAATTAAAAAAAGAATGTGGAGTGCATTGGTGGGATGCAGCGGCATTCACGAGGACCCCAGCCGGCAATAAAGTAGGCATCAAGCGAGATACGTGCCTTACGATAAGACGAGTGTACGTGCTAACTCCTTATTTGTTAGAAGCTCAGCCACCGAGCAAACTGGGACGTTTAAAAAAACGAAAAGAAAATTTACATTATCACATTCCTCTGGAGAGTTATTTTACTATTCTCAGTTTAAATAATTCATTGTAGAAAATTTACTCCGTGGAAGTTCATCTGAAAAAACATTTTATAATAATGATATCTACCGAGATACTGCAATATAACTTAAAGAAGATTGCATCAGCCTTAAGTCTGACGCTCTTTGCAATTCTTTGGGAACATTTTTTTTATAAAAACTGGCGATTTCATCTATATTAAAGTCCGCCTACACAGAATGTACGATTGCAGACAGTCGAACACAGTTTAAATTATAAAATAACCAGGAGTTACTCAGATTTACAGTTATTTTGTCAAATCCCATTATTAAGCCCAGTACAAAAAAAAAATACAAAGAAATAAATAAAATCGAATAATATCCAGTGGCATTAAATAATGTTTCTCGCGTTGTATATCCTAGCCCAGTCGTGCGTTACGTGGGGCTACCACGGGTGACAAACGCGCCCGGAGTCGCACCGCACGTAGGGTATAAAAATAAGGGGGTTATTTAAAGTGAAAAGTACAGCGAGTTTAGCTTTTATGGTAGTTACCCTGAGTTATCCAATCAGTCGGTGCCGGGGAAGCAATAAACTGGGCATCACGTCCGAACGTGTCCTCCCAGTGACAAACTACTAAAGCGTCGCGCCAACCAGCGCACTGAACGCTTGCCTGCACTCACTGATGGACGAATTTAGATTTATTACTCACCCGTGTTTACTTTTCCTCACATGGTGAGAGCTGCGACGAGATTCATTAGTTAGGGGTTAGTTGCCGATGTAGCCGTGTCTGGACACCGCGGGGGACACTCGTATATGAGACGAGTACAGCGAACTAGAACAACAGTTATACAAGATAGCGGGTTTCGATTGATTCTCTTTTATTTTCAAAAATGGGCAATGGGGAACAAAACCTAAATATATCATAGACATGATCGATGAACTAACTAGATTTATTTTTGAAAGACAAGTTTATATTTACGGAGAAGTAGGTAGTTATGTAGGTACCTACGATACAGGAAGATTAGAGTTTATTATTGTATCCATTTATCATGCAGCATCTAAATGCAAAAGCTTTTAAAAAAACATAATCTAAAAGTTACGAACGCATTTATATCAGAGAATTTCCTCAGAGGAATGATGCAGGAAAATTTGGTTTCCAATCATCAAATATTACTGAGTGCTTCCCGCGCCGTTGTTCTTATAAATGAATACAATTAATCATATTTCTTTTTATATTAAGACAAGACAATCATATAATGTTTATTATACTCTGCTTGTACACATAAATACGCTAGGCATTATTAAGATACACAATGAGCAAGACGTTTCTCTGTCAACTGTTCTACATTTGATATTATGCCAAGATATTACTATGGCGTCAACATTCTGAATAGGCATAGGCGTGTATTTGACAATGTAGCTACTTCTATTGAAGATGGGGCGATTGACGACAGCTTCTCCGCAGCTAATTGCTGATTATCCGTCATATTTATCTATATAATCAATCACGATTCAATCACATTTGAAACATAATCTCCCGTATTATCAGTCTAGCTGTTAATCCCCGAAAGTACTTAGACAATAGACAATGGACTAGTGACAAGATAATATCGTCTTCTCAAGTTAATTGTTTAGATAATTATCTGACAAATGGGACTACTTACGGATGAATTCACTAAACAAGTATTACTTTTAGCTAGCGTTCAGATTCTCAACTAAAATAAATAGTTGAGTATCAACGAAACGCTTAAGAGGGTTTACGCCGTACGGAATTTCATACAAACTTTCAAGCCCTTGTTTTTCGAAATGAATGAAGCGATTTTAATGAGACTTCATACGCATAAGCAGGATACAAAGGTCTAAAAAAGTTATTTAAGAATATTTTCGAACAGTCTTATTTAAATAAAGATAACTGGAAATCTCTATTTCTATGGAAAATTTAAAATCGGTCTAATTTGGCTGTAACACTATTTTTCTAATATGTTCTTAAGTAACTTTTTAGACCTTTGTATCCGGCTTATGCGTGTGAAGTTTCATTAAAATTGGTTCATTTATTTCGAAAAAGCCTTCTTTTTCAACCCCTTGGTTGAAAGTTTGTATGAAATGCGGTACGGCGTAAATGCTCTTAAGCGCAGTGGTGCCCCGGTGGAAACAGCCATGAGTTAAAGTTTTTCGGTTCAAACCACAACAGGTGCTTTACTTTGTGTAAATTATTTCATCACCACTGCTCTCAAAATGGTGAAGGAAAACAATGTGATATAAACTGGCAAGTCCTAGAACCAAAGATTCGAAGACGTGAAATCTACCAAGCCGCACTGGGCATGCGTGGTGGATTACGGCCCGCTCCCTCTCTCTGAGAGAAGGCGTCTGTCAACAAGTGGGAACAATATAAGCTGATTATGCTATCAACTAAACTAAAATAAAATTACAACTATCTTTTAGAAAGAAAGAAAGAAAAAGTATTTATTGCGACTCGTACAGGAAAATCACAAACTAAACTAAACACAGCAAAATAAAAATCCAAGTTATATAAAAACAAAAGGAAAATGAAACAGAAAGTCCTATACGAGGCCAAAAGGCTTCTATCTCAGCATGATGCTACAACATTTAAAAAATAAATGTTGCAGTGCTGGTATTCTGATAGGGCCCGCTGTGATGTCACGGGCAGTTACAGAAATAAATAAATAGTATGTAAAATAATAGCAAATAATAAAATAAAAAATAATTATTTTTTCAATCTGCGCGAGGCGTAACCTCATAAAACGTACGTACGTAGTACGTATCATAAAAAAGATGAACATAAATTAAAAGTGTCAAAAGACGCTGAATTAAACTTGAACAAACAGTTTTAAACGACACTTTAGAAGGATAAGCCACTTAAATACACTAAAGTTTAACACTTCAGCTAATTTGTTAGCCCAAAACTTGCTTTTCTTTTAGTGCAACTTTACTTTAGTTGAAGGTATATATTTTTAGTTGGTTAATTATACACTAGGCATTTACACTTGGTCGAAAAACAAATGACGACAATTTAAATGTACCAACGCAAAATGGGCCAGTTAAAAGCGTTTTTCCATTAATCCCCGATGTTTTAATGAACAAATAGGTAATTGGAGCATTAAAATGTACTGTTCGTACACTTGTACATAATTACAGAGGATTAATAATTGTGATACGAATCGTATATTATTTAAAATGATTGCTGTCCCGCGATCTCCTTTGATGCGGCATTCATTAATTATATATCTTTATATCTTCGTTCTTTTAATCCTTTCAGGGCTATTTTTTTAAATCTAGAATCAAATTATATTAAAGCTGACTCATTGGGCCATTGGACTCAGCTGCTGATGTAAGATACTGGGTTTCCAGGTAGCTCTAAGTGTAAATTGGATGGCTTTGTTAAGACATTCTCAGTTTCAGTTCTAGGATGGGAAATTGTGACTGGCAAAAGATGATAAGTTAACTAGGACCTTTTTCTATCGGTGTGAACTATTTTAACTCTTCACAATAATTTTCTACACATTGTTTTGTTAATATCATTTGTTTTCCACCACTGTGAAAACTTCAATTACTTCTTCGAATCATCTCGATTATTTGCGATTACATACCATGTAGGTAAAGTAATTATAAAGTCAACTAAAAAGCAGTAAACATACACTATGTATTATCACGCCTTCTTCCCATGAGGGTAGGCAGAAACTACAACACGCCACCTGCTACGATCGTTGGGTACAGACACCAACACATCCAGCTACCCGAAACTGTCAAATTTTCCTAATCAACTTTAAACCTTATGCTTTAGCGATAAAGTTGAAAATCTATTAAAGAAATTTGACAGATTTTAGTAGCTTGATGTGCTGGCGTCTGTACATACTCCTTTTGCTAAAAGCAATATCTATCTATCTTATATAAATAAAACAAAGTTGGGTTAGTTACACCATTTATAACTCAAGAACGGGTGGACCAATTCTTATGATCTTTGATTTCTTGAATTTGTCTCCGCCCCGAATAGCAGACACAAACAAATAATAATAATGAAGATATTCATTTTGTCATACATTTTCCTTTTTATTCATTCTTAGTCGGTACGAAGTTCGCCGGGTCAGCTAGTTTTACATAAAAATCCAACAGTTACATTAAAGAAAAGATTGAAAGATAACAAAGTCAGTTTAAATAACAGTGAATTGCTAGACCTTTTCCTTAAACTAGTGAGTAAAGGATTTTATTCCTTAACTAATATAAAAATATATTGAAGTCTGCCGAAGCGGTTATTGGGGATACCGAACCCTTCCGAGACCGCTTCGTAAAGCGGGATTTGACTAAAGCGCTGATTCTAGAAATAATAAGTACTGTCAAGGTATTGTAGATTCGGGAAAATTTCAGATATTTCCCACATCATTCAATAGAATAGGAGGCCAATTAGCAAAAAAATTCAATAGAATATTGGTTTTGTTACCATAGACATGCTGCCTACTGTACATGCTTATAACTTTCTATCACTTGTATGGAAATGAAAATACATCAACATTTTCAGTTGAATTTTTTTAAATTACCTACGTAGGCTATCTTTTTTTAAAGTTCAAGCTATTTCTGCATCGAAATCAATTCAGCGGTTTAGTCATGAAGACGTGACAAACAAAACACTCTCTTGTATTTAAGTAATACATGGGCCGATATTATAATTACCTCTCTTGTACTAAGTTATTATCGAAAATATGTTAAATATTTTCCAAGAAGGATTCATTAATTATTATGTTCTACGAGTAGAGAAGTAATTATACCCTGTCATATACACTTTACAAGATGCTATACAAACCTTTGCCTTTAAATTTTCATTTTTAGTATGCTTTTGTTTGTGTATTACAGGATGGTCCAAATAATGACGTCAATAAAAAAAATTATATTCCTCATACCTAGGGGTATCTGGGTAACTTTTAATCGTAAGAATGTAAATTTTCACCGTCGATAAAAAAAAATTGTATCTCGCACTAGTGTTAGGAAGATATTTTTTTAATACATGAAAGGATGATAGTCCCATCGCAAAAAAAAACATAAAAAGATTGTCGAAAAAAAGTTATAAATTTTTAAAGATGTCCTCGAAGATATTCCCCAAAAATTAAAAAAAAAATTGTCTCCTAAACTATCAAAAATCGCGGAACATATATAGGGTATTTTCGGATAACCCTAGGTATGAGGAATCACCCTGGACGGAAGGACCACCCTGGGTCAAATTAAATTATAGCAAAACTTCACATTCGCTATCCCAACAAAATGAAACAAATATAACAGATTTCCTCAACTCAAACTTGTTTGCAGAGTTTACCTAGCTAATTTAAGTTGACCCCGTAAATCCGAAATACGATAGTAGGTAGGTACGCTGGTGTTTTTCTCAATCTATATCAAAAACCAACCAGGGGGCTTACTCTCCAAACTAATTTTAATTCCAATGAGATGCCAATATGATTCCAATGTTAATTTTACAGTCACGTGATTCGGTACTCTTGAAAACAATATTGTCAACAATTACCCCACGCCAAGCCCGAACCCAATTCCACTTAGTTCTCCAAAATGGACACCCAATCTAAAAAGCATTTGGCGCTAGCATCGAACTCAAGAGTACGAAACGTCACAATTCCAATGTCGATCTATCGGAATTAAATTGAAGAGTAAGCACCCAGGGCTCACGTCAACAAAGTCCTCTTAGCATACTCCAACCGAACAACATGGACATCTAATTAAATAGACTTAGCGAATCGCTCCCTAAGTACCAAACTAATTTCCAGAAGTAGGCAATATAATTCTCTGTTCTGAGTGTAGCAGGCAGTTAATAATCGACATTAGTAAAGTGGCTCGGTAAGGGGAGCCTCCCCTAAGGTACCGGTACTCAGTAGCCGGCGGTAGAAACCGTAGGAACCGTACTGCGATACCATCTACCACTTCCACAGAAATTGCAAGGAGGTAATTCCTCAATTTACTGCAATTTGCTTTTATAGAATCGAAATATCAAAGTACCACTATCGCTAGGTTTATAAACAGACTGCGTTTTAAGTGACCCCGTACCTATGTGTACTGTGTCGATTCCATTATCAGATTGGAATAAAAAACTGGCAACAAAAAATTTAATTTAGAAAAGGTTGGGAATTTTTTGCGAGCTGTGGTGGCCCTGTGATAACGGCCTCCACTGGTCGTAGGTTTTAACCCTGGCAGGCTTTATTTTTAACGTGAACGTGAGCGGTGAACGTGAGGAAACCGGCATGTCCTAGAACCAAAAATTCGAAGACATGTGACATCTCACCACCGCACCGAACCCGCATTGTAGATTACAGCCCACTCCCTCTAGAGGAGGCCTGTGTCCCAACAGTGGAAAAATTATAGCATGATTATGCTTAGGAATGTTTGGTCTATGGTGCGTTAATGTCTAAATTACGAGTAAACCGTCAGGAAGTAAACACCTGTCTAAATATCTTCAAACCAATCCGTTTTTATAACCGAAAAACCGTATTGTATTTTTGAACTTATAAATAACCTCGTAAACGTCATGTAAAAATTAAGGTCTCTAAAAAATACACAAGAAGTTACACCCCAGGGCGGTCGTATTTCATATTGATAAGACGATAAGCTAACAACATGCAGGCCTTTTTATAGCCAATAAATAAGGTTTTAAACATATATGCATAACTCTAAATTAAGCGAATATACCTATAGGTTAAATAAGACATGTAACGTTGAAGTAATGGCAACACTAGCCCGGAAGCGGAAAAACGAAACGGACTAGTATTTACGAGCAGTATATCCGCCCAGTGGGCTTCATTAGCACACGCTCTGGACAAAAAATATATTGTTTTACATGCATTCATTGAACTTTAGTGCTTTGTACATACATTGTGAATGAATTATTCCGTATTGCAAATAGTTTTATTTAAACAAGAACATTGTTTTAATGAGAACGTCTATACATTTTAAAATACGTTCTGTTTTACCTATTGCATGATTAAAAGCACAATGGGTTGATAATTAATCTTAGTTTTCGTAGTACAAAAATGTTGCTAAATATACTACAACGTGCTGCTTAACTGGTTTATCAGTGGGGTGAAGTAGCCCATTGTGGTTAGACTCAGTTCAGTGGCGCACGCTGCTAATTAGCCAGCCCCAAGATAAATGTCAGCAATCACGAACCCCCGCGAGGCGCCGCGCCGCCACACGCTACCCGCCGCCGCCCGCGATCAACAGATTACTTACAAACTAGCATCTCTCCTTTCAGACCACCAATCCTCCTTATTACACCGTTTTTGTACATAACTGCCCAACGGAACCCTGCTACTGATTTATATTAATAGACCGCAATCAATAATCCACAATCTTGACATCCAAGCTGATAGCTCAATAATAAGCTTGAATTGCCCCCATAATAGTGTCTTCGTCGCAAATGTCAATTGTTGAACTTTTAAAGGGCTGTTGGTAATAATAGGGGTGGTCTTGTTGAACCATGTCGTTGTAAATCAGCGGTTCACTTTATATTGAAGGTAAATCACTTTGTTGAAAGTTCAGGCGGCTGTCGGGGGATCGTGTCGTTGTAATACGTGCTGTCATTCAGTGTGTGCCATCTTTGTTCCTTATTCGTTTATGAATAAACTTTCCAACTATTCGGTACTGAGTTCTGCATTTAACTCGTGCCTGTAATTGTCAACAGATTTCCAACTGAAAGTTTCTGTTATAATAATGGGTCTGGATTTTTAGTTAAGTATTTAATATTCATAAAGAAGTTCTGAATACGGAGCATGTGCAAGTTCTAAATATCTTAATTACCTGCTACCGCGAGTTCGCCGCGCGAACTTTCCGCGTTATGCTCGTGCCGTTTTGAATATAGTTCCCTTACATGACGTCACGCCTCAGAACATTGTACTTACGAGATTATTTTACCAAAGCCTCAATAGGAAAATGTATTTGAATTCGGACTTAGTAGGATTTCTTATTTGAACAGGTCCTAGATAATCTTCTTGTAGAAAACTAGAACTTCACACGCAGGCAAAGTATAGCTGAAACCTTTTTTTTGTTTTACTGCCCCTAAATAGCGAGAGGCTTTTGCCCAGCAGTGGATAATGCAGGCTAACAATAACCCTTTGACTTAGCTATCGACCAAACTAACAACAGAGAGTTAAAAATGCAGTGATGGCTACCATACTACGTTATACGTTGAATCGAGACTCAACTCGACTAAACTTCTCAATCGAGAATTGTAGAAAGCTATTGATACACGCAAATATTTGTTCGATTGTTAGCTTAGACATTGGATCCGATCTGGAGGAAAAAGTCCTCGCACCACATATGGGAGTGGCGCGAGGAGGCAAGACGCCATGGTCGTAACTCCACTGCCCCGAGTAATCACGGTGCAGTGGACAGAGCTCCGGCGGGATCTCATGGCGACATGGAGAGTGCTTCTGTCGCAACCCAGTGCTGGGCCACAATTGCGGCGATTAAAAAGTGGCTAGAGAGGCGCCACGGCGTCCTCACCTTCCGCCTGACGCAGGTCATCACCGGACCCCCCCGGTGGGATCCCGCATTGTCGAGGTGGGGGGGCTCTGTAGCCGTAGCTTGGTCACCCACGGTGAAGCGAAAAGGAACCCGAGGAAGGACCGCTCGTCAGGGCTTTTGCCGGTAAGCTAACAATCGCGACCCGCCTCAGTTGCGATGTCCCCCAAGCGACACCGCAACCTACTTGTTGGCCGCTACAAGCCGACGACGTAGCGGCCAACAAGTAGGTTGCGGTGCCGCTTGGGCGACATCGCAACTGAGGCGGGTCGCGATGTCGTATCGGAGGCATCGCGGCTAAGGTTTGGAGGCCGCGACGGGAGAGGAGTGCCGGTATTGTGATGCGCCGCTCTCCTTACCTTTCGCGGCATTGACGGGGTGCCACTGTCTGATGGCGGACGCGGTGGGGCCGCAGGGGAGGATGAGTGTTGGTATGACGTTAGCCTCTCTCCCTATCCCTATCCCTATCGTCTGCGGCCCAAAAAATTGGCAGGCGGCGGGGCCAATGACCTGAACCGTTGCAGAGGGACCAAGTGTGCCCAGACACGGGGTTGTCTGGCGCCCATGTGCTGGTTTGGTCACGCCGTGCTATGTGTTCTGGTGCGCCGGTGATGGGGAGTTGTCCTCAGAGGAGGATCCGGTGACGGACAGCCGCGGCGGGTTCACACCACCGCGTCCTCACAGCGGCGATCGACCCTGGTCAGGGCCATAGTATGGACGGTAGTAGCCTGCTTCTGTGAGACCGTGATGGTCAAGAAGGAGGCTGCCGAGCATGATCGGGAGAGGGCTGTTCCTGCTCGGAGAAGGAGGCGTCGGGATGGCAACCGCCTTGGCGCCTAACACGCCGAAACCCGCTTACCAAATAAGGTAGGTGGACCTTTGGGGTCGCGGGCGCACAGAATGGGGACCATGTCTGGTCACCAAGTGACCCCAGGGAAGACGGTGGCACACTGGTCACGTGCTGCCGTGCATAGCGAGGCTCAGGGGAGGCCCCTTTACAGTCTCCCCAGGGATGTGCCTTATAGGCGTTGCACGGGGGGGGGGGTTCCGGAATTGGTCTTTTAAGAGGAACCGGGACCACCCCTATGTGCTGATGGTGATCACCGGTTTTAGTGAGGTAAAAATCCCACACTCCCCCGACCTTCATCCCCGGAGGTCGGGTGCATTTTAAAGGTTTCCCCTAAAAAAAAAAGGTCATGCTATGGAGCGAGAGTGCATGGGAAGCCGTCACCTTCCTTTATGCTTCCGATGGAGGGGGCAGAACGCATGAGGGAGAGGCAATCTTTGCGCCTAGTCGCCGCAGGAGACACGACGCCCTAGGCGTCGGGAGTCGAGAGTCGATTCCCGGCCACCGCGGGCATGCGGACGGTAAGGACCAAACCCGGATCGACAGCGCTTTGTGTTTCACGCGCGCCTCAAAGAGATGTCAGCACTAACTGACGTGGTCCGCTACCTGCCAGGATCGCGGGTTGTTCGATAGAGTATCCGTGGCCCCTGGCACAGGCAACTGAAGGAACACGGGTAGGTTTTGGTCAGTAAAAGTCAGACACGCCCTCCCGCTCCGCCCAGAGCGGGAGAAGTTATTTGATAGACTAGAATCAATTCTATTTTTCAAAAGTGCCTTTTATGTGCCTATTTGAAATAAATGCTTTGACTTTGACTTTGATAATTTTCCATCCAAAAAAATAAAACGGGCTTCAGATCCGATTATAAATTAGATGGTACCTAATATATAATCGGTATAATATAACTAATATAAACAATCAAAATTAAACTAATTGAAAACAAACATTATACAGACGGAAGAAAATTATAACTTTCAGAATTACTTGGGAAACTTAAACATACACACAGGTTAGAGACACTACTCACTTAGATTGACTAATTACTTCGGCAGCGTTAAATGATTTCTTCTGTCATTGAGGAAAATAAGGCGATATTTTAAATTTACTTTAGTCTACGCTCAAAAGAATCCACGCCATTACTTGGCTCGATAAATCTAAAAGAGAAAGTAAATAATCGTATTTATTTCTATGTAAGATGTAGTTAATTTATTTCTGTCTGGTAGACATCGAAGTTATGTACATCCAATTTATTACTCATGATATTTTTGGGCTCGCTTACACAACAACTCTCCGAATACCGTTAAAAATAATTATAACATTGTTCTGTAACTATAGGTTGTGGAGGTCAGAATATAAGCAGTCGCTAAATGTGAAATACTGCTATTCAGCTGCATCCGGATAGACTGGAAGCCGACCCCAACATAGATGGGAAAAGGCTTGGCAGATGATGATGATTCTGTCACTGTCACCTCAAAAGAGAACGAAATAAATAAACAGTCATTTAATAAATTATTCATAGAAATAATTTAACTGAAATGATTTTCAAATTAAAAAAGAGAGAGAAAGAAGAGAAAAATCGTACAAAAATGTTAATGTGAAATGTATATAAATTATTATTTACATATAAAATACTGTGTAAGAGAATTATGTCGGTCAAACATTGTACAGGACAGAACACAGACTGTCGACATTAAATTAAGTAGACACTACAATGAAAACGTGGTATCCCAACGGGTTACATGGGTCGACGGCAGTCACTTCACTTAAAACTAGCCTTACTTTAGATAATCGTGTATTTTACAGCTCGTTCATTTTCTTTGTACGATCCGACTGTCCTGTCAACAGGACCGAGGCAGCGTTACGTCCAATTTATTTACCATTAGAATCGATAGCTCACAGATAGTAAAACTCTCGTGCTTAAGAACATAAAGTAAAATATTGCCAGCTTGATTGGTTATTGGGCAACGTATGACTGTGAAACTTTTTATTTCGGTTTGCAGAGCAACAAAAAAGAACTGTAATTTACGATTTTTCACGCAGTTTACTTTGCAATAACTAAATTAAAAAGACACATTCATACTCCTGTGCCTCCATAATTTGTTATGTAGTAGGTAATTCAAAAAGCAAACATTTAACAATTACTTATTTATGATAATTACTGAAATTACCCTTGATAAGTACCTAATCCTTTCACCCACATTCCTCAATAATAAAGCAGGTTTATATAAAAAAAAAATAGATCCGAACACTCTATTTGAACGGCTGACGCTCATTGTCACCCGAACATAATACAGAAACCATCGATTAAACCACCCCAAGGGTTACTAATACGATAGTTTCGTCAGCGCTAAGTAACTACTAACAACTAACAAGTGCTCATTAAATTACTATGAGAATTGTGCTAAATCGAATGTAAAATTACAAGAAAATTAAATAAAACTATTTAATTTTTTTAAATGAGTCAGCTCGGTACCTAATGATAAATTTGTAGACCATATCGATTCCGTCGACCTCCTGCTAATTTTATCTAATCAATACCTACGTGGTAGTTGGCAACTTTGCTTTTAGGCACCAAATAGAAAGTTGTTCGTAAAACAATTAACTTTTACATATAAGGCCATTTGTACACGGCACGGTTTCTTTACGGTACGGCGCCGTATAAACCGCGCCGTAGAAAAAACGTCTAAGTAATAAGCTTCCATAGTAATCCATACTACACTGACGACCGTGCCTACAAACCGTAGTTTGCACGGGATGAAAAACGAATGTGTACAAAGGGCCTAAGGACCATTCGACTCCTACTTTTTAAAGTTTTTTATAAGTTAATTTTGTAAGAATATTATGACTTTTATGCCAAATTAGAGTTAGACAGTTTTGGAGGTTTATTTGTAACGAAAATATATTTTACTTTGTCACAGTGTTTATCTAGTTTTTATTTCAATTTGCTTTTGAAATAAGTAGCGTAAGTTAAGTGCCTTTTATAATATGTTTGACAGTTTATACTCGCAAATCCTCTTGCAAAGTATGGAGGTAGGAGAATCCTACAAATGATTTTACTATTTTCACTTAACGAAGTTTACTCTTAAAATGCTCTATCCACAATTCTCTATTTTAACAAGGAAAAACCTTCTTAAAACGAGAAACTCAACTGAACGAAGACTTAATACGTAAAAGAAATCAGATTCATAATTTATGCATTTAAAAGTTGAGGAGTTTTCATAGCTCGGGGATATTATATCGCTGTGCATATTAGTGCAATAGCACCGTACAAACTTGGAGGGCGGATATGTACCGAGTTGGGCAACAATTTCTCGTGGCTGGCTTGAAAACTTTCTAGCTTCATTAATACTACACTCTTACTACTGTTCATTTTAGTTCCTTTTACAAAATTACTACACTGTCAGACTCCATAATCGAGCCACGCTGCTTTTTTAGAGTTCCATACAACAAAAGGAAAAAACGGAACCCTTACGCTTCGGTGTCCGTCTCAAAAATGCGAGGTTTAAATTTTTACGCGAAAGAAGTCGCAGACAACAGCTAGTTAGTGCAGCTATGAGCATATACAGGGTTATTGGTAAAACATTAACAAACTCTCAGGACTATATTACTAGCATGATAAACAACAACTTTTGTTCTATGACTTGTAGTAATTCATCAGATTTTAATTCACCAGACTTTCATACAAAAATAAAATATTTCAATTCAACGAATTGAAATATTCGATTTTCTGTTACGAACTCTTCGCGAAGCAAAAGAAAGCGCTAGTTAGGTAAACAAACTGCCGTGTCTAGTACAAAATTCAGCGAAGGGGAGCGGGGGTTAGATAGAACAACAAAATCCTAAAGGTTCTTTTATACCCGACTACGGCGAAGCAAAAAGGAGTGTTATGATTTTGACCGGTATGTATGTATGTTCATCTGTTCCCTCATACCTTCAAAAGTACTTATAATAATTTGACAAATGAGGAATCATTAGAAGCGTCTTGACCGTCCGCTGGTTAAAGGCTATGTGATGTCACACTAAATTCAATATGGCCCCCTCTAGAGGACATAAAGTAATGAATTTTGTAAATAAATATTTTGAAATGGTGTCTTGTTGGCAAATGTATTATGTTTTGTAAAAGTCATAGAACAAAAGTTGTTGTTTATGATGTTAGTAATCCAGTCCTGCAAGGTTGTTAGTGTTTTACCAATAACCCAGAATATCTTACGGTTACAAAAAGTCGAAAGCAATTTTCCAGTGATTTAACGATTGCAACTATGAGAAAAGACCATTTCATAACGCCTGTAATCCCCAAAGGATTAGGCGGAATTGTACCTATAATATACCTCGCTATGGTACACCGACATTTCGTCAGTTTTGTTTAAGTCCCATGTAATGGATGGAGAGTGGTGGTGGCCCAATGGTAACGGCCACGACTTACCAGTTGTTGGTCGTAGTTTCGAACCCAGACAGTTTTGCTAGCGCTTTACTTCGCGTAAATTATTTCAAAACTGCTCTACCCTCAAAACGGTGAAGAAAAAAAAACATCGTGAGGAAACCGGCATGTCCCAGAACGAAAACTTCGAAGACATCTACCAACCCACACTGGGCCCACGTGGTTGATTACGGCCCACTCCCTCTCACCGAGAGCAGGCCGGTGTCCCAGCAGTGGCTAAATTATAGGCTTATTATGAGTGCACATTATAATACAAATAGGGAAAAAATTATCTTATTATGTCACATTCATCTTGACTCATTGTTAAGAGTCATCAATCACTGTCCATAAATGCAATAGCAACAACAACATTGGTACACTAGGGTTAAAAAGTTATCAGTGAAGTCATAACTCATTCATTGATTTATATTTTATCTCGTAGAGCATTCGCCACCGTATTTATTAATATTGTGCATTGTGTGTGTTGTGTATCGCTGTATGCGTTGTTTATGTAAGAGTCCTGCTAGATAGTGTTACAAAACTACACTGACGAGTAATATAAAAAGCCATTTGCAAATGTGTCTATAGAAATCTAAATATCTCCTAAACCACTCATGTTAGCTTTATGAAATAATTTTATTAAAGTGAAAAGCAACATTCAAATGTATTTAATAACGCGTTAAAAAAGACACCAAATTGAAACAATGAAAAAAATTATATTCAGAATTCTTTAGGCACTTTGTAAGAGGCTTTTTTACATTGGTCGGCTGTGTGTTTTTGCTTTAGCTCTAGGTTTCTCGGTAAGCTTAGTAGGCATCAAAGTAAGTAGGTAAAGAATCCAAATATTGACTTGATTTTTCTAAATAGTACGTGTATGCCTCTTGTTTTCTAGGTTGATAATACCGCAAGAGAATCTAAATTTCATGCTGATTTATCTATGAGAGAGCAATGCTCTTTTTTTCACAGTAACATCGATATCACGCGTCGCCTGCGCCTGATATTCATTACCGCTTTGCATCGCACCAATTTCATCCAACAACAGATACACTTTACGACCGACCCGCAAACAGATGCACAATTTTATTCCAACCTACCCTAATTTTTTCTGTCGTTAAAATCTCAAGTCGCCTACACTCGGTATCTGACATTAACTAGTCCAGAATGATAAAGCTCTTCGCTTTCACAATGGCATTATTAATCTATCAGTGCTTGAACAAATCACGCGAGCTCTAGAAATAATAACTTGCTCCATACGAGACTAAAAGCGACTGCACAAATGGTCTCGAGATACACTTCTCGAGATACACGTCTCGAGATACACGGCTCGAGATACTCGTCTCGAAATACACGTCTCGAGTCTATAGGCTTGTGTGCCCATACCATATCTATCAGTTGCTATGTTACACGTATCCGTATAATAATACATGTGCGTACGCCTTCTGCTTTCTTACGAGATATCCTCGTGTGATATGAAAACCACTATTAATATCTTTCTCTATTATGTATTGTTGGATAAGAGGAACATCTATATTCAAACGGTTTCATTCGTTTTTCTAATGTAATACAGGCGTTGAATAAAAAAATCGAACGTTTGGTAATTAATCAGTGGTTTTGTGATAAATCGACGCGTCAAAAAAGCTTTTACTTACATAGCCGAATGTGGATATCATCATAGTCGATGAAGGTAGAAACGTTTTAGTCATAAATTATCATGAATCGTATTTAAATGAAGAATTAGGAATTATGTCCATTGTCAGAAAAGATGGATCTGATATCAGTATTTTCTCTTTTATTGTCAATTTGGCCAATTACTTCTTCTAAATGTTATATTAAGTTAAGTGGTATTTTTATGCTTATTTTAGCTTTTAAGAAACAAAATAATAGAACTTGATAAGTAACAACCTATATATATGACGATACGATAACTAAAGTCAATACTGCTTATGTAAAAGCTTTATAAAATACCCATCACACTAATATTATAAAGGCGAAAGTTTGTGAGTGTGTGTGTGTGTGTGTGTGTTTATATGTTTGTTACTTCTTCACGCTCAAACGGCTGGACCAAATTTGACAAAATTTTGTATGGAGGTAGCTGATACCCTGGATTAACATATAGGCTACTTTTTATCCCGATATTACCACGGGATCGACATTGACGCGGGTGAAACCGCGGGGCGCAGCTAGTCGTCTATATACGTGAAAATCGAAACTTAATTTCACCAAAAACCGGACTAAACATCCTCCGTCGTACATCAACAGAATTGACCCGAACATTGGCGCCAGAAGGAGCAAGATTAAATTTTAAGTACAATAATAAATTTATGGAAGGTTTGTGGAACGTCGCCGTCGCAGCTTAGCTTGGTGCATAATGGCAAAGATAATGATGTCACGAGGCGGAAGAAGCAATTACGACCTCGAGCCGTTTGCAATCACGTCGAGATATTTCTGAGAAAACAACACTGCTTCCAGACAATTCCAAGATTATATTTCTTCTGAATATTATTGCGGTAAGTATCTCCCGTCTCCAAGAAAGAAAATCTGTTATCTTATACCGTTTTGTGAACAGGCGATAAACGCCCGGGCAAAGGAGATAGACACAATACAAAGCTATTATTAGCTGTTCGCAATCCTAGACTTCAATCACGTTGGTATTATAGAGCTTCCGTTATACCTCTTACTGATCGCGTCAATATTGAGCTTCGGAGAAATATTCCGCGAGTGCTGCTTTATGTTTATCTAACAGAACAGTTTTACTTTTCCCCGAAATTAGAAGGACTCAATACCATTTGATAACAAATAAAGAAATAGTAGCTGTCAGCCAGTAGCTAAGCACGTATAGAATTGTTACTCCGAAACTTTTGGAACGGTACAGATGTTCAATGTCACGAAGTCCGTTCGGCTATGAATGTTATCAAGCGTGCACATGCACATGCACTAAAACTTTTTAAAACCAAAATTTTATTTCGATTATTAAATCTCGACTTGAATTGTATATCAGATTTCTTTGTTAACGTTACCCACTTTTACACACACAACGCGCTTGTCGGGATACGTCACTACTACAATCAAAGCCGAACGGACTTCGTGAAATAGAATATCTGTAGTAAGTGTCGGTAAAAATCGAAGCAAAATCCACCCAGTATTTTTGAAAATTGCTCGCTTCCATTCTAGTTTTTGTGTTATTTCTCTTACTTCCCTTTCCCAAACATATGTAACTACTGCTGCATCAACGATGTTGTTGGTAAGTATTTTAAATGAGAAACAAATATGAAGATGCTACCAAAATGTAATGTATGTATTTATTTACACTTAACAATTTTGTAGGAAAACGGTGGTCTACGTTTAAACGTATGTTCTTTAAGCGCTGGAAAAAGCGCGTTAGAAGCCACTTCCATAGAAGTTTAACCTAAATTATGTTACGTTATGCGCTCTCTCTACACGATAGCCAAATGTTGCAGGCACTTGACCCATCCTCTAACTACGCGACGGCACACACTACGCTTCTACAAACTTGGAAAATTTATACCCCGCTGCCTTCTTAGTTGCATAACAAAAACGTGGCTACGAAAAGTCTTTAATGAAACAAAAAACCAAAAACAAAAGTTTTTAGAACGTTTCTTAAAATGACACCAGTCAAAACTATACAATCAAACACAATGTATAAGAATAACTAAACGTTAACAAGAATTACCTGCCTTTGCATAATGCTTTGCTTGTATTTGCCAGCACATACTCGCACAATTTTATTTCGGGCCTCTAACTCACAATAAAGTTTTCAATCAAACCTCTATTACATTCCTTTCACCACGTATGCAATCATTGAAAATCCGAACCGTCAAAATTCCCAGAACTTCCATGTTCATAACTGCAAAATTTCATACTCGCGCACGAAGTAACAAAACACAGCCCAAGTATTAATTTACGCCTGAGTAATAGTATGTCAAGATTGTCAAGTAATCCGCTTAGAGTAGATAATGTATTCTCGCAAAATAAAGTCGAGTTAAGTCTCAAAGTAATTTGTATTATTTCGCTTCATGTTTTGCTTAATTATTCGCTACATCTAGACAGGCAGGTGCGACGAATCTGTATTTATTTGCATTAAAAATAAATTTGCCGAGCGACTTGCGTAATTCAGGATTATCATCCGACAGCTGTGTCAGACAAATTCGAATTTGCGGATTAAGTCTTAATTTTGCTATCAACATGATTAATAGCTTTAAGCGGAGGCATGTGTGGGGCGATGAAAAATCCTGAAGGAGGTACGGAATTGTTTATATTAACTGTGTGGAGTCCCTTTATTTATATTCTACTTTGTAATTAAGAAGTGACCCATGTCTTCCTGTGTGAGTAGTAGGTAAGGGGTAGGTAACTAATGAGTTAACACACGTAGTTGAACAACATGCAATTTGTATGTTTGCACTTAGTCTTGCTAAAATTAGAATATTAATTGTGTGACAAGCACTAACATGAATTGCTCTTTGCTATAGAGTATGAATGGACAGTATGGATACAAAGGTGTAAGTGGCTGGTTTCGGCAGAAGGTAGATAAGCAGCAAGGGGTCAAAATCTCATACTAAACCATATCAAATAGCGTATAGCCAGCATAAAACCAACTTACCAAGACCGAAAGGAAGAACATATTTCAGTGGCAATGGTTTTGATGAATCGTTGCTGATCCAAGGCAATTTGTACAAGCTTTTTTAAAAGTGGCTTAAGGTGAATGCGCAGTGATAGACCGTGAAATACAATTTTACTTGCGTTTTTTGCAATTTTCAGGAGAGTGTCAGGTTGTATCTCGATCAAAATATGATTCACAACTATAACAGGTACGTATTTACAGAAGGGGCTTTACATGACCTAAAGCGCGGTCACTGTCGGACTGCATAGAAAAGCAAGAGAAGCGCGATGACACAATGCTGGTAATTTATTGCGAAATCTGATGCAATTATTGAATTACAAAGAATCTATTGTTTGGACTAAAAAAATAAAATACTAGTATTTTAGTATGTTGCTTGTAGAATAATCTGACAAAAAATCAGAATGCTTGTATGTATATTAGTACTCGTAAGTATGGATTGTAAAAATAAAGTTTTTAGAGGTATCTTCATGATTTTTTTCTATCGTATCAAATCAGTTGTATTATGTTTCAACACACTATCTACCTAGCATATATCCTGAAGTATATCATATATTTTTCTGATTTTGTTTACTGTAGTCGATCATATACTTTTATTGTTTCTAAAACTTGCGTTTTTTGTGTTTAGGTCCTGTAACTTAATACATCTTTCTAAGTCAGATTTGTTCCATAAGAACAAATCTCTTGGAAAAGTGTTTAAGGAACAAATTTAACTTAAAGAGATATATTAATGATTCTAATGACTATAATTCTGGAAATACATATCTATTATAGTCGCGAATCATATTTTGATCAAGATACAACCTGACACTGACGGACAAATTGCAAAAAACGTAAGAAAATTAAAATTTCGCGGTCGACCACGGCGCATTCACCTTAAGTACTTCAAAGTAAGTATTTACAAGAAATGTGGAAGAGATAAACATACCTACTTCCAGGACAACTAAAAATATGTTACTCGTTTAAAAATAGATACAGTTATAAAACGTATGTAGCCTGAAAGTAAGTCGGTCGTGTTCTTAACCGCTTGGCATTACGTATCGCAGTTTTCAGGGCATTAGCGACACACGGCTGGAGTTCATTATGAACGTAGGTAACTGATATAAAAGTAGAACGTAGGTAACTGATATAAAAGTAAAATACTACCCACTTTTTCCTTTTGCCATTTATTTTTGTGGAAATTGTGGGTACTTTATTATTTTAGTCTTAGGCTCAGCTTTAGTTTTAGCTCTGCTACAAAACGGTCAAAATGCTCATTAACATTTTAGTAGCATTTTTGATGAAACTGAACACATATTGTGTCTTTAACTTCGCTTGGAGTGGAGTTGCGGACACCATCCCGTTATACAATACAATATGTCTTTATCTAAATTATAACAGCCTTTGGGTATGTGGACGTGACTTCCGAAATAAGGAGCTCCCCATAGACCAATCTAACAACGAGAGAGAGAGTAGAGCGCTATTTAACTCAAACGCATACCATATAACAAACGATACAAATAAATGTAATCGCCAAATGCCGCAAAACACATTGTGCAAAGTAAAATAAAATGTATAAATTTCATTCAAACTGACACCATTTCGGCTTCTCCGTAGTCGTTTTAAAGTAAAATACCATCTAATTTCCTCGGAAAATGGAACAATGCACGTAACCTATAACCTTATATTCCTACCTACGTGGATTGTGTAATCATATCAACATGACCATAGAACACTCTTTACAACAACCACCATTGATGCCAGCAGTGTCATTAAGTGGCGATGTGTAATAACGTGCTACCATACAATTTAAATGAATAAGCTCACATCACCGTATGTGTATGTGAAATGATAGACAAATATCTACATAGACACCGCTCCGGCTATTTCTCGTCCAAAACAAAGGACTGCCACCGACAAACAAAAACGTGATTTACGGGAGTGTGAAATGAAGGTACCCTTACGAACCTCTAAATTATTATGATAGGGCGATAATAAAGTACTATTTTTGGCTTTGAGAACAAACAACTCAATAATAAATTCTGTCAGTCTCTCATTCAGTATTAACTTAACCAATTTGCCCTACTTTATGTTGTTTAAGTTTGTTCGAGTAAATAAGATTATCAGATCGAAATGCCTTTAAAACTAAGCAAGCAAAGTAATCAATACCGCTGAAAGTATTTGTCGATAAACCTTAGCAGGCTGTTCACGTACGTTCCACCTTCCACATCATTTACCTGTGAGCCTACACCTGCTGACAGATAAACAAACGATTCGATAACTGATTTTATTTTGTTTGAGAAAATACGATTTATGTGCCAATAAAATACATTCGGCGTCGCGTTCTGTTAGTTGTATAGCTTTTTCATTAGACGACATTAATCAACCTGACATTGGGATAATGTTGTGTAGCTTCAGTAGTTTACTTTATTTTTTTCAGTACCTAGCTAGTTTAGAGAAATAAAAGCCTGCCAATAACAATCACTTAATTATAATGGTTATTTTCCTGTTTCTAAGGATATCTCGTTACACTTCCTCGCTAATTGTCTTAAAAGGGTTCTGGGAAAGTAATGTTGCGTTCGAAATTCGTTCGGTCAGAGGAGCGTCCGTGAGAGTGTAACAAGGTGCACACGACGACGTTCGTAGGATGGCACACGTAATGACCCATTACCTTTTACTTTTATTTCTTTATTATCCCGATCTAACTGCTGTTATCAACATTTATGTCACCCGCAGGCGTCCAGAACAGTAAATACTTGCGCATCGCTCACCAGTTTAACGTGCGTCAGTCAAAAGACAATGTCTATAATATTTTTACTCTCCATATATTAAGCTACGTACGTTATTGATGTACCTGCAATAAAGTTTTACGGATGGACTAAATTGCTATTTTTTTTAACAGAATAATATATTCTGCTAGCTATCTGCAAAGCTCAGCGATTCATTGGCGACTGTTCTACTTTCTAAATGAAATATATTGAATTTATAATTGATATAGAACGAGTCGCTCCTAATGTAAGAGTTTGTAGCTTGATCCTTTCCTGGAGGGTGTATTACTTTCGAGAAGTGGACGCCAAGACAGGTCGACGACAACAATTGCGGTGTTCACTCAGATAAGGGCCACAATGACTGCTAAAGAAAACCTTAGAAATTGGTTCGGCTCTTTTGCTTTTATTTTTCGCTTACCTTTGTATACAATTTCGTCGACCCATCGCTTTGAATTAATTTCACGCCAGGGCGGTCGTTTGTATTTCTTTTGTTTCCAAGGTGGGGACGCTTTTGGTCCCAGTTAAAGATATATTTGGCCCGTTAGCACATTGCGACAACTTTGAAGCCGGCTATTTATTTACTTGTCTCAATAGATGCCGCCGCGGCCGTATTTCAGATTTAATCAAGTCTGACAGCATGATTAACGTCACCTTTCCCATTCGTTGAGCTATCAATGAAAATGCCGAGGCCTCGATTTTTGCTTTTTACTTAGTTAAGTAACTGTTGTTAACGAAAGCTTATTTTGTTGCTTTTATTCCGTCCCAGAAGACTAACACGTTGATTAATGTTGCAAATTGGAATAGTAAGTTGCAAACTATGTTTAAACACAGTAATAATAAGAAGCATCTGGTTTAATTGCGCACTTGTGTGAATAATTACGTGGTTCGTTCATCTCGATCGCGGCTGACTTATGGGGTAAAGTTGTTCAGGCATTGCGGCTTGCTCTGACACCTGGCAGTAATTAGGTTCAAATTTATTGCTTTTCCTTGCACCTTCCGTCGTCACACAATATAAATCATTTTCGTTAGTTCCCTGACAGTGGAGTGGCAACGTGTATTTAATGAAAATTTAATTTCACCCAGTTTGAAATAAACCTTTTCGAACAAATACATATATATGGCTTTGTATATGAATTCTGTGATTTATTTTAGAATAAACTATGCTGTTTAAATTTTATTCATGTCACTTACCAACAAGCCACATGCCCGTCTAAAATGTGACTAAAATGTAACAGAAAAGTAACTCCATTACAGTAATGGAAAACAGTGGGCTCTCACGTTGCTAGATTTTTTTTTGCTTTAGACCGATGCCGCAGTGCAGTTACAGGAATACATGTATCAAAGCTCTCTTTCATTTGGATACGCGCTGCTCCCAGCTGCTGCATCCCAGGAAATATTGGCTTTTATTAACATTACACCGTACCACAAATTATGAATTGAAACCGACTGCTCGCTAGCTTTTACAGTTATCAAGCTTAAAATAATATTTGTGAGATGTGGCTACTCTGATACCGGCTCGCCGATTAGTGAGAAAGTAATATTCATTTGCTATAAGTACCTACTAACTAATCTTAAATGTAGCCCTCTACAGGTAGAAAGGGTGAGCAATTTAGTAATTTATTTTAGATAGATGCCCAACTAATGCACTTTTCCGTGTTAACCGCGCAATAAAAACCTTTCTTTTATTACGTGTTTACAAACATATGCAGTGTTCCGGCACGACCGCGTGAAAATTAAGTTTCACCCTGGAAACGAGCCGGCGTTGTGCTATACGGGTACATACTACCCACACACACACACACACACAGAGTTCTATATGAAAATATTAAGTGAAAATTTACAACCAGTCGGGTAGGCCGGTTTTTCGATTTTTCACGGAGAATTTTATTTTTCTGCTTAAATTAAAACTGACATCACGTTGAAGCATTAAAACACCACCAAAGTACCGTTTTTATCGAACGTAGATAATAATAATATAGGACATTTCCATGTGTTTGATACATGTTATTACGTTTTACAAAGGCACAATAATAATCCACGTTGTCGTAATTTGATTTGTGTATAATCAATAAGTGATTCATAGAATTAGGTAAGACTTGTCCTTCTATACTTAATTAATAATAACTCCGTTTTCCTTGAATCCAATCAATGAAATATTGTGCGCAGGTATTAGATACGAATGAGATTAATTAAATCCTACTAATATCACACTTATATTATACAGGCGAAAGTTTGTGAGTGTGTTTGTATGTTTGTTACTTCTTCACGCACAAACGGCTAAACGGATTTGGATGAAATTTGGCACACAGATAGTTTATAACCAGGACTGAAACATAAGCTTCTTTATATCCTGATATTCCCACGGGATCGACACTTATGCGGGTGAAACCGTGGGGCGCTGCTAGTGTTTCATTAAATTGTTTGGTCATAGGACGTCGAGCTTCATTCCACGTAGAGATTGATTGGCAGTGCTTTGCACGAAACTTATTGCATTGACTCGTGACTGTTTCGAATACCCGGGCAATCACTTTTGTTATCCTTTTTACAGTGAACCTATGTGCTGCAAATAGTTACTCATACTAGCCTACAAACGTTGGTGAGCGCAGTTTTTGTTTTTACATTCAGGAAAGGAACACGCTGCTACTCTCGATATTAGTTATGATTAATTTTTCAGAAACCGCTCGAACGTGCGGTCACTCGAATACACGGTAGTGATGTAACGAAATACCTCAGGCACACCTCTAGCTGGGTGATACAAGAAAACCAAAAAGGTTGTAACCGAGAGTGGATGTTGTTCATCTATTTATGTAAACGCCCACTTTTGAGCCTACAGTAACATGAAAAAAGGCCACGCAATTTTGCTTTAATCTGAGAATAATCTTTTGGGATTATTTCAGGATGTAGTTGGAATTTTGACACCCACGTGAACAGTGTGGGAGGTCCATTTTTCCCTAGGTTATAGCAATCAAACAGAAAGGTGAGTTTAAACCAGAACATTCCCTTTACCATTTCCATGTTATCTAAAGCTCTTACGAAGGGTAGGTACCTACAATACAAGCAAAAGCATAATTTAAAAAAGCGTTTCCATGTTATGTAAAGTGCTTGCGAATGGTCAACACGGTGTTCTAAGTAATGCTCACGGCAAGTGAACCTGTAACACTCCTTTCTATTTTTTCACCTGTCCATTTGTGTGTAATCAAATCTTGCAACATAAATTTGACCGACTTCCCGGTTTCCGAATGAGCTGATATTTAGAATGCTTATGTAAGTCGAATGACAATGCAATATTATTATGACATGGAGCTGATCTAGTTATGAGCTAGAAGGTGGCCATGGAAACTCTGTAATAAAACGACGCAACCCCATCGACATTGGGCTCGTTTGATTCGTCTTAACAAGGGCTCTGGCTCTAAATAATAATAAAAAATGTATCTTAGATAGAAATTACTAAACCAGTTAGGTATTTGACATGATAAATACTAAACATGAAAATAAAAGATCGATTTTATTCAAATACGCTTTAAATTAACAAAAACGTACTAAATAAAACTAAAACATAGAACTTTAATATTTTCTTAAAAACTTGAGGCGTGAACGTCCTTCTTACACTTTAAGATAAGCCTCAAGCTTTTAACAAAATATTAAAGTTCTATTTTTTACCTACGTATACCTACGTATTTATTAACGTATTATTTACGTTACGTTCATTAAAAACTTGATTAAAACTAGAAACTTTTATTTTTGCGTTCACTCTTCGTTGAAATGTTGGATCTGAATGTCGCGTCGCTCGTTGAAATGTTACACAAAATCGCGCTTCTGTTTGCAAAATCAAGGTTGTAACAAATCGGCGAGTGACGTGTTCGTTGTACGGTTTGTGAAAGGGTGACACATTAAAGCGGCTCTATGTTTTGTTACAAGTAAATGTTCTAGTCGATACTCGCCTTAAGGTGGTTGCACGTCTGACGCAAGATGCGTCGCATATCGTTGGTCGCGTAACGCCAGAATGGACAAATAGATAATAAAACATTCAACCTTACACACTCAACCGTTGATGCGTTAATGCGTCAAGCGTACTAACTGGAAGTTAACGAAGTACCTACCCATCTTTCATCAGATGTGCGACCACCCTTAGGTGTGAACTTACCGGTTCTGTTTCTCCCCCGCTCTACTCATAAGGCAACGTGAGCTTCAATAAACAAATTCCCGTTTTATTGTAGAATTTCAACAACACGCTATAAATAATTTACGTTGGAAATTTAATTACCATGTAGGTGCGTTATGCTATTTATTATTTCAACACTTATTTACCTGTAAACTGTAAAAATGGTGAACGGCGTACCAATTATGTGAGAATTTAAGGTGAAAAATTTTAAGTATGAGGAATTTACTTTAAAATATTTGTACATGCGATCTTTTTTATTATTTTGTACTGGTTCAAATTGTAGCTAGGTGGGCATCATGCTTAATTTTTTAATCAAATCAACTAAGACTCCACAAAACATAGAAAATAGTAGACCAAACAATAATTAATTCTTGAATACTAATGTAACGGCGTACCCTAAGTCCTAACTGAGATCAAATATTCAATAGATTAATATTACCAGCGTGAACTTAACTAGAGCCTGTAGGTACAATATTATTCATTCAAAATGTTTAAGCTTTCTATTGAAGAATTTCTAAGTTAATAAATATGCTACCTAGGAACACGGAGGAATATCTTATCGGCAGCGTGTCTAGAATATTCGGCATCTGTTTCAGCCTTTAATCCGACTACTGAGTGAGAGCTTCATGGATATTGATCAAAGCTCTTCGCTATTAAGCCGTTTACCGACGAGGCTATCAATACAATGACTGTTGAAAACGCGTTCTTTGAGCAAACTCTTGTATGGCTATAGAGTAAATAGCGGAGATTAATAATGTAGGTTTATGTATTTCTTACTGTCTGGAATTTATTCAATATGAATTGCTAACAATGTGCTTATTTTTTTTTCTAAACTTAATATATTAAATCAATCTCTATTCTATGCAATATATTATTATGGTGAGGATATCCATTCTAGTCATACAATAATAATTGAATAGAACCATTACCCCGTGTTCTAACTAAAGCGATTGGTCACGCGACTACGCAATCGTCGCGTTCATATTTATTTCACTCATTTGTCAAAATCGGAAGGCACCAAACAAAATGAACGCGGCGGTCGCTTTGCTTAGAACACTGCCTAGCCTCTCGCAAATGTTATCCACGATTTCATGAAATCTTCAAAAGTAAGTGTACTTTAGTCAGGGGTATTCCAGTTGGGTTTTTTTTTCTTTTATCCCTAATTATACTATTCAGTGTACCTATAATTATAGTTCGGACATTAACACGAAATGTCACTAATTTTCAAAGTCATTACCCTCTTATACATTAAAATAAAAGAAAAACATCTGTATGTTTACCTATAATTAAAAAAAAAAGTTACATTGTATTGAGCTGTCTTAATACAATGTAACTTTTATTTTTCGTCAAACCATACTATTTTAGCAGTTACAGAAATTTTTTGGTATATTTTCTCGGAAAGCACGTTTAGCCGTTTGTCCCGGCTGTCATTCGTGGATCTTTGATAGTCGTTACGGGTCGTCCGTAGCCCGAAAGTCTGACAACCAGTCTTACCAAGGGTTATCGTGTTACCCAGTAACTGGGTTGTTGTCAGATAGATAGGCAGTCGCTCCATGTAAAATACTGGTATTCAACTGCATCCGGTTAGAGTGGAATCCGACCCCAACACAGTTGGGAAAAGGCTAGGCAGATGATGATTTGTCGAAACTATGTAAACATCAGCGTCTACCTAGCCTTTTTCCCAACTATGTTGGGATTGACTTCCAGTCTATCTATATATTTTACATCTATCTGACCTCCACAACCCAGTTACTGGGTAACACGATGCCCCTTGGTAAAACTGACTCTCAGAATTTCGGGCTTCTGACTACCCATAAGGATTTTTAAAGATGATTGGAATGGAAGTGAAGGGCGTGAAAAAGTGCTGATACTCAGTCTAATTTGAATAAATGACTTTTGATTTTGATTTTGAATGACCACCGAGCCCAACGGCTTAACGTGCTTTTCGAGGTGCGGAGCAATCTCGGTATGTAATGGATGGTCACCCATCCACGGACTGACCTCGGCAAGCGTAGCTTAACCTTCAACCAACCTGGTTGGCTGTTATTATTTAGTCCCGAGCTCCTCTTTTTCTTTTGAATCTATGGAAACAATTAACGAAAAATATATCTACCTCTTGCTTTAATGCAATAATCTTCCAGTTACAAGCACACTTCTGAGAAAATCTTATTAGTGATTAATCAGAAGCTATTGTGAAGATATTAGAGAAGGTACGGAACAAGGAGCAAGTATTTCATTTTATAAAATGACTTGAGGCAATCTTTTCAACAATTTTCAGTTTTAATCCTTATTTTATTTTACAATTGCTTTGATTATTTACATTAAATTTCGGTGATTTTTTTTACATTAAGATTAGGGTATTTGATCTAAATTATATAAATAGATATAGAATAGATCTAATGCGTAATAATTTGGAAGTAGTTTACTTTAGAATTATTTGAATGTTTTTGTAATCATACCGTTACTTAGTTATCCGGCTGCTACCAGACAGCGTATGACGGTCGTTGCCTCTTCTGCCCAGTGCCCAACATTATCAAGCTATTATATTTTAGTTAATTTATCGTTCATGAAATGTTATACAACCTCGTCAATTTCTAGTGTCGTTTACCTCTAATTGTAGATAATTATTACCTGAGAAAATTATTCCTGAATGTTTGATGTAAACCAAATGTGATACGCATCGTTTACTTGGTATTTTTACAAGGAAAACAATCTAAAATTAAACTGTGTACCTCCACGTAACCTCCACCACAGACAATTCCCACTCAGCATCTCCAAACGATAACACGAGAAATCGATTGGAAACCCATACCGGAATATTCCATTACCTAGCAGACAACAACGGTCCTTTTAAATTTCCAATCAACGGTCGTGTGTGCACTACACGAAATCGGGTGCTAATTGGTCGGTTGTCTCGGAACCAAGGCACGCCAGAGATTTACTGGTGAATTTTACGCGGCCATTTGCATAGTTGTAAATAACGTAGTGTCGGCCCCCGCCGCTTATTTAGACGTTATAAACAGATTATTTACTCGATAACGCCATGCCACATGTAAATGTATGACTGTAACGTCTATAACTCTGACATAAATGGGCAATAATTTATTATTAGACGTTTATTTGGAATATGCTTTAATTATACACATAGTGACTGAGGTCTTTTTATTTTTGAAGTAAGGACGATAAGTGGCCTATTTCCTGTATGTGTATTGCTTTGCATTAGGTTTTATAATGTTTTATATGGCCACATAAATTACCTAAAAAGATTTTTTAAATGCATACAGTCAACCGCATTTTTTCGTATAAGTATGCCTTTTCAGGTAAGTACCATTTTGTTAACATGGCTGCAACTATACATAGCCCCGTCGCGCTTGCAAATATTTCATATTGTAGCAAACATACTATGTTTACTGCAATATAAAACACATAGGTATTTCAATACGTTCACTTGAAAATATTGGAATAAGTGTGCTCCAGGTATGTTTTAGACAAATATTATTTCGGATACGTATTGTAATATTCGAGATTTTTTGTAAAATGATTACGTTCTGTTTTCAATAACGGGAGCATTTTTATTTTTTTTGTTTGTGTGCTCGGCAGTTGTTTACTCTGCCTCTCGACCTATAAAATGGAGAGAATCGAGTGAATGTGCAATTTTCCATGATTGAGAATTTAAATTTGTTATGGCATGCTGATGAATTGGTTTCAAAATGATTGTGTGCAGACCGGTCACCGCTTTGTTTTGGGCTGCAATGTGATAACTGGAGCTAATGACTTTGTGCGGTCGTTTAGTCAATGATGTGTGATTTGGAAATTAATCAATCTTGAATATTTGTTGAGTTCTAGATTAATGATTTGTCATTAAAGCTTTGTGCTTTAATGACAAATCATTAATCTAGTACACAAACATTGCTTAGCTACTGAATTGATCATAGTTTATGCTTGTAATTTATGGGTTAAATGGTAAAAATAAATACAGACATTTTATAACCTCTTAGGCATCTACCAAATAGATAGGTTGGTAATGATTTCCAACATTAATTTATATTCAAATATTTTCTCTTTTAATTAGTGGTTAGGTACAATAAACTGTATATATATGTATCTGAAATGGATATTTGATTATCGCAACATTTTACAGGTCTATCATTTGGTTGAACAGTGTAACGATTGTAGATACCTACTTAGACCAATAAATAAATAAAATCCAAACAAAATATCGTGTAAACATCCCGATACTTTTTCATCAAAAACCAAACACCGCTGACCAGATGATTATAGTGAGTGCCCACTGAAATAGCTAATGTTATTCCGTATCAAGTCAGTGACAATCGGAAAGTGATCGATATTAGGTACTATCTATATAGGTAAGTCGGTGTTCGTGAATTCACGGCTTAGGGTGTATTCACGTAGAAAGCTGGCTACCGGCCCCGATATGCCGTTTATCAGCGCTGATAAGCGTTGGTTGGCGCATGCAGATTTCATACTTTTTGCCAAATCAGCATGAACCTTCGCCGATAAGCGCCGACAAGTTCCTATTTGAATTAGTCGGCGGCGACTCGGCGCCGGTTCGCACTGGCTGGCTGACCAGCGTTGACCACCAGCATATGACAAACGCTGGCATATCGGTGCCGGTTACCAGCTTTCTACGTGAGTACGCCCTTAGTCTGACAAGCCAACGAGCGGGGGTCGCCAAGTCGACGAGATCTCATCAATAAATCACAGGAACCCTTAAACTGAGAGTCTTTGGCTGCATTTTATCTGTCACTTGTCACAGGCGACTAACTCGACAAATTGATGATAACAGATTCGCTGGCGCATCGTTAGAGTGTTGAAAATGTTCGGAATACTACAGTTTGTAAAGGTGGTTACAATATCGTGCGTTACTAGCCCAAACTTTATCAGTAGTCTGTGCTGGACATATGTAGGTTTTTCCAATTGAACACCACTTCTCGGCAACTCTCATGCAGTGATTAGTTATGAATAATCAAAAAGATTGACAAAGGGAGTTACGAAAAGGGAAACATGTCGCTCCATATAAAGTCAAAGAAATTGTTAATCAATTTCAAAAAAATCACAACTGTCATTCTTTGACAGTTCTATGAAATGGATATATATAACACGGCAAATTGACGTACTGTGTCAATTTGATAACAATTAAATACCTGGTCGTACTTATACCTAAGGGGATTCTGCGAACTCGTCCGTATCTTTTTGCAAAGCATAGTCTTAAAAGCATCTAATAAAACACGATAAAAGTTTAATGAAAATGTTAAGGTTAAATAAACACAACAATTGACGATGTAAGTAAGTAAGTAAGAATTCCTGTAACACTCCAGAAACATCCACAAAAATTTGTAACAAAAATGTTTCTGTGTTGAGCAGAGTGTGAAAGGAAACTCGAGTAGCAACGAGTGTCTTCCGCCCAAGTTATGTAGTGTTTATGTCGCTTCCTACATTTATCCCGCAACTTTACAATCTTTCTACACTCTAGTTTACTGCTAGGTATATTTTAAACTGAGACGGTGTTAAGATCTTTTGTTAGTAAGTCTTTTTGTTAGTAAGTCTTCTTACTATCGGAGAGCAATTTGAAAAAGCCTAAGTAAAAAGTCATAATTCGAGATTGGGCTCTCGCCTATTTTCTGCTCCAATATTAGACCAATTTCAAAGATATTTCATAAACAGAATAAGAAGGATATATACTGTGTCTCTATGTTTTTCCTTTTTCATCAATAGTTGTCAAATTTATACACTAGGCTTCTCTTCACAGCAGCAATGTTGAGAATTTTTTGAGGGTTCTAGTGCTTATAAAAATAATGTATCATCTAAAAGCAAAACATAGGGACACAGTATATATCATTCTTATTCTGGTTATGAAATATCTTTTAAATTGGTCTTATATTGGAGGAGAAAATAGGCGAGACCCAAACCTCGAATTGTGACTGTTTACTTAGGCTTTTTCAAAAAGTCTCTCCGACCGCATTAAAGAAAAACTCTGATTACTTTACCATCAATGAATTGATGTGAATTCAAACATTTCTGTTCATCGCATGACATCAACAACTACATTGCTTTCATTTTATAATATGACAAGCCGTATCATTATCAGCCTGCACCAGTCCACTGCTGGAAATAGACCTCTCCAATTGCACGCCATTTAGCTCGATTCTCGGCAACTCCAGGTGCTGATGATGATGATGGGACTCCCTTTTCCGCACTTAGACTCGCATTCGGTCCGTTGTGCGTGGCGGCTCGACTCCAGGTGCTATCCTCCAGCCTGCGAAGATCGTCGCTCCATCTAGCCTGAGGGCGTCCTACCTTGATGATGATGATGATGATGATGGGACTCCCTTTTCCGCACTTAGACTCCCATTCGGTCCGTTGTGCGTGGGGATTCTGGCTAACCGAGCCAGCCTAGCTCCGCCCAAAAGCACAGAAGCTTCCTGGGAGCTTCACAGGCTTCGCGGAGCGACCTCATTGTTCCGAGAATTTCTGCACGTTGAGAAGCCACGGCCTCGCAATCCAGGATGACGTGGGCGGCTGATTCCTCGGCATCAAGGCAGCCCCTGCAGAGGGGGCTGTCCGTGGCGCCTATGTTGAAAAGATGTTTGTTAAGGAGGTTATGGCCCGTAATTGTGCCTATTATTATTCTAAGGTTATTTCTACTCAGGCTGAGAAGTTTTTTGGTTAATCGCGGGTGTATCATTGGTAATGCCAATCTTGACTGTCTACAGTCTGTTGCCCGTGACCATCTGTTGTTATGGAGTTCGGTCGATCTTTGGCGAATCCACGCACGAAATTGTGAGAAAGGCAAAGGGAGAAGTGGGTACGGGCCTAACACCCTCATATCAGAGCCTCTCTTCGCAAGTTCATCTGCAGCATCATTGCCCAGAGATTCACTGTGCCCTTTGATCCACTGGAGAGTAATACGATTAGACGTCGATAAACTCTCCAGAGCTAGATGGCACTCAAAAATTAGTTTGTTGTTAGTTTGTTTGCTACCTAAAGCTTTAAGCACAGATAGGCTGTCGGATAGGAATTTAATGCCGTAGTTCCGGATGCCTAAGCGCTTTACTGCTATTGCAGCTTGTGTTAAGGCAACACATTCGCATTGAAAGATCGAACTATGTGTGCCTAGTGGTATGTGAAAGTTAATATTGAGGTCAAGGGAGTGTACGCCAGCACCTGAACCGTTTTGTGTTTTAGAGCCATCTGTATAAATGCGCACTTCGTTGACTCCTGACTGATCCCTTTCTTCCTGAACTGTTTGTATAATGTAGTTCTTATTAAACATCGGTTGGTTTGGTGTTCTATCACACGGGGCAGCGATGAGAGGCTGGTACTCAATCGCCCGGTTCAGGATTTTAGCGTGTGGACTAGTAATGTTTTTGCCCCATATGCCCAGATGCATTAGCCTGATGGCAGCTAGCGCCGCTTCCTGCTGTATGTACAGGTCAAGGGGAGTTAATTGAAGGGCTATCTCCATGGCTGCTGTTGGGGTGGTTCTCATGCAGCCAGTGGTAGCTGAGCAGGCCAGTCGTTGGAAGCGTTGTAGTCTGGTAATGGTGGTCGAGAGTTCTGTCCTCGTCCACCAAACCAGAGCGCCATAAGCCAACATTGGCCTGATCAGCGCTTTGTAAACCCACAAGGTAATCTTCGGAGAGAGCCCCCATGATTTTCCTAACATTTTTTTACATTGGTAGAGTGCAATTGTGCTTTTATTAAGTTTGTAGTCAAGATGCTTGTTCCAGAGCAGTTTGCTATCTAGAATCACCCCCAAGTACTTGACTTCGTCTTTCAATGTTAGTTCCGTGTTGAAAAGTTTTGGGAGCCTATGAGGTCCAAGAGTTCTCTTGTTGGTGAACATTATTAGTTCTGACTTCGAGGGGTTAACCGATAGTTCGTGCTTCGTGCACCAACTCTCGACTATTTTGAAGGCCTTTCTCATGAGATCACATAAGATGCCCTCAAATTTACCTGAAATCAGAATTGCTATGTCATCCGCGTATCCCACTGAGTACAGACTGCTGGCGTTGAGCTCTAAAATGAGCTCATTTACGACTAAATTCCACAGCAGTGGTGACAGCACCCCACCTTGTGGGCAGCCTCTACTCACGATACCTCGTGTGGTGGTGTTCACGGTAAATTGAATAGCTCGGTGTTTTAACATGTTATTAATCCATTCTATGAGTGTTCGCGCAACACCGTGTGTAGCAAGTGCCTGTTCGATGCTGACGAAGTTAGTTTTGTCGAAAGCACCTTCTATATCAATGAAGGCGCCTAGGGTTGGGTTTTTGACTTTAAGAGCATTACCTATGCGTGAGACTACGCTATGAAGTGCTGATTCAGTTGATTTGCCTGCACAGTAGGCGTGTTGATTAGGATGTAGAGGTCGTTGTAACGAAACCTGGGATCTAATCTTCCTATCCCCCAGCCTCTCCAGTGTCTTCAAGAAGAACGAGGAGAGGCTTATAGGTCTAAAAGATTTGGGCTGGGTGTAGTCGCCCCTACCAGGTTTCGGTATAAAGATTATTTTTACTTCCCGCCATTTCAAAGGAATGTAGCGGTGGGCCAGGCAGGATCGGAACACCTTAACAAGGTGATCGGCCAATATATCCTGACTCCACCTGAGCAGAGCCGGGAAAATACCGTCCAGTCCTGCTGCCTTGAAAGGTAGGAAGGTGTTGATTGCCCATGTTATTTTGTCTTTATCAATTACTTCCAACGCCACTTCCCAATCCAGGCTACACGTGGCCCTATCCCTTTGCATTTCCCAGCTTTGCTGGGCAGCAATTTGGCATCCTGGGAAGTGGGTGGTTAGAAGTAGTTCACTTGTCTCAGCGTCGTTTGTTGTGTATGTGTTATCTGGTTTTTTTAGGCATCCTATTGAATGGTTTGTCTCTTGGGCGAGACAAGTTTTGACCCTCATTGCCTGGTTGTTACTTTCAATGTTAGTACAGAAACGCCTCCAACTATTCCTTCCTCTGAGGCGTATCAGTTTTTTATATATTTTACGGGCTGTTGTATATCGGTCCCAATCTACTGGCGACCGTGTGTTCCTAGCTCTGTTGAACAGTCTTCTCAGCTTGCGTCGGTGTCTTTCCAGCTCAGGACTCCACCAGTAATGGCGAGCTCCCTGCCTAGGTGTCGTGAGGGGACAAGACTGTTCATAGCTAGATATAAGTATGTGTGTGATGTTGTTTACATGTTCGTCTAAGTTGGTTACTGGTATTTCAGCCGGAAGGGCGGGAAGTCTACTTAGTTCAGCTTCGACGAGTTTAGTGAACCTGACTTGGTCCGTATTGCGAGGAACTCTTCTTGGCTGTGGTTTAGTTAGGTTGAAGTTAATGGTATAGCGGATCCATCTGTGGTCTGAGCATGATATCTCGGTGGACACATGCCAGTCCTGTATGGAGTTAGATATGCCTATGGTTGCTACAGTTAAGTCTATTACTGTTTGTGATCTCGCATTTATGAAGGTAGGTTCGGAGCCCTTGTTAAGTAAAACAAGGTTATTACTAAGAATAAAATCAAGCATTTCCTCACCTCGATTGTTGGTTTTAACATTACCCCAGAGCGTGTGATGCGCGTTGGAGTCTGTCGCGATGATTAGTTCCAGTTTCTCCTTTTCACAGTACTCAACCAGTGAGGCGAGCTCTGGCAGAGGCACGTCCTCATCGCCTGGCAGGTATGCCGAGGCTAGTACAATGTCCGGGAGTTCTTGTTCGGTTCTGAAAAGCCTGACTGCTGTCAGGTCCCTTGAACAGAATTCGTTAATTAAGAGGTTAGGTACATGTTTTGGAATAAAAATGCAGGTGCGCGGGTTACAAACGGAGGTGTCTAGCAGCAACTTACCCCCGATGTTGCTAAGACCACATATCCTGCCACCCCTGATCCACGGCTCTTGGATGAGGGCGATGGTCTTTCCTTGTTGTTTTTCCAGCACTCTGCGCAAGGTGGCCGACGCAGATTGGCTGTGCTGGAGGTTTGTCTGCAGGATCCTAGTCCCGCAAAGGAGAGGAGCAGAGGCTGCTGTCCTCGCCCTCACTACTCTCCCCTGGCGGAAAGCAATCCTCGTCCGAAATCAGACCGGACGAGGGTGGATCCCTCGTTGAACCCGCTGTTGAGAGAACCTCCAGCGCGGCCATGGAGGTCGCCAACTCCGCCGCCCCCCCAACAGTCTCCATCGCAGAAGGTGACGGGGAACGTGCAGGAGGCGGCGAACCAGGCTCCCTCTCAGGCGCACCCGAGGCTGTTCCAGATGTTGTTGCGGCGGCATCCTCCCTGGTACCACCCTCCTCCAGGAATCGGATGTAGATACAACCCATGAGGTAGTATACCCGCCGTTGCTGGTCTTTTATTGTTTTGACCATGGACTCCGGCACACGAAAGAAGAGACAGGTGCCCGGGGGCTCCTGCCTGGCCCTTTCGTGTGTCAGGGTCCAGGTGTTCATTTTGAGGTTCGGGTTCTGCCTCGCCAGCATCCTGAGGAGTTCCGCTGTGTCCTCGCTGTTCTCGGGAACAAACAGCATGCACATTACCTTCTTGGGTATGTCAGCTTGAGGCCGAACGGTGAGCTTGGTCCCCGGTAACGGGGACGGAATGTTATTTATGACCCCTTTGAGCCAGGCCATTGTGAAGTCGTCCTCACACCATGTCTTGAGGACGCCTTCAGCGAAGTGGGCCCGACCTCTAAAATGGATCGCGGTGTTTTGGTTAGTGTCAGTTAGTTCGGTCGGTTCAGGAGCCTTAAGCAGAGCCCGGAGCTGGTCCTCGATGACATGGCGGATCCCCTCCGCTTGCTCCTGCGTCATTTCCAGAAAGGGCTCGGTCATGACGGCAACGCATAGCTCGTTGCTCCTGTACGACGCAGCCGCTTCAGCGTAGCTCACCAAAGTTCCATCAGCCAAACGGGAGCGAGCAGGCTTGCTTTTCTTGCTAACCCCGGTTGGTGTGACGGAATCTTCGGGACGCGAACGCTTCTGCGCCCTGGCCGGTGGTATAATATTTGTTTTATTAGGGTTTTTTCGCCCTCTTGGCCTCTCGCTGCGCTTGCGCTTAGCGCCGGTGGGGGCCTCGTCTTTTGGCATCTCAGCCGTGGCCGACACCGCCTTGAGGGGGGTTTCTTTGTTGGTGCCTGTTTGCCCTGCTCCTGCACGTGGGGCTTTGGCCAGACTCGTCAGGTCCCTCTCAGGGTCCGCAGTCGTTGACGCAGCCCGTGTTTTGGGCGCATCCACTTCTGCAGTACTCCTCGAGTCGCCATGAACGAGTACAGTCCTTGGCCTTTGTGTCAGGGTTATGTTAGGGGGCGCATCCGTGGTAGGCAGAGGAGGGTCCGGTAACGGACGGCCGCGGCGGGTTCACGGATGAGTGCTAACGCGTGCCCGTGTTCCCGCCGTAAGCGGCAGAGGAGGACACCGTGGAGTTTTGGTGGGTTAAAGTCCCACATAACTGCACTATCTCCCCGTGGTAGTGCAGTATGCATGAGCATTTCTCCACGTGAAAAAAAAAAAAAAAAAAAAAAAAAAAGGGGGCGCATCCGTGGACGCAAATGAGGTTGGGATCGCTCGGGACGCAGCCAGTTGTGGCGCATCCTTTGCGGTTGCCTTCCTCAACGCATCCTTGGACGCAGCCGAGCGTTTTTGCTTTTTGTGTGGTACCTTAGACAGTTGCCGCTTAGGTGCATCTTGAGACGCAACCCCTGTGTTGGATGTGGATGGCGCATCTGAAGACGCAGCCCTAGGTAAAATGGTTTTTGTTAGCGCATCCGACGAGCGGGACGCAGCTTGTGGTTTGTTTGTTGACGGTATCGTCTCTTTATCCATTGGTTTGGATGTTTCTAATTCACCGTTGGAGCTCTCCACCCGCCACGGAGCCCTCAGTCGGGGACGTCGCCCGTTCAACGAGCGATCGCCAGAGCTACTCCTTCGGTATAGGACCAGCCTAGCAAGAAATTGACGAGCCCGCACGCGACGGAAGATCACGGGACTGTATACGACACGAGACTATGCCGCAACTCATCCCGAGACCCCACGCCACGCCGGCTGCCCTCCCCCACTAGGCCGCTCCTCGCTTGACATCCCGCTTATGGGATGCCTCAGCCGGTTGATAGTGGGTAGCTACCCCACTACCTCCCGTGTAAGAGGAAATCCGGGCCAAAGTGGTGTGTTGTGTGCAACCTGCTCCACTCAACCACCAGGATTCCTTCATCCCTCCGTACGGGTCCCCGCGCACGGCACAAACACGCAGGAGGTCATTGCTGTCCATCATCTGCTTTTGTTTGATGGTGAACCTGAACACCCAGGGGCATGACCTCGCCACCCCTGAGGTAAGTCGCCCGGTGATTTCTGTTACGTCTAATTCATATGGAATTAGACCAATAACGGGGAGCAACCTCGAGAAGGAACATCACCAGACTTGCCTTGAGGATCTACACGACCGCTGCGCTCTCCCTCAAGACCACGCCACCCTGCCGCCTCTGATGGAGGAGACAAGGTAGGTTTGCGTCTACAAAACCAAGCCAAGCAGTAAGCAGCGAAGCATGTTGCTGAAACCAAATCATAAATTTGCAAACACAAACCCCCCCTAAAGGCGTCCTACCTTAAATGTAAGTTAGGACGCCGAAGGTAGGAACGTACATAATGACGGGGTACGACGTTGGGGTAGACGTATTCTTGAGTAGAGACTCAAGAACACGTCTACCCCAACGGTCATTGGTCGACAAGATTCCATTGGCAAAAATGACGAACTTCCATACAAGCTTTCACAAATTTAGAAAAAATAAAATTAACTATTTATTTAAAAAAATATTTTCTTAGTGCACACTTTCGCTGAATAAGGAACCTGTGTGCAAAATTTCATGGTTCTAGACTAGACCAAATGGTTTAGACTGTGAATGATTAAGATTTTTATTAAATACTAGCTTCTGCCCGCGACTTCGTCCGCCTGTTTCGGTAACCGACCCACGGCGTCTCTGCGCATCGCCTGCCCACGCTTTTACTTTATTTTCGCTTAGCGTTTTTTTTTTACTTTTTGTATTTCTCGGCTTAAGGCTCCTTCAAACAGGCGCGACACGCGATAAAATCGCGCGCGTCACAAAGACACCGCAAGTCGCGCAACGAGCGGTGCCTTTGATCGCGCGCGTTTCGCGTCGCGCGTCGCGCCTGTTTGCAGGAGCTTTTATACCCGGTACTCCTATGGTGCTCCTACTCCTTTCCAGGGTCATAGCGTGATGTTAAATAGCCTACAGTCTTTCTCAAGAATTGCGCTACCAAACGCAAAAATATTTTTTCAAATCAAACTCAAAACATTTATAATTCAAATAAACCAATTACAGGCACTTTTGAATTGTCAATCCCACTGTTAGTTCCAGAGATTATTTTAAAACTATGATTAAAATAAAAATAAATCGTCATGTCTTTTATAGGAATCACACAAGAAAAGAAGAAGGTTAAAAGATTTTTGCAAATATTTGTTTTTCTTAACATTCAAGGCTGCAACTGATAAATTCAGTTTGATAAATATTAGCTCAGTCATACGTAAACGAAAGTTTTAAGATTAATCACGCTGTCTTCTATCAATATTTTAATAGTCATGTATGGTCATGTATCAACACTTTTGAAGCATGATCTGATTTTAGAGGCTCCTTCAAAATTCATGTTTTATGCGTACTCTCGTATTTTTCGTTTCAATCAAGGGTTTGGATAAAAAAACTAAAGATAGTAAACTGTAGATCACATTTTTTCTTTACCATTTTAGCTACTTGCCTATGTTAGATTTTCACGCAATGTGCAAATGTCATGGTACTGACTATTGCAACACGTGGAGTGCGGACTTTCACTAAATAAGCTCAAATAAATTCATTCGGAGACACGTTACGTATTGGGCTGAGGAATACTTATTACGGAAGAATGAAATACTAGTAATAGCAAGCGTGGAGCAAGCCTCCACACTAAAACGCTTTCGCAATATTGTTTTCCCGACACTCCATAACTGACATCTGTATGAACTTTCTTTGCTTTGAGCATATATTCGACGATATTCCTTTTGTGATCTCATAAGATGTACGAGTTCATTCTCAGTTTCTTTGTCGAATCCTTTCAACCAGTGATGCGATGCACGAAAGAATCGGAACGTAATTTCTTAACCAACCAAGAGGGTGAATCAGGCCAAACAATTGCGATAACGCTTATGTTCTTCACTTAGAAGGTACCGGTAACTATCCATACTTCCCTAAGAAAATGGCCGACTCGATAGCCTGAGACACTCCTCGATACTGCGGTGAAGTTCACTCGGTAACGATAATGACAACGGTAATAGTACCTACTAGTGAACAGCATGCCCTGCATTATTTAGCTTATTAACAACTGAATTGCATTAGTGCTATAGGAAAACAGTATGAAGCCGACTCTAGCGTTAAAGCGTATTTTTCTTCCCACAAGCCATAAAACTACTGCTGTAATGAGGACCCAAATAACGCAGTAAACGTGCACGGAAGCTGAGAAGGAAATAAGTTTTTTAAAGTACAATTTGCATTTTATTTGTCTACTTTTCGTCATGTACCAAACAAAATCTTAACTAAAAAGGAAGAACGTAGAAGGGTGAAGGTGTTAGAAAATGTACTGGAATGTCGTCGTGCCTATTATTTTGCCTAATTGTGTCTCCCTAAGAGACAATGTGGTAAATTACTGGGAACAGCTGCTGTTTCAAATCACCCCATTTCATTGTACGGTTTGGTATGGTATAATTTAATAACACAATTGCATTTACCTACAAGTTATCATAGTAGTTTAGACTATTTAGGTACAGACGCCAGCACATCAACCTACTCCAATCTGTCAAATTTCTTCAATACATTTTCAACTTTATCGCTAAAACATAAGGTTCAAAGTTTATTGGGAAAATTTGACAGTTTCGGGTAGCTTGATGTGCTGGCGTCTGTACATAGATAAAAATCCTAGTTAATTAAATACTTACAGTGCGGCCGACGAGAGAATGCATTCTTGACACCTGTCAGTTTCATGCAAACGAATACGTATTTTTCGATTTTGATCTGTATTAGCTTAATGGCTCCTGCAAACAGGCGCGACGCGCGACGCGAATCGCGCGCGCGCGCGCGGTACAAAGGCACCGCTGGTTGCGCGACTTGCGGTGCCTTTGTGTCGCGCGCGATTTTATCGCGTGTCGCGCCTGTTTGTAGGAGCCTTAAGTTCCTGTCACTGATATTTTCATAGCAAATAGTGTTATACGAATTTAAGTACGGTAAGTACATACAACTTAAAAGTGAAAAATAAAAACTTTTTCCAAAAAAAAAACAACCGACTTCTAAAAAGACTTTAGAACTTTAACTTCGGAAGTCGATGGCAAACAACGAAAATGCAAACCCAAGGACACCGACTTCCGAAATTAAAGTTATTTTTCACTTTGTGGTATCTTTTTTGGAAGACGGTTGTTTGTTTTTTTAAGTTTTCGCTTGAATTTCTTACGTTATTTGAGTAGGTACCTAGGTAATTCCGAATAGCAACGTTTGAACTGTCTTCGCCAGCCACGAGTCGTTGACCTATTAGTATTTGTATTTTGTTAGCTGATATCTCTATTCATTTAGGTACTTGATGTTGTTTATAATAACACAGTAGCGATTAGGTTATCACATTAAATGTAAATATACGCGGTCCTCCACATCGTTCCATGAACACAAACAATAAATAAATAAACTAGTCGCGGTACATTTTTGTTTTATTTAATGTGTTAATCTCATCGCTACTTTGTATCATTTAAGCCTACGATGTAATAAACACACAGAAATATTACTTAACCAAGACGCCAAACTTCGCTGAGGTCAACCGTAACATTCTAGCTACCCTCTCCTAATTTGCGGAATGAACACTGTAGGCGCACCGAAACATAATCCAAGCACGAAATATATTGAGCAGAGGCCACAGCACACAAATAGCTGCAACACAAACATAAATAGAACTATAATTAGGACATCGCATGTGGTTTGCGAAAGGAATACTTATGGCGTTAAAATATTAAGTACCTAACCGCAACAAAAGATACTTTTAGTCACAAAGGAAAATATTGGTAGACCACTTTAGTAGAATTATCATTTGAAGCTTCTAATATCCAAAGAAGAAACGCTATAAATTTACTTGTCAGTCAAAAGGATTTTAGATCCAATTATTATTTATTGGCGAAATAGGCACATTAGGGAAGCTTTGTGTTTGTCTTGTTCTAATCAAAATCGAAAATATGTACATATTTTTCTAATACTAGATCGCTATGATTTCTCCTTCAAATTCAAATTGAAATATTTTATTTCAGATAAAATACCATATAATGATAAAAGTAGAATAACTTAGACTATAATACTAACATTGTATTAATTTAAATTAATAATAATAAACAACTAATGATCCATAGAACTGTTCGTTCAATGGCACACCAGTTTATTTGGATAAATGTGTCTAGACTCTTACCTACCTTCGTAAGAGGGGACAGTCCCACCGGTCTGAAAACATATTCAGGATACCATTGGAGGAGCGCAAGCGCGCCATCATGGAAGCGCATAGCTTGCGCATGATCACGGTGAACCCGTCGACGCACGCTTGCGCAAACAACACCTAACGCGCCACGGCAACCCCAAAAGCACCCTGAATGCGTTATTGTACTATACGCGCAGGTCGCTGTCGCTGGGTATAGGTACTTGGTCGACAGGCTGCACATGTAAAACGACTGGCAGAAGGCGTTAAAAAGCGTTATCTTAATAGAATCAGTACAGCGTGCAAACCTGTCGGCCAGCATGTTGCAACGGACAGCCAGCGACCAGCGCTCCCTGTCTATGTCTTTATTGTCTTTAAAGTCATCAGTGACCTAAATACTTCACCGTCGAAACCCGACCTAAAGGAGACCCAGAGAGTGAGAATTCAGGCAGCTGTTTGTAGGTTAAAGTACCCGATTTAAAAACCAACCATTCACTCTTATCGGTATTGTATTTGAGCCCGTCAGCCACTGCATAAGTTTCATAAATTTTAAGAAGCCTTCTCAATCCACCGATAGATGGCCTCAGCAGCACCATGTCATCAGCGTAGCTGATGTTGTTCACGCTAACACCGTCCACGTAAGACCGATTTTGGTCAGTGGATCGTCTTAGGGTTTGGTGCTACTGAGCTTACCTATCAGGGCCTAAAGTGAGTTAAGCGGGCGCCCGCCGGCGACGGGCACTCCGCACGGAGGAGTGCCGGTATTACGGAGCGCCGCTCTCCCTACCTTCCGCGGCCTTGACGGGGTCGCCACTGTAAGATGGCGGACGCGGTGGGGCTGCAGGGGAAGAGGAGTGTCGGTATTACGTTGGCCGCTCTCCCTATCCTCTGTAGCCGAAAATTGGCAGGCGGCGGGGCCAATGTCCTGACCCGTCGCAGGGGGGACCAAGAGTGCCCAGACACGGGGTCGTCTGGCGCCCATGTGCTGGTTTGGTCCCTGGGGTGGTCACGGCGTGCTATGTGTTCTGGTGCGCCGGTGATGGGGAGTACTCCCCAGAGGAGTGTCCGGTAACGGACGGCCGCGGCGGGTTCGTGGATGAGTGCTAACGTGTGCCCGTGTTCCCGCCGTAAGCGGCAGAGGAGGACACCGTGGAGTTTTAGTGGGTTAGAGTCCCACATAACTGCACTATCTCCCCGTGGTAGTGCAGTATGCATGAACATTTCTCCACGATAAAAAAAAAAGGTTAGCGCGAGCCGGGGGCACCACGACCAACTGGGTTAGGTTAGAACTGTGACCAACCGCTCGCGACCTGAGCGAGCGAAGCAAACGGTGCCGCGGCCGCGTCTGGCGACCGCCAACTTCCAATGGCTAGGCAGTTAACTGAAAGACTAATTAAGCTAGTTGTCTGCAACAATTAAACCAAGGTATAAATAAAATAATATATTCCACATGTTGCGTTACTGTTTTCATTTATTAGTAAAGAGTAGTTAGAAAGAAAGCAAAAATATTTACTTGGGACGGGCCTAGGAAGACCACAAACTAAACTAAACAAAATCTTAGAAACAAAAAAGTTACATACAAAACTTGTCAAAAATGACAAAATGTTGAACAAAATAGTTACGAAAACAAGTCTGACACACCGTCAATACATGTTTTATACAAAAGACATGTTTTGATAAGTCTTTTACAAGATTGCTTGAAAACAAGTATCCCAACTTATCAAATCGGGTACCTTAACGCCGGGTTATTTATAGTCTTACCGCTTGATTGATGAAGAAGCAAAGAATACACGATAAAATCTTCATTCCGTGAGATACTAATAAATAGTTCCATGTTCCATACTAGCGTTTAAAAAACTCTTTAATTTCGCTGAAATGGTAGGTGCTAATACCAACCAAACCTGTCTCATTAGAGGCGTTCACGAAGACGCATTGTTCCATTCGTCAGCTTCATCAGCGTTGACTCCATTATATTCATACGTGTCCATAGTACACACAAAGACATATATCAAGCTATACATATCCAATTTTAGCTGACCTCGCATTGTATAGGCTTTTCGTACAATGAGAAGTCAGGTTATACTGGAAAATATAGCTTGATATATCGTCGTGCGTACAATCACATCACAATAGAATCACTTAGATAGGTACAGACGCCAGCACATCAAGCTACTACAATCTGTCAAATTTCTTTAATAGATTTTCAACTTTATCGCTAAAGCATAAAGTTCAAAGTTGATTGGGAACATTTGAGAGTTTAGAGTAGCTTGATGTGCTGGCGTCTGTACCTATAGATATCTATATTTTATATTACTTATCCCGAAGTTGTGTGTCTCGGTCATGCTTTCCTTGTTAGGAAAGCAATACTCGTACACTACTACAATAAGGTATCTACCCAATCATATAGTTAATTAGTGTACATCTACACCGTATTGACACATACCACAAAATCCAAGTCTTATAAAAAAAAAGTAACAAAAGGAAAATTAACCAAAGTTCTATACGAGGCCAAAAGGCTCCTAGTGATGATTGATGTCACATGTCATCGAATGGTTCTAGGACATGCCGGTTTCCTCACTATGTTTTCCTTCACCGTGTTTGAGAGCAGTGGTGATGTAATTATTTACACAAAGTAAAGCGCTGGCTGGGTTCGCACCCAAGACCTGTAAATTCGTAAGTTGGAGCCGTTACCAATGGGCCACCAATGCTCTCTTGCTCTCTATACCTTTATATCAAAATCAGAACCATCACCCACAAATACCACGGAGTGTTTTAAAAAATCCGCTGATTTCGTCTTTTCCGTAAATTAAAGTCGGCGCGCTGATTGAACGAGATAAGAAACTTTTTGGCTGAAAGTGAAGCTAATCATTCAAGATTAGCAATGGAGCTGAAATGTGGCGAGGATAAGCGGCCTTATCTACTTCAAACTGCGGAACTATTAAGTTGATATTACTCACACCTTTAATGTAATTATCGAGGCCTTATTTTAATAAAATACAAGGGTCTCGTGTAAGAGGGGCTCGTGGCTAAGTAATCACAGACGTACGGGTCGATCCATCAGGTTAAGTTACGATTACCGGGGTTGGTCCGTGGATGGATGACCATCTTTACATACCGAGACTCCTCTGTGCCTCGAAAGGCGTTGGTCCTGGCTGTCATTCGGGGAAAATAGTTGATCTGCAAGTATCAAATTAAATTTTTCGGATGGGCTAGAACACATCGGGTGTAGGGACAACCGTCAAAACGTGTCGTCATTAATTATGAGTTCGCGCCCCGAACTAACCTTATGTAATACGGAGCAAAAAACGCCCATAACTTCAGCTGAAACTACGGTTCGTGCTTAGGGAGTAGACCCCCTGATATCGGGAAACATAATCAGCTGTCGCCTACATTTTTTCGAGTTATGAAAACGATGTATCTTGAGTACGTTTCTGCTCAAATACTCTTCAGAAAGTACATTCGTAATTTGCTGACTCATTTCTATTAAAATGCTAATACCTAAATAGCGGCCTTGCACTTTTGCAAATACAGTTGAAATTAATTTAATTATGCACCGTTATACGGAATCGGTTTAGATTAAAATACTGATAGGATTACACGCTACGTGCAATTTTGATAACAAAGTCACGCCAATCTGTAAGTAGCATGAAATCTTTATCTAAACCGGTCTTCTAATTTTCGATATTGTGATCGCAACTAACTTTGTCAAGGACACAGCGGGGTAATTGCGTAACACACTAAGGCTCAACTCACACCAAAAGAGCGTCGAAGCGGAGCGCAGTTTCAGTGTCATATGAATTTTAACTTTATTTTCATTATTATAATACTTATTATCGCATGAGAAACTCGAACGAGACCGCCGCGCCGCGCCGCGGCCATCCGCGCGACTCGTTCGAGTTTCTCATGCGATATTAAGTATTATAATAATGAAAATAAAGTTAAAATTCATATGACACTGAAACTGCGCTCCGCTTCGACGCTCTTTTGGTGTGAGTTGAGCCTAACAGTAGCAATGGCTTTCATTTTGACAGTTCCACAACATTCATTGCGTAATTATTTACGTAGCAATGTCCTTCAAAATAATTCAGATTGTGATTGAAAGTGTGTTACAATTAGGGTTCTGGGTACCATTTCGTTTAGGTGACTGTATTGAATCAAACAGATTTTTTGTTAGAAAATATTAGCTAATCGACAAGTAGTAGGTACCTAAGGGCAAAAGTTTGACTTATCAAATCAGATTTGCTAAAAACTTCCAGTAGCAACTCACCTCAATCTGCACTGCAGAATTCGTCAGCAAATACAGCGGATGCCACTTTTAATAAAAACGGATTGCTGTATAGTATAGTCACTATTTGTGTCTTTCGCTTTTCCAAAAGTATGTTGGTAATAGGTACCTACACTAGTCTCGCCGCAGCTGTGCGAATAAAAGACAAACACAACATCCCGCACAAAGAAGAGTCAACTGAACAGTCAACAACACTTGCAAACTATCTTACTATTTATGTACTGTCGCCATTTTCTATCGTATACTCTTTAGTTATGTACTTATTGTGTAGTAGAGATGCACTTCCTCAATTCTCTGCGGTACTAAACTGCTTGGAATTCCGGAACACGAAACAATCACTGTAAATTAAAATAAAAAATCTACACATATTCCCCTTCATTCATAAACGTTGCTTATAAAAACTTAAGTGGTGATTAGCGACGTTTGAACGTCATTTTAACTTTGATCATCGTTTATAAATAAACCCCTAAGTGTACCAATGTACCATCAGCCTCAAAAAGATACATTGTACTTACTATTTTTGATACAATAATATGGAACAAAGATTGTAGACAGTTGAATGAAGTCTTGTCGATTTCGATGCATACCTAATCTGCAATTGCGACTTATTTTCCAAAAATGTAAACAAATACGAGTTTATGGAAAAGTAACTTTAATTCCTAAACAATAAAGTGCACGCTACTACGCGGCTACGCTACAAACAACTCAAACATTTTTATAACTTTTTCAATAGTGCTAGTCACTCTGAAATCAACATGATAACCATTACAATAAAGTTGATATTTGTTTAACTTGAAAAAATATCAATTTGAAACATAAATTGGTATTAGATTCGACAGAAAGCTGTACGTGGAATACATCGTTTTGAGGCTGACTGTACTTATGAAGATTGGGAGGACGGATTGTTTTGTTTTTTCCCGAATTTTCGTAAATATTGGATCAAAGGTGAACAATAAACAAGTAATTCGGATCAAAGAAGCCGAAGAAGGCAAAGATGCAATTGAGTATTCAGCGTCAGTGAATCTCGAAACTTCGGTCATTGCTCAGTCAACCCATGCTGTCGACAAGCGGCTGCGCGGCAAAAGGTACTTAATTGTGGCTTTGGTGAATCAGTTATCTTCACTGTACTCCAACTTAAAACTCTGGCTCAGTCCCAGCTTGACCTATTTAAGTCGAGAGACGAAACTTTACAAGAGTTTATTGGACACTTCAAAATTGTAGAAACAGACGTAATTGTGATTTAAACAATGTTACTCTAGATTTTGTATAGATATCCATACAGGAAAAAAACAGATAAAAAAGGAAGGAATATGGAAATTAATTAATATTAACTACATAAAGTAATTTCACTTACAAATAAAAATGTTTACCAAGTTCTTAACTCATAGGACATCAAAGAAGTTAGAATAGAAAAGTTCTCCAAATTAATTAAATCTAAAAATAGAAATTAATCAAAACAAAGAAACATTGTAAACACTTTAATTATACTTAAATCACGTTCTATTATTTACACAATAAATGTCATTAAATATAATTACAAAAACATAAAAATCTTCTAACATTTCTGAGTGTCATAATTATCCGGCTTCTCATTAATAAACGCTTTAGCGGCATCCTCTTTCATTTCATGGGACTCTTTGAAATAACTCTCTATTTCTTGCAGGGTTTTATCTTTGGTTTCAGGCAAATATTTGTACAAAATAAATGCAAAAATGGAAGCTGATATACCGTAGAACAAGAAAGCGCCTGGCAATGTGAGTGCTTTAAATATATGCGGCGACATTTTTAGTACAGTTGCCATTAACAGTTCGGAAAACAATGTGAGAATGAGTAGCGAAGAACTTTTGTACCTTAAAAATATTAATTCACCGAAGATGGTGGACGGCATTATCATCGGACCACATGTTATGGCAACTGAAAAGGAAGTCAGCAAGACAATAGAAATAATTTTATTTTCTAATATGACTTGCAAATTAATTAGGTAGAGATATAATGATATTATAAACAAAAACGTGATTCCTAGAGCTGACGACGATAACAACAAAGTTCTTCTGTTTATTAACTTTGATAAAACACAACCGATCTGCATACCAAGTATAGTAACAGCGTCTAAGATAAGCATACCGGTATAAGCAGCAGATTCGCTAGCAGTTATTTGACTGATCAAATCTACAGCATACATAGAACACACTAACTTTCCGGAGAAATGATATAATGCCATAACAGCCATAGAGAGCAACAGGGGTTGATAGAAACCCTTAGCAGAAACAGTTTCTTTGACGATCCGAAGTTTATACCACGAAGTGGATTTTACTCGCGCTGCGCACTGTCTAAGATATTCTTTCTGAGATTTTATTAAGTTCTCGAGTTCTTCTTTTGAGTCTTTGTCATACCCTTTCAACCAATGATGTGCTTTGGCACATTCCTCGAATCGCCCATTCATTGCTAGCCATGACGGAGATTCAGGCATGATGATGGCAGTCAAGGAATAAAGGCAGCACGCAAATGCGATTATAGCAATGTTCCTCCAGTGGCTAAAGGTTCCTGTCACATTAGCGATCCACACGCCCCAGAAGAATATTGAAGACTCGATCATCATGAACACGCCTCGGTATCGCGGCGATGAGTATTCCACAATGATGACAATGAGAACTGTCATGTTACTGGCAAGAGTTACACCTTGGAGTATTTCACTGATGAGGATGTGTAGTGCACTGGTACTGCAGTAGAAAACGATGAAGCTTACTATCGTCAATACTGTTACAATCAGAAATGGAATTTTCCTTCCTATGTATTGTGTGAGTATTGGTAGAATGATGACCCACGGCATAGAGCAGTACCCGAGAACGGAAGCTGAAAAGAAAATAAAGCTTACGTTAAATGACTGAAATTGTGACTTAAATCTTCATCGAAATCGGTTCCTCAGAACGTTTCAGTATCTAAGTAAATTAAATGTTTTGAATTGAAATGTTTGTCTTTGTTTGTCTTTCCTACTATTGATTATTGTATATATCATGTGTTTATCAACAGACAATTAAATTGTTTACACTAGTTAATTTAGTAAATATAAACATAAATATTATTACACAACCAAGATGCCATGTCGTCAGTCAGTGGTTCAGTTGCATTTGCTTCTTTCCTCAGTTGTGGTATGAGGACTGTAGGTGCTCCGAAACATAGCCCAAGCACGAAATATATCGACGTGCATACTGTGCAAACGTATAACTGGAAAAACGAACATTTTATGATTACTTTAAAATAAATTGTCAATCACTTCAGATAAGGTTTAAAATCCTACAAATATACCAAAACAAATTGTTTTCTACTGAGTAATTGTTCAGTGGACTAGTTTAATTTGAAACTAATGGAACTTTGAAAAAACGCATTGGTTGGCTTTTTTTTCTGTCCATTTACGTGAGCGAATTTATTTCATCACTGTCAACAATTCTTCGTAACAGTATTACGACATATGGAATACACTAAGTTCCTCAGACTAAGCAGTGTAGGTACTAGATTACCTAATCAATCATAACAGCTTCCGCTCTAGTTACACTTTCCTAGAAATTCTAACTGGAAAACATGTCATATTTACTAACCTGTCTTAAGAATGGCTGCCACAAGAACTTCGCATGTGTCGGACATTCTTCATTGTCGTCATTTTCGGCACCCTCCCGGGTACCCTTTTCCATTTTTAATAAAAACGTGCAATTGCTACACTATAAAACAGCACTTCAGCAATCGCGAAGCGACTTCTGAAATAAATTATTGAAATTAAATATTTATAAATAAAAAATAATATATATGTATAAATAAATATTGTCGAATGTAATTTACGTGTAAATTCAATAAAAGGTTCTAAAACATTAAAAGACTTGCTGTTGTTACGATACTGTACAAATACAGATGTTATTATTTACACATTTTTGTTGTCTTTATGACAGTTAACATATGAACGAATTTGTCCCACGTCAAGTCTTGTTTGTGCAGAATAAATTAAAGGTTTTGTGTAAAACAATGAACAGCAGGACACGGTAATTATCATTGAAATATTAGCATTACATATTTTGAGTCAATGCTAAATTGTACTAGTTCAGGTAGGCAGTCGCTCCATATATCTACAATACTGGTATTCAGCCGCGCTCGGTTAGACTGGAAGCCGACCAACATAGTTGGGAAAAGGTTAGACAGATGATGAAGATTTGGAGCCAAGTACATATCTCCATCAATATTTTATTATTTTCACTGCAGAATCAACCTTGCACTCAGTAGGGAATACTTTAAATTGCATGATTTTTAAAACACCCACAACACACGAATAAATCCTCACCATGTTTTCCTTTCAAGCCAAGAACCAGTAAACTACTTAGGTAGAAACCGCATTTTAAAATTCATGGTTATAAAATTTAATGAGAACCACTGATCACAGGTAGACGCAGGCAGAAACAATCGATGTCTTTAATGCACTCACACTGAATCGGATGACTTCACTAATAAAGGTGCCAACACATTGGCGTGACGATGCCGCGGCGCAGCGATGTTTGATCAAGTGCGCGCGTCTGCATGAGCAAATGGATCGTAGCACAAATAAACAGCTTTATCAGTGTGTTATTTACGCCTATTTATTTCATACACGATATTATTTATTATGTGTACTACTGGAACAGGGTTAGGTAGCTACCACGATTACAACAATTTGCTTCGCAAACGTATTTACCTATACAGTTACAGTAGGTACCTATCAGCCAATCACCGTGTAAGGTTACATTTCATTTCATTTTTTAGCAATTCGGCTTAATACGAGTTAAGCCCATTAATATATAGTAGGAATATAAAGTATAATATAGTAGTAATATAATATAGTAAATACGTAGAAAAATTGGTTTCCACAATTTTATAACATGACGTTCACTACAAATTATTAGTTTTTTTTAATAAGTACTAAATAATATACCTACATATCCTCAACAAAATGAAGGTGAAACTACATGTGTGCCGAATATTTTTATAAGTATCTAACTAGGAGACATTGGAACATCACTTGAATGAAATTACACCTTTATGCTCACGCGCATTTGAGTCGGGCACGGCAAATGTTTGTTGTGGAAAGATTCGTCAGAACGGTCTACACAATAACACGAAACGAGGTACGACACGTAACTGGATATAGATAGGGAACTACCTTAACACTGCTCCTAATTACCCAGATAAAAATTCCAACAAAATTGTGACACATGTATCTGCAATTAACTAACGACTTCTATTTATTTTGATCCCAATTAGTAATTACCAAAGTATTTACACGAATATCTCACGAATATGTCATCCTGATAATAATGCTCCACGATTTTGAGACTTACGTTCTTATTTTATTTAATAAAAACAAATTTCTCACCTGGTTTACCACTATTTCCTTCAAACTGCAAGTAATCTGAAAACACACACATTTGTTTATTCCCCGGAAATTATAAGCGTGAGAGTTTTAACTGACGGTAAAGCAAAATATGGAAGTTATTAAACACACGGTTGACTGAAACACTGGCTTCCGCGGCTGTGTCGAAAATCTCGGTTTTTATAAAGAGGTCAGAGTATTTAGATTATAAGTAAACATGAGATAAGAGAAAAAAATTACAATAAATCACGGTAGTAATCGTCAATGGGGGTTTGTCTTATTGAATCACAGCTTGTTTGGGTCATTCCAGATTTTCCAGAATCGTTATTAAAGATGTCAAAGGTTATTTATAACGTTGACTTCGTCTCTTGAACCTCGAAGCTATTTGTCGATGTCGAGAATGGGCTTAATCACACAATGTCTATATTTAGTGGTAACAGGAAGATCGTAATAGACACTAACGAGGGCCCGATGAGTTAACAACTGACACTGTCAGCTGTCTTGATTCACTTCAGTTTTTGAGTTGAAAATAACTATATACTCGTAGCTGTGCTATCTGTGCGTCTATGCTTGTTCACAGAATAGAAGCGTATTTTTAATACATCTACATTCCGTCGTAGCCATGTGTATGTTATGTATAGGTATATTCGTAGCAAAGGTATATATACATACAGGTATATGTAGGTATAGGCTTACTTTGTAATATTGCCTAATTCTAAGGACAAAAGTTTGCGTTTTTACAATTTAAATGTATTTATTTTGAAAAATTCAATGAGTCTCAAAAATTCACAAAGAATGTGAGCAATATTAATGGAGTAATGGAACTAGGGAGATTTTTTTTTCAGGATGGGTAATCATCAAATTACCCCTCCCGCTCTGGGTGGAGCGGAATGGAGTGTCAGACTCTTACTGACTAAAACCCACCCGTGTTCCTTCCTTAGCCCTTTATGTTCCGGGCTAGCGGTAACCCTTTCGGACAATCCCGCTGACCCGGCAGGCTTCGGCCCTGACGGGCCCCTTCAATTGATGCTGACATCTGTTTGAGGCGCGCGTGGAACACGTACGCGCCGTCCGGCACGGGCCTGGTCCTGATCGGACGGTGAGCTAGGCTACCCGTTACTCTTCGCCCGCAGGAGCTAGGGAGTTGAAGCTGCGTGAGCGTGCGTGTTCCATCGCTGCCTGTTCGATGTCCACCGGCCCACCGCGAACAGCATGGATGGAAAGCAGCCCATGAAATAATTTTTTGCTCCGTTGGTGTAATTGCTGTATGGCGTTCCAGCAGGAGTATAAATAAATAAATAAGTATCCCATCTCCTCATTTATATTCTAGAATTTAAAGGGATACTTACTTACAAACTTCTGCTTTATTTAACACTACTATATACATCTCACACTTATTATAATAAGCCGAATTTACATTACGAAACTAGTTACGCAAACTTAGTTATTCATTTACAGTTTCACGTGTAAATAATTATCTATTTGCACGTGAAACGATGAAACAATCAATGAATAACTCACTCAGTTTCACGTGTACCTAAATAATTATCTATTTACACATAAAACTATCAATGAATAACTAAGTTTGCACATGTAGTTTCGTAGTGTAAATTCGGCTATAAATAAATGTAGTTTCGCGACTTGTACATTAAAACTTCCGAATGTAGGCACCCCATAAGTCTATGGGGCACCCTCACATTTTTCTCCACGTCAAAGTCCGACGGTTTCAAAGGAGAATGCCATTAAATACGGACGCCCTGTACCAAACGAAAAGTCCGCTGTCTCAACCAAACTTAGTGTATTTGGAGGAGAATTTAATACCCATCCTATATTGACGCAACGCGTGACCTAAAGATTTTTGACACATAAAAATATACCTATTATTATAGTAAACTAGCTGACCCGACAGACATTGTCCTGTTTTGATTCGAAAGACACGAAGCGCCTTCTATTATCATAATAACTTTATTGTGGTTTTCCTCGGAAACAGCTAGAGGGATGAAAGATGCCCTATGTCCGTTTCTGTACGCCTGACAACGTATATGCAAAATTTCAGAATGATCGGTTCAGTGGTTTAGGCGTGAAAAGGTGAACAAAAAAATTTACTTTTACATATTTATAATATTAGTTAGGATAGGAAATCGGTAGGTACTTAAAAATTATCTTCTTCATTTAAATGTAGTAGCAACATTCGGAAATTAAGTGCAATGGCGGTGACATAAGTGAAAATAATATGTATGCCAGCTAGAGAATACAATCCCGGGATCCCTTATCTCGGGATCCCGGGATACCGACCGTTTCCTGGCCCCGAAAATCCCGGGACTGTACTTGGCTAATCTCGGGATTTTCGGGATTGCCACAAACAAGTCTAGTTTGTATTCCGTAGTCCGTTGCGCCTTGAAAATAACCTTGCCTAGATTATTTTAATACATTACGACAAAAAGCAACTCGTATAATACGTAGGTACCCACTATTTACTACACAGGTACAGTTAGAGAATACAATCCCGGGATCCTTGATCTCGGGGTCCCGGAATCCCGACCGTTTTCTGGCCCCGAAAATCCCGAGAACCTGAACGAGCGTTTTCAGCTGCTGCTTATGTTGGCAATAAACTACGAAGCAGGCTCGGAAGTCAAACATTGGATGCTTTGATATTTCTGTGATTATATTTTCGAAATTCTAAATAGTTATTATGTGCTGTTTTTTAATTTCTTGCAAAAGTATAGTATTTTTTGGTTTGTGTTTTTTCTTTTCTTATTATTATTCTGATTTGTGTTGTGCAAAGACATTAAAGACATTTTTTTTTTTAAATTACTGGTTTTTTTTAATTTTAGCTCAATTAGAAACCACATAGTCTAATCCCGGGATAGGCCCGGGATCCCGGGAAAAGGCTTCAAAAATCCCGTAAGCCCGGGATTGAAAAACATGCTCGGGATTGTATTCTCTAATGCCAGCACATCAAGCTACTACAATCTGTCAAATTTCTTTAATAGATTTTCATCTTTATCCACAGAGTACACTATTAATTCTTTATCGCTAAAGCATAAGGTACAAAGTTGATTAGGTAAATTTGACAGTTTCGAATAGCTTGATGTACTGGCGTCTGTACAAAGGTAAATAACAATACTTTTATTTTTGATATCCTAAATCCGGGAATCTTTTGAGAACAAAAACCGTAAATCAAATTTAAAAAATAGGAGTAATATTTTATGAACTATAACTACATTTGGTTGTGACCCGTTCCCTCACAAGTTGGTACGGTCCCATGGCATTCTCCTTTGTGTGGCAACCCTCTTAAAGCAGCCCCCTTTCACTTAATATATCATTGAAAGTCATAATTTCCACGTGTAGCATTTATAAAGTAGTTACTTGTTGTACTTATACATTCTATCGTTGTATTTACACTGGTTTATTTTTTTTTAATGAATGAATTAAATGCCTATCAGCATAAAGATTTAAAAAAACTTTTTTTTAGTACTGAACAATTTAATTTTTTTTATTATACTTGAAAAATACTGAACATTAATAACCCAATAAGGTATCAATATTATTTAGATATATATATTTTTTTTAAACTGATGTTTATTTGCTACATACGAAAAAGATATTATTGTTGGCGATCTAACAACAAAACCTATTCATATGCAGCTGTTGATCACAATGAAAGGACCATAATAATAAAATTAGTCATCGCTCATAAATTGAAAATATTTAGATTAGCTGCTAGTTAAGTGTGACCGTACGTGGCTTACTTAGTAAGTAGGTAATATTTGTGTAGTGTCTAACGGAGAGTCAGTCGTTTGATCTAGAAGCAATCTATTAAGTGTTGCATTTCAAACCAGACGGTCGATTCTGTAAAAATCTCACCGTGAAAACTGAGGTGATGTGAATTTGATTTTGCTAGGAATCGACACTATTGACAGTTCACTCCACGGTCACTTCACCTAAGTTTTCACGGTGAGATGATTACAGAATCGCACTGCAGTAACCCCTATATTTATAAACGTTAAATTTCTTGCCTCTAGCGACAGCTAATCATTACATAACTTTAAACAACGTTTATAAATAAACCCTATGCCTAAGACTGGGACTTCCCAAACTGCGTTAAATTTCTTGCCTCTAGCGACAGCTAATCTTTACATAACTTTAAGCAACTTTTATAAATAAACCCTATGCCTAAGACTGGGACTTCCCAAACTGTAGTAGTGTGCTTTCGTCTGGATATCAGACACCAGAGTCCTCACCAAATGTTTTAAAAGCGGCCACCAATAGGAGTTTAACACATAACCCTCCATTGAGACAAATATTTTCATGAAAACATCCACACGAAGCAAACAGCCTACCAATATTCTGCAAAACACGAATGTTTTGGTGTAAACACAGTAATCAACTAAGATCCATATCTGTGACGATATCGTTCATTCTACAACAACGACAGCCATTTGGTCGGGTAGTATCGTCATTATCATCGATCAGTCGAAGAAAAACGACTACAGCTGGACACAGTTTTATAATCATCATCATCATTTTATCCTAAAGACGTCCACTGCTGGACAGGCCTCCCCTAAGTATCGCCACTTCGACCGGTTCTGTTCTTCTCGCGTCCCGCGTCCAGCGGATCCTGCGGCCTTCACAAGGTCTTCGGTCCATCTTGTGGGAGGCCTTCCAATGCTACGCCTTCCGGTACACGGCCACCACTCCAGAATCTTTGCTACACCTAATAGTATCGAATCCAAAAATTGGTTTTGTGATAATATAGTCGTAATTATCTAATTAGACGATGATGATGAATGATGATGAACGATGAATGATGAGACGGTGAAGCAGTGTCTCTGTGGCGTTCGCATCAAAATCGTTAGTCATAACAAAAACACATATAGTTTATCATTAAGAATCACCTGTGTAAGGATCGTAGTGAGTGGTGCTCCTTAGTTTCATGCCTACCAACATGGGAAGAAGGCGTGAGTTTATGTATGCATATACGTAAAGTCTATTCAAACGTTTTTAATTAATATTATTTCATGATAAACAAATATCAACTTTAATGGTAATTAAGTTGATTTCAGCCTTTGTGCTCACTAGTTCCTTTAGCAGTTCCTTTGAAGGAACTACTGAGATTTTTTAGATCAGTAGTTCCTTTGCAAAAGCTAAACAAACTACAGAGACTAGACAGTTCCTTTAGAAGTTCCGTTGAAGGACCTACTGAGAATTTTTGGATCAGTAGTTCCTTTGCAAAAGCTAAAGAAAGTACTGAGACTAGACAGTTCCTTTCGCTGTTCCTTTGAAGGAACTACTGAGAATTTTTGGATCAGTAGTTCCTTTGCAAAAGCTAAAGAAACTACTGAGACTAGACAGTTCCTTTAGCAGTTCCTTTGAAGGAACTACTGAGAATTTTTGGATCAGTAGTTCCTTTGCAAAAGCTAAAGAAACTACTGAGACTAGACAGTTCCTTTGAAGGAACTACTGAGATTTTTTGGATCAGTAGTTCCTTTGCAAAAGCTAAAGAAACTACTGAGACTAGCTAGTTCCTTTAGCAGTTCCTTTGAAGGACCTACTGAGAATTTTTGGATCAGTAGTTCCTTTGCAAAAGCTAAAGAAAGTACTGAGACTAGACAGTTCCTTTAGCAGTTCCTTTGAAGGAAACAAACATAAATATAATTCTGCCCGCTGCTGCCGCATGATGGCCCAGATCAGAGTGACACTGCACTATTGAAAAGTTATAAAAATGTTTGAAATTGTAGCGTAAACTGAACTTTATTGTGTAGGATTTAAAGCTATTTTTCCATAAACTCATATTTGTTTACATATTTGGCAAATAAATAACGAAGGCAGATTAGTTTAACATTTGTGCTAAACAGGAACCCATATCAAAGAAATACATCGTACAGAAATAAGTAAAATGCTTATTTTGAATAGGTTACAAATAAGTGTTTTGTACAACTTGTATTCTAATAACCCATATAATCATCATCTGTCTAGCCTTTTCTCAACTATGTTGGGGTCGGCTTCCAGTCTAACCGGATGCAGCTGCATTCTAACAACCCAAGAAAAAGAGTAACAAAAATAAAAATAGCAACCCAGTCTCATTAGAATTTGCTTTGATGAAGTCTATAAGCAGCTTACCTACGTACTGCCTACTACTACAAGTTTCCCGGAATAAAGGGAAATCGTCGTCTCATAACGTCCATAGGTAATTTCCACTAACAATTTACTTTCTCTGTGACATTATTAAGTTGACTCCATATGGATATTTTGTTGAAAAAGCAGCTTCAATTACTGGACATTTTCGAGGTTTTCGAGTTCCAAATCTCAGTCGAACCCTATGTGACGCTGCACATTTTTCAAAATGTCCAGTCATTACCAAACAGGAAAGTAACTCGGGCCAAACAAAACATTTTTAAGGAGCACGCCGAAAACACTATACTTAATTTTTGTTTTTTTTTTTGTTGTTATTCAGCATGGCAATTTGATAGTAGGTTATAGTTTATGAGTAAATTTTACATGCCCATGCGACGGCAGAGCATGGAGAACATTATCAAAACATGTATAAAATCTGTAACCTTACCCATGTTGGCAAAAAATAAATGATTTGATAATACTAATGTTTATCCAATGGAAAAATGCTTCCATCACATTTGCAATCCATTTGACAAAAAGAATCACAAAACATGACATAGCATCACGCCTGTATTTCCCGAAGGGTTAGCCAGAGGTATACTGTAGAGACCATAGCCTATTTCGTGCTTAGATGCAACCTCGACGAGTCAGTTGAAAGTTTTTGGCATGTAATACGAGACAAACAGCAAGATTTATAGAAGAGATTAAAATACATAAGATTTTATAGGAATAATTATAAATTATCGAAGATACGTACGAGATAAACCGTAGTTTGATTTTATTCCTACCGTTACCGTGGAGTTCGTGGAGACTTTCACAGTACCTATAGTAAACCCACATTTCGCCCATTTCGTCCCATATCCAGGCTCCGGGCTGCGACTGAGAAATTTCAGTTGAAAAACCTAATAACACTGCCCGATCGGGGATCGAAACCAGGACCTTGCGACCACTAGACCAACGAGGGGGTCACCAAAAAAAAAAGATTCATTTTCACTATTTTTTAACATGAACATAATATTCATGTTTAAAGTATTAATTATAATGTAGCTATGTATTTTTTTGTATTTATTATTATTTGTTATTTTTTTCAAATTTTCGTCCAGACGAATATTCAGTAACTATTATAAGTAAGTGTTATGCTGGTTTCCCGCAGCATTCCCCACATTATTCCCCTAATTAATAGTTGGATTGCGTTAATGCTGCAATAGAAAACAATAAACCCGACCAATGTATTTATGCAAATGATTATGAAGGGTACTTTTCGTCCATAAAAACTTGTTACCATGGGTATTACGATCACCCGCTGTAGCCTGTAATGCACTGTAGCCGTGAACGATACTGGAAGTCTTAAGGGGACTACAGGACCTAAACGCAAAAAATGAAAGGTTTTTAATGCCTAAATGTAAATGATCGACTACAGTAAAAAAAAACAGAAAAATATATGATATTCTTCAGGATATATGCTAGTTAGATAGCGTGTTGATAAATGATTTATTTTCTGTAAGTAGATTTGTACAAACACTTTTACGCATCAATTATATTTTTTTAAACTAGATGAGGGCGGCGTTTCCTATCTGACTGTTCTGAGAAGAAAGGCCGAAACAAACTCAGAGGCCACAGTCTCTTTTAAAGTCCAGACAAAATCTTGGTCAGATCGTGTGAAGACCATGTAGATTGGTGTCTGAAATGGTCTTTTGAGGAAAGAACCACACAGATTGAGCGGACCTGTCCAATCAGTGCACGCATTTGTCAAAAATCGTGCAGCTCAACTCGGAACTTGAGGAGCTCACGATTCGATGAAAAATACCAAAGAAAGGACATTTGGGTAGGCCGCGTAAATTACTCAAACTGCCAGATCACGAAAACAGAAAAAAGAAATGACCCACATTATCCTCACATTCACAATAATTAAATAAAAAAAATACTTTACAAAGTGAATATTCATGTCATTGTATATATAAAATTCATCAATGTCAATGTGTATATAAAAAAATCGGTTGTCTGTAAAGTCGGTTTACTGACGATAGTTGAACGTGACAACGTCATAAGAAAATACTGATAGAATAGTTGCATTGCATTTGTTAATATTCGCTTGCACTTCAAGCCGCCATGGAACGCCTCCACGCTACAGAGCGAGGCCGCGAGGTAACGCTACATGATTCATGTTTTTTCGTGAGTGCAGCCAGCTTCATCGATTTATTAGACGTTGTCACGTCGAAAATCCGGACAAAAGTAAATGATCGACTACAGTAAAAAAAAACATAAAAATATATGATATTCTTCAGGATATATGTTAGTTAGATAGTGTGTTGATAAATGATTGTACAAACACTTTTACGCGTCAATTATATTTTTTTAAACTAGATGAGGTCGGCGTTTCCTATCTGACTGTTCTGAGAAGAAAGGCCGAAACAAACTCAGAGGCCACAGTCTCTTTTAAAGTCCAGACAAAAGCTTGGTCAGATCGTGTGAAGACCATGTAGATTGGTGTCTGAAATGATCTTTTAAAGAAAGAACAACACAGATTGAGTGGACATGTCCAGTCAGTGCACGCATTTGTCAGTAACCGTGCAGCTCAACTCAAAACATAAAGAGCTCAACGATTCGGCGAACAATACCAAAGACAGGACATTTGGGTAGGCCGCATAAACTACTCAAACTGCCAGACCATGATTAAAATGGAAACAATGACCCACATAGTCCTCACATTCACAATAATTAAAATAATATAATACTTTATACAGTAAATGTACATGTCATTGTTTAAGTAAATAGACATTAAAAAAAAAAAACATAATACAACTAATTTGATACGATAGAGCAAAATCACGAAGATTTATCGATTAAAAACCATTCTAATAAATATGCAATCATTCTGATTTTTTGTCAGATTATTCTACAAGCAACATATTAACGTAATAGTGTTTTAATTTTTTTGTCTAACCAATAGATTTTTGTAAATAGTTATAGCTTCATATTTTGCAATAAAATACCAGCGTTGTTTTTTTTTTTTTGTTTCTTTTTTTTTATAAACGTTGCCCCACACTAGGAATTACTCCTGTATCGTGGGTGCGTTTACAAACATTTAAATTCACATACACAAACAGCCAGACCCGGAACAACTACCTGTAGGCAATACAAATATTTATTCCGTGCGGGAATCGAACCCACGACATGCAGCGCAGCAGTCGATCGCTCAGCCACTGCGCCAACCGTGCCGTTGTGTCATTCGCTTCTCTTTCTTTTCTATGCAGTCCGACAGAGGCCGCGCTTTAGGTCATATAGTCCCCTTAACGTGTATTTTAAAAGCAAATATTTACATGCAACATGGTTTGCTACGTTCCTTTTACTACTGGCCTACCCTGTGCCATTCCTGAGCAAAGCCCTCCCGTCATAAAGCGAAAATGAGTGAGATCACTTGTGATCTTTTCCTTTTGTTTTCTTTGAAGTTAATGTCAAGAAGTCATGATGGCTTCGACCCGCACCATATCGGGTAATTCTGACCCAAGCAGGAAGTTTACGATGACAGGCACTCCGGCCACTTCCGGGCAATTCCTTCATGACGTAATTATGAATGTCATAGTGTTTACAAGAACAAGATAGAAATCGGCTTGGTTATCGAGAATATAAAATGATAAACGATTTTATTTCTGTAAGTTGGTTTGTACCAAACGCTTTTACACGTCAATCATATTTTTTTATCTAGGTCGGCGTATTAATGAATAATAATAATAGGTAGTTAATATGATTGTTTAATAATTGTTCTTCAAAAAATTGTTAAATATTTCAAACTAATAAGCGAACATTATACAGTCAAGGAAATTAATTATTAAGCAAATTGACACCCTACATAAATTTTCCGTGTTATAGACATTTTTACAACTGTCAAAGAATGTCAGTTGTGATTTAAATATACGGACAATTTAAATTTGTAGTAGATAACTTTGCTTAACAATTATTTTCCCTAACTTTACAAATACCTTCTAGTACTAGATAGATTCCAATTAATGGCTAGTATTATTAACTTGAAGTTCTTTCGGGGAAATTCGGCTTGACCCCTGACTCAGGACAGAGGTTCAAGCCGAATTTGCCCGAAAGTCCTGAGTAAACCAAAGCTCTAACTTTCCTAGAAAGGACTAATACCAGCAATTTAAACTACACCACCAATACGCTATTTGATTGCTGATCAGATAATATTAGCCGAAGTAACCTTTACCCTGGTTATAGGTTGAAAGCTGTTGGTGCTCCGAAATATAAACCTAACTAGAAATATACAAACCTGCATAGCTATTCACAACCATTCGACAGGCTGTCTGGTCGAAAATGACACGGTCTCAATCACCTGATTTGCTTTGCCCCCGACAGCAAATAGCTATGTCGTAAGAATAGCGGTCATCTTTTTCATTGAAACTGACAACATTTTCGAGTTTAGAGGACTCCTTCGATAACATTGATTGATGTTCGATACGGTGCGGAAGCGTATCGAGCGGTTGTGAATAGCTGTGCAGAGGAATAGATAAAATAAGTATATGGTAGTTTTTAATAAAGAAAACCACAGACTTTTTCAGAATTTACATTTCTACGTATTTGTTAAGATCAGCATGTCGATTCTGTAAAAATCTCACCGTGAATACTTGCGTGGAGTGAGCTGTCAGTGTCATCCTACTGATGCTAGGGATTGACCAAGCAAACATTTACAATCATGATCGATTTTAATAATATTTTTTAATGCTAATCCTATTGATATTTTTATATAATTCAAAGCTAGTATTTAAGTGGTCAAAACATTAATATTTTGTGGGGTTTTACTTACAATAAAATTGCAAAACAGAAGCGCAGTCAGAATCTCAACCTTGTTTTTTTTTTCTTTTTTCCCTAGACTAGTAAGTCCTTATATAGCCAGACAGCGCTAGCGCCTAACGCGCTTGCGCGGCGTGAAATATGGCTCATTCCGAATTAAGTCATCATCGCACACAGCGCTCACATAAATAATTTGCGAAAACGTATTCTCTATGACACAATGACCGAAACCGGTTTGAACTGTCAAAATACCACGCTTGACAACCGTACGGCGTGGTAAGATTATGCGGGGAATAATAGATAAATACCATACAGCAGAATAATTGGGGTCAAGGTGTAAGCACGCTGTAGTCGATTACAGTGCAATTCGGAATGTACCATATATCACTCCACTCGAATCTCGTAACCATGGCAACACCACTTCGGCGTCAACAACACCTCCACCAGCCGCGTTTTGATTGACGAATACCTCGTCTTTTTCTACTTTAGAGTTACACATTTTGAAAATCGCTCAACGAAAACTTTGCTTAATCTGCCCCTTGGCAGACTCTAAGACAGGGTCGCCATGGTGTATTATATTAATTATTAATATTATTACCATAATTTCCTAATGTTCTTATACATGACGCCTTACAAGTTAAATATGTAAAAACAAATCTCTAATGTGATGAGTGACTAACGCGCAAGCGCGGCGTGATCTTATCACTTCACCTTCACTCCACCCGATTCACGACATTAAATGTCGTGAATCGGGTGAAGGGAAGGTGAAGTGATCACGCAATCTGCAATGTGATAACGACAGTGATTAACGCGCAAGCGCGGCGTGATCTTATCACTTCAACTTCACTTCACCCGATTTACGACAATTAGTGTCGTGAATCGGGTGAAGTGATCACGCCACACAAACTACGTGGGATTACATTCTATGGTCCGTCAACTAGGCATCCGTTAGCACTCGATGACTTGACACACTCGGTTATCTCTTCTAATTCAATAGTTTTGGGTTAATAACAACGCTGAACATCGTCGCAGTCTTTACTAGACTCGATCTACAATTGCTCATTGACGCACATTCGTGTAATTTACATGCGATGCGGGGCCGCAGTCTGTGCGACATGCACTAAGTAAAACCCCACAAAATATTAATGTTTTGACCACTAAAATACTAGCTTTGAATTATATAAAAATATCAATAGGATTAGGCTAAAAAAATATTATTAAAATCTCTTTTATGATTGTAAATGTATGCTTGGTCAATCCCTAGTATCTGGTAAGATGACACTGACAGTTCACTCCACGCTCACTTCACCTAAGTTTTCACGGTGAGATGGTTACAGAATCGCACTGCAGTATACATTATTTTTAGAAGGAAAAAGTTACTATGACCATGGCGTGTTGTTGACAACATTTACCTAATACAATAATAATAAAATCATAAAATAATAATGTATGTTGTATTTTATATACTTCTTTGGATTGACGAAAAGGAAGGGTAGGGAACACCAATTAATTCTTATTGTTTGATAACATTTAGATCAAAATGTTTTGAACACGTTGCTGAAGTAGTATTTCCATTTAGATACATGCATTGAAGAAATTCAACACAAAACTCAAGCAAGGCAATGATGTTAGTTTATGTTGGTAATTACTACTGATAATATAATTAACGCTATTTTATAAACTAAAAAAGGTGTCCTGGGATAAGGATCAAGCGATTGACAGCAATAAAACACATACACAATAAGTTAATCATAATTATTTTAATAACATTATTCATATAAATGCTATTCGTACACTTTGTTGACTATTTACTATCTGAACTTTATTTATCTATGGGTTTTTTTTGTTGTCTTTTTTCGTTTTGTTCCATCAAGTCTTGTGAAACATCTTCAGACTTGTGTGATTCTTTGAAATATTTCTCTATTTCTTGTAAAGTTTTGTCTTTGCTCTCGGGTAAATATTTATACAATAAAAATGCAAAAATAGACGCTGAGAGACCATAAAAAAGGAAGGCGCCGTGCAGATCAAACAATTTAAAAATATACGGCGACACTTTCAAAACAGACGCCATCAATATTTCAGAAAATATAGCAAGGGTTGGTAATGACGAGCTTCGATATCTTAATGGCGTTAATTCTCCATACACAGAACATGCTAGTATCATTGGTCCACAACTTATGGTCATCGAAAATAAAGTAAGCAACAACAAGGATATAATCTTATTTTCAGCTATCACAGACAATCTAATCAGGTACAAATAAAGTGATATTAAAAACAGAAACATAATACCAATCGAAGACGATGACAGTAATAATGTTCTCCTTTTGAGATATTTCGATAAAACACAGCCAATTAGCATGCTGAATATAGTGACAGCTTCCAATATGAGCATGCCTGTATACGCTGTAGACTCACTGTTCGTTATTTTCTTAATTAACTCAATAGAATACATGCTACAAACAAACTTCCCTGAAAAATTATAAAGGGACATGACTGTCATAGACAACAAAAGAGGTTTGTAGAATGCCTTTGTAGTAATAGTTTCCAGGATGTTTTTGAGTCGACTCCACGTAGCTTCTTTCCGTTTAGAACGTGTCAGATATTCCTTTTGTGACTGTATTAAACTCTCTAGCTCGTTTTCAGCATCTTTGTCATATCCTTTCAGCCAGTGGTGAGACGCCGCACATTCCTCGAAACGTCCATTCATTGCCAACCAAGACGGGGACTCGGGCCATAGGAAGGCAGTCAGAGATAATATAGAACATACAAAAGCTAGAAAAGCAATATTCTTCCAATGGCTGAATGTTCCAGTTGCATTGGCGATCCATACTCCGCAAAAGAATATAGTTGATTTTACTGTCATAAATATGCCTCGGTAGCGCGGGGAAGTGCATTCGGTGACAATTACAATCAGAAGTGTCATGTTGCTGCCGACAAGCATGCCTTGCATTATTTCACTAATTAGAAGAACAGTTGTTGAAGTACTGCAATAAAATACGATGTATCCAATTAGCGTGTTGACACACAATATAACGAACGGCATTTTTCTTCCGAACCGCCGCGTGACTACTGGTAATATTAGTATCCATGGTAACGCGCCGTAACCGTGGATTGATGCTGAAAAAGGAATAGGTATTTTTAAAGTTAACGATATTATTAGAAATCTATATAAATAAAAACCGGTGAAGTGCGAGGCGGACTCACGCACCGAGGCGAGGGTTCCGTACAAATTTGTAGGTATGTAACTACAAATTTACGGTGTTCAGATTTTTTCCTTTACTTGTGCTACATGAAATTTCTTCTTGCCAAATTTCATGATTCTAGGTCAACGGGAAGTACCCGTGTGTCAAAATATGCGGCATAAACGGAACATAAACGCACGTATCTTTTGATTGTGTTGACTTAGAAATTTTATTTTTTCATTGCTTCAAGGGATTGCAGCATTAAGCATTTGATATTAATTTCAACTTGATAACTCCACGCGTTCCTGAGAAAAAGGGTTTTGGCAGACGGACATACAGACGGACAACGAAGTGATCTTATAAGGGTTCCGTTTTTACTTTTGAGATACGGAACCCTAAAAATGAATGAATCGTTGGTGAGATCATCACTTTAGAACGGCTGGGCTATTTTTGATTTTTTAAATGTTCTGGAAAGGAAAACTGGGCAAAAAAATTCCGGAAAATTTTAAAACTTTGGTACAACTGAACGACCTTTTTTCTATGGGATTTTTGGATGAACTATTATTTGAAAAGGACAGCCGTTTTTGTGTCACCTAATAATGAATATAAAACAATTACCTTTTTTCCAGCAGCACAAAATTAAATGTGTAATAAGAATCGCTTTCAATATTAATATTTGAACAATGGTAATTATGTCAGTCTACAAGGTCAAATTAAATTATCTAGTGAAACTCCGCACATAATATGACGGTTATATCTAAACAAGATAAAACAAAATCAAAAATTATTCACGATTTTTTTATTTGGGTCAACGACCGCTGTTAGTGTAGTTATATCGTGTTTAGATATTGATTACCATTCCAAAAAAAAAAAACAGATTTTCAAACAGACATTTGAAGTAGGTACAGACGCCAGCACATCAAGCTACTACAATCTGTCAAATTTCTTTAATAGATTTTCAACTTTATCGCTGAAGCATAAGGTTCAAAGTTGATTGGGAAAATTTGACAGTTTCGGGTAGCTTGATGTGCTGGCGTCTGTACAATAAAATACTATAACTGCGGTCGTTGACCCCCAAAACAAACTTCAAATATTTTTTTTTATATCGGCACCCATTACAACACGTGTGGAATTTAAACTGAACGGACTATATAACCCTTGAAAGGGCATGCCATACTTAGTGCAGTTAGGTAGCTAGTTTTCTCATTTACATACACAACCACGACGCCATATCTTCGCTGACCGCTTCCGTAGCGTTAGCATCCCTCCTTATTTGCGGTATGAACACGTTGGGGGCTCCGTAACATAATCCGAGCACAAAGTATATCGTCCAAACTCCTCCGACCACGAACAGCTGGAAGATGGATAACAATTATTAATATTACCCACAAGCCTGTATTCCTGAGGTCGGCAGAGGTTGTTACGCCCTGATACGCCCTCATTTCGCTCGTTAAAATGTATTGTTTATAACCGGGAACAAATCCAGATTCTGAATTGTTACCGGATCGAAAAGAAAAACCCAATAACACTGCACGATCTGGGGATTGAATTGAGGTCCTACTACTCAGCAGTCGTACGACCACAAGACTATCGAGGTAGCCAGCCATCTACATATATAACAATATCTACAAATATTGGTTCTGTGACTTCCGTATACGAACGTGGGAAAAAATGTTATGTGACACGTTAAGGCTCGCACATAGGTATGGGCGAACCGCGCCGCATTTTAAAAATCCTCCTACATCACTTTAGTATATTCTGTATGCACTATCGCACACTACAGGCGCAGCGCAACGCACTGGTGGATCACTCGCCAAGCGCTGCCTGTAGTGTGATGTAGTGATGGTTTGAATACAAGTTGTACTGAAGTGACGCATGAGGATTTTTGACACACTTTGCGTTGCGGCTCAGCCGGCATATATCTGTGCGAGCCTCATTGCACTAAAGTTGAAACAGTTTTTATTTAATTCAAATTCGAAATTTGAATATGTCTGTACAGTTACTGCGTTGCGGTACGGCCTGCCGCGACTTCTAAAGTGCGTTGGCGCATTTTTGCAATGCGGCGCGCTGCATCTATAATGTGCGCTACAGTCACATTGAAGTTAGTAGGTAGCGCTTAACTTTACAGTCACATTGAAGTTAGTAGGTACCTACATCATTAAACACATGCGTTTTGTTTTGACAAGTTCCCGACATTCGACAATCGCATACACCCGTGTTTTACCAGTGTGATTGGGGTCTTAATAACACAAATAATTAAATAATTAAATCTCGAGTTTTGATTATAAAACACCAAAATATGTCGTTATTTATAGGCCCATGTTCAGCAGCGGACGAATCGTAACACCACCGATAAACAAATCTACAAATAAATTTATTTAGGTCCTGACATATAAATTGGCGTTTTATATGGAAAAAGCAAAACGAAAATAAATGACTATCGCTAAATTCGAAACACAAATACACAACCCTAAATTTGAAATAAAAATTAGAATTCCTAACCAAACGCTAGACATTTGAGATCAAAGTGGCCAGTTCGACAAAACGTCAATTTCATATGTATAAGGACCTGACACTCACACTCACTTTTTTTTTTTTTTTTCAGGATGGGAAATCATCAAATGACCCCTCCCGCTCTGGGTGGAGCGGAAGGGAGTGTCAGACTCTTACTAACTAAAACCCACCCGTGTTCCTTCCTTAGCCCTTTATGTTCCGGGCCAACGGTAACCCTTTCGGACAATCCCGCTGACCCACTCACACTCACTGATTTAAGTTTTGTTACACTAATTATAAAGAATTCTTGTGCGAAATTGTATGCTTCTGAAGCCAGTAGTTTAGGCTGAAGGTCGGTACTACATTGTCCGTCAGTGATTGAATAAAAGTTTGATTTTTTATTTTAAATACCTGTCTTAAAAATGGTGTCCACGTAATTTTCACATCACTAGAGGTATCCTCGATGTCTTCTGTTTTAATGTCACTATAGATGCTTGCTGCCATAGTATTACTTTCACATGTAGTTGTTCACAGGTTTACTAAAATGTTAGAAAATGGAACGATTAAAAGCAAAAGGTAATATTTAAAATATATATGTACTGTTAGGTACCACTTGTTCCCTTGGAAACGTTTGCCTTAGAATAATAGTTACAAGTACGTCTTAAATAAATTAAGACTTCATTGTTCAATACAATGAAAAAAACAATGTCTTTCTGATATATTCGTAACTGGCTTTATACATTCGTGCCACATTTCCAGCTCAAATATTTATTCAATCTATAATTTGCATCTGCACATATCTTTAGACATCGATGAATAACTTACGTATTCCATTATTAATAAATAAAGGTAATTTATATACAACATGTCCCAGAATTAATTGAATCACACCAAGCATCCAAATTAGAATATCATGTTATAACCATAATTCATACACTGAATTTTTATTATTATAATAGCTCAACTGTCACTAATGAGACAATTATTTTTTCTATTGTTACCGATCTTTAGAAGATTTCGCGACATAACAAAACACATTGTTTATTTATGAAATTGATTGTACTGATTGTACGAGACAATTGTAGTCTTATTACAAAAATTACGCACGCACACAGTTGCAGACGTTCAGGGTAGGGTCAGTAGGTACTCCGTTCATTTTGGTTGGTTTTGACTGTACAGTGGAAGTATGACGATAATTTACGTAGTTTAAATTATTTTTAGGATAAAAAAATGTAATTATTGAAAGACATCGATCCGTAAACGATTCTGAACAAACTACTTTTATAACAGTTACAAATTGTTTATAAGGTTTATTCTTGGTGTATCCCATTAATTAGTCTAATCTCTGTTTTAAATCTTCTTTCTAAATACAATATTACTTATTATTTAAACACAAAAGACCACTCGAAAGGACAAATAAGAATGCACCTTTTTTCTACAAAGCCACAGCATGACTAAAAAAATGAATATTTTTAGTCACGTAAAATTAACACTTCCAAGGACACATGCATAATCAGCGTATACTGTTCCCACTGCTGGGACACAGGCCTCCTCTCTTTGAGAGGGAGTAAGCCATAATCCACTACGCGGGTCCAGTGCCAGTTGGTGAATGTCGCATGTCTTAGAATTTTTGGTTCTAGGATATGCCGGTTTCCTCAATATGTTTTCTTTCACCGTTTTGAAAGCAGTGGTGATGAAATGAAATACACAAAGTGCCTGCCTGGGTTCAAACTCACGACCTACCAGGCTACCACTCGTAAGTCGGGGCCGATACCACTGTGCCACCACTGCTCTATATAAATATAAGAACCTTTTTTTTTTTTTTAGTATGGGAAATCATCAAATGACCCCTCCCGCTCTGGGTGGAGCGGAAGGGAGTGTCAGACTCTTACTGACTAAAACCCACCCGTGTTCCTTCCTTAGTCCTTTATGTTCCCAGCCAGCGGTAACCCTTTCGGACAATCCCGCTGACCAATATAAGTACCTTCCGTCTTAGTTAATGTAATGCAATGGAGCTGCAAATAATAATTGTAAAATATGATGTATTAAGAGGGAAGCGATAAGGTAGCCCGCGAAATTCAAATTTTCTTACGTTTTTTGCAGTTTGCTGGTCAGTATTAAGTTGTACGTCGATCAAAATATGATTCACAGCCGTAACAAATATGTATTTACAGAATTATAATCATTAGAATCTGTAATACAACTTGTTAGGTTAGTATAATCCCAAAATGTCAAGATTTCATGAAATAGTCATTCTTTGGGGTTACTCGTGGTCTTAGAGAGTTGTGTTGATGACTTTAATGATTATAATTCTGTAAATACATATTTGTTACGGCCGCGAATCATATATTGATCAACGTACAACTTAATACTGACCAGCAAATTGCAAAAAACCTAAAAAAAATTGAATTTCGCGGGCTTCCCTGGCGCTTTCGCCTTAAAACATAGATATCTTACGACAATTATTGACCCAGTGAATGAATATGGAGTCTAAATAAAATGATTATACTTTCCACTGCAATTCTGTCGCAGTAATCAAACCACGAACCTCCGCAAAAAGTTGACAATTTTGTAGGCGTGAGCGACATATTATATCAAAATGAAGTCGCTAGGTATAACAGAAACTTTAAGAGCAATATTTTATTCAGGCCAAGTGTATTTTGATAGTTTCCTTTTTGTATATTATCACTTGTATATAACACTATACCACCTGTATTAACATTATACTTTCACTTTTTTGCAGTAAGGACTGTCTATAAATATTTTTACCCAACTGCGCGACATCTAAGACAGAGTAATATTTTACAAGCGATTTTGTCACTACTTTTAATTGTAACATAACCAATACTATCAACACTATTAGTTATCAGTTTCATAGCCGTTTATTATATACTATGTAAATACTAGCCGTTATTAGATACGAATTAATTCGTCTATTTAACTACACACGCACACACAGAATGAGTTCTTGTTTACAAAAGCGATAACTTTTAGATCCAAAACGCACTGTGTTGTGTAGTTGTGTTATTGGGGATTTGCCAAGAAGCCGGTTTCATCGTCATCTTAACTATAACCTTTATAATTTAGTTCTACGTTTACCTACTATTGATAAGAAGTAGGTATATTTACTTAAGCTCTGTCCAAGCTGAAGCGAATCCTGCGTTGGGCCCTAATTCTCTATGAGTATGACCACTCAATGATTCCTTACTTCGAAACGACGTCAATTCCTGTTAATCACGCCAACCCCGCGTTCATTTCGCGCGATTTCGTTCATTGTGTCATAGAGAATACGGCCCCTGAACATGAGACGAAATTCAGTCGCGCCGATTGGGTCAACTACATATCTTGTTTGAAGGTGTTCAAGCAGTGAGGTAACACACTAACAGTAGGAATGACTGTCATTTTCACAGTTCAACAACAGTCATTGCGTTATTTACTTAAGAAGCAATGTATTATAGTAATTAGCAATACCCTTCAAAATGACTCAGATTGCAATGGCCTGCGTTAAATAGTCACGTGACTTCCAAATCCTTAAAACAATCGACGCACGCAGTCGCATCTCGCGTCCCGCGCGGGATTCGCCTCAATGTGGCCAAAGTTTTATTTAGTTACTAGCGGTCGCCCGCGGCTCCGCCCGCGTGGTCCCGCTTTTCTGTTGAAATTTTTCCTGAATTTTCTTTGCTATAAACCTCACGGAGCCCGAGACCTTTCCAACGAATGCAAAACCGTGGAAATCGGTTCGTGCGTTCTGGAGTTATAGCGTCAGGAAGGAAAACCCGACTTATTTTTATATAGTAGATATTTAGGTACATACATAATAAAAATCTTGCTAGACCAGCTGGTCTAGCAAGATTTTTTAGGCAGCTGCCTAGGGGCCTAAAAAGGCCACTTTGGCAGAATCATAAAAGGATAACAGCACCTTGCTGTTCATAAAAATAATATGTACCTATTTATAATCTCTTGCCAAAAACAACTAACTAGGTATGCAGTTTAAAAAATGCCATGAAAAACATTTTTAACGGGCAAAATATTCACTATCATTTTTGGCGTTTGTCGATAGAAACGGCAAAACTTGTCGAGGTTTTTATCACTACATGTCCGTCGTTTGTAGTCAGTATTTACATATTTTTGACTAAACCTAAAAACGTGTAGTGCTTTTTGCAATGTAATGGATTTTGACTATATTCGCGAGAACTGTGCAAACGACGAGCTGCCGGGATTTTTTTGAGGTTTATTCATTTTTACTTTTATTACTTGAAATATACTACTGTGAAAGTCGTATGTAGGGGCTTCTGCAGACCATAGACGATTCGAGGCACACGTTTTGTTCGTTAAAATGGAAAAAAAACCTAGGTAAGTACTCGTAGAGTTAAAAGTTTGCACGATGTAAAAGTATGCAGTCCTCGGCAGTGTTCGCAGACTTCTTGTGTGGTACCTACCGCGTCGCAGACTCGGTCAGATAATTAATTTTAATTAATCCATTTATTTCAGGCGACGCAGGCACATAGGTAGATAAATACCTTAACTTTAAAATACATATTTTTATTACAATAACATTAAATTATTAAATTAAATAATTATTAAATTATTGTACACAAAGTGATGATTGTGTCGGCATCGTGTTGCGCTGCGTGGTGTCGCGTAACATTCCACGAACACGCCACACCTTTCGGCCAAAAACTCTTCTTTCATAAAGGTTTCTAGGTACTGACTATGAACTCGCACCACAAACGACTTGAAGATTATATTATGGCGCAATTCCAACTTCTCTACTCTCAAGGTCCACTTGGTCTTACCACAGGTTTATTGATAATCACTCTCTGCGAAATCAGTTAGTCTCAGTTCTTCATTACATGAAATATAGCAACTACGTTTGGTCTACACCCTAATTGCGTAACACACTTCAATTATCTGAATCATTTTGAAGGAGATTGCTAATCCAATGCTTCATAACCTATTTTATTTATTTTATTTTATTTTATTAAATAGGAACAACAAACAGCTACATTATGCAATATTATAAACAGAAAAAACATAAATTACTTAAGTAATAATGTAACCCACAGCGCTGTTCACAGATTACCATTAATAAATAAAACCTTAGTCACTAGGAGGTGAACTGTTCATGCATGATAGCTAATAAAAACAATAAAATGAAAAAAACAAAACAGTATTTTTAAAACAGCTACAACAAACAATTAGTCTAAGAGTTCAAATGTCTCATGCAAAAGGCTACGAAACCTTTTCAAAGAACATGTAAATATATCTATGTGTTCGAATACTTCATTGTAGGTTGCTGCCATTCGCCGAATTGTCGAACGTAGACCAGTGTTAGATGTTAGTGCTATGGTCGAAAACGTCTGCTCAACAACGTAAATAACGCAATTAATGCTGTACGCAATTATCGCACTAATTTTGTTGCGAACAAACAGAATTGTTACGTTTTACTAACAACAATCTATTTAATGGTCACTTCAACCTGCTATTGAAGAAAAACAATACAAACAACCCTTAATTACGCGATGTGCATCAATTTTGTAACAATATCCTGTTGAATTTAAAACCGATTAATTGCGGCAAATATATCACAACTTATGGCCACTCGCATTCTACCCTCACATTATCGGGAATATCACAGTGACATTTAATGAAGCTCCACTATTTGTTTCTGCCACATTCAATATTAGAGATAGGCTTAAAATGGAGCCTAGTTCCAGCTAATAGTGTTTGTTTTCATTTAGTACCTAAACATAATTACCCTTTTGCTGTGCGGCTCTTGGTCACGTATAAATGCACCATAGATGACTGCGAATGGTGTGGAATGGTCAGCGCGAGATGGTTTAACACTAGGAATACGAGATCAACTAGTTGCATTGAAATTGTATTCTGATAATGAGACGGATAAGACCTAGATTCCTATTACCCTATGCCACGTACACTATAAGAGCTTACCTACCACTGCGCATTCACCTTAATAAGAATTTGAACACGGAAATCACTTATGGGCTTCAAAACCTGGAGAGCTTAGACTACAATCAAGGAATTATTAAGTAACAAACTGTCTGCAAAAACATCTTACACTCGCGTGCCTCGAGATAAAGTTTCTGAATTAATTTGCCAAATAACGTCGAAACACGAGATTTAAACTTGCCATCCAACTTTGCTTGTTAAATGTTAAGGCCAGGACTCTCGGAAATCTCGGAATCGACCTATTTTTGATTCAACATTAAACAATCAAATATTCTTTGTTTTAATCTGAAAAAAATATATGGCATAGTTTAACTAACATTCTTGATTATTCTATGGTTCAAAACACGATATTTACAACTTCACTCGATCATAAAAAATCGCAAACAAATCGAAAACAGCGAAGTTTTTAATCGTTTTTCAAGTCGTATTTGAAGTAGACTTAACTTTTACTCGCAAAAAATATATCAAAAAATAGGCAATGATGTATAGTAGAACATTCTACGGTTAATTTTTCTCAAAACTGATTTTTATTGTCTTAACAAGATATAATCTAAAAAGGCGGCCTGCGCGCTTCACTTCAGAAGCCCGCCGGGCGTTACCGAGGTAGGACCTGTGTCGCTTTTGCTGGCTCGCCGCGTTCCCGCTAATAATCGATCGAAATATACGTTATATTATTGTTAATTTCCGTGTTTGTGTATTAGTTTCAAAAATCAGTCTGTAAATATTGTTTAGGTTCTAGTATTAATAATTAAACTAAATATTAGTTTATTATAATATAGTTGTAATATATAGTGATAATTAAGATTAAATTATGGGGAATAAAAACAGAAGAAAGAAAAAAAAATGTTCAGCATTGTCTGCAAAGCTTAAAAAAAATAAGTTAAGTTTGATTATTATTTTTCTACGTATTTATAACTACCCACTTATAAGACGACGCGACAGCATAATATTCTTATAGGTTCTCTTGCTTTCGTCACAGTACTAGCAGTAGCAGGTCGGTACCATAAATTTACAATTATCGTAATATCTGTAATAGATTTTCAACTTTACTACAACGGAATAAGGTTTATATTCAATTGCATAATTTGAGTTTTTTTAGTTTGTGTTTCTAGTTTTGTGATTGTATAGGTAAAATATTATATTTTTTTGAAGTGAAAACTTCTTTAGCATTATTGTGATTTGAAAATTTTATGAAACGAAAAAGCTACAGTAAAAAGAGACATAAGATTTAACGTGAGAGAAAATGAGATAGGAAGCATTATACAGTGTTTTTGTTTTTTATTATTACAAATGACATCACATTTAATCCTATGCTACTAATTTGTGATGATGATGATGATAGTGATGGTGTTGGCGATGGCGATGGCGATGGTGATGGCGATGGTGATGGCGATGGCGATGATGATGATGGTGATGGCGATGGTGATGGCGATGGTGGTGGCGATAGTGGTGGCGATGGTGATAGCGATGGTGATGGCGATGGCGATGATGATGATGGCGATGGTTATGGCGATGGTGATGGCAATGGTGATGGCGATGGCGATGATGATGATGGTGATGGCGATGGAGATGGCGTTGGTGATGGCGATGGCGATGGTTATGGCGATGGTGATGGCGATGGCGATGGCGATGATGATGATGATGATGGAGATGGTGATGGCGATGGTGATGGCGATGGCGATGGCGATGGCGATGGCGATGGTGATGGTGATGGATGGATGGATGGATGGATGGATGGATGGATGGATGGATTGATGGATGTTCTATAGCATCGTTGTGATTTGAATGTTTATGAAACGAAAAAGCGACAGTAAAAAGAGACATGTAAATTCATAAGATTTAACGTGGGAGAAAATGAGATAGGAAGTATTATACAGTGTTTTTGAAGGTTTCACTTCTACCACGTGTGAATTGCACACATGCTGTTTTTTTATTTAAAAATATGAAATTCGTTGTGAATGAAATAGGAAGAGTTCAATAAAAATACGTATTGTGGTGTTTTTGATTAGTAGATTTAATTAAAAAAACTTATTGACGAATTCAAGCAACCAAAAAAACTGTTTTACAAAAAAAAACAACCGACTCAAAAAAAAACACTACAACGTGAAGAATATATTTTCATTTTTTGACACCGACTTTCGAAACTAAAGTTATTTTTCAATTTGCAGTGTTTTTTTTGGAAGTCGGTTTTTTTTTTGTAAAAAAGTTTTTATTTTTCACTTTTTAGTTGTACTTACCTACCCCAAACAAACTCATATATCACTACTTGCTATGTGAATATCAGTAACAAAGCTATTGAACACATCTGCCTTACCCTTTGAAGGGTACAGGCGTGATGTTATGTTGTGTGATTGCGATTACATATGCTATAGCAGCAATCGCGTTTGATTTGCTGGCATTTATTGAAGAGTTCCGTTGTTTGTCTCCGAAAGTCATGAAAAAGGAAGTCTAAAATAAAAAAACAGCATGTGTGCAATTCACACGTGGTAGAAGTGAAACCTTCAAAAACACTGTATAATGCTTCCTATCTCATTTTCTCTCACGTTAAATCTTATGAATTTATATGTCTCTTTTTACTGTGGCTATTTCGTTTCATAAACTTTCAAATCACAACGATGCTAAAGAACATCCATCCATCCATCCATCCATCCATCCATCCATCCATCCTTCACCATCACCATCACCATCACTATCGCCATCGCCATCACCATCGCCATCACCATCGCCATCGCCATCACCATCGCCATCGCCATCACCATCGCCATCACCATCATCAACATCGCCATCACCATCGCCATCACCGTCACCACCGCCATCACCATCATCGCCATCACCATCGCCGTCACCATCACCATCGCCACCACCATCGCCATCACCATCACCATCGCCATCATCGCCATCGCCATCACCATCGCCATCGCCATCACCATCGCCATCACCATCGCCATCGCCATCGCCATCATCATCACCACAAATTAGTAGCATAGGATTAAACGTGATGTCATTTGTAATAATAAAAAACAAAAACACTGTATAATGCTTCCTATCTCATTTTCTCCCACGTTAAATTTCATGTCTCTTTTTACTGTTGCTTTTTCGTTTCATAAAATTTTCAAATCACAACGATGCTAAAGAAGTTTTCACTTAAAAAAAAAATTGCAAATCTGTCTATTTACGATGGAGTTATTTACATAATATTAACATACATTAAAAAAAAATAGAAATATCCGAATTGAGAACCTCCGCCTTTTTTGAAGTCTGTTAAAAATATAATATTTACAATCACAAAACTAGAAAGAAACTAAAGTAGGATGATGAAATTAAAATACTGTAGATGAGCAGCCCTATATTTCAAGAATAGGGCCGGGCCAATTCACAATACTATTACTTATAAAAATAACCGTGACAGGGGTCAGCGAGTTCATTCGAACTGCGCTTTCGCGGCATTTGCCACGCGAGGACGGAGGTAACGCTAAATGCCTACTACGCTCGAAGATCCTGGCCTTAATTGTTATCAAACGGAATACCTTATTAGACTTTCTTATGAGATAAGAATATTGATCACTTATGATTTATATTATTCACGAGCCGCACCCCGCGGTTTCACCCGCAGATGGTTCGATTCCGTAAAAATATCGGGATAAAAAGTATCAAAAGTGTTAATGTACATAGGTTATAAACTATGTTTGTGCAAAATTTCATTTAAATCCGTTCAGTCGTTTTTGCGTGATTGAGTAACAAAAATACAAACTTTTACACAAATCCTAACTATTACACTAATATTATAAAGGCGAAACTTTGTGAGTGTGTGTGTGTTTATATGTTTATTACCTCTTCACGCTCAAACGGCTGGACCAATTTTGATAAAAATTTGTATGGAGGTAGCTGACACCCTGGATTAACATATAGGCTACTTTTTATCCGAATATTCCCACGGGATTGACACTTATGCGGGTGAAACCGCGAGGCGCAGCTAGTAATATTATATAATTATGCGAAAGTGAGTTTGTTTGTTTGTTACGCTTCCAGGCTAAAACGGCTAACCGAATTTGGACGAAAATTGGCATATGGGTAGACCATGTCCTGAAGAAGGACATAGAATACTTTCTATCCTGAATCGCAGACGAAAACGCGGGAAACAGTTAGTTTATAATATCATTAGGATTTCCTCCTTAAGGTGAAAACGTCAGGATAGCTTGCGATATTCAAATTTGCTTACGTTTATTGTAATGATATGTATTTGAAATGAATTTTGTAGGTCAATAATGTGTAATTTGCAGGTCTATATCGGGTTGTATGTTGCTATTGATGATTTTTATTATGATTATAAATAAACATTATGTTACGGCCGCGAATCATATTTTTATTAGCATACAACCTATTAATGACCTGCAAATTGCAAAAAACGTAAGTAAATTTGAATTTCGCAGGCTACCTTAGTGCACCCCTTACGCCAAACATTACCATTTCTATGTCTAAACAATCCAATGTGTTTGTTTCTATTTCCAATGTGTTTATATTTCTGAAGTGCTAACAAAATTCCTCCAGCTAAGTCTCAGATAAACTTGATAACATGAAATTCAATTTTTAAAACGGGATCATGAGGTCGCATTACTTACTGTAGGAAATGGAATGTCGCCGATTTATTTAAACCACCTCGACTTGTTCCAAGCCATTAGCTTTTTCAATCCAAAGATGAGTGTAAAGTGGTAATGATAACGAGAGAATTATTTGCTAGATATTGTTCGTCCCTTATAGGTACATTATTCAATTATAATTGATTGTACATTTTAATAGATAGCACATGTAACAAGTTTGATTTATTAAATGGATTAGAGCATTTAGAGCTAATGGTGCTCCATTAAGTAATATTCGACCTTAAACATAACTTTAATTATTTAGAATTTTGCTTTTTAGAATTTCCACAGATTAATAATAAACGTTTCCAAACACAAATGAACGATCATTAAGCAAATATCTATGCTCATAATTTTACCCATTAAAACAATTATTTCGTTAAAATACTATACAAAAGAGGGTTCTTTTCAATTGATGTGTTTTATTGTCAACAGATACAAAAGCGTACTCAAGAAAACGAAAATAAATAAAAGGATAAAAATGACCTGAATAAATTACGTCACATAAAACATATAGGTCTCATGCCCAATAAACATACCTGCCAATACATTCAAAAGGGTAAGACTCAGACGAATAGTTTCAGCGTATTGAGAAGGGATGTGAAAACAGTTTAAGTAAAAAGGATAAGTGTGTTTTCGTAGCATGTGTAGAGAAATTCGACACCCACTCGGCTATTTACGGGCGATGGTGCGATAAGCATTTTCTCTTTCAATACCATCAAAGAGACTGGCCGCCTATTCAGGGCTTCACCCGACAAAATGTAACACATAAAGGGTATACGAAGATTGCAACGCTGTTTCTGACTCGCCTCGCAAAAAACAGTGTTAAAATCCATTTTTAACGTACATAATCGGACGTACAGTTTGTTTCGAGAACTTTTTCATTTATAGGTCGCGGAACGAAACATTATCCGACCGTAGTCGAGTGCTGATGAAGCCCATCAAATCATTTGTCGGCATGGCGACGCCAAACTTCAGCTATTATTCCGGTCGGTTTACTAAAACAAAAGTGCTCTTAATTCTTGATCTGGGATTTCATGTGATCATTACTTTCCTCGGTTCGTTTGGCTGGCTCGCGGCTGGATGGAGGACTCGCTCCTTGTGACAAATTAAATTTTATCAAGCTACAACAATGGTCCTTGGGCATTATGAAGCGTAATCCCTTAAGCGGGGAGACGTCTAAATATCTGAAAAGCAAATTAGGCGATCGCGCTTTCGAGGGCTATTTATAAATTAAACTCGAGGAAATTTTGTGCTCCGGTTGTTAAATAACTTGTACTAGATAAATGTCTGGAATGGAAGTCAGCGGTCTGGCAAACAATAAAAATATTTTGTAAAATGTAAGGAGCTTTTCACTTTCTCTGACTGTTGTGTAAACGTCTGCATCGCCTGTCGACGTGTGCATTACAAGTTGACCGATTTCCTCTTTCTGTGTAGTTTGTGGAACGTAAACCATTTTCACTGCATTCACATTTGTATATACTCCTGCATGTTTGGTTTCACTTTACCTGTAAAATATGTTCGTAAAGGATGCTCGAAAGTTCGAAACAAATTGCCCTGGCAGTCTTATCTACGATATGCATGTTATTGATGAAAAACACTGACCTGTAGACATGCAGAGCAACTCCACAAAATGAATACGAAAAATCCCCAAACTACCGGAAAATTTTAAACAAGAAAAAATTGCCCAACATTACCGTTTACTTCAGACACCTCAACTTACCATCACCATAATTGAATATAAACTAGTTATTTAAATTGTTATGTACAAAAATGCCTGTAGTTCCGCGTGAACGTCGAAAGCGGCGGAAGCTTTTTCGCTCGTAAATCCAACGAACGAAGCTCTTCCGTTCCCACGCCCGCTCCCCGGTTAAATTCTCCAACATTAGCGCATTCATGGCAACAGATAATATATTCACTCGCCTCGCCTGGATCTCTGTTCAATTCATTGATTTATTCGTTTGACACTTTATTTAGTTGGATTATAAAGTTTTGTCTTCGTATTCAATTACGCTGAACCTCGAAGCCCATACTCCAGTACGATTCAGCATCATGAACAGTGGTCGGAGTAGGTAGATTGATTTTTGGTACTTGTATCATAAATGCACACAGAAAGAATAACATGGATAAGCCATTTTTCCGGAAAGTAATTCCGGTATTTCCGGATTCAATTAAATATTGTTAATGTTGGTAGTGATATTATTACTACTCAATTCAAAATTTAATTCATTATTTATCTGTTGAATAATAAAAACAATCGAATTCCGATCGAAGCTTTAATATTTATTTTTTATTTTTAGCCTTTTATGGCTAGATCTTTTATAGATAGATATAAATTTCGGCTAACTAATGAAATTCTGACTACCACCAATTCCGGAGGAATGTCCATAGTAATATATACGTTTCGGATCAATGACCCCAGTTCAATCTACCTACTCCGATCTATGATCATGAATTTGAAATAGAGAAACGATTAGATTATTATATTAAAATCTGTCCGTTTTGAACTGACATTAGGAAGGATTTAGGAAAATGAATGAAATTGGGAAGTATTATATAAACGCAGATTCATAGCAGCACATAATACATTCAATCGGCTGGATCTCTGTTCAATTAATTGATTTTTTGACACAGTATTGAGTTGGGTTATGAAGTTCTGTCTTTGTATTCAATTACGCTGAGCCTCGAGGCCTGTACTCTAGAACAGTTCACTAACAATGTTTAAATATCTATGGTCTAAACCATGAATTTCAATTTGAAAATAGATTTGAGTAGGTACCTCTCAACAATTAGCTTCTCTATGATTTGAGCAACGAATACTGTGTATCTGTATCAGTTTATGTTGAATTGAGATTCATGCTTGAGCATCGATATGGAAAACCTGCCCATATGAAACAAAAAAAAAACAATACTGGCCACAGATAATGTTTTCAATGGCCTTGACTGAACCTCAGTTCAATTCGTTTGGCACTTTATGTAGATAGTTTAGACTCTGAGATTAAAGAGAGAGACCATTGGTGGCCCAGTAGTAACAGCTCCGATTTACGAATTTTAGGTGTGGGTTCAAACCAGTCAGGCACTTTGTGTAATTTATTTCATCATCACTGTTCTCAAAACGGTAAAGGAAAACATCGCGAGGAATTCGGCATGTCCTAGAACCGAAAATTCGAAGACAAGTGACATATCTACAGCTGTCGTCACGTAAAAAGAACGCTGAGCGACACTGGAGGGGGTGTGTCTGCGCACGGGTACAGTCGTGTCCTAAAGTACTAGGCTATTGTTTTATATATATACTAGCAGCGCCCCGCGGTTTCACCCGCATAAGTGTCGATCCTGTGGGAATATCGGGATAAAAACTATCCTATGTCCTTCCCCGGTATGCCAATCTATCTCTCTGCAAAATTTTATCGAAATACGTTTAGTGGTTTAAATGTGAAAAGGTAACATATAGACAGACAGACAGAGTTACTTGCGAATTAATATTATTACGGATAAGTGTACCTAATTGTTTTATTGTAGAATTATAATAGTTACTTTATTAGCGTCGCCTTCATACCACCAATTTGATCGTTAAATCGCTCAGTGCGATGGTAAACGTCAGCGTTCTTTTTACGTGACGGGACCAATACCAACCCGCACTGGGGCCGCGCGGCGGATAACGGCCCGCTCCTTCTCAAAAACATGGGAGGCCTATCCAGCCTCCTGGCTTGCCCCAGCAGTGGGAACATTATAGGCTGGTTATGTTTTCTGTAGATGTACAACTCATCTTTACATTTCCATATTAGTCTTGTCAGTTACGTTAAACACCTAATAATAAAACACATATCGTCCTCTCAAATAATGGTATTGTGAGGTAAACACGGAAGTTTGCGCGCGAGTCACAGGCGGCCGCAAATCAGAGGTAAATCGGATTCGGCAGCCATTGCCAATACATTTGTGATAGCAATCAAAATGCTGGACGTGCGTGACCTTATGTGCCCCTTAAACGCTTTTACCTAAAGGAATAACGGACATCGGTTGTAATTTGGATTTTATGGGAAACGTATAAAAATTATGCAGGTACATTTTTACCCGCACTGAAAAAAAAGAATGATTGATTTTACTAAATTCCGCGTAAATTTTATCAAATCCGCGGGTTATATAGGTCCTACACACGAAATTGTTGACTTTGTTGATTTTCATAATCAACCAGTTCTGTTTAGAACTGGTTGATTATGAAAATCAACAAAGTGGATTTTGTTAAATTCACTCTTGTTATAGTAAAATTAACTATGAAAAGGTAAAATTAACTATGAAAAGGGTTGACTATGGCAGTTCATTACTCAACCTACGCTACTTTAGTACATTTAACAATTCTTTTTTTTTTCAGTGCGTGAATGTAACCTATGTATAATATTTTAATAAAGGCTCATCACGGAATAAAAATAAATATTTTAAACTTGGATTCCATCCAAAAAGCGTAAAACAAAAAGTGACTACCTATAAACATGTGGTTTACACTGCAGGCTACACATGAACTACCTACACGTAAAATGAATTCAATGTGAATAATTAATTTACTAAGAAACTAAAAATAGCATTAACAATAAGTCGCATACGTGCTGGGTTGTTCCTTCCTCATACCTCGACGTGTGTGAACAAGTTTTCGATTTCTAAACTTGGAAAATAAGATTGGGCCGCGCGTCTACTGGTAATGGCTTTGTTGTGTACCGGCTCTAGTTTGACGGGGAACTCGAATTCTCTGCTAGGATATTCCCGTGGTACTTCCCAAAGCACTACACATGTCCCACTTCTAATAGTTTAAAGCAATTTCATCTCCAATAAAAAGAACATCTGTAAGGAATACTCATTCATCGAAATACAATAAAAGTATGTTCATAATAATTCCCTCGCCTATTATCATGAGTCGAACAAAGAAAGTTTTGCGCAATAACCAATAATCGTTCCTTAATATCTTTCGCGTAAATGTTTTCCAAGTTCGATCATTATTTTCACCTCAGTTCACCGTTGGACAAAGATTCGTCGATAATTTATTGTCAAAGTGATTTTTTCGTTTTACAAAATAGGACTGTATTATTCATCACAGTTTGGGAACATTTAAGTAGGCGTATTAAAGTTACATTTAGGTAAAGTTTTACAATACAAAGTACTCTATGATTTACGCGTAAAGTTAGGTCGGTGTGACTGAGAAGTCTTTAAAAGTACATAACATGTATTGCACCGGTATCTACTCGTATCTCCGCCGTCGGCAAATTTAGACATAAATAAGGAGGTGCTCGTCGTAAATGAAACAGGTTTGACAGTTTGCCGAGATTCAACCCAACTTCGACGTTCTCATTTCTGTCTATAACACAATCCGGAACGGTGCATGTAACTAGATCTGACTTGGCAACTGCTACCTTCCCTTTTTCTTGTTTACAGCGTTAAACCTCAATTTGTAGCACTTTAGATATAGACGATTCTGTTTTTAACCCCGACCGCAAATGTGTTCTAAATTTGAAGACTGTCTCTGGCTTTATATTCTCTCGAACTGATGAACCGCGTGTTTTGCTGTAGGTATATTTCTTTAAATGGTTTTAATATTCTTTCAGGCTTTTCATAATTCGTTTAAGACCTTTTTCCTTCGTGTTTGAGGCGTCGCGCGCCGGTCGTAAGTCCCAGATGAAACAATTGATTCTACAGGGGCAAATTAAATTCGCTAGCGAAACTCTGTAGACATGACGGGTATCGATATCTAAACACGATAAAATAAATAAAAATAAAAAAGGCATTGTATGTTTTGTAGTGTTAAATGTATTTTTGTTAAGTATGTATTTACTGGTGCACAATAAAGTATATATAAATAAATAAAGCATTGTAAATAATTAACGCAATTACAATGCGTGCCACGAAAGATGAGACTTGACCCCGCCTCCCCCGCTCTTTCCGCCGCCCCTATGACGTCCGGTCCCGTCCCGCACTCAGACCTCATACCGCTAAAGATACCTAAAATCGTGTACTGCGCATGTCAAACCACGTGATGTGTCAAGTCTCATCTTTCGTGGCACGAATTGTACCTGCTACACATAAAACTAGATTTTCATACGACCGTTTTTCACGACTGACAGTTCAGTATTGAAAAACAACCGGGCAAGAGCGAGTCGGACACGCGCACCAAGGGTTCCGCACCATCATATTTTTTAAATTTTCATCGGCGAGGCCTATATTCGTCAGAGAATTTTATCACTGCGCGCTGCGGTGTAGAATATTGCAGTTTTAGGTCAGCACCATCTCTTGACCGATAGTGGAACTAATGTAACTTTTGTTGATGTTTTCTGAAAAAGTGTGCTATTTAGAGACTTCATTTTATTTTTCCTGTAATCTTTATATAAACTTCTATCACATACAATTATTTCAGATTTTCTCTATACAAACTTCAGAGATAAGGGGTGGGAACGATATTTTTTTTTTACATTTTTCATCAAAAGTCGAATACAAAATAAAAAGTATTTGAGAATGTGTAAACTGCGCTCTTTCATATGATACCCACATGCCCTAGTAGCGAACTTCGAATTTTTCAGACCCTCTTTCAGTCCCTGTTGCAAAACAAATTTTTTTTTTATTTCTTTCTTATTTGCAAAATAGTTGGGCAAACATCATCTAAAACTATTCTCAGTTTCAAGTTGATAGCATTAGTAGTTCTTGAGATATCCAGCTGTGACAGACAGACGGACTGAGTCTCACCATAAGGGTTCCTTAACCATTTTGGTACAGAACCCTAAAAACAGTCGTATCTAAATTCGCAGTTTACATTTTTCATCATCATTAATTTAAAAGCATAATTTTAAATTAATTTTCGTTAGTTGAGATAACAAAACAATTAATAAGCCCAGGTAATATGAACGACGAACATAGAATAAACTTTGAAAAAAATAAAATCGAACACCTACACGTGGCTTTGAAACCCAATATTCTTCTGCTCGTTATTTTATCATCGCAATTCTAACAGAGAATGTGAAAGTCGTTAAGGGAAGCCTGACAATTTTCAGGGTTTTAAAGGACAAAGTTTGGTAATGTATTCAACAATAAAGGATACATCATGGTGAGTGATAAAATCGTTCCGCGACGATATTTCAGACGGGACGACGGGTGATATGAGTTATATTTGGGACATAACTTGGTTTACGTAGTAGGTACGTACATACATAGGTGTGGGTAGGCAGTGCGCATGGTAGGTACATGTACGCAGCCGCACCTGACCACAAATCAGCGGTAAATCAGATTTCGAACGTCCACGTCCGTGATTGCAGAAACGAATTTGTGTTGTGTTGTGTTATGCTGACAACCACTAACAATGTAACCGCTCACGTCATTCCGACTGCACGGTTTAAATGCTTGCTAACTGATAGTAACTAACTCTGACTTTTAGTTAATTTTCCGTGCGTAAATGTTGGTCATAATGAAATATGATCGAATGAAATCATTCGGAAATAAAAATATCAAATTCAATAATCTCTTATATGGGAAAAAGTACCCCGCGTCAGCTAAACGCAGAGCGAAGTAATTAATTCATTCACTTCTAATTCCGCATTGAAATTGTACAAAAGAAGCACATCAAAGAGTGTGCGCAGTACATGAATACAACAACTTGTAGCGGGTTTGCATCGTAGAATTTACTGAGGGATTGTTTGCGTTTCATTAACGCCGGGTCAACAAGAAACCTTATTTATCTGCTTGTACTTTTCAGACTTTTGTATTAAACTAAATCTTCCTAGGTTTAATACCTACATTAAGAATTGCCAATGTAATTAGAATCTTGGTAGAGTTTGCAAACTTGCAGCTCTTGGTAACCCAAATAAATATGTGGGTCATTTGTTTGCACTGAACTTTATGTAGGTAATGAACAACGGAGACATTTAATTAAATTACTTATTAAAACGAGTAGTTCTCTAACAGCTTGGTCAACAAAGTGTGACATAAATAATTTAATAATGTACTCTCAGGAAAGTTATACGAATGTACATAAATCCTTATTACTAAGAGATAAACTAACTAAAGCTAGCTAATTGCTAGTTACGTAAGATAATTCGAGGAAAGTTAGCCAATTAAGGGGGAGCTAATATTTTGTAAATGAGCAACGATCTGTCTCTCAAGTACCGTTAACGTCACGCCGACACTTGCATACGTCGGGAATAGTGGAGAGACAGATGGGTTCGAGTCGAGGCAGTGGCGGGCTCCACGGAGCGAATCTGTTCACGGTAATATTTCAAAGCCTAGTTTAATGCCTGTATCTATATAGGAATGCAAGGACAAAGGTAATGTGTTACACGTGGTACGTTAGTTGTTCACGCTGCTATCAGGAGTTGTTATACGACGCCTTGCGCCTTCAACGAACTATAACATTGCGGTTGCGTATGATTGCATTTGGCCAAGAATGTTACTAGAATTTAGATGCTTACAAAGCTCTAACATGTTAGTACCTTAAGTGGAACCATCGATATATTGCTTTCTGGAAATGTTACTTCTAATACAATTTTTCATTAGTGCACTCCCCGTGTAGGTGGGTAACTTATATGCTTAGCATCAAAAAAGAACAGCTGATGTTTCATCATCATCATCATTCATTAAAAAACTCCTTGTGTAGACATCCAGGTCCAATTACACATACTTCCTTAGGCAATGCACGAATGTTGCACATATTATGTAGTGCACGCAAGGATCTATTGCCTAGCCTAGCCAGATTTCGCTGCGACAAAACTTCTCTCACATTGCAGTATTTGCGGGAACCATGTACGCGAATGGAATACAAAAAGGTATAGATTGTACTTACAGATGCAATTTCTTCCCGACGCTGTTTCACCTAAGTGATAAATAAATTATATAAACCAGTCATGTAGTTGTTGAATTTAAACAGAATATTTGATTGACATTGGTACCGAGTTTGTCGTTCACAAACTAAACTAAATTTAAGCTCAATGGATCGTTTTCTTTCTATTTCATTAAGAAAAGGACAGAAGAAAAATTTTTGTTTAGTCCTGTCAAATTAATCATACCCTGACGTAAATTGACGTAATTTTAGTAGGCATGTTTTAATCACGTCTAAACTTGTATGGAGTGATGTCAGGCGCTGATTAATTTGACAGGACCACAGATCTATGGACAGGACTAAACTAAAATTTATCTTCTGTCCTATTCTTAATCAAATAGAAAGAAAAAGATGCATTGAACTTATATTTAGTTTAGTTTGGTTTGTGAACAACAGAATCGTCACCAATGTTAGCCAGAAAATATTACCTACTAATTAACATTAGAGTAACCGCCAATCTAATGCATAGGTCGTGGTGTAGTAGGTACCTATTTGCATTTGTAGTAGGGCTGTCATTAGCCATAAAACAAAATCACAGGAGACAGGGGTCAAAAAGTACATAATCATTTGATAAACGCTAATGAAATACGGACTATTTACATAAAATAAAACCCGATTAATGAGAAGACAAAAGTTAGGTAGTAAATTATAAGCAATACTAAGTGCTACACAAATAAAGCGAACCATTGTGGCGTACTTCATTTAAAAGTAGCGCGATATTAAGACTTCCGTACAATGAACGCAATAAGCAAGAAATCTCAACAAAATGATGATTGAAAATGAAAGCAAGGGCGAATCTTTGTGCCGTCGGGGTGAGACTACCGGGAGAGGACTAACGTAATTGCACCGCTTCACTCCGTTCAATAGAAGTGTACTTACCAGCTTAAGTTTTTGCCCCTAGTTTTTAGTCGGTCTCCAGCTAAGCGCCCAAGCAAGGCAATAAGTCTATTCAAAAGCTCTATTTAAAGTTTACTCACGACTAATTGTCTCACACAAATGCTAATCTCGAAAATTAACTGCACTTATGCTGGGGTAACTAGGTTAGGTCGGTGCTTTTTTGTATACCTACAATCAACCTGAATGTAAGAGACGCGCCACAGGTTTGTCTGGATCCAGCCTTATGTAGGTAATTGGATTTGGAGATATGCTTGATAATCGTAGGAATCGATTACTTCGAAAAAGATCGAACATAAATAAATAAGCTATAAGAAAATTCCCAGTGTAGAACAATGCAATGCGGCTTTTTTTGCCTCGTTTGCCAGACTAGGGATGGGAAACCTTCGGCGCGCGTACCGTATATGGCACGTGAGAGAATATTATCGACCAAGATTGACTGCGGTAGATTTTTTTTTCAGTTTTCATTCTTATTTTTATCAGGGTTGAACATAGTTAAAGGGGTAATTCTCGTAATTTTAAGAACGTTGACAAAAATGTAGGGAAATTGACAGATTAAGACTGAGATCAGACTTCTCAGTCTTAATCTGTCAATTTCCCTACATTTTTATTTGACATTGATTGATTAAATTACGACTAGATTTTGATTTTTTTTTTTTATTACGGGAATTGGCTTTCTGGTCACATGTAAGTTCGAAAATAGATACAAGAATGTTTTTAACGAAAAAAAACAACTGACTTCCAAAAAAACAATACAAAGTGATAAATAACTTAGATTTAAAAAGTCGGTGTCTTTGATTTTGTATTTTCGTTGTTTTTGTAACCGACTTCTGAAGTTAAAGTTAGTTTTCACATTTAGTGTTTTTTTGGAAGTCGGTTTTTTTGTTAAAAGTTTTTATTTTTCACTTTTCAGTTGTGGTACCTACCTGACCCCAACCAAATTCGTTTACCACTACTTGCTATGTAAATATCAGTGACAAGAAATTATTATAACATCATCAATCGTATTATCCTACTTAATATTATAAATGTGAATGTTTGTGAAGATGTTTGGATGTTTGTTACTCAATCACGCATAAACCGTAGAACAGATTTGGATGAAAATTGGCACATAGATAGACCATTTTCTGGATTAACAAATAGGATACTTTTATCCCGATGTTAAGTTTAAATAGAACCTCTACCTTTCATCGATTCACCATGTCAGTAACTCCTTTGAAAAACCCAAAGCTTCGTTATTTTCGTTTCAGTCCCAAGAACTATCAATGTTTTTGGGAGAGGAACGAAAAAACTTTTTGTTGATCTCTGAATCCTAAAAGAGAATCCAGGCAATAATCAATAATTCTGAAAGACTCTAATAAAAAATATCGATGAAATGTTACTGAGGGCCTAAAAGGTCACTTGGCAGAATCATAAAAGGATAATATTATGAATCATAATATGGCGAAGACAGTCCGTGTTTTTCTTTTTTTCGCTGCACTTCGTAGGTATAATCAAATAGATTTTGTATTGGATTGATTGGTATTTTAGCACAGAAAAAAAAATAACTGAAAAATCCTTCACCAATACGATTAACTTAACAGTTAACTGTCCATTATATTTCTTAATGTGTTCCTTTTATGATTCTGCCAAACTGGCCTTTTTAGGCCCCCAGTACGTGCAAAAAAAAAGAATGTGGCGACTTTTTCGAATATTTTTTTAATAGTCTGATATAGTTGAATGTTACCCAAGATGAACAAAAAGTCGAAAATAGGTTTATAAACAGCTTTTCCGATAACAAAGTAGGATTACAATTAAAACAAACAATTATAGCGGATTAAGAACCTATTCTGAAACTGTTTTTATTTAGAATATTTTTTATTTCGGTACTGTTTTATTTTGGTCTACGCTGGCGTCAATCATCGTAACAATATATTATAACAGACAAATTGTTGAACAATTGTGGCTGACAGTTGTTTACCGTAAAATTACAGGCAACGTGTCGATCAATGAGTTTGAAAAGTTACGCATAAAGTTTTGACCGTCGGGAGTACCCTTGGAATAATGTCCTGTCATATTCTCATGAGTAACATCCTATAAAGTTTATTGGGTAGTCACCTATAGGTACTCTATATTTTGTATGAAGGAGGATAAAGAGCTGGGGGCCTAAAAAGGACACTTTGGCAGAATCATGAAAGGATAATATTATGAATCATAATATGACGATGACAGTCCGTGTTTTTCTTTTTGAAGTGAAAACTTCTTTAGCGGCGCTGTGTACTTTTTTTGGAATGGGTAAAAACTTCTAAATTCGCGTCAGGTCACGTGACCCTGATCGAAAATTCGTAAGACGTAAAACGTCAGACGTAAAACGTAAGACGCGCGTTGTTGAGGACAGCGCCATCTATGCACATCGGGAAGAACTACGAGGGCCTCGCGTACTAACGTCAGACGTAAAACTTAAGACGCGCGTTGTTGAGGACAGCGCCATCTATGCACATCGGGAAGAACTACGAGGGCCTCGCGTACTAACTACGTAGTTCATCCAACAACGACGAGATGGCGCTGAACCACGAATATATAACTGTGTGCTTATTTGTAAATCTGAATAAATTCCTTTCACGAGAAGAATAAACCAGTCACTTTGGTCATCATACCTGATTTGCAAAAAACCCTATAAAATAAGGAACACACCTTAACACGCGTGTTTTGTTTATAAGACGATTCACAAAATACACTCGTAATTGTTCAAGTTTTCACTTCTGTCGGCACTACCGGAGTGCCAGTGTTTTTTTTTTTTGCTGCCTTACGTAGGTATAATCAAAGAGATTCGAACTGGATTTGGATTGGATTGACTGGTATTTTAGCACAGACAAAAAGAAATAACTGAAAAATCCTTCACCAATGGGATTTGATACGAATAACTTATCAGTTAACTGTCCATTATGATTCATAATGTTATCCTTTTATGATTCTGCCATAGTGGCCTTTTTAGGCCCCCAGAACGTAGCATATGAAATACTCCAGGGTAATGTCATATGAGACGTGAAGTAAAAATAAATGTTTAAGTACTGTATAGACCAATTTAAATATGCATGTATTGAATATCTCATGTAGAAGTGTTTTTGACTACACGATAAATATACACTGTAAATTTGGCCTGAAACACAGGTTTGGATAAACCTAGTTCAGGCAGGTCGCTACCAAACACTCTAATTCCGAACCATCACTTACTTGCACCTGTAAGAAAAAGTATATTAGTTTTAGTTTATTTTTAGGCACTTTAATTGTATGGAAAGTTTTTCTACTTTTTGGCTAAATTTACACCTTTTGTAAACGTTTTTTTATTTATTTTTATTAAATAAATTATTATTATTATTATTATTACTGTTAATAAATAAATGACGAAGGTAAGTACAGTTTCGTGTAAATTTACTAAAAATAAAATGTAGGTTTCATATCTATTCACTCACGCCTGTAAACATTGTTCACATACATCAACTTAATGCGTCTTTCTTTACACAGTACAGAAAGAGACAGACGACCTCATGTTTACACGACACTTGTTTGCTAATACAAGTAAAAACGAACAACTTTAATAATTACCGAGCTTATATTAAGGGTTGTCGCGGGGCTGTCTCTGGCACTTGTCCCACTACCGGCGATTAACGAGAAGCGAGTAGAGCTAGCAACTAAGAACGAATTGGCGAGCAGCGAGTGCGCGAAAGCGACGTGCGATTACTCGCTGCTATGCGTGTATACCAAGCGTGAGTCTCTCAGTGCATGTTCTGAACGACAAGCGAGTGTCGCTGAGCGAGTAACTTCCTACTCTTTTTGTTAGCTCTTGTCGCTGTGACAAACGAATACTTCTACCTACGTTTCTTGAGCGAAAAAATCGTTAAATAGCTAGTAGCTCGTCGGCGCTGGGACATGTGTGTGCCTTAGACGGGCCGCCCACCGCTTTCTTACCTGATTACGGTATACTCGCCTCCGCCGGGCAATTTAACGTCATAATACCTTAAATAATTCAATTGTATGCACCCTGCTGGGCCCGAAAGCCGACGGATTTTACTCACAGCATAATGTAATTTTCTCGTATGAAACTTCACACAAACTGGCGTGGATTTCATGGCTTGTAATTAAACTACAGTGTAAAGGAATTGAAAGCTTGCAGTGGGAATATGCTATGTAAAAGTAGGTAATTGAAATTACATATACAAGAATTAAGTTTCGGAATTTTCATGAGAAAATTCGATTTATAAAATTCGCTCATGCGAACTTTTTTAAAAAAGGTAGGATCCATGAAATCACCTAAAATTTTAAACATGCCTGTTACAAAAAAAACGGGCAAGAGCGAGTCATTCGTCAGTCATTCCGTACCATCATGTTTTTAAATTTTCATTGGCGAGGCCTATAATTCGTCATAGAATTTTTCAGCGCCATCTCTTGACTTGACCGATAATGGAACTAATGTAACTTTTGTTGATAACTTCTGAAAAAGTGTGCTTTTTAGAGACTTAGTTGTATTTTTCCTGTAATCTTTACATAAACTTGTATCACATAGAATAATTTCAGATTTTTCTTTTTGTAAACTTCGGAGATAAGGGGGGAACGGTATTTTTTTTTACATATTTTCAAAATTCGAAAATTATGCGGCCTAAAAAAAACGAAAAAATGTTTGAGAATGTGCAAACTGCGCTCTTTCATGTGATACCCCACAAGCCCTAGCAGCCCCACTTCCAATTTTTAGACCCCCATTCAGTCCCTGTTGCAAAAAATACACATACCTATATTTTTATTTCTTTCTTATTTGCAAAATAGTTGGGCCAACATCATCTAAAACTATTCCAAATTTCAAGTTGATAGCATTAGAAGTTTTTAAGATATCGTGACAGACAGACAGACAGACTGTGTCTCACCATAAGTGTTCCGTTTTACCATTTTGGTACGGAACCCTAAAAATTAAAGTAGGTACCCTATAGGACCCCAACAACCTCTATGTAATTCAAAAGGTAACATTACCCTAAATTAATAATTCCCTCGGCACTTATCGTTATAACAACAATCACTTTTATCAAAACATTGACAAAACAAACTCAAAACTCGTTGAAATCTGAACTTTAAATTAATAAACATAGGCCCATTGCAGACAATGGAGACAGCTGTTGTCATTGTCGCAGAAGTATTTGCTTTTGTTCTTAAGGTGACTATTCAAGCAGGGAAAGATAAAAATTACGAACTCCGAGGTGCTTCGAGGCGTTTTTATCAAAGAAGAAAACAAAGGGTTGTTTAATGACGGTATTAGTGGAAAGTTCACGATAAATTCGGGGTCGTTAGGGGTTCTTTGTCACTGTTGTATTGTGTCCTGAGTCAAATACTTGCGACCGTTTCATTGGAAAACCTAATTAAATGTGAATTTAAAAATTTAGTCTACCCCGGTTACCTAGATCTAAATGTTTTTAGATGTTTTTTTTTTTTCACTTTACGGGCCACTTCCAATTAATTTATTCACTTGTCTTTTTAAATTAATGTAATGAAAATTAAAAGTCTGTGGAAAAGGTAAGTCGTTAATTCGACAAATTAGGCTATACATTTTGTTAATATTTTTTAAATTCACAGTATTTAACCAGAGAGAAATCCCTAAGCTTTAAAATGTAAAATGTTTAAAACGTTACCTTTCAAAACTGCTACAAAACACATCATTATGAAATCTCCAGATGAAATGAAATGCACTGATGCAATGTCTTGAAAAATAGTGGATCATTGAAATAGATTCGTCTTAGGAAACGTGCCAAATAAACAAGCAAACTGAAAAGCTACACATTTTCACGTTTATAATATTATAATGTGTATAAGACGCCCACGCAAGTCATTAATGGAACATTGACACAAACGCAGACGCTTTATAACGCCGAATAGGTATTGTAACAGAGTTAGGTAGGTAATGTAGAACAGAATTCTGTTTACAGAGTCGATTTCAAAAGTTAGTTACCTACCAGGCAGCAGAATTTAGTTAAAACAAGCATAGTAGGCAGATCCTTTGAAACTATTAATGAAAGCCCAAGGTAATAAATAATAGGTACCAGAACCCCAAAATTGAGGTACCTATATCCATACCAATATTTTAAATGCGAAAGTGTGTCTGTCTGTTACCTCTTCACGCTTAAACCGCTAAACCGATTTAGATGAAATTTGGTATAGAGATAGTTTCAGTCCCAGGAAAGGATATAGGATAGTTTTTGTCCCGAAATTCCCAGGAGATCGACATTTATGCGAGTGAAACCGCGGGGCGGTGCTAGTATGTAGGTAAATAAATGAGACTTAGCCTGAGTATGTTGGATGACAACTAAGACAATACCACAATCAATTTTACATGAATTAAGATCATCAATAACAAATAAGTATTGATATTTCATAAAGTAGTCATTCAATAGGTAACCCTATTGAAGATATGAACTTAGAGGGTTGTAATAGGACGATTTACCTACTGATGTATACTGTAAACACATACTTTTACGATTGCGAATCATACTTTGTTCAACATATAACCTGACACTGTTTTTATCAATTTTGCGGGCTACCGTGGCGCTTACCCCATAAGAATGGATCGTAAATCCTCAAAAAAACAACTTACAAAAGCCACCGCAAAAAGACCTGCAGTGCGATTCTGTAACAATCTCACCGTGAAAACATAGGTGAAGTGAGCGTGGAGTGAGCTGTCAATAGTGTCAATTCCTAACAAAAACAAACTCACTTCACCTAAGTTTTCACGGTGAGATTTTTACAGAATCGACCGGCTGGAGCCCAAAACTGTGTGAGAGTTACACGAAGTCATAGATAAAATAAGGCTAATGCCTCAACATGTACGAAGGCAGCTACCTAAATACCACAATCCATTAGCAGAGACTGTTATTACTTTGCGGCGCGGCAGTCCGACAAGACTAACGTTTGCACCGCCATCCTGCTAAAGGCATCCTCGTGAATGTAGTTCATGTACAGCTGGCCTTTTTTTTGCTTCGTAAATGGAATTAAACTCGAAAATGGATACAGTGATTATATAATTTGATTTCCAATTAGCGAGAGTTTCTTGGAAATGCTTTTTATAAATAAGTACAGCAGTAAAAACCTTTTGGAGCGTGTAAATGTAGGTATTTGTTTCTTTTAAGCTAGTAACACTTTGCTAATTGCTACGATACGCTGTTTTAAAAATACTTCGGTAGATATATTCCAATCAATCAATCAGTCAATCATTATTGCATCCATAGATAATGTACAGACGCCAGCACATCAAGCTACCCGAAACTGTCAAATTTTCCCAATCAATTTTGAACCTTATGCTTTTGCGATAAAGTTCAAAATCTATTAAAGAAATTTGACAGACTGTAGTAGGTTGATGTGCTGGCGTATGTACACATATAGGTGGTAAGTATAAAACAATCAGTGGCGGATTAAGACTACTTGATGGCCTAAGCAATCCACGCCTGGAGGCCCTCCTATCCACTAGTCACCTCGTATTTTTTCGAAACAACGACGAGTGATTTGTAAAGATTGGTGCACATCTCTAACTAGAGTGACTTTTGGGTCTTGTAATATCTTGCTGATAAACAGCCTTGACTTTCATGTGCTAGCAAATACTGTTTCGGTGCTGTTTCTGCCCTATGGTGCCCCCCGAGACGTGATGCCCTAAGCAATTGCTTAATTTGCTTCTGGGCTATTTCAGCGCTGAAAACAATAGAATCAATTATGGACCCTGTCGAGCACAACAAAATAATAAATAATAGAGGAGATATAGGAGGGATAAAGGAAGAGCGCTTTTATGGTTTTCCATATTATTAAATATTTTTTTATTTATTTGTCTCAGAATATGTTAGTAAATAAGTAATATACAACAATCTGCCTTTACCTAAGCACAGTTAAATTCAAAACGTAAACAGCACCCAAGTAACAATTACGGGAAATTGGCCCACTTTGGGTTCAAAGAGTTCAAAATACTTATTAAGGTTGTAAGTAGCGATTACGGTACCCGGTGAACATCCCAAGTGTATTAAGCACAAGAACAAATAGGTACCTTTGTTGTTTTACTTAATTCGCGCTTACTATGTTGAACGGGTGGTCCCGAAGTTAATCAATACTATTATAAAGCCTGGAACCAAATTGCGGCTTGTCTGCACATATCCTTTTACAGTAACACAGTACCTATTTCTCGGGAAATTTTCCATTTTCATTGTTTTACAAAAAAAATCTGCTATTCCCTACATTCATGTTCGTATAACTCGTCAAAATGTAGGGAACAGCTGTTTTTTTTTTCGCGATTTCAGGTTTGGTCCCATAGTAAAAGTTGTTCGTCATGATGAGTACAATGACCTCTTAAGATATTGTTAATGTTTTACCAATAACCCTGTATATAGATGAAACAGAAAGGAACTACAGTCAATGAACTCTAACATTATTTTTTTATTTATTACCAAACTAGCTGTTCCGCTACTTCGTCTACGATCCAGGATAAAAAGAAGCCTACATCCTTCTCCAGGTCATGGTTACCCCATGTGCAACTTTCATCCAAATCCTTTCAGCCGTTTCAGCGTGAAAGCCTAACAAACAAACTCACTTTCGCATTTATAATATTAAAGTTAGAATGTATTGTATCATTACGCTGCTAAATAGACACGGATGGCTTCAGTAGCGAGCAAGGCAGGCACTAAGTGGCGGTGCGGGCCTTTGTTTGTCTATGGCTCTCCGAATAAAACGAGGCTCTTGTTTTTCTAGGCCCTGGCAAATTGTTAGGACAAAACCTCTCATAAAGTTAATTAGCTAGGAGCTTCATAACTCAAAGGCCGGTACGTTAATCCTGATATTTCGTTTAAAAACATGTTTTTTTTTTATTTACAAAGAAAGGAATAATCTGTAAAAACTAGCTGACTTAAGAGCGTTTACGCCGTACGGCATTTCATACAAACTTTCAAGCCCTTATTTTTCGAAATGAATGAATCGATTTGAATGAAACTTCATACGCATAAGCAGGATACAAAGGTCTAAAAAGTTAGGTGAAAACATTTTCGAAAAATGGTGTTACAGCCAAATTAGACCGATTTTAAATTTTCCATAGAAACAGAGATTTCCAGTTATCTTTTTTTAAATAAGACATTTCGAAAATGTTCTCAACTAACTTTTTAGACCTTTGTATCCTGCTTATGCGTATAAAGTTTCATTAAAATCGGTTCATTCATTTCGAAAAATAAGGCCTTGAAAGTTTGTATGAAATGCCATACCTACGGCGTAAACGCTCTTAACACGCTTCTTCTTCCCGAGTCTTGTAATAGACAAACGTACTTACATTTTAGGGTTCATTAAACACCCTCTATATACGAAACCTTAGTAAGTAAACATCAATAAGTTGATGAAGGCCACGCGAGAAAATGCCCGGGTCAAAAGTTCAGAACTGGCAGAATATGCAAATTACTTCTGAATTATGTGAAATAACCCATTTAGTTTCAAACTACGAAATCCCATCAAAATATTCTCTTGTAAAATTTTAGTCAACTGTGATATAGTGACTGATGAAAGCCCCCAAACACCTACCATGTGTACGTAATTTATATGTTTACTAAAGTTGATGTAGGTAAGCAAACAATTGTGTTATCCAATTAACTATGCAACCACATTGCTCGAGATTGTCACACCTTGTAGTATTAACTGGGGTTGCTAGATCAAATAATTAGCATGGCGACAAGTTCAGATTTTGAATAAATAGGTAAGTATTTTCCACGATATTAATCATAAAGCTTAACATGAGAAGCAAATGTTAGACTATTCCAGGAATAATTTAAATAGGAAAACGTGTCGCGTTAGAGATTTTCTCAGAATTGTATTCATGTTTATAATACCTTATTATGAAATATTGTAATGTTAAGTTACCAGAGGAAGCAGGATGTTGTAGAAAGTCCTGACATAAAGGAATTTCTCGAAAAACAGCGTTTAACATTATAGATAAACAGGAAAAGACGTCCTTTTAGTGTACCTATTTTCTTAACGAGCAGTTTCATGAATGCCCGCCCCTTTGTCACAGTTTTTTGTAATATTCTCTTCATTAGCAACCTCGGTACTGCGCATAATAGGACCAGCATGCAATGTGTAACCGATATTCCCGAAGCTTTGCGCCTTGCAGCCCGCTCGACAAGTCGGCACTTATAACCTACATTACTACGCTAAATAAAAACCTAAAGTTTTTGTCAGTTATAAAAACGAGATGATTCAGGCTGCATTTTGAAATAATAACTAGATATGGAAAGTAATCAAACGGGCTCTTGAGCTACATACAGTTAAATTTGATTAGGGCTAATCAGGTGCACGCTTTGGAATTGATTTTTCCAACAGTTGTTAGCAATTATTATATGTACTCATATAACATGAATTGTTTCCGAGTAGAATTTATTTACCTTTTATATGCCACATATGTTTTGTTTACATTGGCATTTATAAAAATACGCATTTCTTTAGTAACCTTTTTTAATAGATTGTAGTTTCTAGTTTTTACACATTACCAATAGTGTCTGTGGATGTAATTTGCACTTGTATAAAATTTAATAATCTGGTCAGCATTGATGCCATTTCACTGTAATTAAAATTGATGAATGCAATTTTAATACAATTGTATTGCGAATAATTATATGCTGAGTTGAGGGCCGCTTTTCCAAGCCTATATTATAATCTCCAGCATTGCGGTGTCTGTGAAAATTTAAGGAAGACCTAATTAGTTAGAAATCGTGGGTGTAAAAATTTTCCGGATGACAGCGATGCGGGCGAGTACTTCGACGCGTAAGTGTCCTTTTTTTTGTATTTATTTGTAGATATAGTTAGTTAGTTAGTCATTTAATTTAGTACCTAGTATAAATAGTTAATCCCAATAATATTATAAATACGAAAGTAAGTTTGTTACCTTTTCATGCCTAAACTACCGCACCGGTCATCCTGAAAATTTGCATATACGTTACTGGTGTACAACGGATAAAGGGGACCTTTCATCCCGAAAAAAAGTGTTGTTCCCGAGGAAAACAACAATAACGTTGTTATGATAATAGATGGCGCCACGTGTCTTTCGAACGGGATCAAACCTTATGCGGGTGAAACCGTGTGGCGCTGCTAGTTATCTACATACAATAAAATAAAACTTTATTCATGTTTTGACAGAATTGTGTGGAAAAGGGAGAGGGTGGCCTTTGCCCTGGAGAGGGACAATACAGGCTAGTTATGTAGATTAGATTCATGTTTTATATATTTTCCGTCAGTTTGGTTACATAACAAAAATGATACCCTTAAATATGTAATCACGCGGTTTCACCCGCATAAGTGTCAATCCCGTGGGAATATCGGGATAAAAAGTAGCCTGTATGTTAAACCAGGGTGTCAGCTACCTCCATACAAAAATTTTATCGAAATTGGTCCAGTCGTTTGAGCGTGAAGATGTAACAAACATATAAACACACACACACACAACAAACTCGCCTTTATAATATTAGTGTGATGTGATGTCGGATTCCAAGTAGGCAGAACCAACGCGTCGTTTAGAACTGAAGTATTTTCGATCATCTGAATTTAATCGAAGATTTGAACAATCATTATACGCTTGAGCGTTAGTACCAACCTGAAGTAGGTAGTCAAACCGTAAACGAGTACACGGAAATGAGATAAAAAAAGATGGAATCCGTACAATTTATTCAATGAAATTAAATGTGCGTGCGTAGGCACATCTTCTTCTATTTTCATAACGACAGTAAAAACCTTTACAGACGCCTTAAGTACTTAGATAGACGCGGTTATAATGAAAAGCTATTCATTTATTCATAACTCTCAATGTCGTAACCTGTGTAAACGAGGAACAAAAAACCGTTTTGTAGGTAAATGAAAACAATGGGAGCTAGTGGTTACTCTTGCAAATCAAATTACAACTTTTACATTACGAAGCTGGTTCCTAGATTCATTCAACACATAAACTTGTGAGGCCTTTTGCACTTAAAACTTCCTCCGGGGAAAACTGTGCGGTCACATTATATCGTTGAACGAATTGTTATTGTTTCTGAAGGGAACTTTAACCGCTGCGGATTAAATTCAGCCGAAGTGGCTCGTCGGCTTTCATTGTCATAAACTACGCCGACATGTCATCTCAATGTGTCCTATATTTTTTTGTTAGACTATTTCAATTTATGTGTTTTATTCGTAAGAAATAAAATTCCCGTTGGAGTCGTGAAGTATTGAGCTTTATAGTTATTTTTATTTGGATTATTAAATTAATAATCCTACAAGGTATACCTACTCTATTATAATAATACTTATTTTACTTCAAAGTCCATTGATTGTGTTAAAAATGCATAGACGTGAATGGTTAAATGTATGCAATGTATCATCCTCGGTGTGAATTTAAAAATTCAATAACACTGATTTATTTATGCGTGTGTGCCAAGAGTCGGGTAGTTGCCAACAAAAGTTCTTTGTCTCACGGAAATCCATTTTCCTTCAGTTTCCGCACCCTCTCTTTTTGTTTATATTACGTACATTTACAAAAATACTGGTATCATGACCTCAAAGTACCTACACGTCTTACGTTAGGTACTTACAGTCAACAAAAGAGATAAGTATGCAGGATCGTCGGATATAGTTGAAGTTTAGTAAGGAACCGATGGATGTTGTGGACTGAAATTTAATTTGATAAATGAACTGTTTGTTTTCTATTAATAAAATTAAATTTTATTCGAGAACATCCATCGGTTTCTTAATAAACTTCAACTATATCCGACGATCCTGCATACTTATCTCTTTTGTTGACTGTAAATATGTACCTATGTAATTCTTTCATTAAATCCTATTTAATTTTCAGAGGCTGCGTGTTATAAATTATTCATCACATCTAAATGAAATGCAAATTTTTAAGCAATGCTGGAAGCCAATTTTGAAGATAAGCTCGTGGAAAACATATCCCACGTGACTATGTTTCTTTTCACATGAGGGAATTCAAAACAACCATTAATGTAACTCAGGGTAATCATGAATATTCCATTGGAAACCCTTTTACGAGATAGCCTTACACGAACCGCTTTTAAAAAATAATTCTAAATAATTAATGTTTCGCAGGAATTTTATAATGGGTAGTTTACGATCACAGCGGTCGTATTAAAAGTTACAAAGAGGTCTTTTACCTACTTTATAATTTGTTTGATAATCAAGATGGGCACAGTGAAATATCCCACTGTGATATCCCCTTACAAAACAAAAAGAAAGTCAAAAGTGGAAAATAAAACGTGAGCCTTTATAGAAGTTGTGGAAACGGAAAGTTTTCCAATTGATAATAATTTCCATTGTGATGCAACACAAAGGGGAACAGGAAAGTATGAAGTTCTGAAATAAATTCTTAATTTAAGAGCTGACTGAACGCTATCTGAAAGGAAAGTCGGGATTAGAAGAACAAAGACTACGGCTCAGCTCACTGTGGAGCTTAATTTTTTGTTGACTTCTGTTTCGCTCTTTGCTGTTTGCATAAATTGGACTCGCAAACTTGGTTAAAGAACTGTAGGCCGATAGGAACCTATATACGACAACCGCAAATCAACGACCTCTAAACGCGCAAATAAGTTATTACCAATATCAGTTCATGACAATACCACTCCAAATAACCCGGAAAAGCGTTGGAAATATGCAATAAACGTGCAAATGTTCACATCAAATAAATCGTAAATCCTTAACAGTCCATTCATAAATCACAACCAAACGCTTCGACTTTAATTGGACATGAATAAATCAAGAAACACTTAATTACGTTTACGAACTTAACTGTATAAGGAAGAATTTGGAAAAAACACGAAACAGGTAAATCACGAGACTTTCAAGCACTTTGCATACAAGTCCTGCCGCCGTCAGACGATACATATGCGAGTAGCGAGCGACGAAGAAAAACCAACACGACTGGACAAATTGGTTGGACGTCCGCAATTTATTCCACTTATCATAAAAAAGCTATTCACAGCACAAAAAGGTAAGGGGTGTAGTTTTTGAGTGTTTGGAGGTACATGGTGCGGAAGCGGCTGTGCTCGTAAATCCTTGTTGTTCCGTTCTGCCGCGCCGGTACCCGATTACATTCTAATTCCGACGTACAACGTACAACTACTTGCAGATCGCGGCCCGCCTATAAATACGACCAATTAATACCTACTCGTAATGACGTCGTGTGTAGGGGATTTGTATTTAAACCTAGTGTGAAGTTAGAATTTCTGTTGTTTACAGTTTCTGTTGTCATGCACAGTCACTTTGTCTTCTTCTTTGTCAACTACTTCTTAACATACATTAATGCACCGTCACGAGATTCGATAAACTCAATCTTGCTAAAACTTCCTATACCTACATTACCTATATCCATTTCAAGATTCAATTCTTTTGAAAACTTAATGAGCTAGTTCTATGAAAAGAGAACAAGCATTTCTACTAACAGACTGATATCTTAATTCTTAAGTTTTAGTACGTTCACTTCCTAAGCACCCTAAACCAATTTTCGAAGGAATCGCTTAGGTTCCCTGCTCACGCTCTCTACACCCCCTTCTGGGCCATTTGTTGACTGGACTATAATTGCTTTTTGGAATATGATGCTACTGCAATTAAAAAAAAGATAAATGCATGAGGGGAAGGTAATGTGAACGATACGATAGCATAATAATGAAATTTAATCCTTCGAAAAGTCTCGCTGGTTATATAGTAAAACATAATGGAGCACACATATTTATTCAACAATACTATCCGCTGCCTGAATGAGTATTTAAACAGGATTACATTTTAAATCTCCCTCATTATATTTTTAATTCTCATTGTGTATTAAAAGTAGATTTAAATGTAAATATGAATCATATTTCAGCCCGTTAACATCAACAAGTTAGGATTTATGCAGTTTCGGGGTCCACTATCAGTAAGTGTAGAATAGAGTATAGAATAGATTATTATGTACACCATAAATATTACAGACATAGATAATGTAGAAATTTTACAATGGGCAGTCTTATCGATAAAAGCGATATTTTAAAGACAACCTTTGGATTAACTAAGATAGAAATTAGAGACAATACAGCAGGTAGTCTGTATTGCACCAATTAGGAATATATATACTATTAATCAAAATCTATCATAAAACAAGTGCAAAGAACATAAAAAATACTTTTAAGGAGAGAGATAGTGTTTTTACCATAATTTAAAAAATGGACAAGGATTGAGCACCCCTTATCGACACGGATAAGATTTATCATAAAAACTGGTGGAAAGCATCGGCATCTCTAATCGCACGGCATAGGTACGGAATTTTGTTTTGAAGGTGCTGTACAATCCACACTGTACCCTCTGCCTAATATCATGCAAAATAATGTACCTACCTACCTAGTCGCCGCTATCCACAAATTGTGAGAGCGACATGAGAGCGTATTTGGACGTAAACAAGTGTCTGACAAATAAATGTGGGAATTGCTAGCGAGAAACACGTTACTCTGTTTCGTAGATCTTTATGTTCGTGTTGGGTATCTTCAGCACTTTACCAAAAGCTAAATGAAATGACAAATTGTTTCCTATTTGAGAGCCTCCCAAAACAGGTACAATAATATTATTTACCGGTGTTTTGACTACTTAACTACTCGAACCAAGGCCTTTATTAAAAAAAGTTAAGTACTGTTTCTATTATTGTTTGTCCGCTCTTGTTGGTAAAAGTTTTATCGATTATAACTAGACTTAGTCAAAAAATGTATGGTAATGCCAAAAGAAACTGTATTTTCGTTAAAGGAGCAAGCTAACACATACAAACAAAAACTTGCCCTTAATTCACGAATAACTCGACAAAGCAATGAGGACATTTAATTAGTCTTCAAACTTAAGGGAATGAAATTCAAAACCCACTACATAATTAATATTCCTGTTAATATGTTATATTAATTTCAAAATACAGTTAATTCAATGTTCATCAAAGTATCTATAATTTAACACGGCTTGATAGATATTACAATAATAGTTATAATGTCAAACTGCCAACCTTACTCGAGTCATTAACATTACAACATTGAGGCAGTCAGATTTGCACCTAATTTGTAAACAGGGGAAAGGTCAGCGGACCGTTCGGTCATCTTAATAATTTATAGCCATGCAAATTACACATCCGTCCTGTGGGCTATACAAACGTCCTACATCTCGGTATAACTGAGTACTAAAGTGCTATACAACCTGCATGTAGTACTATTTTGCTACGGCGTCATGTGCTACGACGTAGCTTTACCGTAGCGGCTACGCTAAGCTGTGGCTACGAACTTCTAGCAAAGAATTTCAGTAAGTTTGTAACCCCTTACCGAAGTCTAATGGTGTTGTTAAAGGTACTTAATGAGGATCTAAATTGAGTAGCAATCTTTGACAGTGCTGTGATGGTAATGTGGACCAACCAAAATAATCAAACAAAAAAAGAAAAAAACATTTTGAATACCCGAATTTTAATTTAACTTATTGAAATCAGTAATCATGTGTTAATCATGTTTTATTACTTACACAAATCCTCGAAATGGCTGAATGACGGTAGCGCTTACGCTCAACACAGGTTATAATGTCACCGCTTAAAACTTTGCTCAACCTGTAGAGAAAGACGATAAAGGAACGTGAATGACACACGTACATACACAAGTACTTATTACTGGAATTAAGTACACCGGTACCAAAGAGTACCAAAGAGCCTCGTGTACACGAATTAAAATAATACTCTCGACAAATCACGAACACATTCAAAGAGTAGGTACATGGAACGTACAGAAATGGACGGACGCTAAAAGGGTGTATTCTGGTTTCTGTAATTAACATACCGTTGACAAAAATCCTTTTTCTTTCGATTAAAGAGGTGGATGGATTAAATTCGAGAAACGTTTTTAATAAAGATTTTAAAAGGCCGTGTTTATATTTGGAACAATTCAATAGGTCCTCTCTAAATTGTCTTTTACGGATATTTTAGCAATCAAATTAATGAGAAACTTTGATTGATTTCAATGTCACTGGATATTTAGTTTTACGTATTTTTGGAGACCGTTGTTTCAAATAAACCACAGCGTTGCTTTGTAATGATCCCATTAAAACGAGCTTACATCTAGGCCCCATTTTAATACAATATTATTATATTAAAACTTTATTATCCCTTCAAATTCAATGAAGACGCATCGTTATCATTGTCAAATTACAAAAAACATAGTTTGTTATAGGAACAAAGTATCTTTCACACTCGTATGGCTACACAAAGTTACTTCGCCAAATGGTTCAGTAAAAAGCGACAAGTGTGAAATCGCCTTTCAAGCATGATCGCATTTCCATATAATCACTATTGAACTATCACAACCCTCGATTTTCCCAGCCAGCTGTTACATTTTCTCATTTCCTACTATCCACATGGAGTAGATTAGTTGGATAACGGCACTAACTACTTATTCGAGTACCTACACCTATACTGTATTCACTGAAGCATGACTCGAAATGTAAACAAAAAACTTCCTGCCTTTATTTTTATTTTCTTCGTTGTGTTTCGTATAAAAGTCATTAAATATGTAGCAATAGCCCAATGATTCAGCTGCCGTAATAGTAAACGAGGGGTCGTAAGTTCGAATCCCACCTGAAGCGCTTTTGACTTGTACTTACTCATAATGCAAGCATAATCGGCTTAGTCCTAAAGTGTACTGGGTCCGCTTGGTGGGTTACAGTACATGGCTACCAGAGTCCCAGCTGTAGGAACAGTAGAAAGGTGTAATAAGCTTATTATTTATGTATAAAGGGTTAGTTATTAAAATTTGCTTTTTGCAACGTGACAATTACATAGGCCTCCATATAAGCTTACATTATGCGAAACTCCGCAGACGTAATGAGTATCGATATCTAAACATCATTGTCTAAACATGACAAAACAAACAAAAAAATTGTCGTGTCAAGATATCATACCATCACGTCTGCGAAGTTCCGCTAGCTAATTTAATTTGAACCTGTAGTAGTCCTATGGTAAGTGGGTATTAGTAAAAATATGCATATCCCAACGACTTAATAATATGCCTACAAGATACTAATTAGGTAAGAAAACGTAATATGAGATTTGTATCTCCACTCAATTGAATCTGATCTAATTATCTACTTATACCCATGTAATAGGCATTGTTATCTGATAATAAATGTATAAAACATCAATTACACGTGTCTATATACTGATTAATTACTGCCCGGTGTATAATGTACCTACATGTGTTCCGTGATACGGTAATTTAACACATTGTAGTCAACGCCGTACGTTGATACATCGAATATTATCTATAGACCTACCTATCCGAAAAATAGGTCTCAGATTCGTTACGGGTGCTTTAGTAACTTTATATTATTCAGACTACCTCTCTATTCAGATTCAATATTAGATAACTATCATTAGGTACCATTTTAGATTGTAAAAGTGAAAATTGGATTTTCGCTATCGCATATCCGTCAATCCTTCTGATTCGCTTAACTAACTACGACTGACTGCGCACTGTGAAGTTCTTTTTCTGTGATTTAGCTAGATTATATTAATGCAAAAAAGTGCCAATGGTTGACTTACAATATTCTGTTTAGATAGCGCAAACTCTTCCCACACAGTTTCAGCTTTAAATGCATGTATAGATCAAAATGTAGTGAACCACATCATTTTAAAAAGTTACCTAAACTCAGATTTTTAATTTGCATCGACCTTTTCTTGTCGACATAACATTAATTAGTCTATAATCTATATTATTGTCATTTTGGTCTGGCAAATTAAAAATCAGAGTTCACACAATTTAGTAAATACCTACCTACTAACATTAGAAACAGGTAGGTATGTATGTATGTAGGTATGTTCATCTTCCTACAGACAATGTTAGTTCCATTCACGTGGACCTTCGGCATTTAGATATAACTACCTATAGGCGTTTACGAGTAAATTGCCTATAGGTACGATTCAATCGTTTGTGCACAAGTCAATTAATACTGAACTCAATTTAACTCATATACATAGACAAGTCGTTAAATAGATAGGAAACAAGCTTTTTGCTTATTTTAATAAGATTGAATAATATGATTTAATACTATTATATAATGATGGATTTTGGTTCTACATTGACTTCTCAAATATTTGAAAGTCAATCTAAAACCGAAAATGGATATTAAACGTGAAAGCAAAACAAACGAAGCATTTACTGAGAGCAAAATAAACCTATGCAAAAATAAACCGAAAGTAACGCTATCGCCAGATTAATATACCTAGACGATAAAGATGAAAGCAAAGAGTTACCTAAATGGAGCCACATGAACAAATACCTATCTATCGAACAGACACAAACATCCAATGACTAAGCGTAACCGTAATAATGGAGCGAAACCAAAAAGAATCCCGAACATAATATTTGCATTAGCACTTATTCAAAGTCGTTCGCCGCTCAACCCTGTTACCCGCACAACCGACGGCACAATAAAAGTTACACGAGTACCCGCGACCGTACGATATCTCGTAGGCAGTTCAGAAAACGGATATCGGAGTGGTACACCATGGACAAAGTAAACTCTCCCACTCTGTTTGCTTTTAATTAACCAGTAGTCAACAAACTGCTTTGCCCCATACACTTTTCATGAAACAATTTTGCTGCACTTTATAACGGCTGTTTGCTTAATGTAACACGCGTAAATTAGTAACGGTACTTGCCAGTCTGAAAGTATCGATTTAAAACTCTCGTTAAAGCGCTATCGATGATACAGCAAAGAGGCGCTTGACGGACGTTAATAATTGCGTCTTCAATCTATTCGATTCACTGCGAATGATGAATCGATGTTATTACATTGCGAAAAGGCCTATTGGAAGCCCTTTAATGTAATTACACGAAACAGGTGAGAAGCTACATGCTCTTGAACTCATTAAGCCTAATAAGATTGCTTAGTTTAATGAATGCGTAGGTAAGCATCTCTATATAAAGTCCTCGGAAAAGCGAATGTTTATTTTTTTTAATAAGCATGAAGGGTCTGTTTTCCTTGCGTCTTTGTGAACCTTTTTAATAAATACATATCCTACATCATGTTTGATCTTTTTTGCTGTAATATCGAAGCGTTATATGAACGTGTAACACAGACTATCTAAATGTATCTATCCCGGCTAAATAAAGTGCGGGGTGTAAAAAGTGCGTGCGTAATAATAGTTCCTAGCCCATCACGCGAACCGTTCAAAGTTTTACGACTCGTGCAGGTTTTTCTTCTACTTCCTCGTACCTACATACTTTATGACTTTCCTTTCATTCCCAAAATTATTAACATGGAAGTTTATGAATATACCGTCGAAGGGCATTCCGAAAAAATATTAGACAGAGGAAGAGAGATCGTTCACCGATGTCGATAGCGACAGGTAACTGACGTACCTACATGCAGAGTGCATAAATCTGAACTTGACTTTTCCATGTGCTTCCAAGGGTTTTTTTATGAAAAGAGAGACATTTGAGCCCTCCTTGGTAATACTCTCGAAGTCCTGAGAAGGTTAGAAAGAAGTAGAAGTATAAGAAGTAAAGACGCAGGGACTCAAACTGAGGGGCCCGTGGCTAAATAATAACAGCCGCACAGGTCGATCGATCAGGTTAAGCTACACTTGCCGCGGTTGGTCTGTGGATGGGTGACCATCTTTACATACCGAGGCCCCTCCATACCTCGGAAAGCACGTTAAGCCATTGTTCTCGGCTGTCATTCATGGATCTTTGACAGTCGTTACGGGTAGTCAAAAGTCCGAAAGTCTGACAACCAGTCTTACCAAGTGGTATCATATTACCCAGTAAAAAGTGGGTTGTGGAGGTCAGATAGGCAGTCGCTCCATATAAAATACTGGTATTCAGCTGCATCCGGTTAGATTGGAAGCCGACCCCAACATAGTTGGACAAAGGCTAGGCAGATGACAAGGTAGTGTTTTTAAACCTGTTTTAAAAGAAAAAGACTTATAAATGTAACAGAGTCGATAATGTTACAGAATCAAAATGTAACCTTTTATATGTGTTAATAAGTGTTATTAGGTATAACAGAAATAAGTATTTGTAGGTATAATTGCACGGTACCGCAAAAACGCGCGGCTAACAGACAGAAGCGGCTATCCAGTTGGGATTGCGGCTATTTTGTCAACGCCGCGTTTACCGGATACATTTAACAACACTGTTAACACTTTTATATCGGTTACAGATATATTACTGTTACTTAAACTTTAAAAAGTGTTTTGGGTTAACACATTTATAAGGGTTACATATTTGATTCTGATCAATTCAATATGTAACACTTATAATTCTGTAACCTTTATGAAGGTGTTTTTAAGTCTCTTGTATCACACCGTGAAAACTTAGAAGTGAGTTTGAAGTGAACTGTCAATTAGTGTCTTGTCACTTCACCTAAGATTTCACAGTGAGATTTTACAGAATATATCGGCTGCTTAGGTACTAGAACCAGTGGCGGACTAACAGGGGGGCGGAAGGGGCGGCCCGCCCAGGGCCTCCGGTCTTGGGGGGCCCCCAAATGCCTCCGCGTTCCCCTTATAAAATCCTAAACAAGACTTTAAAAATGTGCTTAGTACCTACATAATTTCATCAAGATCAAAATACTACAGCCATCTAGACTTTCTACGTGGTACTAATATTCTTTTAACTTTGCTGAACGCGTCCAATATGCTGGGAGAATTCCCGTCTTTGTAGCGGGTACTTCTCCAGGAATCCCTGAATGAATGAAGTGCAAATAAATAACTCTTGTACGCCTTCATTTACATTCACTACATTTTATTTACGTCGAAAAATAAACATAGGCCTCATTTAACAAATATTTCATTACGTTATTTAATAGTTTATTAGTGTGTACTGATATTTTCGCGAACAGATAAGCCTTTTTTCAACCATCTGGCTCTCAGAAAAGGAAGCTAAAAAAACGAAGACTGAAGAGGCAAAATCGCTTGCTGGATCTTTATTCAATTACTTTTCGAATTCTGAAGAGAAGAAAAGTGGTGTTGCCGACGAAATTAACGAAATAAACATATACACTTATTTATACATACAAATGTGAACTGAATAAAAAGCTTGTAAAACTACATTTTTTTTAAAGCTGGGGGCCTCATTCAGCTTTGCCGCCCCGGGCCTCTAACGGGCTTAGTCCGCCACTGACTAGAACTCCTCAATACCATTAAGGTAGGAAATTAATTTTAAAATCAAACCCGCAGAATTTAATCAAAGAACCACAAAAACTAACTCCCCTCTTTTCAAAATGAAACTTTTAATAAAAGAACCCATTCAAATGTGTTTTATAATCTGCATCAATAGTTAATTTACTAGATATTGAGTTTAATGCCCAGTGGACGCTGTGAAGAGCTCGCTGGCAAGTGGCGCTCCGCCCACCGTCGCCGCATTATGAAGATTCAACTTTCAACTGAAAAAGTTAAATGGCGCGGAATAAAGCATCGGTAATAGAAAATGGACGACAATCCTCATTTCCTTGTTCTATATTCTGATTAAAGAACTTTTATTTAATAGGTATTCAAGAATTATGTGTCTGCAACTCGTGTGTAAAGTCAGGGAAATTATTTGTTAAGCGAATTGACACCCTACGTCAAATTGCCATCTTGTAGGTAGCCATGTCTTTCAACAGTTACAACTGTCAAACAATGACAGTTGTGATTTGAATATAGGTACGCATAGGTACCTAGGTAATTTAAGATGGTAGTCAGTTTTCTAAACAATTAATTTTCCTGACTGTACCTAAGTGGATTTTGTGAATATCTAGAGGCTGATTTTGATATTTCCGAATATTTTTTCATGAAATGTACTTCGGTATTAGCCCCTAAATTGCCTTTAGGCTAAATATCTACATATAACACATGCCAATTTGCAAGCCAGTGAACCGTGGGGTCCGAATTTGTTCATTTAATTTGGTTATGAATTTCCATTAGGTACTAAGCGATTCAGGGCTGGTATTTAATATTTTCGTTAAAAAAATGAAACCTTCCTATGTAATATGTGGTAATTTGACTGCACTAAATACAAAGTATCGACACCTTTGGATCATCAGCATCATACATTCCTGTAGGTAGCGATATGTTATGTAGATAAGCAGAACTCTATGCTCACGCGGTGACTAAGAAAACGGCTTAAAACGTATTGGGTTAGTGGGTCGCTCATGCATAATAGTGAATGCAGGTGACGATACGATATGTTTGTATAACACAGGTACCGAACTCATTCCCAATACATATCTCCATAGTTACACGTCTTTGAATTTGCTTTCATCGCGACTACGGAAAAACCCGATGTCTTGGTGTAAAGGGTCTTAAATCTAATGAGGAATGCGTGTGTGTATATCTTTGTAATTAATTACAAGTACATTTCTTAGAGGGAAATATACACGTATTTCCATAATAATTGTATCCATGGCTTGTTTGAAACCGTACATTATAACACGTGTACTTACAGCTACGCGCTCCGAACGCCCTCCGGAAATTAACATTTTCTAAAGCGCTTGCAAATGAAGGCGCATACACATCGAAATGACTTTTCAAAGCCTTTGTTACATCTACACATTCCTCATGAATTTACGTCGTGAAAGTAGACGAAAAAAAATAAATTAAACACATTAATGAAACGTTCGCGCTATTTGCTTAACACTCGATCCGTCGCAATAAAGGAATCGCTAAGATGCGAAGGAATTTGATAGATATTCATAATGCAAAGGAAAGGAAGCACAATCAGATTTTCATTGGAGATTCACGGCGGCGCTCGTGGGCCGCGAAGGGGGGTGGAGAAATGAATACTTATTGCGAAAATGAAGCGGGCCATTAATGAACGCCGGCTCCGGTGAACCGATCGCCCGCGATTTAATTCCCTTCGAAAAATATTCAATAAACGCCGCAAAGACCCTCGCGCGGGATCATCCGCAAACAGGCGGAATCCAATGGAGTAGAAAAATTGCATAGACAGGGGAAAATTCATATTTTATCAAAAGAGAATAATCCTCATAAATCTTTCGTTGCTATTGAACGGTTGTTGCTTAGAGCAGCTTTATATTACTTCGGAGAGAGTGGACATTAGTAAGATATTACGTGGGCACTTAAACGATAAGTAAAAATATGATATGTCAGGAGTATTTATAAATCATTTCTAAAAGGTCTATTTTATAAGAGGCTCCTCTGATACAGCTACAAGATTATTCGCTTCGACTTTTACAAAAACCCACTTTTTCAATGTTCACAATAAGAAAGAATAATCTATTACGTTCCATTGTTGGGCGTGCTCCCGCACTTGTACATTTGGGTTTTTCTCTTTGTATGGACGAACAGCTTTGGTTTGAAGTTTTTTCATCTTTTTTTAGGGTTCCGTGCCTCAAAAGGAAAAAACAGAACCCTTACAGAATAATTTTGTTGTCCGTCCGTCTGTCTGTCTATCAAGACTCTTTATCTTGGGAACGCGTGGATGTATCGAGTTGAAATTAAAGCCATATACTCAGGTCTGTGGTCCCTTGAAGCTGTGAAAAAATCAAACTTCTAAATTAACGTAAAAAAAGATGCTATATATATAAATTACGATACGATATTTATGCTGCAAAGAAACGTATATTTCGACACTCTCAAGGGAATCAAAATGTATAGGCTACTTCCCATGGACCATGAATCATGAAATTTGGCAAGAAGTAAGATCATATAGCACAAGTAAAGGAACAAATCCGAAAACCGTAAATTTGTAGTTACATTAAAAAAAAACCCATGAGAAACTATTTACATACCTACAAATTTGTACGGAACCCTCGGTGCGCGAGTCCGACTCGCTCTTGACCGGTTTTTTTTATACTTTAGGTTTACCTACCCTCATATTTCATGCCGCTGCAATGCGAATGTGTGAATGAATTGAATGTTTTACTATAGCATTATTCTTTTACACAAATTGAAAGATTAATTTTAGTGAAACAAAAAGTATACTTAAAATATTTTATTAATTACTTACATATCTTTCAACGCTTTGACAACACAGATATTGTAAAGCAATTCGTTTTGTAACTTGGACCACGCTTTCGTCGCGGTCTCCTCAACCGAGACCAGAGCGTCTCGAAGATCCTCATTTTGTGAAATGACTTTAGTATGCATTTTGAGGAACAAACTCATGTATGACTGGGCTAATTCGAAATCCCTATTACTCTTTAACATAACGTCTAACATTTTCAGGAATTGCTTCATGACGTTTATGCTCCCGCCTGCATCGGACGCCATACTTGTAACCTCAGCTTCAATGGCCGCCGGCGCCAAAGTTTTCAATTTCTCTATACACTTCTCGTAATTCTCTTCCGTCTCACACACTATTAATTTCTTTCCGAATACTGTCAGTGTTGATAAAGAATCGGGCATCAACAACTGCGTCTCTCTATTGCCGTTTTTGACTTTCTCTAAGTCAAATTCTAGTTCGAGGCTTGGTATGGTTGGTAAGAAGAATGGTGCTGATTTTGGGACTGTTAATGGAGTCTTAGGCTTGTTCCGTTTCTTGACAATATCTAGATGGAGTAAGTTCAACCATCTTGAAGTTGGTTGATCTGATAAGGTTATCAGTTCTTCACTTATTTGTATTGGGGATCTATATTCTGGCTCTTCTCCTAAGTCTATCGTTCCTATGTCGTCTATTTCTGGCTTCTCAGGTGCTGTGCTTGGCAACCCTAGAAAATATATAAATCATTGTAGTCATCGACGAGACTATTTTCCTAGAAAACAAAAATCGTAACAGAAAAAGTCAAGGGACACTCACTCAATTTAGGTATATTCATTTCTTTCTTGTTTATCGGCTTGAGGAATATTCTCTCGTACAGCAATCTGTTCGCCCATAGAAACACGCCCACTTCTCCTACGTGAGTTGTTGCTAGGAAGTCACCCGTCGGGGACATACTAAGCGAGGTGCATGGCTGCTGTACCTAATAACGAAGATCATAAGTAAAATTTATTTATTTATTCGCCAACACAAACTATCATTAGGTACAGGATATCCCAAATTGAAATATATCATCAATGTTGACTTCTATCGCAAGCTTGATTTATGTTATTTTATGTCAAAAAAAAAATGTTGCATCAGTCTGAGAAAAACCTGCATTTCCCGCACCCCGAATCAAATACACAAAAAATTTAGGTATCTACTGAAAATTTAACTTACCGAGAAAATATCTACTAATTTGGCACTTGGTATATCCCACGTACAAATAGTGCAATCCATAGATGAGCTGATCAACCATCTACAACAAACCATCATTTTCAAAAATATTCTTAGTGAAATAAAAGTACTCGAAACACAAAAGAAACTTCGAATCGAAAGAAATCCAAGCACGTAAGTAAATAAATATAATTATTATCTCACCGGCTCTGAGTATCAAATTCAATATCAGTTATTCTCCCGTCGTGGCCGTCGAATTTTCTTACAATATTCATGGTGTCGATATCTATAAGTGTTATAGAAAAGTCTTCGTTTGCCAGAGCTAATAGCCCGCTGTCCCTGTGGCATTTTGTACTGGACACCGATTCTTCTAATCTTATTACGTGGTAAGGGGTTGTTGCTGAAAGAATATTTAAAACTTAGTGGCTTTGTTCGCGAAGATGAATGAATATGGAAAGATTATCGAAGAGATTTATAACGCGGATATACATAATGTAAGAAGGAAGTAAGAAAATATGCAAAAGCTAAGTGTAGGAACTTCTATGTGCATCTATCAAAAGATGCATGCGCGTGACAGCGCGTGAAAGGCCATTAGCAGCCTTGTGAGTTGTCTACGGGTTATTGACCTGTTTGTACCCGATTTCATAGGAAAATAACTTGATTTTTAAGTTATTTTTCTTTTTCCCTTTTTTATCTGTACGTTTCCATTATTTGACTAATCTTTTTTGAACACTGCAAAAAAAAGACACTGGACATCCAATTTTTGCATTTTTATTTTGCTAAAAACTCCAATTAAACGAGTGCAGGAAGGTGAATGCTCCAAAACAACTCAAATGAAACGAGATTAGAAACCAGAAACTACTGTTATTTCCGAAATACGAGTACCTACCTACAGTACAAAAATACGCTCTCCGATTTTAAACTAAACTAATAGAATAGAATAGAATAGAATAGAATGATGTTTATTTCCCTGGTTCTTATGTTACATTATGTCCACAGGTCGGTGGTGTATTCGGCCTGTGGGTGTGTCAGCTACTTACAGTCTACCTATTTTTGTCTGAAGGAGATCTATATAAGTGTCGTGTAGTGTGTGCTGCGAGCTTGTTAGTATGTACAGAATAACTTTATATAAATTTATAGTGTTTTTCTATGTTGCCCTATCCTATTTACAATTAATTATAGTTTATGGGGACGTGGAGCGGTCGTTCGCTTGCTGAGCAGCCGACTCCTGTCTTTTTTTGCTACATAGTCAATTTCACCTAGTCTAGTATTAGTTAGGAGGGGGTTGTGCTGTCCGTATCCGAGGTATGCGTCACCAGGAGTCTCTAGATCCTCGATGTGCAGTTCGCGGAGTCGGCGCAGCATGTCCTCGTTTAAGTCTTGTGCACGAAGGTGCCATGGATCCCAATCGAGCATATCCCAGAGTAGTGAGGTTTCTAGGCGTCTTGGGAATTGTCCGCTGGTCTTGAGAGCCATTCGGTATTGGCGTTCAATTTTAAGTAAGTTGCTCTTACTGTAACGTGAGAGTAGTTGTACCACGCCATAATCCAATATAGGAAGTAGGCAGGCCTGAACGACAGCAAGTTTCACAGTCATATCTGTTTTGGCGTGCCAGCCTATGATAGGGGCTAGCGCGCCGCGTGCTCGTCGCGCCTTCTGCACGACGTAATCCGTCTGTTTGCCCATGGTCATGGTCTTGTCTAAGTGTACGCCCAGATATTTTATGCTATTTTTATATTCGATTATCTCGTCTTTGATGCGAATGGCTCTGCGATAGTTTCTCTTGTGAGTGAACATAGCACACTCTGTTTTGTCTACGTTGCATTTAAGCCCCCAGCGACGGTAGTAGTTGATGACGGTGTCAGCGGCCCAACCCGCGCGGTGTGTCGCGTGATTCGGGTCGGGAGACCTGTTAAGGATGCACAGGTCATCGGCGTATTGGGAGAGCTTGAGTCCGCGTATCCGGTCTCGTTGGTCCCAAACGTCGTGTACGTATAGATTGAAAATTACCGGACCCAGGATAGAACCCTGGGGTACCCCGTGTGGCACCGGTTTTTCGTCGCCGTCGGTGGTTCTGAAGCGTCCGTAGGTTTTGCGACCGCTCAGGTAATTCTCTATTACTTTGATGATGTTGTTCGGGACGTCAGCTGTTTGAAGCTTCTTCGTAAGACCTTCATGGTTTATTGAATCGAAGGCCTTCGAAAGATCCGTCAGGACCATGGCCACACTTTCCCTCGCTTCCAGCGCATCTGTGATGAACTTGCCGGTGCGAAGGATCTGTGTTCCTGTTCCTCTATACTTGGTAAAGCCATGTTGGAACGGCGGTTGGAGTCTGTCGGCCGTCTGCCGCAGGCGTGACAAGAGCAGGCGTTCGTGTAGTTTACCCATGATGTTTAGGAGAGTGATAGGTCGATACGATTTGGCGTCCCGGTGATTCTTACCTGCTTTATGTAAGAAGATGCACTCCCCGATTTTCCATCTGTTAGGATAATAACCTGTCAGTAACAGGTAGTCAGCTATCACTTTATACCTGATGAGAAAGGAATCGCCTCCGAGTTTAAGGGCATCTGCTTTGATTTTATCCGGGCCAGGCGCTTTCTTATTTTTAAAGCGTCTCAGCGCGAATCTGATTTCCTCTATGGATGTGGGGTCGAGAGGCTGGAACGGTGTGGTCTTCTCTGTACTCTTATCTTCGTTGTTTATTTCGGCTTCTGTGACTATCGCTGCGTCGACCAGGGTGTCGATGGTTTCTTTCTCACTGTTGCAACCCTCAATGTGGGGGAGTCTCTGTACTGGAGCTTTCAGGTTGCGTTGAATTTGCCACATGTGGGCTCTGTTATTCTGTGGATTGTTTATTATCTGGGTCCATTTTTCGCTGCTATATTCCACGAGTGCTTGCTGGACCTGGCGTTTCAGATGATTGTAGTTTCTTCTTAGTTCCGTTATTCTGTCCTGGTTGAGGCGTAGTCGCCACGCTTTACTTTTTGCTTGGTTTCTTTTATCGATCAATTCATTAATCTCTTCTGGAAGTTTATCTCTTCTGTTGTTTTCATGTAGTGGCGCATACTCATCCAAGGTTTCTGTGATGGCTTTTTCTAGGTGTAGTATATATTCCTCGCATTCTGCGCCGGTTGTGATTTCCTTTGGTAGGTGCGTGGTTTTGTCCCATAGGGTTTGTTGGAATCGTTGTCTGATTTCTTCGTTGTTGGCAATAACGCGGGTGTTTCTTACCAGTGTTTTCTCTCTGTCCACCACTATGCTTAGGTCCAGTAGCCAGGGCATATGATCGGAGCCAACCGGTGTTGCTTGTCGGCATGTTATGGTATCGAAAGCTTGTGCATCGTGCGAGAAGATGGCTGCATCGAGGATGCCATAGCCCGCACTGTTAGGTCGTGAGGGTAGGCCCGTGTGGTGTATGGTGCAGACGTCGGAGTTACAGAGGTCGCGGACCAGTATTCCCGCCCCTTCGTCTCTCGTCTGGTTGAGTGCAGTCATTTTAAGGTTGAGGTCTCCAATGGTGATGTTTGGAGCTTCGGTTATGATGTCTTCTAGCTCGTCATTAAGCGCTGCGGCGTCGAAATGCTCTGATCTGTGCGGTATGTATATCCCCTTAATTTTTAGGGAATCACCGGTCAGATGATCATAAGTGAGGTTGATAGCGACGCCTTCGATGAGGCGATCTCTTTCTTCGGTACCTGGGGTTACGTCGGTCTGACTCCAGCGTATTCCTCGCATCACATACATGGCTGTAGTTAGATGCGGCGCGATTGAGTGCGTGATCTTGTCGTAGTTCAAGAGATTCATGTGGGTTTTGGAAAAGTTCACCCGGCACTCGTTGACTATGATTATATGTGGTTTATAACGGTCGGCTAAGGATTTTAGCTCGAGAAATTTACCTTTCAATCCTTGCGCATTGAGGTGCAGTATGCGCAACTTATGATATCGATTTCTCGGATTATTTGTTGAGAATTTTTATGAGTATTTCGTGTTGTAGCTGTAGCTGGTGTAATATTTGTTTCATAGTTGTTTGTAGCTCTTGCCCTAGGGGTTCCATGCTGTTTTCTTTGTTTGTTGTGTGTTCATTTAGTGGCATTGGTGGCTGGTGCTGTGGTTGTGATTGTGGCGCCTGTTTGGGCAACAGTGGAAATTGTGAAGTGGAGGTTATGTTCGCGTACGAGACGTTTTCCCGACGGTATCTCAGTGCTGCGTATCTGCGTTCAGCTGCTTCTCTTTTTTTCCTTTCTTTTTCTTCGTGTTGTGCCAATTGACGGTCCACTGCTTTCTGGAACTTCTCGCATTTGACTTGGTTGGCCCCGTGGCCCGGTTTTTTGCATGCTGTGCATATTTCGATATCTATGCCTTCTTCGTTTTGAATTGTGGAGGTGGGGTGTTTCTTCTCACCGTGGCACGCCGATGTCGCATGCGTGAAGAGGAAACATTTCTTACATTGTACTACTCTCCTGGGGTCATCTTTATATTCCTGAGGCTTCATGCTGAAGGCCCCAAAGTACGCATGCTTTGTTGTCTTCATAAGCGTAGCGATTTCATCGTATGAGTGGGCACCATCAAAGATAAATAATTGTAGGTTACCTTTAATTGTTCTCATTTTGATCGGTCTCACACCGATGCACCTCTCCATTTCCTCAAGGCATGCCTCATTCGTCTCGTCGTAGATGTTCGTGATGAGCACCACCTTCGTCTGATGGATCTGCTGGGCTTTAGGGACGCGTGCCACGAAGCTGAGCCCGTCGTCAAGTTTCTTCAACTCTTCTATAATTATTTTCCTCATGTCCGCGGTGTATACGCGGATCGTGATGGTTCTTTTGTTACTAGCCATGGCGTGTCTTGCTCCATGGTCTGTGGTTATTTTTCTAATTTTGTTAAGATATTCCAGATCGTTGATTTTCTTTACGTCTGTTATGATTATGTCGGGGATGTGAGTGGATGATGTGATCACTCTCGATTGCCGCTGAGTTGCTGTCGAGTTAGGAGTGACGGCACCTCTCTTTCTCTTCTTGGGTTTAGGTGAGATAAAAGTCGCGTGGGCGTACTCGTTTTCCCTTTCCGATTCGTCTTTGTGCTCCTCTTCGGTGGAGAGCGAGGAGAAGCGGTTGCTTGTTGTTATGCCGGGCAGTCGCTGCGAGGCGATGGTCGCACTAGCGGAGCGCGCTTGCACCGTCGCGTGACCGGACTGAGTCGCGGAGTCGGCGCGCAGAATCGTTGAGATGGCCAAGTCTTCGCGCGCGCGTGCGTCGTGGGCGACATTGCTAGCTCGCGCAACAACGGTGGCTTCGGTTGGTTTCGTTCGCGCGGCGCCAACGGCCACGCCAGCGGGCGCCGTTGCTGCAATCGCGCCACCAAAGGCGTGACGCGGCGTCCGGTGAGCGGGGCGGCCCGACCCACACAGCGCTGGCTCAGCCCTTGTACTTTGGGTCCTGGGTACCTCTCTATATTTCGATACTATTTTGTTCACTGTGCCACATTCACAGGTCACGTTTTCTTCACTTTCAAGTCCTATAATTGGCATGTACTTCACATTTAACTGTCCGTTGCACTTGCGGCAGTCTATCTTATTTATTTTGCAGAAGTTTATATTACACGAATATATATTAATTTCGTTTACACTGTTCACTAGGTGTCCGTTTGAAATATTTGCAGAAGTTTTTATAAAACATTTCACGGCACTTCTCTTGTTACACAATCTACAATTTAATTGTTTAATCTTAGTTTGGAGTCCCTGCCACTCGTGGAATTTTTTAATTACGTTAATTTTTGCGCAGTAACAACAAGCAACTGCGTATTGTCCTTCATTGTCCGGGGAAAGTTCACTTACACTAGTTAATTTATAGTCACTGTTCTTTTTATTGTTCACAATTGCACTGTCTGTGTCCATTTCACTAGTTTCACTGTTTCCAGGAGGGCCTAAAGGGCCTCCCTTAGTCTCCACACTCATAATAATATGAGCGCAAACTAATGTGGGTAATCTTATAAAAATATTGCGTCACTCGAGGCAATAGGCACTGAGCGCGAGAGACCTCCGCGCACACGTCCGCTCGCCGCGGCTACCGTGCCTGCAACTAAACTAATAAAACAAAAATAAATTGAGCAAAATTAAATAGGTTAAATGTTTTTACAAATGGTTATAATCACTCGCTTCCGACGACCAACTTTTAGGTATTTGTTTACATAGGGTAGTTTAATAACTATCAACATTGTACAATATTATACTAAACTACAATACAACAGAAGCAATTTTTAACACGGAGTAATATGCGTCAAAATAAAAGAATGTATCAGGGATGAGTAGGTACTCATAACTGATACATTCTTTTCTTTTTACGAATAGGTACCTTACACCGAATGTTGCCGTTATTATAGATGTGCAAGGAAAAACTGATCCCCCGCAGTGTCGCATTTTGACGACGCAATAATTGATTTATAATCTAGAACTTTTTTAACTCTTTTTTTTATTACTCTTTATACACCTGCCCTTCATTGCATACAATAAATTCTACTTAACCTCAAACCCACCATAAATTCGTACTTACCAGATTTGAAATGCCACAATTTCAGTTGATCATCAGCTCCAACTGTGATGACCCTCTGGTTGCACAAGTCTGTCTCCACCCCTCTGACTGCACCCTTATGTGCTAATTTATTCTCTTTACCATAGTATCCACGATGCAAACCAGATTGCATGTTGAATTTGTGTACTTGACCATTGGTGTAGCCTGGGTAGTAAAATCATAGTGGAATAAATAAAAAATTTGGGCTTCTGGTCATCAGAAAAATCGTCAAAAAAAAGGGTAATTAATTATTTTTATGTATGGTGTAGATCATACTAGAAAGACTGCAAATTATACCGGTTAGCGAGGGCATCGAAGCGAAAACTGAAACCATGAATTCAGCACATGATTCTAGACCCCTAGCGTAGAAATTTTACGTTGGTTATGAGAACAAACAATCCGATGTTACATAGAAAGTACAATACCTAAGCGGTCAAAATGTATGGAACAGCTATTTTTTTTTATAACCGATGAAATGTTTCAATGCAGGGGGATTCAGAATCATATGCTGAATCCATGGTGACAGGCTGCGCGTCGGTGTCCCTGCCACCCTGTATACCATATCTTGAACATTGGAATACCCAAAGGTAAAATTGTTAGGCCCATAGTAGTTTTCCATTATTATTTCATTCTAGGTAGCTTTTACAGTTAGAACTCACCAATAACAACAAAGTTTCCACAGTGTGTAACAGTCAGACATGTAGCCACAACTCCTTTATCTGTTTCCGGTGGTTTCAACTTATGGTCACCCATTCGCATTTTATTGTAAGACCATGTCGTGGCCATGAAGAATCCTTCATGTAGTGACGCAACGCTATCCCATTGCTTGTCGCGTTGCATGCACGAACTTATCTTTGTGATCGGTGGCAGTACTAGGTTATCGATTTGTGTTCTCTCTGAAAGGGAAAGTATGTTAATAGCTACATATTATACAAAGTCCCCCCGCCGCATCTGTCTGTCTGTCTGGATGCGCTAACATCTGGAACTACATGTCGGATTTGAAAAATTCTTCTCTTGAAGGCTATACTATTTAACATTACGCTACGCCCTCTTAGAAGCCGAGCAAATAGAAAAAACTGAAAGAACGCTACTATTTACACTTCGTCGTAACTATACAAAAAACGTTGTTAATCAATATTTATGCCAAAACGCGAAGCAAGAAAGGCTGCATTCACGCCATGCGTATAATCGGCAACTGGTTGTTTATTCATATATTTCGTAGTGGACGCTCACAGTCGGCGGTAGGCTTTACACTTTGTTGTGAAAGCGGCCTTATGTCAACCTCATATGTGGCCGGTAATTTAAAAATAACTGTAGGTGTTAGCTTCCTTCCCGTATTTCTTATAGATGCGCCGAGACATATTACCTAATAACTTCTGCATGCGGCTTCACCCGTATGAATGTTGGAAATCATTCCACGGGAATATGCGACCGGGACAAAAAGTAGCCTGTCTTTCCCCAGGATACCATCTATCTCCTTGCCAAATTTTATCGAAATCCGTTCAACACCTAAACCACTAAACGGATTTCGATAAAATTTACAGAAACAGGTACTTTCGAATTTATATGGATTTTAGTATGGATGTAGATATTATCCGATATCTGACTGCAGTTACTAGATTTAGAAATATATTTTTCCTGAATTTGGTTCTAAAATTCAATCATATGAAAAATACATATGTAGTAAGTACACTTACTTTTCTTCTTCGAAGCTTTTCTGTTATGCGAGGCTTTTCCAAGGTTTTTGTTGAATGTTTCTGACACTGTATTCATGATATGCAGACTACTGTCACTGCCTGCTGCTAGAAGGTTGTTACCACTTGGCTCACAGTGACAAACCATGGTAGGTGGCTGCGAATGACCTTCCCTGCAAAATAAACATTGATTATTATTTATTTATGGATTATAGAAATAAAACTGATCAAGCTAAGGTCTATTCAAATCCTCGTTTATAATTGATGTAATTATCACATAGTCAAATATCAACTTTAAGCTAGTGTAAATTAAGTAGATAACAGAATTAATAGTACCATTGAAAAAGTTATAAAAATGTTTAAGTTGTACTGCAAACTGAACTTTGTTTACATGTTTGGAAAATTTATTGTGAATGCAATTTAAACTTCAAATGGACAACAACAAAAGAAGATAAGTATTTTAATAGGTAGTATCCAGTTAGACAGCTTACAAAATGTATGATAATTAGGTAATTAATTAATAAATTACTTATTATAATTGCAAATCAATTTATGACTTCTCACCTTTTTCTCAAAAGCCTTGCACCACCATCAGGCATATCAAATATCCATAGCTTCAATGAATTATCTTCAGAGTTTGTCACCATCAATGGCTCAGACATCAAACATTTCAGCCCAGATATTTTAGAGAAATGGGCAGACTGTACTTGAGACAGCACCCTCTTCTCTTCCAAGTCCCACATTACTATGTGACCCTCTGAGCTGCCTGTCACCATAACTGGGGCTCCGTCAAGCCTGAACGACAATGCACTGACCATTCCCCAGTCATGAACAAATTCCATTACAGATTGATCAAATTTTAAATTGTGTAGGACTATTTTGCCATTAGCCAAGCCCACTGCCACCACATCTAAGGCAGGCGCTGGCTCCGTGACAGTTATGGCCGACTCCCATCCTTGGAAAGTAAACACCAATTTGGAAGTGCGGACATTCCATAGCTGCAACTGACCTTGCTGACTTCCAAGCAGTATCTTATTCAAATACGTTGGTGGATGGCATAAAGTGGTTATCTTAAAACTATCCTCATCAAAACCAAGTTCAAGGAACTCTGATTCGTCCTTTATATCAAATATTTTCAATACATTGTCTTCATCAACAGAAATAAGATGAATACCAAAGGGAAACATTAAATGCACTGGCGCATTGTGGCCTTTGTAAACATGCTTAAGTTCGCAACCTCGTCTCCATGCGTAAATGTTATTCTCACTAGCAGTATAGACGTGGTAGCTGTCCCCAGTCATATAAGTAATAGGACCGGGATGCTCACCGCTGACGCTTAGCAAACGGAATTTATCACATCCATATGTATGAAACCACTTGCCCACACTCGTACATAGCAGTGTTTCTCCTCGTCTTTTGATAAATCTAGCAACAAAGGGCACATGTGTACTAACATAACCTAAAACCCTGGAGCCGGTATAAATCCGGCTGCTTGAACTCTCCGGCATTGTTAAGCACTATCTTAAGAAGTCGCTCTTATTGTTACTATATGATAGTTCACAGAAGTATATTACAAATTCCTTACGAAAATATTTCTCAAAAAACAACACGCGTGAGTTTGTTATTGACTTACTGACACCTGTTTGACATTGACAGTTTGATTGTCATCTTTGTCAAACTCAAGCCATAGATAATAAAAGTGTTGCATTCTATACTACTGTACCAATAATGCGTTGTTTAGGCAGACGTGGTGGCGTCGGTCTAACTTATAAATGTTATAATGTTTACGATTATACCGCGTGTGCTTGAATATCTCCACACTCCCCTTTACTAATAAACGATGTATAGCGTCTGTATAGTTACACAACGCTTTGCCTCCTTCTTTTAACGCATAATGCATCTTCCATTACGTTTACACTCACAATCTTGTTTGTTGATCAACGAATACTCAATGATGCCTTGAATAGATGAGCATTCATTTTTTAAAATATACCCACTTGCGTCTTATACGTCACATCATTAGTTAGTCAGTCGCCATTAGCAACAGTTCAAAAATATAGCATACAAATATAACATTACCCCAAACTCAACGAATAACTACTCCCCCTGTATTTGCATTTATCACAAGTTTATGTGAAAAATAATACATGTTTTATTTTATTCAGTTTATTTTTTATTGTAATATAAAAAAATAACTTGCGATAATCTTGTCTATTACTTTATTTTAATATTTATATTTTATAAAATACAAGTGTGTAATAAATAATAATAGATTTATAGGAGTCCTTGTCGCTTCAAATCTTCGTAGGTTTTACGATTAACGACGTTTCCTTGCGAATCTTCAAACTCCTCATCATTTTCTGCTACGAATCTCTCGTTCTCTTTCTGATGTTTGATTTTCTCCCACACTACAAACAAAACAAATGGTTAGTAATTGTTTGAGCCATAGATATGTACTCTATTAAATAGATTTTAAGCTTCTACTTCAAGTAATCTGTGATGTAGTCAACAAAACCTTGCTAAATAAAACTAATCATCATAATTTTATTCTCTTGCCCTTATTTTTGGGATCAGCGAACATATTTTTTCTTCCATACTTCTTTATTAGTCGTCATCTCGTTAGTCGCACCCCTTTCTAGCCACATCATCTTTCACATACTTAATCCATCCATTGCTTCTAATTATAACTATTATTAACTAATACTTACACGCAAGCGCATCTTCAATCTGCGTAACATTAGCAAAATGGGCCGTGTTGGGTATACCCAGACACCGCATGCCGTGAGCGTGGCGCCATTCAGCGAAGTGCCGCTGGAACGCTTTCGGTCCCTTGTATGTGTAGTTACCGCAGATCTCGCATGTGTAGCTGATATTAAGACCATGCAGCTTGTAGAGCCAGTATGGGATTGGCTGTAAAAACAAAATAAAATATTTTATTTAAATTGTAGATTACTTATACCACAACACACGTAAACGCGCGCTCGCAACTGCACTCACAAGTAGAAACTAGTAATCATTTACGTCACGAATCATGTTGACACGATTTTCTAGTCTAGCTCCACTTCTGAGCAGTGCCGAAATAACCCATAAGTAAATTAAGCAATTGCTTAGGGCATCACGTCTCGGGGGGCACCATAAGGCAGAAACAGCACCGAAACAGTATTTGCTAGCACATGAAAGACAAGGCTGTTTATCAGCAAGATATTACAAGACCCAAAAGTCACTAGCTCAAGATGAGTCAATCTTTACAAATCGCTCGTCGTTATTTTGAAAAAATACGAGGTGACTAGTGGATAGGAGGGCCTACAGGCGTGGATTGCTTAGGGCATCAAGTAGTCTTAATCCGGCACTGCTTCTGAGGACTGACTCCCAAAATACAAGCCCTGGCTTAGTTTGGGAATTAGTTTCAGTACATTCAGTAAATACTGTATCTTTGTACCAAATTCTTGTGAATACTCTCGTTTGTGGCAGTAAACTTTTTACTATTCATTTGATTTTACCAGTACTTGAGATTAAACTGTGGAAGATAAAATATGACGTTTTATATGACAAACCTTTCCATCCCAGCCAAGAGGTAAGTTCTTAGGGTTGTACGGCACTTCATCATCATCGGAGTCAACATCAGGTGCTGCAGAGGCATCACTCTCGTCTCCGCTATCGTCACGGCGTTCACCAGCCGCACGGGCCGCACGACGGGTGACATTCTCGATAGTCGAGGAACGCGTGCCACTAACGATGTTGGCAAACCTGAAAATTAAACATTATACTTAATTAAGGTGTTTATATTCT